>CM064533.1:51154922-51244922 GCA_032716605.1 Paralithodes platypus | reverse complement strand
TCGCCAGGAAAATATTGACACCTGGATGGGGGTGAAAGTCTTAAAACAGTAGGCTGAATGGGGCCAAATATATACAAGCCAAAGAGAGAGAGAGAGAAAGAGAGAAAAAAAGAGGTGGGCTCCCCTTTTAACCTCTTCGCCACCAACTGCGAAATGTTCATCATATTCTGGTTACTATTAGACGATTTTCTTTAGTTTGTATAATCTACCTGTATACAGGGTGATTCAGTAACCCTTTTCATAAATTTAATGGCAAATTCGGTAGACAAAAATAAGACTAATTTACTCTATGACCCTTAGGGTGAGTCTTTGTTATGATGGAGATATTACACCTTTAAAGTTATCGATAGATAGAAAAGAAAAAAATCTAAGGAGTGAGAATGAAAATGTCGTTGCTAACTGGCAGGGTTACACTGTTCCGTTGTCTTATGTATTGCGAGCATAATTATGATGATGGTGATAAAATGCTAATGTTCTTTTGAGCATTGAGTCAACTGCTACCATATGCAACCATTTACATACTACGTGTAAGCAAAGAAACAATCTTTAGATTCATGTACAGATTGATTCAAGATTCATTAAGACGAGCGGAGTATCAAAGCTCAAAGTCGGCAGTCAGATCCCTCCTCCTCCACTTACCCCTCTTCCACCACTTACTCCTCCTCCTCTTCCTCTTACTTATCCTCCGCCGCCTGCTTCTCCCCTTGCTACTACTACTAATAATACAATGATTATTAATAATAATAATGATGATAATACAAATACAGTAGTAATGCACCTTTGTAAATTGGGAAACGAACTGCATCCAGCTACCGTATGCAGCCATTTTGATACCAAGTCTTGGTTACGCTACCCTGCCAGTTAGCAACGACATTTTCATTCTCACTCCTTAGATTGTTTTCTTTTCTATCTACCGATAACTTTAAAGGTGTAATATCTCCATCATAACGAAGACTCACCCTAAGGGTCATAGAGTAAATTAGTCTTATTTTTGTCTCCCGAATTTGCCATTAAATTTATGAAAAGGGTTACTGAATCACCCTTGTACGTATGTGACTCAAAGGGTTACTGAATCACCCTTGTACGTATGTGACTCAAAGGTGAAAATACGATCTCAATCAACCCTCTTAGTAATATATAGGTCCTTCTTGATCTGCATACAATTAAGGGGGGATGGGCAGGGGGTTTTCTGGACCACTTTCTCCTTCATGTTTAGCCCCATTAGTTTTCAGATGTTAAGATGTTTGCCCCATTAGTTAGTGTATTATAAGACCTTTCGCCCCATTTCTTCGTCAATATTTAGACCTTTTGTGCTATTTAAGTGTCAATTTTTTCCCTAGCGAACGATAGTGAGCCTGTAATATTGGAAGAACCGGCCTTCGGCCAGGAAATTGTTCTACCATGAACAATTAATCTAGAAGGGGGATCTAATGGACGTTTTTTTAAATTTGATGGAGGTCTAGGGAGGAAACTAGAAAAATAATGAATACATGCAAAAATCGCCCAAAAAGTGAACCATCCATTAAATCATCTAATTTTAGCCGGAATCCAAGGTACAAAATGACGTCACCGGTACTGAAAGGGTTAAGCCTAAGAGCATCTATCGTCTAATTGCTGTAAGTAGGCCAGCAAATATGACCTCTATCGTCTGTAACTCAAACAGGGCTAGATCAAATTGGTTGTACATTTCCACATCTATTCCTTGACTAAATCTTCCCAAATGGTAGAAATATTACCTCGATTACTCTAGTCGGTTTTGAGTTACAGAGGTTAGAAGTCATGGATTCTCGCCTACTTACAGCGAATATACTATAGGCATTCAGGTAGTCCAAGAAACAGGAGGGTAAATAAGTAAAGGACTAATTCTTTCCAGTTAGCTCTTTCGGTTTGGTCCGATAAAGAGTGAAGAGCACCGGTTTGGTCCGATAAAAAGTGAAGAGCGCCGATAGAACTGTTGCGTGGTTTCCTTCAACCGATGTACGAGTCCCCCGTCAACGTGGGATGAACAAGGAAAATAGAACATGGGAGGAACAAGGACAATAGAACATGGGACGAGCATGGACAATAGAACATGGGAGGAACAAGGAAAATAGAACATGGGAGGAACAAGGACAATAGAACATGGGAAGAGCATGGACAATAGAACATGGGAGGAACAAGGATAATAGAACATGTGAGGAGCAAGGAAAATAGAACATGGGAGGAACAAGGAAAATGGAATGTGGTTCGAACAAGGAAAATAGAATATGGGAGGGACAAAGGAAAATAGAACATGGGAGGAACAAGAAAAAATAGACCAATCAATTCAGGTCACCCAATTCCCCAGGGACGGATTAAGGACAGGTCACTTAATTCCCCAGGGACGGATTAACGACAGGTCACTTAATTCCCCAGGGACGGATTAACAACAGGTCACTTAATTCTCCAGGGACGGATTAACGACAGGTCACTTATTTCCCCAGGGACGGATTAACGACAGGTCACTTAATTCCCAAGGGACGGATAACCGATATGTTACTTAATTCCTCAGGGACAGATTAACAACAGGTCACTTAATTCCGCATGGACGGATTAACGACAGGTCACTTAATTCCCCAGGGACGGATTAACGACAGGTCACTTAATTCCCCAGGGACGGATTAACGACAGGTCACTTAATTCCCAAGGGACGGATTAACGACAGGTCACTTAACTCCCCAGGGACGAATTAACGCCAGCTCCAGATTAACGCACTCCGCACCAGACAGACATAACCTCAGTCTCTTACCATGTGTGCCTCTTCTATCCTGGTCAACACTCACCCTGAAAGAAAAACAATAAAGTAAATAAAATATATAAATACATTAAGGAACACCCTGTTCTTAACCCCTTCTGTACCGGCGATGTATGTTATATTTTATTCTAGCAATATTTAGACGATTTTATGCAGCTTAGAAAGGATCTGTGGTAGTCAAAAGGGTTGATTGAGATAGTTCGAAGCCTTATAATTGCTAAAGATCCTTTCTAAAGTTATTAAAATCGATTGGTAGGAACCAGAATAAAGTCAAAAGACGTTGTCGGTATAGAAGGGGTTAATATTAATCCTCCATTAATAACCCCCATTTACTCGAATAAAGTAATGAAAGTATCTGGTCCGCCCGGGATTCGAACTCGGGACACCACACCCAGAACATAAACACCTAAACCATTCCACCACCAACACAGTCATAAATAAATAATAACTAAAATATCAACACAACACCAATGGACTGAACTACAAAATAATGTATGACTGTGATGAATATAAAGTTGCTGATCATGATTGCATGTATCAATAACCCTATAGTCTATTCGCTGTAAGTAGGCGAGAAATCATGACCTGTATCCTCTGTAACTCAAAATGGGCTAGCGCAAATTGACTGTATATTATCACATCTATTCCTTGACTGACTCTTCCCAATTGGTAGAAATATTAGCTCAATTACCTTAGTCGTTTTTGAGTTACAGAGGTTAGAGGTCATGATTTCTCGCCTACTTACAGCGAATAGACTATAGTGTTATATGCATACTTCCAGACATGAAAGATTATTGTCATTCTGAATAATATGTGCTAGACAGACTTAGGCATTTTTTTTTGCAGTGTTAATCCCTAGATTAGAATATTAAAGGAGTTAAGGGGAGATTTCCACTTGAGGGAGTTTTTTCTTGACTCCTTTCTCCCTCATGTTTAGTCCCATTGCTTTTCTAATTTTAAGACGTTCGCCCATTATTTTGACGATTTTAAGAACTTTCGACCCATTTCTGTCAATTTTAAGACCTTTCGTGCCATTTAGGTGTCGATTTTATCCTGGCGAGCGATAGCGAGCCTGTTATTTAAGGGGAACCGGCTTTCAGCCGGGCCATTTTTCTACCGAAAAATGTACAAATTTATCTTGAAAGGGGCTCAAGGGGGTGTAATTTTAAGCTTGATGGATATCTAGAGACCAAACTAAAAACCTCCCCTTAAGGGGACCCACCTGCTTTTTTCTCTTTCTCTCTTTTTCTCTCTTTCTGTGGCTTGTATCCATTCGGCCCCATTCACCCAACTGTTTTAAGACATTTATCTCCAGCCAGGTGTCGATTTCTTCCTGGCGAGCGATAGCGAGCCAGCATTGTTTGGAGAAATACGGCTTCGCCGGAGACATTTTTCTATCGAAAAATGTACAAATTTAGCTTGCTGTCAAAACAAAAATATATATATGGAAAATATTGACACCTGGATAAACGTCTTAACATAGTTGGCTGAATGGGGCCGACTGGATACAAGTCAGAGAAAGAGAGAAAAGGAGAGAATGAGAAAAAAGCGAGGGGGGCTCCCTTAAAGCAGGAACTGAAAGACACAGGGAGAGAGGGTGGAGAGCAGTTGGAATGAAGAGGAACTAATTCTTGGAGGATGAACAGTCGAAGTTGTTGGGCAGAAAAACAAAAGAGAGAGAGAGAGAGAGAGAGAGAGAGAGAGAGAGAGAGAGAGAGAGAGAGAGAGAAAGAGATAGATAGATAGATAGCTAGATAGAGAGAATACTTATGCGTGAGATTCTGCATTATTTATTAACCCTTTCAATCTCCAAGACGCATTTATTTTCCGTGTTCCGGCTATTATTATTATTAGACGATTTTATTCAGATTAGGAAGGGTCTACGGAAGTCAGAGGAGGGTTAATTGAGACATTGTTTACCCTTATAATTCTCGTAGATCCTTCCTAAACTTTTAAAAGTCATCTAAGGAGAGCCAGATTAAACTGTCCAAAATGCGTCACGATCTTCAAAGGGTTAAGGGGGAGATTTCCACTTGAGGGATTTTTTTCTTTACCTCTTTCTCCCTCATGTTTAGCCCCATTGCTTTTTGAGTTTTTAAGATGTTCACCCCATTAGTTTGGCGATTTTAAGAACGTTCACCCGCTTTCTGTCAATTTAAGACCTTTCGTACCATTTAGGTGTCGATTTTATCCTGGCGAGCGATAGCGAGCCTGTTATTTAAAGGTGGGGGCTCATGGGTTGAGATAAACATGGAATGATAATCGCCAAGCTGTACACAATTATCTTGCAAAATGCAATGGCACTGAAATAATTATTAACAACGGTATAAAGGATTTAGTGGATCGTCTATACCGGGCCTGTGACGTCACAAGAGTGTAAGTCCACCATCCAGTCTAGGCTAAGGATACTGGTGTGACGTCACTATGACGTCACAGGCCCGGTATAGATGATCCGCAAAATCCTTTATACCATTGTTAATAATTATTTCAGTGACATTGCATTTTACAAAATAATTATATGCAGGTTGGCGATTATTTTTCCATGTTTACCTCAATCCATGAGCCCCCACCTTTAAGGGGAACCGGCTTTCAGCCGGGAAATTTTTCTACCGAAAAATGTACAAATTTATCTTGAAAGGGGGTCAAGGGGGTTTAATTTTAAGCTTGATGGAGGTCTAGGGAGTAAACCAAATACATTGAAGATAGTGGCATTAAGGGGAGGTATTTAGTTTGTTCCCTAGACCTCCATCAAGCTTAAAATTACACCCCCTTGAGTCCCTTTCAAGATATATTTCTAAATTTTTTGGTAGAAAAATTTTCCGGCCAAAGGCCGGTTCCTCTTAAATTACAGGCTCGCTATCGCTCGCCAGGAAAAAATTGACACCTGAATGGCATGAAAGGTCTTAATATGGGGTGAAAGTTCTTAAAATCGCTAAACTAATGGGGCGAACGTCTTAAAATTAGAAAAGCAATGGGGCTAAACATGAGGGAGAAAGGGGTCAAGAAAAAAATATCTCAAGTTGAAATCTCCCCTTAAGAAGCATAAACCGGGGGGGGGGGAGCTTGTTGGATGTCTATGGAGGAAACTTAAAAAAAAGAGATAATAAAAAATACCCAAATGAGTAAATAACTACACCCCCCCCTCCCCTCCCCCGTTAAACCAACTAAGTCCCGTAACCCCAGCAACCAATAAACACTTAACCCTTTCACGCACATATGACGTAGAGGTTGCCAGATTAGCAATAAGAAATAGAGTTATCTCACTCTTATAATTACCTCTCCAAAATTAGTTTTCTGCCCACGGCTAACTCAAAGACAACTGCAGAGTTTGAAGTAACTAAACTAAAGGTTTCTAAATACCCCTGATGGTAACAAAGGCTTTAAAGTATCCCTAATAGGCTCAAAACGCGTCATATGTCGGAGAGGGTTAACCCTTTGAAGATCGTGACGCATATTGACCGCATATTCTGACTCTCATTAGACGATGTTATACGGCTTAAGAAGGACCTGTGGGCATCACAAGGGTAAGGAGGACCTGTGGGCATCACAAGGGTAAGGAGGACCTGTGGGCATCACAAGGGTAAGGAGGACCTGTGGGCATCACAAGGGTAAGGAGGACCTGTGGGCATCACAAGGGTAAGAAGGACCTGTGGGCATCACAAGGGTAAGGAGGACCTGTGGGCATCACAAGGGCAAGGAGGACCTGTGGGCATCACAAGGGTACGGTAAGGAGAACCTGTGGGCATCACAAGGGTAAGAAGGACCTGTGGGCATCACAAGGGTAAGGAGGACCTGTGGGCATATCAAGGGTAAGGAGGACCTGTGGGCATCACAAGGGTAAGGAGGACCTGTGGGCATCACAAGGGTAAGGAGGACCTGTGGGCATCACAAGGGTAAGGAGGACCTGTGGGCATCACAAGGGTACGGTAAGGAGAACCTGTGGGCATCACAAGGGTAAGAAGGACCTGTGGGCATCACAAGGGTAAGGAGGACCTGTGGGCATATCAAGGGTAAGGAGGACCTGTGGGCATCACAAGGGTAAGGAGGACCTGTGGGCATCACAAGGGTAAGGAGGACCTGTGGGCATCACAAGGGTAAGGAGGGCCTGTGGGCATCACAAGGGTAAGGAGGACCTGTGGGCATCACAAGGGTAAGGAGGACCTGTGGGCATCACAAGGGTAAGAAGGACCTGTGGGCATCACAAGGGTAAGGAGGGCCTGTGGGAATCACAAGGGTAAGGAGGACCTGTGGGCATCACAAGGGTAAGGAGGACCTGTGGGCATCACAAGGATAAGGAGGACCTGTGGGCATCACAAGGGTAAGGAGGACCTGTGGGCATCACAAGGGTAAGGAGGACCTGTGGGCATCACAAGGGTAAGGAGGACCTGTGGGCATCACAAGGGTAAGGAGGACCTGTGGGCATCACAAGGGTAAGGAGGACCTGTGGGCATCACAAGGGTAAGGAGGACCTGTGGGCATCACAAGGGTAAGGAGGACCTGTGGGCATCACAAGGGTAAGGAGGACCTGTGGGCATCACAAGGGTAAGGAGGACCTGTGGGCATCACAAGGGTAAGGAGGACCTGTGGGCATCACAAGGGTAAGAAGGACCTGTGGGCATCACAAGGGTAAGGAGGACATGTGGGCATCACAAGGGTAAGGAGGACCTGTGGGCATCACAAGGGTAAGGAGGACCTGTGGGCATCACAAAGGTAAGGAGGACCTGTGGGCATCACAAGGGTAAGGAGGATCTGTGGGCATCACAAGTGTAAGGAGGACCTGTGGGCATCACAAGGGTAAGGAGGACCTGTGGGCATCACAAGGGTAAGGAGGACCTGTGGGCATCACAAGGGTAAGGAGGACCTGTGGGCATCACAAGGGTAAGGAGGACCTGTGGGCATCACAAGGGTAAGGAGGACCTGTGGGCATCACAAGGGTAAGGAGGACCTGTGGGCATCACAAGGGTAAGGAGGGCCTCAATTAACCCTCTGGCTTCCATAGGTCCTTCCCACTCTGAATAAAATCGCCTAATGATACCCAGCAAACGAAACATAATAGCGCCTTGAATCTTCTTAGGGTAAACACCTTGCTATTCATCAAGGGAGCCCACCTCGCTTTTTGTTTTCTCTTTCTCTCCCTCCCTCTTTGGTTTGTATCCATTCGGCCCCATTCAGCCTACTGTTTTAAGACGTTTACCCCCATCCAGGTGTCAATATTTTCCTGGCTAGCGATAGCGAGCCAGCATATATATGTTTTTGTTTTGACAGCAAGCTAAATTTGTACATTTTTCGATAGAACAATTTCTCCGGCGAAGCCGGATTTCTCCATACAATGCTGGCTCGCTATCGCTCGCCAGGAAAAAATCGACACCTGGATAGGGATAAACGTCAGAAAACAGTTGACTGAATGGGGCCGAATGGATACAAGCCAGGGAAAGAGAGAAAAGGAGAGAAAGATAAAAACAAACAAAAAACGGTGACCCCCCTTTAAACCTCAATAAGTAGGAGTTTAAAAATGGCTTCATACTGATTGAAAGGGACACAAACATAAGTGTTTAGGACAAAGATGTTGGCAGTGGCTTGAGTTGTTTGGTTATCATTAGGAAGGGGTGAGAGAGAGAGAGAGAGAGAGAGAGAGAGAGAGAGAGAGAGAGAGAGAGAGAGAGAGAGAGTAGCGAGAGAGTAGTGAGGTGATAGAGAATGAGTGAGAAAGAGATAGAGAGAGAGAGTGAGAGAGAGAGTGAGAATATGAGTGAGAGTGATAATTCCAAGGAGTTATAAGGAATAGTTAGTATCTCAAAGACCTTGCGGTCCATTCCGGGAGGTACTCGAAATGGAAAGAGGGATATTGTCTAGTGTACTACACTCATTGCAGAGTGTGCAATACACTAACTACTCTCTTCTTCAATTGCTCTACTGAAGAACAATTTACAACATCTGAGGGAAGTTTGTTCAAGGTAGAACAGATCTAGTATGTGAAGAAGCTTCCACAAATACTAGCGCTGAACTTCTTTAATTCTAACTTCAAGCCATGGTTGCGTGCTGTATTCATATTTAGGCTAAACATTTAGCTATATTCCACATTAACAAACCGAAGTTGACCTCGTAGTATGCGTGTTTCCAGCAGAAAGAGATCAAGAACTCTTAACCCGTCTTAATAGCTCAGTCTTCTAGTCAATGGAAAAAAATTGCCGCCCTATAGGACAGGTTTGCTCCTGCTCGCCAGAAGAACAAAAAAAATATATATACGGAAGTTCTAAATATTGGTAAAGAAAATGGGGGCAAGGTCCTAAAATAACAAAACTAATGGGGCAAACGTCTTAAAATCTCACAACGAATGGGGCTAAACATAAAGGAAAATGGGATCGATAAAACAAAAACCTTCTCTTAAGGGGACGTATTTAGTCTGTTCCCTACGTGTTCATCAAGCTTAAAAATACACCCCCTAGGCCCCCTTTCAAGATAAATTTGTACATTTTTCGGTAGAAAAATTTCCCGGCTGAAAGCCGGTTGCTCTTAAATTACAGGCTCGCTATCGCTCGCCAGGATAAAATCGACACCTAAATTGCACGAAAGGTCTTAAAATTGACGGAAATGGGGCGAAAGTTCTTAAATTCGCCAAACTAATGGGGCGACTGTCTTAAAATCTCAAAAGCAAAGGGGCTAAACATGAGGGAGACAGGGGCCCAGAAAAAAATCCCTCAAGTCGATATCTCCCCTTAATTGGTCTTTAAATACCGCATAATTATATCCTACATTCTTATATTTTTTGTGTGCATTATTACATTATTTTATTATTAGTTTATATATTGCATTATTGCATTATATATTGCATTATTTCATTATATATTGCATTATTTCATTATTATTATACAGTGCATACAGTTTTCATATCTCAGGTAGGGTTCTTGGTTATATTCAACGACACTAGTGCAGCGTTATGAGGAACAATTTATTAGGGAAAATAGGCACCAATTGATTCGCCATATTTTTCTCCATATACTGTAGTCCGCATGGAGGATTTTCGTTATCAACAAATTAAAAATTACCCACTTCACAGACAAATACACCAAAAATCTAAGTCAAAGCGGGGGTGTGGGGGCGGCAGCCCCCACCTATAATTCTAGGAAAGGTTAGGTAAGGTTGTTAGGTTAGGCTAATGTCCATTCAAAGGGGCATAGACTAGTAAACACTAGGATAGCCTATACCCAGTCAGAGGTAAGAAGAAGAAGAAGAAGAAGTGTCCTGCAGTAGTCTCCTTGAATTGCTACCGGGTTCTTAACCTTTTGTTCGGGTATAAATAATTAATATAGTAATATTTTCATTGAATCTAAGGATGGTATTATTGCACAATGTTCTGTGCCATACAATCAGTTTTTTGTTTTGTTTTAATTATTTTCTTTTGTGTGCCTCACTGAACTAGACCGTAAGGTATATAAGATAGTAACTATTCCAAGACGCACACACACACACAGACACACACACATACACTCACTCACTCTTTTTTTTTTCTCTCTCTCTCTCTCTTAGGCATAATCAGCATAATAGGAAACATTTTAACTAATATTTTAAGTGAATATTCATTGTATCAAAGAAAATATATTGTGAAAATTTGATTCTCGCTCTCTCTCTATCTCTATCTAACACTAACTCTCTCTCTCTCTCTAACTCCAGCTCTCTCTCTCTCTCTCTCCTTTTTGAGTGTGGTAAGTAGGAGACCACTCCAGGGGGGGTCTGCCTTCAACCCAGGGGACCAGTCTCACTAAAAGGTCCTCTGCAACTACACTTTATATACTATATATACAGTATATATATATATATATATAAAGAATAATTACAAATGAACAATATGCAGTGTATATGAAAACAATAAATAAATAATAAATAATAAATAAATATAAACAAAAATGAATACAAATAAACACATATCTATCTATCTATCTATCTCTCTCTCTCTCTCTCTCTCTCTCTCTCTCTCTCTATCTCTCATATATATAAGCCGCCGTAGCTATCCCCTCCAGGTTCTTTCATTCACTCAAGGATGATAGTCTTGGTTCTGTGGTCTATATATGGACTCCCAGGTGGCTTTTTATATATACTTTTTACTTTATCCTATAAGGCTTATATAAGAGTCCAATCCGGGCTTTCACATTTCTTAGGCATTCAGGGCAGATTTTTTTTTTTTTTTTTTTTCTATATTCCAACTACTCCCTCTCGGGCATAGGCTGAGAGCCTGTACATTCCACCGCTCAACACGGTGAAGCCCGTGAGGTCTTGTTCCAGCCTGGGGAGTGAGACATGTGAAGCATCCATCATGGCTCAAAGCAGCTCCATCTCTGAAGCGGCTGGTTGCTTCGCTCAAGTGCTTCACCGTCTCACCCTCCAGACTCAGACCCTCACTCTCAGAACGCCACCTATTGAGCAGTGAACTCACTATATAGTTTATTCGCTGTAAATAGGCGAGACATCATGACCTCTAACCTCTGTAACTCAAAAACGACTAGAGGAATCGAGTTAATATATTCACCATTTAGGAAGAGTCAGTCAAGGAATATATGTGGAAATTTACAGCCAATTTGCTCTAGCCCTTTTTGAGTTACAGAGGATAGAGATAATCATTTCTCGCCTACTTACAGCGAATAGACTACCGGTATAGTTCCAGATGACTGATCGGGGCTTAGTGGTAGTTGCTGCTTCTCTCTACGATTTTGTCTCTTAAGGGAGCCCACCTCGCTTGTTTTCTCTTTCTCTCCCTCTCTCTTTGGCTTGTATCCATTCGGCCCCATTCAGCCTACTGTTTTAAGACGTTTACCCCCATCTAGGTGTCAATATTTTCATGGCGAGCGGTAGCGAGCCAGCATATATATATATATATATATATATATTTGTTTTGACAGCAAGCTAAATTTGTACATTTTTCGATAGAAAAATTTCTCCGGCAAAGCCGGATTTCTCACTACAATTCTGACTCGCTATCGCTCGCCAGGAAGAAATCGACACCTGGATGGGGAAAAATGTCGTAAAACAGTTGGCTGAATGGGGCCGAATGGATACAAGCCAAGGAAAGAGGGAAAAGGAGAGAAAGATAAAACAAAAAAACGGTAATCCCCCTTAAGAGTGGCTCAGTTTTGATAGCGCTTAAATTTTGAAGCTGCCAGACTGCAATTGCTCTGTGTATCCATAAACATAAGAACATAAACAAATGGGAGTCTGCAGAAAGCCGATTGGCCCACAAAAGGCAGATCCCTCTCACACCCAGCCCTAATTATAGGGCCAAGCCGCCTAACTCACAAACCCCATGAAGACCGACCTCATCAAAACGGTCAGATGTCAACATAAGAAAACGGGGGTCTGCAGAGCGCCGACTGACCCACATCCGGCAGATCCCCCTCACACCCAACCCCTATCGATTATATTCAAGGTAGTAAGAACTTGAGGGGCCCTGAGGATAAATTGAAATGACTGACCTATT
Organism: Paralithodes platypus; assembly: GCA_032716605.1. Taxonomy (NCBI): domain Eukaryota; kingdom Metazoa; phylum Arthropoda; class Malacostraca; order Decapoda; family Lithodidae; genus Paralithodes; species Paralithodes platypus. The sequence continues at coordinate 51,232,680 of CM064533.1, read as the reverse complement.
TATATCTCCAAGTCCTTTATAATCTGCATAAAAAACACCACACAATCCCACCCCTACTCTGTGCAACTCTCCAACCCAAGAGTGAAACGTTATTCTCAACTTTTGTTTTCTATTCAACAGCTGAGCTCTGGAATTCTCTCCCAGAATCAGTCTTTCCCTCTTCCTGACTTAATTTGCTTCAAACTCCGTGTGTCCAGACATTTTGGCTCGAACGTCCCTTGATTTTGGCTCTGCCACTCTTTCAACTCTGGGGGAGGCACTCGCTACAGGCAATTCTACCTTTTGTCTCCCTCACTTACATAGAACATATATATAATAAGATTGTCGGAAGAGGTCCTCTAGAAAGAAGACAGGGAAAACTAAAACTAGAAGATACTTCCCAAGCTGCGGAAAATCGTTTAATGATAACCAGAATATTGTGTAAAAATGTGTCTTCATAATATAATGAAAGAGCCAATGACAAATTTTCCTCATATTTTTTATTTTGTTTAGAAATATGTATTTACGAACGTATAATAGTGAAAACAGTGATACAATCAGTTTCCGATTATATAGAGTGAGAAACTTCAGCGTTAAACAAATGAATAGATGAAAACTTTAAAGCTTAATAGATGAAAACTTTAAAGCTTAATAGATGAAAACTTTAAAGCTTAATAGATGAAAACTTTAAAGCTTAATAGATGAAAACTTTTAAAAACTTAATAGATGAAAACTTTAAAGCTTAATAGATGAAAACTTTAAAGCTTAATAGATGAAAACTTTAAAGCTTAATAGATGAAAACTTTAAAACTTAATAGATGAAAACTTTAAAGCTTAATAGATGAAAACTTTAAAGCTTAATAGATGAAAACTTTAAAGCTTAATAGATGAAAACTTTAAAGCTTAATAGATGAAAACTTTAAAGCTTAATAGATGAAACCTTTAAAACTTAATATATGAAAACTTTAAATCTTAATAGATGAAAACTTTAAAGCTTAATAGATGAAAACTTTAAAGCTTAATAGATGAAAACTTTAAAGCTTAATAGATGAAAACTTTAAAGCTTAATAGATGAAAACTTTAAAGCTTAATAGATGAAAACTTCAAAGCTTAATTTGGAAACTAAGATAAAAAGTAGTTCTGAAGTTTTGAAAACCAGCAGAACTAAACGTGAGCAAAGAGATAAAAGAATAAGGCTAAAGTTACTTTTCTCTCTCTCTCTCCCCCCCCTCTCTCTCTCTCTCTCTCCCTTGAATCACTATTATAATAATCAGCGTTCTTCAGGCTTTCTTAGTAAATACTGTACCCTCTCCCTTACAGAGAGTGGGTGGCACCTGCCTTTCAACACATTCCCACCCCTATTCTGTCCAACTCTCTAACCCAAGATTGAACCGATTTTCCAGTCTGTCATCCACTCGACAAGTAAACTCTGGAGCCCTCTTCTTCAATCTGTCTTTTCATAATCCTACGATTTAAGGGGGTCACCGTTTGTTTTATCTGTCTCTCCTATTCCCTCTTTCCCTGGCTTGTATCCATTTGGCCCCATTCAGCCATTTGTTTTAAGACGTTTATTCCCATCCAGGTGTCGATTTCTTCCTGACGAGCGATAGCGAGCCAGCATTGTATGGAGAAATCCGGCTTCGCCAGAGAAATTTTTCTATCGAAAAATTTACAAATTTAGCTTGCTGTCATAACAAAACAAATATATATACTGGCTCGCTACCGCTCGCCAGCAAATTATTGACACCTGGATGGGGGTAAACGTCTTAAAACAGTAGGCTGAATGTGGCCGAATGGATAAAAGCCAAAGAGAGAGGGAGAGAAAGAGACGACAAGCGAGGTGGGCTCCAGGTGTCCAGAAACTTTGACTCTAACGTACCATGAAGTTGGCTCTCTATCACTCATTATATATATATATAATTATTATTATTATTATTTATTTATTTATTTATTTTTTGGGGTGGGGGCAATCGTTACAGGCAGCTTTACCTTTTGTCTCCCCTTGGGCCAGGACAGTTGGATGACGGTAAGGACACCAGCCATTTTTCCGTAAAATTTTACTAGCAATTGCAGTCTGACAGCCCCAAAATTTACATTCCGTAAGAAATAAACTACCTAGGATAATCTACTTTTGATCTACTCTCCGATTCCAATTGACCACTTGCGACTTTCAAGCTTTAAGGAAGTTGAAGCCGAAAACATCAATATAAGACAATAATGCAATAATAATGTAGGATTCTGATGGATAGAGAGTATGATTAATTGAATTGAATGGGGTTATTAATGCACTACAATCACATTTAATTGAATGGGGTTATTAATGCACTACAATCACATTGAATTGAATGGGGTTATTAATGGACTACAATCACATTGAATTGAATGGGGTTATTAATGCACTACAATCACATTGAATTGAATGGGGTTATTAATGCACTACAATCACATTGAATTGAATGGGGTTATTAATGCACTACAATCACATTGAATTGAATGGGGTTATTAATGGACTACAATCACATTGAATTGAATGGGGTTATTAATGCACTACAATCACATTGAATTGAATGGGGTTATTAATGCACTACAATCACATTGAATTGAATGGGGTTATTAATGGACTACAATCACATTGAATTGAATGGGGTTATTAATGCACTACAATCACATTGAATTGAATGGGGTTATTAATGCACTACAATCACATTGAATTGAATGGGGTTATTAATGGACTACAATCACATTGAATTGAATGGGGTTATTAATGCACTACAATCACATTGAATTGAATGGGTTTATTAATGCATTACAATCACATTTAATTGAATGGGTTTATTAATGCACTACAATCACATTTAATTGAATGGGGTTATTAATGCATTACAATCACATTTTCGCTGGTAATTCTGCTAAATATCGATGTCTAAAACTCCAACTTCCTTATAGCCTGAAACTCGCAAGTGGTCAATTCGAAAGAGCCCCCAAAATACGAGAAAAACAGGTTCATGGAAAATTGCCAGAAATTACGCTCGTGTGACATCGCCTTTAAGACCTTTCGTCCCATTTAGGTGTCGATTTGTTCCTGGCGAGCGATAGCGAGCCTGTAATTAAAGAGGAACCGGCCTTCGGCCGGGAAATTTTTCTACCGAAAAATGTACAAATTTATCTTGAAAGGGGGTCAAGGGGGTGTAATTTCAAGCTTGATGGAAGTCTAGGAAACACACTAAAAACCTCCCCTTAAAGCCGGAGTCACACGAACCCTTTTTCGAGCAATTTTTACGGGCAATTACGGTCTGGAAGCTTAATACTTATACTTCATCAGAATTCAGCCGCCTAACATAATCTACCTTCAGTCTAGTTACCGATTCTAGTGCAAAAATGTCCAGAAATAATACGAGAAAAAACTTGTTCACGGAAAGTTGCCGGAAATTGCGTTCATGTGACATCGTCTTTAAAGGGGGTAGTACTCGCTTTTTCTGGACCCCCTTCTCCCTTATTTTTACCATATTAGTTTTAAGGTTTTAAGACGTTCGTTCGGTTAGTTTGGCGATTTTTAGATCTTTCGCCCCATGTTTTTGTCAATATTTAAACCTTCGTGCCCTTTAGGTGTCTATTTTCTCCGGGCGAGCGATAGCGAGTATCTAATTTTAGAAGGAACCGGCCTTCGGCCGAGACATTTTTCTACCGAAAAATTTACAAATTTATCTTAACAGGGGGTCTAGGGGGTGTTTTTCTAAGTTTGATGGAGGTCTACCGAGAAAACTAAAAATTAAATATAATATATATAATTATATATATAAACAAAAAACCAAGCACTGCCCCCTTAAACATAGACACATACGTAGAAGAATCAAAGCCTAAGGAGGGAGTCTCGTACAGTTGCCCAAATAAGTGATGTCGCGGCACCAAGTACATTTCGATCAATAATTGGTATCTGCACTCTCTAAACATTAATTCATCGTTTCGAGTGAGCTATACAAACATGGTCCTATCTTTACCCACCCTATTCAACATCTGACAGACATTAATACAACACAGAACGACAGCTGATACATGACTTATTTGGCCAACCGAACAATTGACCACTTGCGAGTTTCAAGCTATAAGGAAGTTGGAGTTGTAGACATCGATATTTAGCAGAATTACCAGCTAAAATATCGTTGGTAATGCAGCTAAAAACTCATAACATTACAATCAGTATACTTTCTCATCATCAGAATTCTACACTATAATTGCGTTTCTGTTCATATCGATGTTTACGGCTCCAACTTCCTTGCAAGTGGTCAATTCCCCAGTTGAAGAGGGACCTGTAATACGTGTCTGTCAGATTTCCCTTTTCTGAAATGGGAGGCAATTGTTTTATAAAATTGACCCCATAAATATATTCTACACGTCCCTTCCTTAAGGGAGCCCACCTCGCTTATTTTCTCTCCCTCGCTCTTTGGCTTGTATCCCTTCGGCCCCATTCAGCCTACTGTTTTAAGACGTTTACCCCCATCCAGGTGTCAATATTTTCCTGGCGAGCGGTAACGAGCCAGCATATATAGATTTTTGTTTTGACAGCAAGCTAAATTTGTACATTTTTCGATAGAAAATGTTCTCCGACGAAGCCGGATTTCTCCATACAATGCTGGCTCGCTATCGCTCGCCAGGAAGAAATCGACACCTGGATGGGGATAAACGTCTTAAAACAGTTGGCTGAATGGGGCCGAAGAGGCAGTTCATAATAAAGGCAGCAAATAGATAATAGACCGTAACGTAACCGCATGAATGATGGCATGCGTAAGAAATTCATCAATGAGAGAGAGAGAGAGAGAGAGAGAGAGAGAGAGAGAGAGAGAGAGGAGTACAAAGGAAATCAAGAAACAACAGGTCTAGTGACACTTCTAGGCTGCTTGTCCTCCAAAACACTGAGGATCAAGTGTCCAAACAGTGGTTTAGTGGTAATGGGAACATTGGAAAGGGAAGTACTGCCCTGGAACTAATGTCCGTGGCAGGATTAGGAAGTTAGTAGGGGACAGATGGGTTAGTAACTGAGGGGAGGATAAAATAAAGTTATTCATTTACAAACGCAGTCAGTCGCGGGTTTGATGCGAGATATTTGTCTAGGCGAAGTTTAAATGAATCAACGTGATGCAGTCTATAACATCTCGGGGAAGCCCATTCCATAAGTTGACAACTCGATTGAAGAAGACATTTTTAGCTTAATGTGAGTTAAAAGATTTACCAATAATTTTGCACCCGTTTCCCAGCGTGTAATTAGATTGATCGATAGTGAAGTAATTACTACATCTCTAAGACGCTCCTCGTATGGTTTGTTCTTTAGGCTAGGTATCATTTTGGTAACTCTACGTTGAACTCGTTCTAGCTTGTCTATATCTTTTTGGTATTAAGGGCACCAGGATTGAACGCAGAGAGATAGATAGATAGATAGATAGATAGATAGATAGATAGATAGATAGATAGATAGATAGATAGATAGATAGATAGATAGATAGATATAGATAGATAGATAGATAATAGATAGATAGATAGATAGATAGATAGATAGATAGATAGATAGATAGATAGATAGATATATAGATAGATAGATAGATAGATACTAGATAGGCATATATAGAGATAGATAGATAGATGGGTAGATTGATAGATAGATAGAGATAGATAGAGAGAGAGAGAGAGAGAGAGAGAGAGAGAGAGAGAGAGAGAGAGAGAGAGAGAGAGAGAGAGAGAGAGAGAGATAGATATAGATAGATAGAGAGGGAGAGAGAGGGCTGAGGAGACGGTTGGTTATCAAGAGTATTGCATGTTAAGATGCATGCAATCCGATTATCACGGTTGAGGCAGGTGGAGAGGTGGAGGAACTAAGTTGGGTGAAAAGATGCAAGTCCGTGAACGTGGAGGAAGCTGCACCGAGGGGGTAGACCAAGAAAGACGTGGGATTAGACCATATAGTTTTATTACGGTGTGCTGTTGAAATTAAGGGAGCCCACCTCGTTTGTTTTCTCGCTTTCTCTCCCTCTCTCTTTGGCTTGTATCCATTCGGCCTCATTCAGCGTACTATTTTAAGACGTTCACCCCCATCCAGGTGTAAATATTTTAACGCCTGCATATATGTATTTTTTTTTTTTTACAGCAAGGTAAATTTGTAAATTTTTCGATAGAAAAATGTTTCCGGCGAAGCCGGATTTCTCCATACAATGCTGGCTGGCTATCGCTCGCCAGGAAGAAATTGACACCTGGATGGGGATAAACGTCTTAAAACAGTTGGCTGGATAGGGCCGAATGGATACAAGCCAGAGCAAAAGAGAAACGGAGAGAAATAGAAAAAAAGGCAGGTGACCCCCCTTAAAACAACTGACACGTGAGGCAGCTCTGAACAGGGCTGCCTGGAGAGCCGCCATTAGGACGTGAGCATGAAACCACATTTAGTGTGAAGCACTCTGTCTTTAATTTATGCATGTATGTATGTATGTATGTATGCATGTATGTATGTAGGCTATGTATGCATGCATTTGTAGTGACATAGACTACAGTAGATGTGGACTGGACACGGAAATGGAACTTTGCGGTAAGGGACCCAAAATCGGACAACGAACCCCCAAGTTCGGAGCTCGAAACCGCGATAATATCACATTTTCGCGGTTTCGCGGTTCGAGTTTGGGGGTTCGTTCTTCGATTTTGGGTCTATTACTGCAAAGTTCCATTTGTGTGTCCAGTCCACATCTACTGTAGTCTATGGTAGTGATAATCCCATCTAATATAAGGATAAAAAGGCCTATCAAGTGATCAGAGTTCAATCAAAACCAATATACCTGACGTTGTTATAATTGACCTTTATCACGCCTTTAAGGGGAGGCAGACCGTTTTTCTGGACCCCCCTCTCCCTAATGCTTAGCCCCACTAGTTTTGTGATTATAGGACGTTCGGCCCATTAGTTTGGCGATTTTAACACCTTTTGCCCCATTTCGTTGTCAATTTTAAGACCTTTCGTGCCATTTAGGTGTCCATTATTTCCTGGCGAGCGATATCGAGCCTGACATTTTAAGAGGAACCGGCCTTCGGCCGGGAAATTTTTCTACCGAAAAATGTAAAAATGTATCTTGAAGGGGGGTCTAGGGGGTGTTTTCTAAGCTTGATGGAGGTCTAGGGAGGAAACTAAAAAAATATATGAATAAATGAATTAATAGACCAAACAAACGGCCAGCCTCCCCTTAAGTTATAGAGCGCCTGTTTCCACCTGAGGCACTAAATCTACCTGCCCAACATGCAGTATTTGGTTTCCGTTCTGCACACAAGCTCCGGGGATCCACAAGTTACATATGCATGGGTAAACACAAGCCGGTCTCTCTGGGGCAAGCTTTGAAAACCAACTATATTCATTTTATTCATTGTAAAAGTCAACATCTGAGTCTCCCCTTGGTGTGCCTAGTTTATTGAGAGGGGAAGCTATGTTTATTATTCCATATAGGTTGTGTATATATATATATATATACGTTACCGGTACCAGAATAAAGATGTTCGTGTTTACCTTGGTGTTGCTTGCCCTTATAAGACTCCGCTTCCCCCGAGGAGAATCTATTGCCACTACTATATATATATATATAGAGAGAGAGAGAGAGAACATCAGATAAAGCAAAATCTAGGTAGCAAATGGCGGTCTCCATTCATGAAATATTACCTAACTAATGTTGTACAATCGCTCGCGGCAAGCTATTGGAATACAGTTAATTACCAACTTGAGGCAGTCAACGTAGAACGAGCTAAACTAGTATGTACGTAAGCACTCCTCGGTTTAATACATATACACGCACATACTCACACGCACATACTCACACACGCGCACACACCAACACACACACAATGCAATACACTTGCTACATGTTTTTTGTATCTGTATATATCTATCTGCTGCATATTGATAGATATAGACTAATAGATGTATTTGATAGGTATTGTACATGTCTGATAGATACATAGATATTATCATAGACTGGATGGCAAACACAGGCAAATACAGATGTTATTTCGACTTTTTAACCCAGATTTACTTTACATTTAGTTCACATTCCTTTACCAATTGTTTTCTTTCTTTCTTTCTCTCTCTCTCTCTCTCTCACACACAGTCACATACACACACACTCTCTCTCTCTCTCTCTCTCTTTCTCTGTAGCAAACTAAAAAATCCGTACGCGGTTTTGGTGCAGTGTAAATCCAATTGAGTGTTTTATATCAGTGAGGCATATTATATAGTTTCAATCTGTCTAACGCCGTGGACACTCCGTTTTCTATGCGTTTGTTTACACTCACGGAAAATCGGGCTAACTTCATTATTTGATAGTTCAGTTCACATTCCTTTGGCAATTTTTGTCTGTCTGTCTGTCTGTCTCTCTCTCTCTTTTGTTCTCTCTCTCTCTCTCTCTCTCTCTCTCTCTCTCTCTTTCTTCCAGCACACAAATATGGTCCAGTTAATCCTTTGGTAGTTTATAGTTTCTAGCACTTCACATTTGCAGATTCGGATATGATGGCACCTTTTTCATATTGTATGGGCTATCATTAGACGATTTTATCCAGATTAGGACAAACCTCTCGCAATGAAATACGTGTATTCAAATTAAATATATAAAATACAAAACAAATAATTAAACATACAGTATACAGCAATAATTACATATATAATTATCTACAATATAATACCTAGATAACCCCAGCTGGAATTTACCTGTGATATTGGGAAAAGGGGTGCTATATGGAGATTTTCACGTCTAATATATATATATATTTTTATCAGAGTAATTACTTTTAAAAGGGTTCAAACAGAGTCGCTAAAAGGATGTACAGATGTTGTGAATTAAAAACAGAGAGAGAGAGAGAGAGAGAGAGAGAGAGAGAGAGAGAGAGAGAGAGAGAGAGAGAGAGAGAGAGAGAGAGAGAGAGAGAGAGAGAGAGAGCAGATGGTCTTGTATTCAGTAATTGCATTTTCGAGTTTAAATATTCATGCATGCACATCTGTTTCGCATGTGTATGTGTGTGTGTGTGTGTGTGTGTGTGTGTGTGTGTGTGTGTGTGTGTGTGTGTGTGTGTGTGTGTCTGTATGGGTGTGTATGTGTGTGTGTGTGCAAACATAATATTAATAATTGTCGGTTTATTGTTCATTGCAGCCCTGAGGCTGAAAATCTAGTTTTTCTTAAACCTAGGTACAGTACAATACTTATTCTACCTTAACTACCTTAACCACTGTTTGGACACTTGATCCTCAGTGTTTTGGAGGACAAGCAGCCTAGAAGGGTCACTAGATCTGTTGTTGCTTGATTTCCTTTGTACTCCTTTGTAGGTCTCATGGGACCTTTGGCGACCGTGAGGTGCCTGGCTTCCCACCAAGTACTGTACATACGCAGATTCACTTGGTGAGAAGATGTGTAGGCTAACACAGGCTGATAGCAGCTTGATTAGTCAAGAACCACGGTACAATTCTCTCCGTCACTATGGCCGGAAAAACCTTTAGGATTCTGGTGTATTTGAACCTTCGCCCTGGCCCCTTGTGGTCAGCACGAAACACAGCGCCTTAACCGACTGGACCACAGCGACTCACAGTGTGTGTATATGTGTGTGTGTGAGAGAGAGTGGGTGTGTATATAGTATATAATTATATATATATATATATATATATACCGGTATATACAGGGTGTCCCAGGAGGAGAAGGCATAACTTTGGGAAATGATAAAACAAGGTATTCTAAGCCTAAAATGTTCTATAAGAAATATTCCAGATCTTGACCGGTATAGAGCTATTGCATGTTGAAAATGGTATATGCTTCAGTATTTCCCAACAAGGCCGGCCTAGCTGTCCTAGTGCCTACCTTGCCTCCATCTGGCTGCAATTACTTGACCATGTTATTATAAAGATATTATAATTCTGTAAGTTACAAAATTATTATAGACATATTTGCTCACTTTGGACCAGTTGGAATTTTGTTGACATAAAAAAGTCCATTACTGTGATGTGTGGCAGGACACTACATTAAACCTTCAATATCTTTTCAACGGTTGAGATTTGGACTTTATGTTCTATATAATTTTAAGCTTAGAATACCTTGTTTTATCATTTCCCAACGTTATGCCCCATTCCTCCTGGGACACCCTGTATATATATATATATATAGTTTCTTACTATTTCCATCTACCCAAATTATCTATCTACTGTATACCATTCTCTCTCTCTCTCTCTCTCTCTCACACTCACACACACACACACACACACAAACACACACACAGGCATGTAAAACCCATATATCTCCTCAACACTCGCCAAAATAATTACCCAGAACACAATCACCTGTCACTTGCAAACGCTAGGAATAAATTTATGAGTCCAATCTGACCACCAACACCAAAACAAATTAATTGTAAAGTTGATCTATAAATTAAGGGGACACTGACTGTTTTTTGGGCCTATAAATTAAGGGGACACTGACTGCTTTTTTGGCCTATAAATTAAGGGGACACTGACTGCTTTTTTGGCCTATAAATTAAGGGGACACTGACTGCATTTTTGGCCTATAAATTAAGGGGACACTGACTGTTTTTTTGGCCTATAAATTAAGGGGACACTGACCGTTTTTTGGGCCTATAAATTAAGGGGAAACTGACTGTTTTTTTGGCCTATAAATTAAGGGGACACTGACTGTTTTTTGGGCCTATAAATTAAGGGGACACTGACTGCTTTTTTGGCCTATAAATTAATTCATTTATAAATTTTTAGTTTCCTCGCTAGACATCCCTCAAACTTAGAAAAACATCCCCTAGACCCCCGCCCCCCTCAAGATAAATTTGTAATTTTTTCGGTAGAAATATGTCCCGGCCGAAGGCCGGTTCCTCTTACAATTACATGCTCGCTATCGCTCGCCAGGAAAAATCGACAACTAAATGGCACAATAGGTCTTAAAATGTATAACAAAATGGGACGAAAGGTCTTAATATCAAACAAATGGGCCGAACGTCTAAAAATCTAAAAAAATAACGGGACTAAACACGAGGGAGAAAGGGGACCAGAACGACCTTCTCCCCTTAAGTTTGTGTCCACGCCATGATGTTATGGTTGGAGGGAAATATGTTGAGATTGACATACATATACTGTATAAGAACATAAGAAAATGGGAGTCTGCAAAAAGCCGATCGGCCCACACAAGGCAGATCCCTGTTCATATATAATTGGATATAAAAGTGTAAATCCCTTCTGTACCGGCGAGTTTTTTTTTTGTATTTTAGCTAAATTTAGACGTTTTCGTGCAGTTTAAGAAGGATCTGTGGTGGTAGAAGTGGGTAAGTGAGATAGTTGGATGCCTGTTAGTTGCTACAGGCCTTTTTTTAACTGAATAAAGTCGTCTAATAGTAGCCAGGGTAAAGTTAAAAGGACGGCATCGGTAATGAAGTGGTTAATTACTCATATTATGTCACTATTGTATAACAGATACACTCATAATTCAACCATACTATTGTTCAGTCCTTTTATTTAACCATTGCATAACATAATACACTTAAATACACTTATAATTCAACCATACTATTTTTCAGACATTTTATTTAACCATTGCATAAGATAATACACTTAAATACACTTATAATGCAACCATACTATTTTTCAGTCCTTTTATTTAACCATTGCATAAGATAATACACTTAAATACACTTATAATGCAACCATACTATTTTTCAGTCCTTTTATTTAACCATTGCATAAGATAATACACATAAATACACTTATAATGCAACCATACTATTTTTCAGACATTTTATTTAACCATTGCATAAGATAATACACTTAAATACACTTATAATGCAATCATACTATTGTTCAGTCCTTTTATTTAACCATTGCATAAGATAATACACTTAAATACACTTAAAATGCAACCATACTATTGTTCAGTCCTTTTATTTAACCATTGCATAAGATAATACACTTAAATACACTTATAATGCAACCATACTATTGTTCAGTCCTTTTATTTAACCATTGCATAAGATAATACACTTAAATACACTTATAATGCAACCATACTATTGTTCAGTCCTTTTATTTAACCATTGCATAAGATAATACACTTAAATACACTTAAAATGCAACCATACTATTGTTCAGTCCTATTTCTCAACCATTGCTCAAGAAAATACACTTATAATTCAACCATACTATTTTTCAGTCCATACATAACAAATGGAGTCTATGCATAATTAATATGGCCAACTGTACACGAAACCAAATACAAAATACAAAATCGATTACAGTGAAGCCTTGTGAAGTATATGTGGTCTTTGTAAATTGATCTTGTGTGTGTGTGAGAGAGAGAGAGAGAGAGTGTGTGTGTGTGTGAATGAAAGAGATAATTGGGTGTGTCTGTATGCCTGTGTGCGATGGGTGTGTGTGAGAGAGAAAGAGAGAGAGAGAATGCGTGTGTGTATATGTGTCTAGCCAAAGAGTCTAGCCACCCAGTCCAGTCCTATCAATCCTCCTCCTTCACAACAACAACAACAACAGCAGTCTGAGGGGGGTGGGGGGATATTCTTGGAACACATTATTGTCACACCATTATAATTAATTATTAACCCTTTGAGTACCAGCGACGAGTGTTATCTTTTATTCTGGCTATATTTAGACGATATTATGCAGCTTAGGAAGGATCTGCGGTAGTTAAAAGTGTTAATGCTAGAGGTCCTTCCTACTCTGAAGAAAATCGTCTAAGGGTTGCCAAAATATAATAAAAGACGTCACCGGTACTGTATAGGTTAATAGCACCGTTGTTCATATAATATATATCATTAACATTAATATATACCGGTATATACTTTTTTGTCCTCCCTAGACCTCCACCAACAATACCCCGAATAACCCCTTTCGGGATAAATTGATGCATTTTTAATAGAAAGATGCTCTTCGCCCCCCCCCCCCCCCCGCTTAAAATCTATGCTGGCACCCCCTTGGTATGCATGCCAAGTATGGGCTCTCCATCTTGACAACTGAGGGAGTTATAATTATTAATACTATTATAATAGCAATAATAATAACTCACTCCCAAAAGTCGGAGGGAGTGGTAGCTGGTGGGTGGGTGGGGTGGGAGAGCCTTCTGCTTTACTTTCACTGTCTTCAATTTAATAACAACAACCATTATAGATTTAAGACCGGACTACCTACCAAGAACCGCCAAGTCTGTGTGGTATGTAACTCTCTGTGAACAGTCGGCCTAATAAGTCATGGTTCGGCACCAATTATGTTTTGATCAATAATTGGTATCAGCAATATATACACATGATTTCTTCTTTCTGAGTGAGATATACAACCATGTTCCTACACTTACCCACCCTATTCAATATCTGATAGACATTAATACAGCACAGAGCGAGCCAAACGTAATGACAGGGGAGACATGACTTATTAGCGCCACTGTACAGTCGCGCTAATAAGTGATTTCTCGGCACCAAATATGTTTTCATCAATAATTGGTATCAACAATATCTAAGCTTTAGTTTTTCATATCAAGTTAAATATACACACATGTTCCTACACTTACCCACCCTATTCAACATCTATCTATCTATCTATTTATCTATATGCTCAGGCCCAATCCCCATTTTGGGGGTAGCCGACTCAAGACAGAGCAAGAACGGGGAAAACACAAAAACAACATAAAACAACGAATAAACACAGATAAAAAAAAAACAAAAAAAAACACACAAATTCACACACATCTAGGTCACCCAGGAGAAGACCCAGAGACCAGGGCCACCAAGTCGCTCCAGCATTGTCTGACGGCCAATAATACAGCACAGAACGAGCCAAACGTAATGACAGCTGAGCCATGACTTATTAGCGCCACTGTACCTCCCGCTAAAACTATGTAATTGTTATTAGTCTTCACTCAAGGAAAGTGGACTGGGTTCTTTGATGTTTATCCTCCCTCTCTATCGATGTCACACGAGCGATTTTCCGTCAATATTTATGAGCAATTGTAGTCTGGCAGCTTCAAAATGTAAGTATCGTAATAATTAAGGGGGTCACCTCGCTTGTTTTCTCTTTCTCTCCCTCTCTCTTTGGCTTGTATCCATTCGGCCCCATTCAGCCTACTGTTTTAAGACGTTTACCCCCATCCAGGTGTCAATATTTTCCTGGGGAGCGGTAGCGAGCCAGCACATATATATTTTTGTTTTGACAGCAAGCTAAATTTGTACATTTTTCGATAGAAAAATGTCTCCGGAGAAGCCGGATTTCTCCATACAATGGCTCCATATGATGGCTCGCTATCGCTCGCCAGGAAGAAATCGACACCTGGATGAGGATAAACGTCTTAAAACAGTTGGCTGAATGGGGCCGAATGGATACAAGCCAGGAAAAGAGAAAAAAAGAAAGAAAGATAAAAAAAAGCCGGTGACCCCCCTTAAACAAGCTTACGTAATCTACCTTCGATTTAGTTTCCGATGCCAACGCGAAAGATCCTCAAATTGAATACGAGAAAAAAAAATTGCTGGTCGAAAATTGCCGGAAAATGCGCTCGTGTGATACCACCTTAATCTGATTAGCTCTCACACCTTTCTCGTCGAAAGTCAAAGCATACACGGCCCCTTCTCCCCCCCCCCTCCCTCTCCCTCTCTCTCTCTCTCTAGCTCTCTCATTCAAATTGTCTATCTATTCTATCTATTGCCTGACGCCGTGATCCCCGAAGGGGTGGCCACGAACGAACCACCCCCATGCACCTCTGTACCCAGTCAGTCGACGCCCCTCCTCCCAACTAGCACCGCCTTCATCCATATACTTCTTCACTCCATCCTTCCATCTCTCCTTCGGTTTACCTCTTCCTCTCTGTCTTTCCACCTCGCTCTCGTACACCTTCTTAGTCATTCTCTCGCTTCCCATACGTTCCATATGGCCGAACCATCTCAAGGTGTTCCATTTCACACTTTCCAGCACATCTCCATCCACAGCACACTTCTCTCGTACTTCCTCATTCGTCTGTCTATCCCTTCATGTTACTCCACACGCACTTCTCAAGTAACTCATTTCCACCCCTCTCACTCTTGGTCTGAGTCTCTTCTCAAACGTCCATGCTTCGCTTCCGTAAGTCAGTGTCGGGATTACCACACTGTCATGCAAGGACTTCTTCACTTCCATACTAACCACCCTATTTCTTGTTACTGCTTTCAGCGTTCCTACAACCCTCTTCCCCTGTTGCACCGTCTCCCGCACTTCTTCATCCATAGTCCCATCTTTACTCAACACACTTCCCAGATACTTAAAGGAGCTGACAATCTCCATAGCCTGACCGTTCAACTTCACCTCACACTCTGTGGCTTCACCCCTTTCGAAGACCATAACCTTGCTCTTCCCCGCATTTAGCTTCAGATTCCGTTTTTCGCACACTGTTCCAAACGCATTTACCAGACCCTGCAACTCCCATTCATTATCGCTCATCAGAACTGTATCATCAGCAAAAGCAGTACAGGCAGCTTCCACTAATTTCCCTCCCTTATCAGCGATACACCAACATCCACTGCTCTTCCTTGTATTTCTTTGATTATTCCATCCACATATACAGTAAGCAACCACGGAAACATCACACACCCCTGTTTCAACCCAAAATTCAGGTCAAAGAAATCGCTCTGCTCATTCTCCACACATACTGCCGACCTTTGCACCCTCATACATGCTCTTCACTGCTTAAAGCAACTTGCCATCTACTCCGTATATTCTAAGTACTTTCCACATACCTTCTCTATCCACTCTGTCATAGGCCTTCTCCAGGTCCATAAAGGCAACATACGCCTTTTGTTGCTTCTCCAGATGTATCTCCACAACACAATTCAGGGTAAAAATCTGATCTACACATCCTCTTCCCTACCTAAAACCTCCCTGCTCGTCACCTATCCATTTCTCCATTCTCACTCTCACTCTCTCAATCACTACCCTACTGTACACTTTCCCTACTACGCTTAGAAGACATATTCCTCGGTGGTTACCACACACTCCTCTTTCCCCTTTACCCTTATATAGAGGGACTATTATGCCTGTCTTCCAGTCATCAGGTGCACTCCCTTTCTCCCATGCTAGCTTGCACATTTTCCATACCCATTCGATCACTATCTCACCACCATACCTCAATATTTCCCCACACACTCCATTTGTTCCTGGTGCTTTCCCTAACTTCACTCTTTTCATGGCTTCCCACACTTCTGACCTCCTCCTCCACTACTTCTCCTCTGCTCTCTCCCATACCCCATCAACTATGTTTGCTGGCACTACATTCCTTACATTTAGCAACTCGTTGAAGTACTCCCTCCATCTTTCGACTCTCTCTTGCTTCTCAGCTAGCATTCTCCCATTCTTATCTTTCACACCCTTACTGTTTCCCTTGCTACCTTCCCTAACTTTCTTTACTTCTTTCCAAAACAGTTTATTACACTCCCTCCATTTTACAATCAGATTCCTTCCAAATTCCTCATCTACACTTCTCTTACTTTCCTTCACTACTCTCTTCACCACTCTCTTTCTCTCCACACACCTCTCTTGTTTCTGGCTCTCCAAATCTTCCTTCCCTCTACTACACAACCACTCTCTATAGGCTTTCTTCTTGTCTTCCACAGCTATGTTTACCTCTTCTGTCCACCATGCTGTACCTTTCACTCCCCTCCCTCTTCTCCTTACTCCACACACCTCCTCACATCTGCACAGATCTCTTCCTTAAACAGTTTGCTCATCTCCTCCACTTCCTCCATATCTTCCAGGTCGAACCCACCTAGTTGTCTTTCTACTGCTCTCCTGTACTATTCACTGATTTCCTCCTCCTGTAGCCTCTCCACCCTCCTCGCCATTCCACCTCCATCTCGCCTCCCTCCAGCTCTTCTCACCCACTTCTTTTATATCCTAATTTTAGCTAATACTACATAATGATCAGACAGACCCCCTCCAATACCCCTATACACCCTAGCATCCATCACAGATTTCTTCATTCGTTCATCCACACATATATAATCAATCAGTGCCTTTCATTCCACCACTGTCTTATCCTTATCCTTCATCTTCCACACCACTTTCCATGTGTACCTGTGTATCATTCTGTGTCGGAAGAAGGTGTTGGCTATCCACAACCTCCTCCCCACACATACGTCCACAAGTGCACTACCATTCCCATTCACCTCTGACGGTACACCCCACCCTCCCACCACTCCATCAACTTTCCTATCACCCACCTTTCCATTCATATCCCCAATCAGAAATATTCTTTCGTTCTTGTCAAACTTATCCAGGCACGCCTCCACATTCACCCAGAACTCCTCTTTCTCTCTTACCAGTTTATCCTCTGTCGGAGCATACACACACACAATCACCCACGTTTGTATTCCTACTTTCATTCTCACCCACACAATCCTTGAACCCACAAACCCATTGTCTGTACCCATTCCTATTATTTATGCAATAGTTGAGACAGATTCTTTGCTCTCTCTCTCTCTCTCTCTCTCTCTCTCTCTCTCTCTCTCTCTCTCTCTCTCTCTCTCTCTCTCATTCAACTTGTACCCATTTCTATTTGTTATGCAAGATGTGAGGCAGATTCTTTGCTCTCTCTCTCTCTCTTTCTCTTTCTAATTTACATCAACGACATAGATGAGGGTCTCACCTGTACAATCTCAAATTTTGCTGACGATACAAAAATTGCAAATTGCGTACTCTCAAAAGAACAAGTTGACGATATGCAACACAATCTAGATAAATTGTCATGTTGGGCCCAAATTTGGCAAATGAGTTTCAATGCGGATAAATGTAAAGTACTACATATCGGATACCTAAATGAGAAAGCAAACTATTCGATGAATAGCACTCAGCTTAAGAATGTAAACAGAGAAACCGATCTGGGAGTAACAATATCGAGTAACCTAAAACCGAGTCAACAATGTTCAGAAGTTGTTAAGAAGGCAAACAAAATAATTGGCTTTATAGGCAGGTCATTTGAGCATAAATCCAAAGAAATTATCCTAACCCTTTACAATTCCTTAGTCCGCCCTCTTCTGGAATACTGCGTTCAATCCTGGTGCCCTTATTACCAAAAAGATATAAACAAGCTAGAACGAGTTCAACGTAGAGTTACCAAAATGATACCTAGCCTAAAGAACAAACCATACGAAGAGCGTCTTAGAGAATTAAATTATTTCCTTTAACCCAGCGCAGATTAAGAGGTGACTTAATTCAAGTGTTCAAAATCATCAAAGGCATCGACAATATGAACGTAGTAAGTACTTCACTATCGACCAATCTAATTACACACGGGGGAAACGGTTGCAAAATTATTGGTAAATCTTTTAACTCACACGAATCTAAGAATTTCTTCTTCAATCGAGTTGTCAACTTGTGGAATGGGCTTCCCCGAGACGTTATAGACTGCAGCACCGTTGATTCATTTAAACTCCGCCTAGACAAATATCTCGCATCAAACCCGCGACTGACTGCGTTTGTAAATTAATAACTTTATTTTATCCCCCCCCCCCTCAGTTACTAACTCATCTGTCCCCTACTAACTTCCTAATCCTGCCACGGACATTAGTTCCAGGGCAGTAGTTCCCTTCCCAATGTTCCCTTACCTACTCTAAACCACTGTTTGGACACTTGATCCTCAGTGTTTTGGAGGACAAGCAACCTAGAAGGGTCACTAGACCTGTTGTTGCTTGATTTCCTTTGTACTCCTTTGTACTCTCTCTCATTCAACTTGTACCCATTTCTATTTGTTATGAAAGATGTGAGGCAGATTCTTTGCTCTCTCTCTCTCTCTCTTTGAAATTCCTCTAACTATAGCAAATATTATACATTTATGTAATAAGCTGATGTTAACGGAAGATTGCTAAGGATATGTAGGGCACTATAGTCTTTTCAAATTTCTAACAAATGGGACGAGTCAGCCAGGGAATAGGTGTGACAATATACAGCCTATTAGCTTGAACCCCATTTGAGTTACAGAGGTTAGGGGTTACGATTTGTTTAGCTCGTAACTTCGAAGATTCCTCCCTAGGCCTCCATCAAGCTTTAATAGATACCCCCTTCGAGATATATTTTTGCGTTTTTGGTGGAAAAATGCCCCCGGGTTCCTCCTAGATTGCAGGCTCGTTTGCGTTCACCAGGAAGAAATCGCCACCTAAATGGCATGAAAGGTCTTAAGATTGTCACAAGAAATAAGGTGAACGGTCTTAAAATAGCCAAACTAATGGGGCGAACATCGTCAAATGTCAAAACTAATGGGGCTAAGCATGAGGGAGAAGGAGGCCCAGAAAAATCACCCCTGAACTCTCCTCCGAATAATTACAAACTTACAATGTTCTTCTCCTGGATGACCTAGATGGGTGTGAATTTGTATTTTGTGCTTGTGTGTTCATTGTTTTCTGTTGTGATGTCCCCATTCGGGCTCTATCTTGAGTCCCCCCCCCCCCTCAAAAAAAAAAAAAAAAAAAAAAAAAAAATATATATATATATATATAAAAAAAAAAAAAAAAAGATAAGTGTGGATTTGGCCCGAGTATACAGTATAAATACATGCATACATACATACAGTACATACATACAATTTTCTTGCCCAGATTGGCCACGGAATATTTATCTTCAACTCACATGCGAGAGTACCAATCTGTATTCAGTATTTTTCACAGCATGCAAATGCATAAGATTCCTTTGGTAATCTATCTATCTATCTATCTATCTATCTATCTATCTATCTACTCAGGCCCAATCCTCACTTTTCCTATTTTTTTTATTTTTTTTTATTCTATTTTTTGTTTTTTTTTATTATTTTTTCCTTTGGTGATGCCTCGGATTTATGTGTATTTTCTGCCTAGGTTTAACCCCTTCTGTACCGGCGACGCCATTTTTGTTTTATATTAGCTATATTTAGACGATCTTGTGCAGTTTAAGAAGGATCTGTGGTAGTAAAAAGGGTAAATTAAGATAGTTCGAAGCCTGTTAATTGCTGGAGGCCCTTCCTAAACTGATTATAATCTTCTAAATGTAGCTAGAATACAATATAAAAGACGTCGTCGGTATAGAAGGGGTTAATGATTAGGCCTAACTGTTTCATCTATTTTTATTTATGGTAAGAAACGTTCGAGTTTTGGGAATTTTAAACTCGGTTATTTAGTATTCTTATTTATGGCAAGAAATATTCGAGTTTGGGAAAATAAACTACTCGAGAAAAAGTTGCAGAAAAGGGATCATACTCCATTGGAAAATTCAATAACGAGAACATGAATTACTGAAGGAATTACAGTAGGCTTGTAATGCATGTTTGTGGAATGGTTATGCGAGCAGTACAATATTTGTACTAAAATTACATAAGTGTATTACGTATGAACCACCACATCTTACCTGATCTTATAGCTAACCTAGAACCCCTCTCACCATGAGTTAGAACCACCACATCTTACGTGATCTTATTGGTAAACTAGAACCCCTCTCACAGATTTATAGAACCACCACATCTTACGTGATCTTATAGCTAACCTAGAACCCCTCCCACCATGAGTTAGAACCACCACATCTTACCTGATCTTATAGCTAACCTAGAACCCCTCCCACCATGAGCTAGAAAACCACACCTTACCTGAACATATAATATATTATTTCTCCAATTTATTCTTATAGTTTCATTGATTTAATTAATTAGGTATATTTGTAAGTTAATTGGTAGTTTGGTGATAATATGAATGTATATTTATGTGTCTATTTATTCTCCAAACTCAATTACGGTTCATATATATATACCGTACCATATATATATTTTTTATTTATAAAACAATGCCGTTTTTCGTTTCAGATCGCAAATTGTTCACTTCCACTAGATTTTTTTTTTTTTTTAGATATCCCCCCTTTCTCATTCCCTCTTGCCAACGCTCGCTCGCTCGCTCTCGCTCTTGCTCTCTCTCTCCATAAATTCCCGTTTTTAATCAGGCTTCATAAATCCACATCTCTCTCTCCCTTCCCCTTCTCGACTTCCCGTTTTCCTGATTTTCACACTGCCACTCGTTATATTTTATTTCCACACTGCCTTTTGATCTGTACATACTCCTTATATAACTTTGTTGTCTTTGTTGTGTTTGTTTTATTTATTTTAACTATTTTAGGTATACTTTTCTAGTTTACGTATTTTTAGATCGCCTATATTTTTGTGAAACGATTTATATCCCTGCGTTATGCATTTTAAGTATTTTAAGTTAACGCTGCTTGTTATATGTTAACTATATTTAGCCCTATTTGATGCATTTTAAGTACTTTTAGCTCTATTTTTTATTCTAACTATTTTATCAATTTAAGGGGAGATGGTTCACTTTAAGGGGAGATGGTTCACTTTAGGGGAGATGGTTCACTTTTGGGGCGATTTTTGCATGTATTCATTATTTTTCTAGTTTCCTCCCTAGACCTCCATCAAAAAAAAATATATTAGATCCCCTTCTATATTAAATTGTACATCGTTCGCCAGGGACAAAATCGACACCTAAATAGCACGAAAGGTCTAAATATTGAAGAAGAAATGGGGAGAAAGGTCTTAAAATCGACTAACTAAAGGGGCAAACATCTTAACATCTGAAAACTAATGGGGCTGAACATGAGGGAGAAAGATTCCAGAAAACCGGCCCATCCCCCCTTAAACTACTTCTAGCTCAATTTTATTTATTTAAGGGGGGGTGACCTGTCTTTGTTCTGTCCTTTTCTAGCTTTCTCTGGCTTGTATCCATTTGGCCCAATTCAGCCTACTGTTTTAAAACGTTTATCCCCATCCAGGTGTCAATTTTTTACTGGTGAGCGGTAGCGAGCCAGCATATTTTTTAGTTTTGTTTGACAGCAGGTTAAATTTGTACATTTTTCGATAGAAAAATGTCTCCGGCGAAGCCGGATTTCTTCATATAATGCTGGCTCGCTATCGCTCGCCAGAAAGAAATCGACACCTAGATGTGGATAAACGTCTTAAAATAGTTGGCTGAATGGGGCCGAATGGATACAAGCCAGAGAAAGAGAGAAAAGGACAGAAATAACAAAAAGCAGGTCACCCCCCTTAAACTAATATTGCTCTATTTCACATATACAAATGCATGTTTGCTATATTTGATTAAGGTTTAACCATTTTAGCCTTATTTGATTTATTATAATTATTTAACACTCATATTATTTCAACTCTTATTTTATTTATCTTAACTATATATACCTTTATTATAGTTACCCTAACTATTTCTAGCTCTATTAAATTTTAGAAATACATGTTTATCTTTTTTTTATTTATTTTTCGTTTTCTCTTGCATTCTCTCCTTTACCAACCTTTGCTAGCACTGAATATTTTCCCTTCTCATATTTTTGTTTGGTTTTATTGTTTTTGTTCTATTTTACTTTACTCCCTCTCCCTTCCCACTTCATAGTCTCTCTCTCTCTCACACATACACACGGGTTTCCTCCCAACATCCCGTAGAGTGTAAGAGATTAACTAGGAACCCGGATGCAATATTCATCATCATCATATCTCTCTCTCTCTCTCTCTCTCTCTCTCTTTCACACACTCTCTCTCTTTCTCTCTCTCTGACACTCGTTGTGAATGACAGAGGTTTGAGTCCGGCTGGGAGTATATACATATATATACCGGTATATATACAGTATATATATACATATATATATATATATATATATATATATATATATATATATATATATATATATATATATATATATACTCTCACACTCAAATTTCCTCCTACTAACACTTTGTACACCTGAAGAAGCTTAACTAATTTAGGTCGCCGGATGAAATGTTAATTCCTTCTCTGTTTCTCGCAAATTCGCCGTCTCTCCCCTGTTGGTGGTTTGTACTTCACACACCCACCCACACACATACATACACATACACACACACACACACCCACACTCTCTTTCTCCCTATATCTCACTCACTCTCACTCACTATCTCTCTCATGCACTCACTTTTTCTCTCACCCCAGCTCTTCTCTTTCTTCACCTCTCTCTCTCTCTCTCTCTCTCTCTCTCTCTTACACATAGATTTTGTCCTCACCCTCTCCTTTCCTCTCTGCTCTTCTTATTGTCAACCTCTCTTCTCTTCCCCTCTCACTTTTTTCCTACTCTCATTCTCACTCCCACACTTACTCACACACACACACACACACACACCCTCTCTTTTCCACTAACTCTCCCACACATGCACACACACACACACACACACATACACATATACACACAGTCCCACTCTAACTCCCCCCCCCCCCACCCACACACACCTTCACTCTCTCACCATACACACACACACACACACACACATCACCAACTCTGACAGGGTTTCAACATGTCTCCCAAACTTCGCCCCCAAGTCTGGATGATCGCACTGTTTCCACTCATCCTGTATATGCAAATCAATACTATCGTTGAATAATGTTAAGTATTATATAATGTTAATTAATTCACCCTTCGATCAGAGTGTGTGTGTGTGTGTGTGAAAGAGAGAGAGAGAGAGAGAGAGAGAGAGAGAGCGTGTTTGTGTGTGTGTGTGTGTAAGAGGAAGAGAGTGAGAGTGAGTGAGTGTTTGGCATAAATTTCTATCGCTATCTCTATATATATGACTTTTTAATTCTCCAATATTGCCTGATGATGTATCGACTACCTGTATAATGGCATAGTAATTTTGTTAGCAAAAGACTGTATACTTTTAGCTAAGAAAGATATTATTGGAAGGTTGATATAGCTCTTATATTGTCCTGTTTCTTTACACACACACACACACACACACACACACACACACACACACACACACACACACACACACACACACTAATTCACACACACATACGCACACTCACTACAACACGCACATCGAAAAACTGACACACTCACACACACTTTCTCTCTCTCTCTCTCTCTCTCTCTCTCTCTCTCTCTCTCTCTCTCTCTCTCTCTCTCTCTCGAACATAAAGGGTTAAATGGTATGTCACTAGGAGAAGAGTTTCCGGCAAGAAAAGATAATTTCCTTAATCTTCCAAAACATGACATACAAGAGGATACAAACACATGAACCTAATTTTTGTTTTGTGAATTTAAAATACATATTGTTTACGCGATATTATGTGCTAGAAATACATTAAATATTCTAAAATCAAGCTATTAATAGAAAATGTACCTGATGCAGTCCAATGTGTTAATTATTATTTGACATTGCAAAGGCAGGTACATATTATACGCGATGTCATTAATTAAGAGGAGATGGGCCGGTTTTCTGGTCCCCTTTCTTCCTCGTGCTTATCCCCATTAGTTTTGAGATTTTAAGACGTTTGCCCCATTAGTTTTGAGATTTTAAAACCTTTCACCCCATTTCTTTGTCAATATTAAGACCTTTTGAGCCCTTTAGGTGTCGATTTTTTTCCTGGCGATCGATAGCGAGCCTGTAATTGTGGAGTAAGCGGCCTTCGGCCGTGACATTTTTCTATCGAAAAATGTACAATTTAATCTCGAAGGGGGATCTAATGGATTTTTGTTTTAAAGTTTGATGGAGGTCTAGGGAGGAAACTAAAAAAAAATGTATGTATATATATATATACAGTATATATATATATATATATATATATATATATATATATACCCGGAAAAATAGCCACTGTCCCCTTAAGGTAATTCAATGAATCAGTAAATTGCCTTTCACAGTGTATGAAACATTTACATTATATAAACCAGGACTATATTTGAGGTTAGCCTATAAACCAGGACTATATTTGAGGTTAGCCTATAAACCAGGACTATATTTGAGGTTAGCCTATAAACCAGGACTATATTTGAGGTTAGCCTATAAACCAGGACTATATTTGAGGTTAGCCTATAAAACCAGGACTATATTTGAGGTTAGCCTATAAACCAGGACTATATTTGAGGTTAGCCTATAAACCAGGACTATATTTGAGGGTTAGCCTATAAACCAGGACTATATTTGAGGTTAGCCTATAAACCAGGACTATATTTGAGGTTAGCCTATAAACCAGGACTATATTTGAGGTTAGCCTATAAACCAGGACTATATTTTGAGGTTAGCCTATAAACCAGGACTATATTTGAGGTTAGCCTATAAACCAGGACTATATTTGAGGTTAGCCTATAAACCAGGACTATATTTGAAGTTAGCCTATAAACCAGGACTATATTTGAGGTTAGCCTATAAATAAGAACGAATGGAATCGTTCTAAAAATATGGTTTGGAGAATTTCGCACTTCGTTCACTAGTTAAGGGGAGGCAGACCGTTTTTCTGGACCCCCTTCTCCCTAATGTTTGGCCCCACTAGTTTTGAGATTATAAGACGTTCGGCCCATTAGTTTGGTGATTTTAACACCTTTTGCCCCATTTCGTTGTCAATTATAAGACCTTTCATGCCATTTAGGTGTCGATTTTTTCCTGGCGAGCAATAGCGAGCCTCCAATTTTAAGAGGAACCGGCCTTTGGCCGGGAAATATTTCTACCTAAAAATGTACAAATTTATCTTGAAGGGGGGTCTAGGGGGTGTTTTTCTAAGTTTGATGGAGGTCTAGGGAGGAAACTAAAAACATATATAAATAAATGAATTAATAGATCAAACAAACGGCCAGTCTCCCCTTAATAAAAGTTGGCCTGATGTTACTGTGTGTGTTTTTTTTCAATTTGTATGAAGGAGACAAAAGGCAAAGCTGACTGTAACAAGTGTCCCCTCATGGTTGAAAGAGTGTTAGAGAGCCAAAATCAGAGTGCGTTAGGGGGAGATGGTTCCCTTTTCGGGCGATTTTTGCATGTATTCATTATGTTTCTAGTTTCCTCCCTAGACTTCCATCAAATAAAAAAAAATAAACATCCATTAGATCCCCCTTCTAGATTAATTTGTACAGTTTTCGGTAGAAAAATTTCTCGGCCGAAGGCCGGGTCTTCCAACATTACAGGCTCACTATCGTTCGCCAGGGAAATAATCGACACCTAAATAGCACGAAAGGTCTAAATATTGACGAAGAAATGGGGCGAAAGATCTTAAAATCGACAAACTAATAGGGAAAACATCTTAACATCTGAAAACTAATGGGGCTAAACATGAGGGAGAAAGTGGTCCAGAAAACCGGCCCATCTCCCCTTAACCCTCCTGGCCCGGGCAGGTCCTCCAAAGGACAGTGTAGGCTACCCGGGCGATCTGGCCGAAAAACGTCTAGGCCTAGGCTACCGTATTTATGTTTAGTTTAACTGCTAGAAATTTCCCACGCATCTATAAACGTAGTGCGGTTTCCAATCTGTAGACTGGCGTTGAGTAGAGCTCTCTAAGTCAACTGGTTCAGTTGTGATGACGATTTCCGTGGAGCGAATTTTTCCGCGATGTTGACAATATCGGAGCTTTTCAGACACTAATTTCGTCTGACGTCAAAACAATAACATTGATCCGACGTCTCCTTATTGTTTTCGGAGGTGCGGTGACGCAACGATCGGCTTTGTTTACATGCGTCGGACGCACGGCGTTCAGACCAAGCTGAATAGTCTTTCAAGCTTGCTGCCTATTAACATGACACCCGGGCTCCTGCCCTTCTTTTGTGGTGTCCTTTGGAGGGCCTGCCCGGGCCAGGAGGGTTAAAGGTAATTTAGGTGTATTGGAAAGAAGTGTGGTGCGCTTGTTAAGTGTAGTGAAATGAATAGGAGGAGGAGGGGTTTGTAGGAGTTAGCTGGATTACTATGAATACGTGTGTGTGTGTGTGTGTGTGTGTGTGTGTGTGTGTGTGTGTGTGTGTGTGTGTGTGTCTGCGTGTGTGAATGGATTTGCATATGAGTTCAGCGAAAGAGCAACCTGAAAAGCAAAACAGATTCAGTAGCTTCCCAATAAACAATTTTACGTTGTCACAACGTCATATATAAGTGTAGCCGCAACTTGACAACATACGAAAATAACGTCGTATTCACGTACATGCATGAACAACCACAAAAGTCGCAGGACCATAACACATAATGTTGTAAAATAACGTAAATAGCCCATAATTTAACCAACTACTAATGTGTATTTTTCTATGTTGTCAAAACCTTCCAAATGCCAATATATACAACCTAACAATATTAAGAAGAATAAGTTGTATTGACGTAAATGCGTAAACAACCATAAAGGTCGCCGGACTATAATACAGAATGTTGTAGGATGACGAATATAGACCAAAATATAATTAACTACTACAACGTATTCTACTATGTTGTCAAAACCTTCCAAATACCTCTATTTATACAACCTGAAAACATTACGAAAATTACGTTCTATTTACGTAAATGCGTGAACAACCACAAAAGTTGACATAGGGGTACAGTGTACCCCTATGTCAATATTGTGACCCCCATACCGGTCAGACCTCATATGTCAAGCTAATGATATTGTGGCTCCAGACCCTATCCAGAACCCTCAACACAATCCACTATAAATAAAACGAGTACTTGGTGTACCATAGACAGCCGGTACAGTGTACCCCTATGTCAATATTGTGACCTCCATATCGGTCAGACCTCATATAGCAGCTAATGATATTGTGGCTCCAGACCCTATCCAAAACCCTCAACACAATCCACTATTAATATAACGAGTACCTGGTGTACCATAGCCGGTACAGTGTACCCCTATGTCAATATTGTGACCTCCATACCGGTCAGACCTCATATGGCAAGCTAATGATATTGTGGCTCCAGACCCAATCCACAACCCTCAACACAATCCACTATTAATATAACGAGTACCTGGTGTACCATAGCCGGTACAGTGTACCCCTATGTCAATATTGTGACCCCCATACCGGTCAGACCTCATATAGCAAGCTAATGATATTGTGGCTCCAGACCCTATCCACAACCCTCAACACAATCCACTATTAATATAACGAGTACCTGGTGTACCATAGCCGGTACAGTGTACCCCTATGTCAATATTGTGACCTCCATACCGGTCAGACCTCATCAGCAAGCTAATGATATTGTGGCTCGAGCCCCTATCCACATCCCTCAACACAATCCACTATTAATATAACGAGTATCTGGTGTACCATAGCCGGTACAGTGTACCCCTATGTCAATATTGTGACCTCCATACCGGTCAGACCTCATATAGCAAGCTAATGATATTGTGGCTCCAGACCCTAACCACAACCCTCAACACAATCCACTATTAATATAACGAGTACCTGGTGTACCATAGCCGGTACAGTGTACCCCTATGTCAATATTGTGACCTCCATACCGGTCAGACCTCATATAGCAAGCTAAAGGTATTGTGGCTCCAGACCCTATCCCATACCCTCAACACAATCCACTATTAATTTAACGAGTTCCTGGTGTACCATAGCCCGTACAGTGTACCCCTATATTAATATTGTGACCTCCATACCGGTCAGACCTCATATAGCAAGCTAATATATTGTGGCTCCAGACCCTATCCACAACCCTCAACACAATCCACTATTAATATAACGAGTACCTGGTGTACCATAGCCGGTACAGTGTACCCCTATGTCAATATTGTGACCTCCATACCGGTCAGACCTCATATAGCAAGCTAATGATATTGTGGCTCCAGACCCTAACCACAACCCTCAACACAATCCACTATTAATATAACGAGTACCTGGTGTACCATAGCCGGTACAGTGTAACCCTATGTCAATATTGTGACCTCCATACCGGCCAGACCTCATATAGCAAGCTAATGATATTGTGGCTCCAGACCCTATCCACAACCCTCAACACAATCCACTATTAATATAACGAGTACCTGGTGTACCATAGCCGGTACAGTGTACCCCTATGTCAATATTGTGACCTCCATACCGGTCAGACCTCATATAGCAAGCTAATGATATTGTGGCTCCAGACCCTATCCACAACCCTCAACACAATCCACCTTTAATATAACGAGTACCTGGTGTACCATAGCCGGTACAGTGTACCCCTATGTCAATATTGTGACCTCCATACCCGGCAGACCTCATATAGCAAGCTAATGATATTGTGGCTCCAGACCCTATCCACAAGCCTCAACACAATCCACTATTAATATAACGAGTACCTGGTGTACCATAGCCGGTACAGTGTACCCCTATGTCAATATTGTGACCTCCATACCGGTCAGACCTCATATGGCAAGCTAATGATATTGTGGCTCCAGACCCTATCCACAACCCTCAATTCAATCCACTATTAATATAACGAGTACCTGGTGTACCATAGCCGGTACAGTGTACCCCTATGTCAATATTGTGACCTCCATACCGGTCAGACCTCATATAGCAAGCTAATGATATTGTGGCTCCAGACCCTATCCACAACCCTCAACACAATCCACTATTAATATAACGAGTACCTGGTGTACCATAGCCGGTACAGTGTACCCCTATGTCAATATTGTGACCTCTATACCGGTCAGACCTCATATAGCAAGCTAAAGATATTGTGGCTCCAGACCCTATCCACAACCCTCAACACAATCCACTTTTAATAATAACGAGTTCCTGATGTACCATAGCCGGTACAGTGTAACCCTATGGCAATATTGTGAATTCCATACCGGTCACACCTCATATAGCATGCTCATGATATTGTGGCTCCAGACACTATCCACAACCCTCAACACAATCCACTATTAATATAACGACTACCTGGTGAACCCTAGCCGGTACAGTGTACCCCTATGTCAATATTGTGACCTCCATACCGGTCAGACCTCATATGGCAAGCTAATGATATTGTGGCTCCAGACCCTATCCACAACCCTCAATTCTATCCACTATTAATATAACGAGTACCTGGTGTACCATAGCCGGTACAGTGTACCCCTATGTCAATATTGTGACCTCCATACCGGTCAGACCTCATATAGCAAGCTAATGATATTGTGGCTCCAGACCCTATCAACAACCCTCATCACAACCCGCTATTAATATAACGAGTACCTGGTGTACCATAGCCGGTACAGTGTACCCCTATGTCAATATTGTGACCTCCATACCGGTCAGACCTCATATGGCAAGCTAATGATATTGTGGCTCCAGACCCTATCCACAACCCTCAATTCAATCCACTATTAATATAACGAGTACCTGGTGTACCATAGCCGGTACAGTGTACCCCTATGTCAATATTGTGACCTCCATACCGGTCAAGCCTTATATAGCAAGCTAATGATATTGTGGCTCGTCCCTATCCGCAACCCTCAACACAATCCACTATTAATATAACGAGTACCTGGTGTACCATAGCCGGTACAGTGTACCCCTATGTCAATATTGTGACCTCCATACCGGTCAGACCTCATATAGCAAGCTAATGATATTGTGGCTCCAGACCCTATCCACAACCCTCAACACAATCCACTAATAATATAACGAGTACCTGGTGTACCATAGCCGGTACAGTGTACCCCTATGTCAATATTGTGACCTCCATACCGGTCAGACCTCATATAGCAAGCTAATGATATTGTGGCTCCAGACCCTATCCACAACCCTCAACACAATCCACTATTAATATAACGAGTATCTGGTGTACCATAGCCGGTACAGTGTACCCCTATGTCAATATTGTGACCTCCATACCGGTCAGACCTCATATAGCAAGCTAATGATATTGTGGCTCCAGACCCTATCCACAACCCTCAACACAATCCACTATTAATATAACGGGTACCTGGTGTACCATAGCCGGTACAGTGTACCCCTATGTCAATATTGTGACCTCCATACCGGTCAGACCTCATATAGCAAGCTAATGATATTGTGGCTCCAGACCCTATCCACAACCCTCAACACAATCCACTATTAATATAACGAGTACTTGGTGTACCATAGCCGGTACAGTGTACCCCTATGTCAATATTGTGACCTCCATACCGGTCAGACCTCATATAGCAAGCTAATGATATTGTGGCTGCAGTCCCTATCCACAACCCTCAACACAATCCACTATTAATATAACGAGTACCTGGTGTACCATAGCCGGTACAGTGTACCCCTATGTCAATATTGTGACCTCCATACCGGTCAGAACTCATATAGCAAGCTAATTATATTGTGGCTCCAGACCCTATCCACAACCCTCAACACAATCCACTATTAATATAACGAGTACCTGGTGTACCATAGCCGGTACAGTGTACCCCTATGTCAATATTGTGACCTCCATACCGGTCAGACCTCATAAAGCAAGCTAATGATATTGTGGCTCCAGACCCTATCTCCAACCCTCAACACAATCCACTATTAATATAACGAGTACCTGGTGTACCATAGCCGGTACAGTGTACCCCTATGTCAATATTGTGACCTCCATACCGGTCAGATCTCATGTAGCAAGCTAATGATATTGTGGCTCCAGACCCTATCCACAACCCTCAACACAATCCACTATTAATATAACGAGTACCTGGTGTACCATAGCCGGTACAGTGTACCCCTATGTCAATATTGTGACTTCCATACCGGTCAGACCTCATATAGCATGCTCATGATATTGTGGCTCCAGACCCTATCCACAACCCTCAACACAATCCACTTTTAATATAACGTGTACCTGGTGTACCATAGCCGGTACAGTGTACCCCTATGTCAATATTGTGACCTCCATACCGGTCAGACCTCATATAGCAAGCTAATGATATTGTGGCTCCAGACCCTATCCACAACCCTCAACACAATCCATTATTAATATAACGAGTACCTGGTGTACCATAGCCGGTACAGTGTACCCCAATTTCAATATTGTGACCTCCATACCAGTCAGACCTCGAATAGCAAGCTAATAATATTGTGGCACCAGACCCTATCCCCAAGCCTCAACACAATCCACTATTAATATAACGAGTACCTGGTGTACCAAAGCCGGTACAGTGTACCCCTATTTCAATATTGTGACCTCCATACCGGTCAGAACTCGAATAGCAAATAAATTATATTGTGGCTCCAGACCCTATTCCCAACCCTCAACAGAATCCACTATTAATATAACGAGTACCTGGTGTACCATAGCCGGTACAGTGTACCCCTATGTCAATACTGTGACCTCCATGCCGGTCAGACCTCATATAGCAAGCTAATGATATTGTGGCTCCAGACCCTATTCCCAACCCTCAATTCTATCCACTATTAATATAACGAGTACCTGGTGTACCATAGCCGGTACAGTGTACCCCTATGTCAATATTGTGACCTCCATACCGGTCAGACCTCATATAGCAAGCTAGAGATATTGTGGCTCCAGACCCTATCCACAACCCTCAACACAATCCACTATTAATATAACGAGTACCTGGTGTACCATAGCCGGTACAGTGTACTCCTATGTCAATATTGTGACCTCCATACCGGTCAGACCTCATATGGCAAGCTAATGATATTGTGGCTCTAGACCCTATCCACAACCCTCAGTACAATCCACTATTAATATAACGAGTACATGGTGTACCATAGCCGGTACAGTGTACCCCTATGTCAATATTGTGACCTCCATACCGGTCAGACCTCATATAGCAAGCTAATGATATTGTGGCTCCAGACCCTATCCACAACCCTCATCACAATCCACTATTAATATAACGTGCACCTGGTGTACCATAGCCGGTACAGTGTACCCCTATGTCAATATTGTGACCTCCATACCGGTCAGACCTCATATAGCAAGCTAATGATATTGTGGCTCCAGACTCAATCCACAAACCTCAACACAATCCACTAATAATATAACGTGCACCTGGTGTACCATAGCCGGTACAGTGTACCCCTATGTCAATATTGTGACCTCCATACCCGGCAGACCTCATTTAGCAAGCTAATGATATTGTGGCTCCAGACCCTATCCACAACCCTCAACACAATCCACTATTAATATAACGAGTATCTGGTGTACCATAGCCGGTACAGAGTACCCCTACGTCAATATTGTGACCTACATACCGGTCAAACCTCATATAGCAAGCTAATGATATTGTGGCTCCAGACCCTATCCACAACCCTCAACACAACCCGCAATTAATATAACGAGAACCTGGTGTACCATAGCCGGTACAGTGTACCCCTATGTCAATATTGTGACCTCCATACCGGTCAGACCTCATATAGCATGCTAATGATATTGTGGCTCCAGACCCTATCCACAACCCTCAACACAATCCCCTATTAATATAACGTGTATCTGGTGTACCATAGCCGGTACAGTGTACCTTTATGTCAATATTATGACCTCCATACCGGTCGGGCCTCATATATCAAGCTAATGATATTGTGGCTCCAGTCCCTATCCACAACCTTCAACACAATCCACTATTAATATAACGAGTACCTGGTGTACCATAGCCAGTACAGTGTACCCCACTTTCAATATTGTGACCTCCATACCAGTCAGACCTCGAATAGCAAGCTAATAATATTGTGGCTCCAGACCCTATCCCCAAGCCTCAACACAATCCACTATTAATATAACGAGTACCTGGTGTACCATAGCCGGTACAGTGTATCCCTATTTCAATATTGTGACCTCCATATCGGTCAGAACTCGAATAGCAAGAAATGTTATTGTGGCTCCAGACCCTATTCCCAACCCTCAACAGAATCCACTATTAATATAACGAGTACCTGGTGTACCATAGCCGGTACAGTGTACCCCTATGTCAATACTGTGACCTCCATACCGGTCAGACCTCATATAGCAAGCTAATGATATTGTGGCTCCAGACCTATCCCCAACCCTCAACACACTCCACTGTTAACATAACGAGTACCTGGTGTACCACAGCCGGTACAGTGTACCCATATGGCAATATTGTGACCTACATACCGGCCATACCTCATGTAGCAAGCCAATGATATTGTGGTTCCAGACCCTATCCACAACCCTCAACACAATCCACTTTTAATATAATGATGTTCCTGATGTACCATAGCCGGTACAGTGTACCCCTATGTCAATATTGTGACTTCCATACCGGTCAGACCTCATATAGCATGCTCATGATATTGTGGCTCCAGACCCTATCCACAACCCTCAACACAATCCACTTTTAATATAACGTGTACCTGGTGTACCATAGCCGGTACAGTGTACCCCTATGTCAATATTGTGACCTCCATACCCGGCAGACCTCATATAGCAAGCTAATGATATTGAGGCTCCAGACCATATCCACAACCCTCAACACAATCCCGTATTAATATAACGAGTACCTGGTGTACCATAGCCGGTACAGTGTACCCCTATGTCAATATTGCAATCTCCATACAGGTCAGACCTCATATATCAAGCTAATGATATTGTGGCTCCAGACCCTATCCACAACCCTCAACAGAATCCACTATTAATATAACGTGTACCTGGTGTACCATAGCTGGTACAGTGTACCCCTATGTCAATATTGTGACCTCCATACCCAGCAGACCTCATATAGCAAGCTAATGATATTGTGGCTCCAGACCCTATCCACAACCCTCAACACAATCCACTATTAATATAACGAGTGCCTGGTGTACCATAGCCGGTACAGTGTACCCCTATGTCAATATTGTGACCTCCATACCGGTCAGACCTCATATAGCAAGCTAATGATATTGTGGCTCCAGACCCTATCCACAACCCTCAACACAATCCACTATTAATAATATAACGTGTACCTGGTGTACCATACACGGTACAGTGTACCCATATGTCAATATTGTGACCTCCATACCCGGCAGACCTCATATAGCAAGCTAATGATATTGTGGCTCCAGACCCTATCCACAACCCTCAACACAATCCACTATTAGTATAACGTGTACCTGGTGTACCATAGCCGGTACAGTGTACCCTTATGCCAATATTATGACCTCCATACCGGTCAGGCCTCATATATCAATATCAAGCTAAAGATATTGTGGCTCCAGTCCCTATCCACAATCTTCAACACAATCCACTATTAATATAACGAGTACCTGGTGTACCATAGCCAGTACAGTGTACCCCTATGTCAATATTGTGACCTCCATACCGGTCAGACCTCATATACCAAGCTAATGGTATTGTGGCTCCAGTCCTTATCCACAACCCTCAACATAATCCACTATTAATATAACAAGTATCTGGTGTACCATAGCCGGTACAGTGTACCCCTATTTCAATATTGTGACCTCCATACCAGTCAGACCTCGAATAGCAAGCTAATAATATTGTGGCTCCAGACCCGATCCCCAAGCCTCAACACAATCCAATATTAATATAACGAGTACCTGGTGTACCATAGCCGGTACAGTGTACCCCTATTTCAATATTGTGACCTCCATACCGGTCAGAACTCGAATAGCAAGAAAATGTTATTGTGGCTCCAGACCCTATTCCCAACCCTCAACAGAATCCACTATTAATATAACGAGTACCTGGTGTACCATAGCCGGTACAGTGTACCCCTATGTCAATACTGTGACCTCCATACCGGTCAGACCTCATATAGCAAGCTAATGATATTGTGGCTCCAGACCCTATCCCCAACCCTCAACACAATCCACTATTAATATAACGAGTACCTGGTGTACCATAGCCGGTACAGTGTACCCCTATGGCAATATTGTGACCTACATACCGGCCATACCTCATGTAGCAAGCCAATGATATTGTGGTTCCAGACCCTATCCACAACCCTCAACACAATCCACTTTTAATATAAGAGTTCCTGATGTACCATAGCCGGTACAGTGTACCCCTATGTCAATATTGTGACTTCCATACCGGTCAGACCTCATATAGCATGCTAATGATATTGTGGCTCCAGACCCTATCCACAACCCTCAACACAATCCACTTTTAATATAACGTGTACCTGGTGTACCATAGCCGGTACAGTGTACCCCTATGTCAATATTGTGACCTCCATATCCGGCAGACCTCATATAGCAAGCTAATGACATTGTGGCTCCAGACCCTATCCACAACCCTCAACACAATCCCCTATTAATATAACTAGTACCTGGTGTACCATAGCCGGTACAGTGTACCCCTATGTCAATATTGTGACCTCCATACCGGTCAGACCTCATATGGCAAGCTAATGATATTGTGGCTACAGACCCTATCCACAACCCTCAATTCAATCCACTATTAATATAACGAGTACCTGGTGTACCATAGCCGGTACAGTGTACCCCTATGTCAATATTGTGACCTCCATACCGGTCAGACCTCATATAGCAAGCTAAAGATATTGTTGCTCCAGACCCTATCCACAACTGTCAACACAATGCACTATTAATATAACGAGTACCTGGTGTACCGTAGCCGGTACAGTGTACCCCTATGTCAATATTGTGACCGCCATACCCGTCAGACCTCTTATAGCAAGCTAATGATATTGTGGCTCCAGAGCCTATCCACAACCCTCAACACAATCCCCTAATAATATAACGTGTACCTCGTGTACCATAGCTGGTACAGTGTAACCCTATGTCAATATTGTGACCTCCATACTGGTCAGACCTCGTATAACAAGCTAATAATATTGTGGCTCCAGACCCTATCCACAACCCTCAACTCAATCCACTATTAATATAACGTGTACCTGGTGTACCATAGCCGGTACAGTGTACCCCTATGTCAATATTGCAATCTCCATACAGGTCAGACCTCATATATCAAGCTAATGATATTGTGGCTCCAGACCCTATCCACAACCCTCAACAGAATCCACTATTAATATAACGAGTACCTGGTGTACCATAGCCGGTACAGTGTACCCCTATGTCAATGTTGTGACCTCCATACTGGTCAGACCTCATATAGCAAGCTAATGATATTGTGGCTCCAGACCCTATCCCCAACCCTCAACACAATCCACTATTAATATAATGAGTACCTGGCGTACCATAGCCGGTACAGTGTACCCCTATTTCAATATTGTGACCTCCATACCGGTCAGACCTCGAATACCAAGCCAATAATATTGTGGCTCCAGACCCTATCCCCAACCCTCAACACAATCCACTATCAATATGACGAGTACCTGGTGTACCATAGCCGGTACAGTGTACCCCTATGTCAATATTGTGACCTGAATACCGGTCAAACCTCATATAGCAAGCTAATGATATTGTGGCTCCAGGCCCAAACCACAACCCTCAACACAATCCACTATTAATTTAACGAGTACCTGGTGTACCATAGCCGATACAGTGCACCCCTCTATGTCAATATTGTGACCTCCATAGCGGTCAGAATTCGAATAGCAAGAACATGATATTGTGGCTCCAGACCCTATCCCCAACCCTCAACAGAATCCACTATTAATATAACGAGTACCTGGTGTACCATAGCCGGTACAGTGTACCCCTATGTCAATATTGTGACCTACATACCGGCCATACCTTATGTAGCAAGCCAATGATATTGTGGTTCCATACCCTATCCCCAACCCTCAACACAATCTACTATTAATATAACAAGTACCTGGTGTACCATAGCCCGTACAGTGTACCCCTATGTCAATATTGTGACCTCCATACCGGTCAGACCTCATATAGCAAGCTAATGATATTGTGGCTCCAGACCCTATCCCCAACCCTCAACACAATCTACTATTAATATAACAAGTACCTGGTGTACCATAGCCCGTACAGTGTGCCCCTATGTCAATATTGTGACCTACATACCGGTCAGACCTCATATAACAAGCTAATGATATTGTGGCTCCAGACCCAATCCCCAACCTTCAACACAATCCACTATTAATATACCGAGTACCTGGTGTACCATAGCCGGTACAGTGTACCCCTATGTCACTATTGTGTCCTACATACCGGTTAGACCTCATATAGCAAGCTAATGATATTGTGGCTCCAGACCCTATCCCCGACCCACAACACAATCCACTATTAATATAACGAATACCTGGCGTACCATAGCCGGTACAGTGTACCCCTGTGTCAATATTGTGACCTCCATACCGGTCAGACCTCGAATAGCAAGCCAATAATATTGTGGCTCCAGACCCTATCCCCAACCCTCAACACAATCCACTATTAATATAACGAGTACTTGGTGTACCATAGCCCGTACAGTGTACCCCAACGTCAATATTGTGACCTCCATACCGGTCAGACCTCATATAACAAGCTAATGATATTGTGGCTCCAGACCCTATCCCCAACCCTCAACACAATCCACTATTAATATAACGAGTACTTGGTGTACCATAGCCGATACAGTGTACCCCTATTTCTATTGTGACCTCCATACCGGTTAGACCTTACATAGCAAGCTAATGATACTGTGGCTCAAGACCCTATGAACGTTTACATTGTGTTGCCAAATATCAAACATTAACTTGTCATTATGTAGACTAGCAATGTTTTATTTACATCGTTCTTGTTTGATCAATACAAGTTTCATTATCACCGTATTTAATTCATATTTTGGCACGTGTCAAAGATATAAACAAACAATGTATTCCATAGGTTATGAAACACG
The DNA here is from genome assembly GCA_032716605.1 of Paralithodes platypus. Classification (NCBI taxonomy): domain Eukaryota; kingdom Metazoa; phylum Arthropoda; class Malacostraca; order Decapoda; family Lithodidae; genus Paralithodes; species Paralithodes platypus. Next base: position 51,194,197 of record CM064533.1, on the reverse strand, counting down.
TTTTGTATTTACTAAAAATACGTTATGGACGTGTTAACAGTATGTTTGGTAATGTCATTAATGTATGTTATATTAGAACCTCTTAAAAACGTTGATATGACATTTTGTTAGAAACCATTGTAATAGTACTAAACCTCTATATATTATAAGTGCCAAACGTTTTAGTAGTAGATGTCGTAGTAGTAGTTATAGATGTGATATGTTAGTATTAATATAACAAAACGTTTAACTTTTACTCTACATAAATTATATAATATACACGGATTTTTTTTTTTTTTTTTTTTTTTAAATACATTCAATGATACCAAATAGACAAGTTTTGAACACGTGTATTATATAACCTTCCTACTTAGGTTCCTTTTTACGTGTTGACAACATCACAATAGACGTTTCTTTGATATTGCCAAAAACAAAAACAAAAAAATTAACGTTGCCATTATATAGACTACAGACGTTAAATTTACATTTTTCTTGTTTGTTCAATACCAGTCGCATTATCACATTATGTCATTCCTATTTTGGCACGTGCCAAAGAAGAAAATAATGTATCCCATAAGTTATGACACACGATTTGTAGTTACTAACTTAGAATGTTGTGACAACGTGTTTACACTATGTGAAGTTAGGTCAATAATGGTGTCATTAAAACATTATAAAAACGTCTTTAGACGTAATTTCAGAAACGTTGTGATATAACCACACCAGCATAAGTGTCAAACGTTGTACACACGTAACCTGTTTATTGGGTTATGTCCCAAGTAAAAAAAAAAAAACATGGGCTTGACAAATTGGCTCAAAAACAAAGAGAGAGAGAGAGAGAGAGAGAGAGAGAGAGAGAGAGAGAGAGAGAGAGAGAGAGAGAGAAAGAGAGAGTGAGAGAGAGAGAAAGAGAGAGTGAGTTAAGAGTTAGAGAGAGCTAGAACATTAAACCAGCTGTCACCCCTCATCCCTCACCCCACCCATCACCCCACTAATCCCATTATCACACCACCATCATAACACTCCAGCCTTAAGAGGGAGCCCACCTCGCTTTTTGTTTCTCTTTTTCTCCCTCCCTCTTTGTCTTGTATCCATTCGGCCCCATTCAGCCTACTGTTTTAAGACGTTTACCCCCATCCAGGTGTCAATATTTTCCTGGCGAGCGGTAGCAAGCCAGCATATACTGTATACATTTTTGTTTTGACAGCAAGCTAAATTTGTAAATTTTTCGATAGAAAAATGTCTCCGGCGAAGTCGGATTTCTCTATACAATGCTGGCTTGCTATCGCTCGCCAGGAAGAAATCGACACCTGAATGGGAATAAGCGTCTTAAAACAGTTGGCTGAATGGGGCCGAATGTACAGTATACAAGCCAGCTCACTCGACAAGTTTGTTGCGGGGTTTTGTTAATAAACCATAGGTGTGTAAGTAAAATAGAATCCCAGCCACATCAAATTGATAGTAATAACGAACATTCTGATAGCGTAGATGTTCCGTCTAGGTCCAGTAGTTCAACAGGTAAAAATAAATTAGTTAAAAACAATAGAAAAATAGTTGCAAATACAAGTAATAGTTTGAGTGTTTATTATACAAATTGCAGGAGTTTATGTAACAAAATGAACGAACTTAGAGCACTGGTTAGCAAAGAAAATATAGACATAATAGCGCTAACTGAAACATGGATTAATACAGAAACCAGGCATTTTTAGCAGAGTTTGATATACCGGGATATAGTTTGTTTAAATATGACCGAACAAGTAAGAGGGGTGGCGGTATAGCAGTGTTTGTCAGGAGTTCATTAAAAAGCTGTACTAAATCAGGTATTAGAGTAAATAATGAAAATGAAAGGGTTTGGGTAGAAGTTAACGAAGGTAGTGAGACTTTAGTTATTGGAGTTATGTATAGACCGCCAAATATGAGTAGAAATGACGGAACATCATTATGGGAGGAAATTAAAATAGCATCAAGGCTTAGCAACGTGTGCATTATGGGGGATTTTAATTTCCCTAATATAGATTGGCAGCAACAAATAGGCGACTCTGATTCAAAGGAGTTATTGAGGTAGTACAAGATAGTTTTTATCTCAATTCATAGATACGCCAACTAGAGGTGATAATATTCTCGATTAAGTTTTCAGTAACAATGAACATATGATAAATTGTGTAGAAATCGGGGACCACCTAGGAAATAGTGATCACAATTCTGTGTATTTTAATATACAATGGAAAGGTAATACCATAGAGAATACAACATTAATACCTGACTTCAGAAAAGCCAATTATGGTGGGTTAAGAGAAGCCCTGTTAGCGGACCCTATGGTCAAAAAATTAAGTCGATCCAGGTGTCCCAATGCGTGTATCCTTTCTCAGGCACCTGTCATCTTAAGTCAGGAGGAGACGTCAAACTTGGTAGATACATACGATAATTTTATCAAGTCAGTATTCAATGCGCAAAATAAATATATCCCCAAAAGAAAATTTAGATCAACACAGAACCAACCCAAATGGATGAATAATAGACTATTAGATCTTCTAGGACAAAAGAGAGGAATATATAGAAAAATTAGAAAAGGCGAAATTCACCTACTTGCTTACTATCAGAATCTATCAAGACAGGTAAAAAAGGATATTAGGAAAGAAAAAAGAAATTATGAAATTAAGGTTGCCAATGACTCAAAAAATAATCCTAAAGCTTTTTACCAACTATATAAATCCAAGGTTAGAGATGTAATTGGTCCCCTTAAAACTTCTATAGGAAAATTGACAGAAAGTGATTTAGAAATGTGCAGTACATTAAATAGTCAATTTCTTTCCGTTTTCACTAATGAAAATTTGGCACAGTTTCCAGAAGTCCGTAAGGTATACAGCGATAGTATAGAAAATAGTATAGTACGGTTACTATAAGTAGAAATGATGTGGTTAAGGAAATTGACAGACTGAAACCTCATAAATCGCCTGGTCCTGATGAGGTATATGCTAGAGTATTAAAAGAATGCAGAGATGAGTTAAGTTATCCATTAACATTTCTATTTAACAAGTCCTTAGAAACAGGTATAGTTCCAGAAGCTTGGAAGCTTGCAAATGTAGTTCCGATCTTCAAAAAAGGTGATAAATCAATAGCATCCAATTACCGTCCCAGTAGTCTCACTTCAATCTAGGAAAACTACTAGAGTCAATTATTGCTAGGAAAATGAGAAAACCGCTTAGAAACATTTAACTTAATCAATTCTTCTCAGCATGGATTCACTCAGGGACGGTCTTGCCTTACTAATTTGCTTAGTTTTTTCTCAGAGGTATCTGAAGCAGTAGATAATGACAAGTCATATGATATTCTATATTTAGATTTCAGTAAAGCTTTCGACAGAGTCCCTCATGAGAGATTGATGAGAAAGGTTGAGGCACATGGAATAGGTGGGGCGTTGTTAGGATGGATTAGGTCATGGCTAATTGGTAGGAAGCAGAGAGTCAGCATAAATGGTACCAAGTCAGAATGGGGAGCAGTCAAAAGTGGTGTCCCCCAGGGATCGGTATTAGGTCCCCTGTTGTTTCTTATATACATAAATGACCTAGATTTAGGTATAACTAGTAGGATAAGTAAATTCGCAGACGATACTAAAATAGGGAGATCAATTGATTCAGATAGCGAAATAGAGTGCCTCCAAAGGGATCTAGATACCTTACATGAATGGTCAGTAAATTGGCAGATGAAGTTTAACATTGACAAATGCAAGGTATTAAAGATAGGGAAGATGCAAACAAATGTTAAATATAAACTAGCTAATTTAGAATTAGAAAATTCAGACTGCGAGAAAGATTAGGTGTGTTTGTTAGCAATGATTTGAAGCCTAGAAAACAGTGTATAAGCGTTCGTAATAAGGCAAACAGGATTCCGCCGTTCCTCTCTAGGAGTGTGAGTAACAGAACTGCTGATGTTATCTTAAAACTGTACTTGTCATTAGTGAGACCCCACATGGATTATGCTGTCCAATTTTGGTGTCTTTATTACAGAATGGACATAGATTCATTGGAGAGAGTACAGCGTAGAATGACAAAAATGATCCATAATATTAGAAATCTTTCGTATGAAGAAAGGTTGAAGAAATTAGGTTTACATTCGTTAGAGAGACGCAGCGTTAGAGGGGATATGATAGAGGTGTTCAAGTGGGTTAGTGGGATTAACAAAGGGGACATGGCAAATGTACTAAAGCTCAGTGATAGCGAAAGAACTCGTACCAATGGTTTCAAATTAGATAAATTTCGTTTCAGAAAAGATATAGGCAAGTATTGGTTTGGTAACAGAGTTGTAGATGGGTGGAATGTGCTATAGTGGGATCTAAAACTGTAGGGAGCTTTAAGATAAAATTAGAATTAGATAAGCATATGGACGAGAAGGGTTGGGTGTGAAGGGGGATCAGCCGGGTTGGGCCAATCAGCGCTCTGCAGACCTCCATAATCCTGCGTTAATCTCTAACCGTTTTTGGTAAGATGATCCTCAGGGTATTAGAGTGTGAAGCCTATAATTGGGCTTTGTAATTGAATTGGGGTTGTGTGGGACAGGGATCTGCCTTGCTTAGGCCAATCGGCTTTCTGCAGACTCCCATTTTCTTATGTTCTTATGTTCTTATGAAAGAGAGAAAAGGAGATAACGATAAAAAAAAGCCGGTGACCCCCCTTAAGAGGGAGGGATTTGCATTTTCTCGGCCCCCTTCTCCCTCATATTCAGCCCCAATAGTTGGGAGATTCTAAGACGTTCGCCTGTCGATTATAAGGCGTTTCTTCTAATTGATTTATCAATATAAACACCTTTTATTCATATTTATTTTCACAAACTCAACAATTAATTTACTAATAAACCTAACTAGTGAAATCAATGCAAATAATGAATACATGTGGTACTCCAAGGACTCGAACCTAGGATACTCACACCGAAATTCCGCGCACTAAGCACTATAGGCTATCAAGACAGTTATCATGTCATTTAGATGATGTCGATTGTTTCCTGGCCAGCGATAGCGAGCCTGTAATTCTGGAGGAACTGGCTTTTGTCCGGGACATTATTCTACCGACAAATGTACAAATATATCTTGAAGGGGGATCTTGAGGATAATTTATTCAGCTTGATGTAGGTCTACGGAGGAAACTAACAAAAAATCCACCCATAACAAAATGTGTGCATTTGTACATCTCACTCTCTCTCACTCTCTCACTTTCTCTCTCTCTCTCTCCACAACACCTTCCTCACATGCTGCACAGATCTCTCCTTAAACACCTTGCTCATCTCCTCCACTTCCTCCATATCTTCCAGGTCGAACCCACCTAGTCGTCTTTCTACTGCTCTCCTGTACTCCTTCCTGACTTCCTGCTCCTGCAACCTCTCCACCCTCCTCACCATTCCACCCTCCTCTCGCCTCCCTCCCGCTCTCCTCACCCACCTTCGGTTGTATCCTAACCTTATCTACCACTACATAATGATCAGACAGACCCCCTCCCATACCCCTATACACCCGAGCATCCATCACAGATTTCTTCATTCGTTCATCCACACATACATAATCAATCAATGACTTTCGTTCCACCACTGTCTTATCCTTCATCGGTCAACATCCGTTTTCCACGTGTACCTGTGGATCATTCTGTGTCGGAAGAAGGTGTTGGTTATCCACAGCCTCCTCCCCACACATACGTCCACAAGTGCACTACCATTCCCATTCACCTCTGATGGTACCCCCACCCTCCCACCACTCCCTCAACTTTCCTATCACCCACCTTACCATTCATATCCCCAATCAGAAATATTCTTTCGTTCTTGTCAAACTTCTCCAGGCACGCCTCCACATTCATCCAGAACTCCTCTTTCTTTCTTTCAAGTATATCCTCTGTCGGGGCATACACGCATACAATCACCCACGTTTGTATTCCTACTTTCATTCTCACCCACACAATCCTTGAACCCACAGACCCATACTCTCTTACACATTCCTTCCATTTGCTACTTACAAACAAACATGCACCTTCTCCCTCGCTGTTCCTTCACCCCCTCCAGCACACCCAGCCATTCCACACTCCCACGCGCAGACATCTGAACCTGTCCATTGGTCTCTGTCATTCCACATACATCCAGCCTGGCATTCACTACCACTTCCAGAACCTCTCTCTCTTTTGTGCCATCATTCCTGCCACTAACATTCCCGTAGCCATTCTCAGAATGTCCGAAGGCATGTCCTTAGTCGGTCGTGGTTCGTCAACGTTGGTTCCGTCCGTATCCGAGGCTGTTCGTTCGTTTTTCCTTGCTTCGATATTTTTTCCGGGTGGGGGTCGCAAGCCCACCGACCCAACCTCTTTAGTCGCCTCTTACGACACGCAGAAGGCACGTGGGGCATATTCTATTCCCTAACCCCCAGGGGGAATACATGTTATTATAAAATTGGCAACTAATGTGTTTTGTTCTATGTGCTTGGAGGAGACAAAAGCCAAAGCTGCCTGAAACAAGTGTCTCCCCCCAAAGTTGAAAGAGTGAAAACAAAAATTGTTTGTGAGTAAATAGTATTACATTCTTAATTCGTACTGCAAATATTATACATATAATACATATGAATACACATGAGTACATGATATGCTCTCTCTTTTTTTAGGAATTAATAGGAGTTCCGTTTTTTTTGTTTTTTTTAATACAACCTGTTTTCACCGTTGGGCACTATCTCTCATTCTGATGTTGCCAGTTGTTGATAATAGAATATGATAAATGAATTACCACACTTGAATTCGATATAGAGAACCATATTAGTAGTTTTTGCTGGGTGAGGTAATGAATTTGAGGTAAAACTCAATTTGAATGCAATATTTTAATGTAGCATAGTATACATATTGTAAATATTATTTATTTGTTGTCATTTAAAAGAAATACAAGATATAAACAGAATAGTAAATTGGGTTATATTATTCCTATACGAATATTAATATGTCAAACTACATTTGATAGTATTGGTAATAATATATAGTTGGTGAGTTGACTAAGTTATACACATATAACACAAAGAAAAAATGTAACAATTATGTCACTGACGTCCAAAATTACAGACACAAAACATAGAGCAATACTATTAATGAATTACATTCATAATATAGTAGGGTACCATGAATATATGTTTCAGCTATAGGAGCTTGACTCCCAGACTCTGCGCTTCCTAAACCTGCGTCCTAAGACGCCAGCTTTATTAAACCACCCAGACATATTCACTTACGAAAGTTAGGGGTTGCCCGAGCCGCCCAGTATTTCCCCCACAACAGTCTTTCTCATACTGAGGGACCATTAGAAGTTGGAGGAATTTGGGGTTGCCACCAATCGACAGATTCTGATCTAACTTACCTAACTTACTGAGCTCAATATGACGCAAATGCGTCATATAACTTACTTAGTGAGCTATTTCACTAAGTTCATATGACGCAATCGCGTCATACGATACCTTTGGGCAACACCGCCATAAGACGCGATCGCGTCATATGTGACGGAGAGGGTTAAATGTATTGACGAATAACATTAGACCTCTATTCGTGCTGGTCTCAATTATTCCACTAGGGCGTATTATAGTGTTATCATTATTCATTTCTGTAGTACAAAATTAAATCCAATCAATAAAATATAGTTTCAATCTATCTAGATATCTGTCTATCTATCTATCTTTCCCTCTCTCTCCCTTTCTCATATATAAGTCTCACAAGGAAAAGGAGAACCAGCGTAGTAGCGAACATCTTATCTTTATTGGTTACCAAACGTTTCGGAGAAAACAGTCTCCACTTCAGTGAATCTAAAATAAATGAATGTTTACATAAGAAATAAAACAAATAATTACATATGGATGTAAAATATCAAGCAGTAAGGTTCGTATGAATATGAACCGAGAAAAGCTAACATAATAAAACAAAAACTATGTATTAAGAGAACAGCATTAAGCTAAACTTAAACAAATAATACTAATAAGAGAGGGTATACAATAAAGTACGAAAAGAAAATGGAAGGATATTTACTGAGTGAAAAGAGATGAAAAGATGGTGTGGCGATGGGTCACCCTTGGGTCCCTCATACGCAAATGCCTTCCTTTGCCACCACGAGGAGATTTGGTTGCATAATTGCCCTCCAGATTCTAAACCCATATTCTACCGTAGGTACATGGATGACACATTCTTGATTTTTAAGCACCCCATCAAATCGAACAGTTTCTGTTTATACCTAAACTCACAACATCCCAGTATCAGATTCACACATGAAGTAGAAGATAATCATAAACTCTCCTTCCTTGATACTCTTATCACCAAACACCCTACTTCCCTTTCCACTAGTGTTTATCGTAAGCCCACTTTTACCGGTCTAGGTACAAACTTCTTAAGTTTCATACCTCTTAAATATAAAACCAACAGTATCATGACTCTTCTTAACAGAGCATACAATTCCTGTTCATCTTGGCTTTCGTTTCACTCTGAAACCTGTTTCCTTCTTAACTTCTTTACTAATAATAAATACCCCACTCATATGTTTAACAAATTCCTGAACCATTTTCTTAACTCTAAGCTCTGCCCACCCACCCCAGTTCAAACTGTACAAAAAGACACTATATATTTTAAACTCCCTTATTTAGGGCCACTTAGCTATGAAATTAGGAAATCCCTCCAAAAAACTCTTCGCAACTGCTACCCACATATCAATTTAACATTCTTTTTTTCTATTAATAACACTATAGGAAATTTCCTCAAACATACTTCTTCTCTTCCTATGAACCTCCATTCCAATGTGGTTTACCAGTTCACCTGTTCTAGCTGTACTGCTAGATACGTGGGTTGCTCCTCACGTTGGTTGCTTCACTGTATCCGGGAGGCATATTTCCGAAGTCGAGACTAGTATATATCATAGGGGAAATTAGGACCAATCAGAGGCCACAGTGGCAGTGACGTCACCCACAAGGGGAGGAGCCAGTCTGTCTGTCTCTCTCTCTCTCTCTCTCTCTGGGTGAGGAGCCTGCCTGCCTCTCGTTTGTTTATCTCTCTCTCTGATAAATAGTAAAGTAAGTCACCTAGTATAACAAGTTATCAATATTTATTCGCATAGTATCTGTCTAGATTAAATAAGCATCCAGAGTACAATATGTTATTCCCATTAATTATGGTTTTACTTGAAAAGCAATGAGTAAACAATGAAAAATTTGCGATTCTGGTATCTTTCGTCCCAAGATTTGAGGAGGAGGTGTTGCCAGTTCTCCTTAGACAGTTAAATTGTTTCAAATAGTTCCTGTTTTATTTATCATTATCATTTAAATTTACATTCATGCACAACGTAAATAAACTATAAATGGTCACTTTTCACTCTCTCTCTCCGCATATGTAATGATCTCATTCCATAATATTATGTATGTAGGCCTACAGATGTATGTCTGTATGTATGGATGTATGTATACACTCAGGCACATACCCCATAGCTGGGGTGGCTGAATCGAGACATAGACTAAGGGAATAAGTAAAGATCAATGATAGGAGAGAAAGTGATAGATTGATATGAAGGGAATAACAAAATTCACAATTATAGCTCATCGTACATCTGGAATAACAGTCCAACCTTACAGGTGAGTGTAACCTTTATGCCAAATGTCTCGCTTCATATCGTATGGTTTCTTTATGTTCAGCGCCTTTCACGATAAAAATCGTTAATATTAGAGAACAGGCTGATTGAACTCATTGTTATTTTGCTTAAAATCATTATTTGTTGTGTTCCCAGTGTCTTGATCAGGATTATTTGTAACATTGTGCTTTATTTAAAAATGACATTTTATATTGGCTTAAAGTACCGAGGGCGGTACAATATTGTACCGCCCTGGATATAATGGAGTTAAGAGGTGTTCAAGTAGCCCTAACCACTACTGTACTTATATAAATATTCATTAACATTGTCACATCATAACATATCGACTACAATAAAAGTAATATTTAGCAAAATATAGAAATAGCTGTCATACATAAGAATAAAAGAAAATGGGAGTCTACAGAAAGTCGATTGGCTCACACAAGGCAGATCCCCTTCACACCCAACCCTAATGGGGGACAATAAAAAATTCGTCTGCTATTTTTCCCGCCTTTGGTTCACACCAACCTAAATTTGTTGCCTCGAGTGAATTGAATTTTAAAAATCTCAGTCATCAAAATATCACTAGATTTCTATAGTCATGAATGTTACAGACATATTACTCTAACATTCTATTCAGTACATTGTCCAATATACAAAGTATTTATGATTAATAAAACATATTTGATTAGGCCCATAAAAACACATGGCAGTCATTCGAAAAATAGTCCTGTTAATATTTTAATAGATAGGTAGCCATGTCCTAAAATTAAAATGATATGTATAAAAACTCGAGATGAACTTATAAAATAATCGTCATTAGCCACTTTACTGGATATTAGATTATACAATTATAAACTAGTTTCAGATCTGGCAAGCGCATAATAAATTGATGCCAGTGTTCGCTACCCATAATAGTCATTATACGAAACTTCTCGGACAGTAAACATCTCTTCCCCACTTAACTTACTTTGTTAAATTTGACATTAGTTGTGCATCTATGTGCACATTAGCAGTAATGGTGGTAGATATTTGTTTCTCACGATGGAAATCTTAATATAATGTGGATTATAGTCTTAATAAAGGTAACATTTTCAGTTATAGATTGTGTCGTGCGTGCGTGCGTGCGTGTGTGTATGTGTGTGTGTGTATTCCAAGATTGCCAGCGCACATCACATCTCCAAACTCGCCCAAAAGTAGCCCAATCTCTTAATACCGCACAACAGACAATTTCAGCTATTTTAATCGTATCACACACATTTTCTGATATGTTTATCTTTAACAGCCATGCATGCATGATACTATGAGTTCCCCAAATATAACTAGGCCTAGTCCCATATAGCCTACTGTATGAGTAGTGGCCTACGTGTCACATAATTTAAATATTAATGAAATACCACATACATTATTATCACAATCATGCACTCATCAAATATGCATCAATGTCCCAATCCCCCCTCACAAACAATCACTTAATTAGGCTATTCAGTCACCACCACATAGGCTACCATACATGTATAGTACAACCAACAGAAAGCCATGATGAACGTTTGTATGAAATGTAGCCTAGCTATAGGCTGCTCAACACTCGATACATCTACAACTTTAATAGTATATAGAACCAGCCCAATTCCGCTTTCCTTAATGTTAGTTAGTTAGGATAATACTTCAGAGGCTATCCACCCCATCACACTGTAAATCAAGAATATAATATCGTTTGAAATGGAAACTCGCAAATCTACGCTTCTGAACGAATCCTAACTAGCCCAATGGTGCGAACAAAAGAAGACCTTGGCAACACTGTGTACGTATATCCCCGCCGCGGTCAGCTGACGACCTAAACAATCGCCCGTGGAAAAGGCAGTGTTGTAATTTTTTTTGTCATCATCTTTTTCGAATTTCCTGCATCTCCACGTATGTAATTTGCTGCCTCTGTGTTCTATGACATTCTGATTCACATTGATTGATTTCCTGTCACTGGTCTAATAAGAAATATAGCCGGTAACATATTTAGCTGCCCGATTTGATAGTGGATTATAAATTGGTAACTTAAAAGCGCACGATAGCTAGTTTTGTAGGAAAGAAACTATAGTGCGCAGGCGCAGACATTCAACCTGCCAAATTCTACAGCTACAGAATATAATACCGTAGTTCAGCCAATTTCTACTGAAACACGTATTTGTTAGTAACTTAAAAGGAAGTAAATACAATACTTCAATGAGTATTAAAATTTCGCCCAGCCTATCACACCACATTAGATGAAACTAAATTTCTTGTTCAATAAGCTGATATTTATGTATCAAATTATGTTAATTATATATATATTCACTGCATTAACGAGTATATATAACCATCATATTATGAATCTAGTAAAAATATACTACACAACTATGTGTCATAGATAGTTGAGAACTGTATTAAACCTCTTATATCACGAAAACCATCAAACACCTCAATGGTGTATCACACACGATAGTCATTTGAATAAGACCCCCAGCGCCATCTGGATTTTTAGTACGGTTTTTCCTCATTATAAGGCCTAAGTAGCCTATAGGCCTAGGCCCAACTCACTAACACGTATCGTATAATTATATAGCCTACTAATTAGCCTTTGGCTCTACCTTATGCACTTAAACCATTAACTATTTCATAACATTTGATGCTTAATATATTTTGTACTATCTGATAATGTTAATGTGTTAATGACATTTAAAATAAAGTAATGTATAGGCTATGTATATACTGTATATATAACCTTTAGATATATGAGTGACTTAAGTTCCTTCTTGAAATTATCAGCACAGGTTAACTGCTTAAGTGTCACAGGAATCAATATAGTTCGCCAGTGAAATAATATTGTGCCTTCTAAAATTGTCAAGGAATTTCTGTCCATGGCTGTGCAATACGCGTAATACGGTAGGCTACTCTTATTTACTCATAACCATAACATAGCACAATCATAATGTATCCTTAATGTAGTTATTATTTGAAATAAATTGTTATACTAGGTGACTACTTCTATTTACCAGAGAGAGAGAGAAAACCAAAAGAGGCAGGCAGGCTCCTCACCCAGAGAGAGAGAGAGAGAGAGTGACAGACAGACTGGCTCCTCCCCTTGAGGTGACGCCACTGCCACTGCAGCCTCTGATTGGTCCTAATTTCCCCTATGATATATACTAGTCTTGACTTCGGAAGATGCATCCGGGAGCACTAAGTAAATCCATTCGAACAGGCAGGTTGATTTCTAAGCCTTCCACTTCTGCTATCCGCGATCACTCTCACCAGTTGATCACCCTTTCTCTTCCACAGACTTCCAGATATTAATCACATGCCATTCACCTGTGACCTTATCACCTCAGATCATCATCTATATAAATAAATTAAAGCCTAGCCTGAACACACGACCACTGCAACACCTCTTTTCACTCAGTAAATATCCTTCCATTTTTCTTTCGTACTTATTGTATACCCTCTCTTATTAGTATTATTTGTTTAAGTTTAGCTTAATGCTGTTCTCTTAATACATAGTTTTTGTTTTATTATGTTTAACTCTTCTCGGTTCATATTCATACGAACCTTACTGCTTGATATTTCACATCCATATGTAATTATTTGTTTTATTTCTTATGTAAACTTTCATTTATTTTAGATTCACTGAAGATGGACTGTTTTCTCCGAAAACGTTTGGTAACCATATAGATAATATGTTCGCTACTACGCTGGTTCTCCTTTTCCTTGTGAGACTTCGATTCCCAAGAGGAAGCTCCATTGCAGAAATTCTTATTCGAAGTTGCATAATAATCGTAGGCAGTGTCCACCAACCTTTAACTGTCTTCGTGGTGCGATGCATAAGGTGTGATTTTCGGTGTGAGCATCCTGGGTTCGAATCCACGGACTGCCACATGTGTGTTGTAATTCATTAATCGATTTTAGGAGTATAGTTGGTGTTGGAAGGAACATAATATTATATTGGTCAGGGAATTCTCGAGAGGACTTCCCTAGTGGTTAAGGCCCCATTAAGTGCTTCTTTTCCATCACATATGCATAGCCTACGTGAGTTGCAGTTGGGGATGTGTGTACATGCTTGATATGCAGGATTCGAAGTTGCATAATAAATCGTAGGCAGTGTCCACCAACCTTTAACTGTCTTCGTGGTGCGATGCATAAGGTGTTGATTTTCGGTGTGAGAAACCTGGGTTCGAATCCACGGACTGCCACATGTGTTTGTAAATTTCATTAATCGATTTTAGGAGTATAGTTGGTTGTTGGAAGGAACATATTATTTGATATTGGTTCAGGGTAATTTCTCGAGAGGACTTCCTATGGTTAAGGCCCCATTAATTGCTCTTTCCATTCACATATGCATAGCCTACGTGAGTTGCAGTTGGGATGTGTGTACATGCTTAGATTGATATGCAGGATTCGAAGTTGCATAATAAATCGTAGGCAGTGTCCACCAACCTTTAACTGTCTTCGTGGTGCGATGCATAAGGTGTGATTTTCGGTGTGAGCATCCTGGGTTCGAATCCACGGACTGCCACATGTGTTTGTAAATTTCATTAATCGATTTTAGGAGTATAGTTGGTTGTTGGAAGGAACATAATTTATATTGTTCAGGGGTAATTTCTCGAGAGGACTTCCGTAGTGGTTAAGGCCCCATTAATTCCCCCTTCCATATCCATATGCATAGCCTACGTGAGTTGCAGTTGGGATGTGTGTACATGCTTAGATTGATATGCAGGATTCGAAGTTGCATAATAAATCGTAGGCAGTGTCCACCAACCTTTAACTGTCTTCGTGGTGCGATGCATAAGGTGTTGATTTTCGGTGTGAGCATCCTGGGTTCGAATCCACGGACTGCCACATGTGTTTGTAAATTCATTAATCGATTTTAGGAGATTAGTTGGTTGTTGGAAGGAACATTATAATATATTATATATATATATATATATATATATATATATATATACTGTATATATATACATATATGTTACTAATCTCTCAGTGGGGTTCGAACCGCCGATTAGAACATTTAGGGTCATGTATTTGTGATATATTCTCAATATATATATATATATATATATTCTTTAATACATACGAGGTTGAAAGAAATGGCAATTTCTGCGTTGGAAATTTTATTATTCAAAGTTTCCAGGTCTCTGATGAGTTTTCGCTGGGTGGCAGGAAGTAGATGAAGGAGATGAGCAAAATTCATGGTGGTACAGGGTTACATAAATGTACATGATGATACAGGATATACGACGCGTTTCACTGGACAACCAGCATTATCAAGTAAGGAAGGAATGAAATAAAAGGTAAACAGGAAGGGTATATATAGAGGGTGGAGGATCAGAGGAGGAGGAAAACAGGCGGCAAAAGTCTGCTATTGGTGGAAGCGTAAACTAGGAGAGAGAAGGGGTTAACCGCTCCACGCATGCGCACTGGATGCGGGATGGTGGTCAGTAGGTGGGGTCGAAGCTGATTGGCTGCGTGTCGAGGGGCGTGGCCTAAGTTGTGTGGCGCCGGCAGAAGACGAAGCTGAAGGAGGTAGCGCGGGGGGCTGCGTCAAGGGCACCGGGGGGCGAGGAGGGGTGTTAGGTCCTGTAGGGTAGTGCCTTTTGGCAGAAGGAAGGATCTGAGGTCCAGAGTTTGGTTGTTGATGTTGGGATGTAAGGCTTGGATATATAAAGCTTCGAGTATAGGTAATCTCCTTGGGTCACTTTCTTTATCGAGTATGGTGGTGTGTTTCTCTAACTCGTTGCGTGTGAGGTGAGGGTGGTTAGGGGTGAGATAGTGGTCTTTGATGGCTCCAGCCTGAAGGTGAAGAGTTAACCGACGTGAAAGACGAGTCTGCGTCATACCAATATAGGAATGAGGTCCACAGTCCTCATAATTACAGGTATGTTGGTAAATGACGTGATCGTCGGTCATCGGGCTCTTTATCTTGGTGGAGGCTGGTTTGTTGCGGAGAACGAGGTTGGAGGTCTTGGGGGATTTGTAATAAATTATTAATTTGATTTTGTTTTCCGGGTTGGTTGGGTGGACATGCTTGGAGATTATTTCTTTTAAGACGGCCTCGTCATTTTTGTGCTCTGAACACAAAAATGACGAGGCCGTCTTAAAGAAATAATCTCCAAGCATGTCCACCCAACCAACCCGGAAAACAAAATCAATTAATAATTTATTACAAATCCCCCAAGACCTCCAACCTCGTTCTCCGCAACAAACCAGCCTCCACCAAGATAAAGAGCCCGATGACCGACGATCACGTCATTTACCAACATACCTGTAATTATGAGGACTGTGGACCTCATTCCTATATTGGTATGACGCAGACTCGTCTTTCACGTCGGTTAACTCTTCACCTTCAGGCTGGAGCCATCAAAGACCACTATCTCACCCCTAACCACCCTCACCTCACACGCAACGAGTTAGAGAAACACACCACCATACTCGATAAAGAAAGTGACCCAAGGAGATTACCTATACTCGAAGCTTTATATATCCAAGCCTTACATCCCAACATCAACAACCAAACTCTGGACCTTCAGATCCTTCCTTCTGCCAAAAGGCACTACCCTACAGGACCTAACACCCCTCCTCGCCCCCCGGTGCCCTTGACGCAGCCCCCCGCGCTACCTCCTTCAGCTTCGTCTTCTGCAGGCGCCACACAACTTAGGCCACGCCCCTCAACACGCAGCCAATCAGCTTCGACCCCACCTACTGACCACCATCCCGCATCCAGTGCGCATGCGTGGAGCGGTTAACCCCTTCTCTCTCCTAGTTTACGCTTCCACCAATAGCAGACTTTTGCCCCCTGTTTTCCTCCTCCTCTGATCCTCCACCCTCTATATATACCCTTCCTGTTTACCTTTTATTTCATTCCTTCCTTACTTGATAATGCTGGTTGTCCAGTGAAACGCGTCGTATATCCTGTATCATCATGTACATTTATGTAACCCTGTACCACCATGAATTTTGCTCATCTCCTTCATCTACTTCCTGCCACCCAGCGAAAACTCATCAGAGACCTGGAAACTTTGAATAATAAAATTTCCAACGCAGAAATTGCCATTTCTTTCAACCTCGTATGTATTAAAGAAAATTTATTACCTGGCTTTACTAACATATATATATATATATATATATATATATATATTATATATCAATTACTCTTCAACAAGACACACATGATCCCATCATCTTCTACTGTATCATGGAAAGATCAAATTACCCCTCTTGCTAAAATAGCTTCCCAGAAGTTAGGTGTGCTCCACTGTCGCCGTAGGTTCTCCACCCCCGCACAGCTTCCTGCTATGCATAGGGGCACAGTGTGCTTATATATCGAGTTATTTACCGTACCTCTCGAAAGAGTAGAGTCAAAAGCATTTCGCCTCATTAACTCACTTCTTCTTACTAGTTTCCTACAATCTCTCAATGTTGCATCCCTTTCACTATTCTATAGCTATTACAACAATCAGTTTTTTTGAAGACCTCTCTCATTGCATACCCCCTCCCATGTGGTGAGTGCGAGGCTCCCACCTTTCAACACAGTCCCACTTATATTCTGTCCAGCTCTCCAACCCCCAAAAATAGCAAATGTTCTCACTCTTCCTTCTACTCAACAAGTAAAATCAGGAACTCTCTCCTTCAACAAATCTTACTTTCATCCTATGACTTAAAATGCTTCAAACTTCGCGTGCCCAGGAATTTTGACCCCAACTTCCCTTGAATTTGGCTCTCTGTTACTCTTTTGGCTTTTGGGGAGACACTCGTTACAGGCAGCCTGCTTATTATCGATGTTTATTGTAATAGCACTAGAAAACTGAGAGAGGTGCAACATTATTGCGTGTAGAGAGAGATTGGAGTTAGTAATAGAAGGTGAATTATGAGACAAAATGCTTTTAACTCTTCCATTTTGAGAAGTGTGGTATGGGTTGAACTTTACTTGAAGAATACTGGATGCAAGAGCGTAGAGTGTCCTTGTACAAGCAGAAGCTATGCGGAGGTGAGAACCCACAGAGATGGTTGAACGCACCTAGCTTCTGTGAAGCTGTTTTTTTTTTTTTTTTTGGCAAGAGTGGTTAATATTAAATTTTCCAGAAAGATCAGAAAAAAACACCAAAAATATTGAGAGAAGATAAAGGGTTGATTTGTATATTGTTGAAGAGTATGGGATAGTCATGTGGAGGGTTGTGACGGGAAGATATAAATTGAGTCTAGTAAGCATTGAAAGTAACAAGATTCTCTCTGCCCCAATCAGAAATAGTTGATAGATCAGAAGATAGGTGTCCTATGGCCTCATCACATGAGTTTTGCAATAATGGCGTGGTGGGTCGAGGAGCACTAGTTGAATAGTGTAAGGTACAGTCATCAGCATGTGAACCAATAGGGCTAGAGGTACAGTCAAGAAGATTATTTATGAATATTTGAAAGAGAAGTGGAGACAGGACAGAACCCTAAGGAGGTGAGCGATGGCCATCCACAACCGCAGCTATGGAACGTGTAGAAAGGAAATTTGAGACAAAGGCACAGATAAACAGCTAGAAAACAAAGAATGCTAGTTTACAGATTAGAGATTTGTGCCCGACTCTATCGAAGGCTTTTGATATGTCTAACGCAATAGAAAATGTCTCATCAAAGTCCCGAAAGGATGATAACCAAGAGTTAGTAAGATTAGTAAGGAAATCAGCAGTATTGTGGCGCTTAAGGATGCCATATTGGCAGGTCAGGTATTCCTGCTATCAGTAACATGTAGTCTGATGCTACCTGTTTCATGGTCGGATTGTCGGCGACTAAAATGGCTCCCCCTCCGGGTCCTCACTTGGAGGGTGAGTGGCTAGACACCCTGCAGGACTAAAAGCATTACCTGGCAAAGGGCGGATGAACTATATATTAGTCAACGGCCATCTAGCAAACCTATGGTATTTTACCATGATGGATGTTTAGGATGCTGACTTAGCCTGCACCAAGGTCTTCCATTTCAGTTTTCATCCTTCCCTGGTATTTGGTGCTATACAGCAACTTTCCTTCCTTTTCCTGCAATATCCTGTTGTTTTCCCCACGGTGGTAAGCAGACCAATGAGGATGACTTTTGAGTCTGGTGGATTTCAGGAGATTTGGCATTCTTTTTCTGTTTCTCGTCTTTTCTAATAAAATAAAATACACCGCTATGCTCCCCCCTGGATATGGTGTCCTTGTTTTGTTTTTTGTATAGGCCTACCTTACCCAGATGTGATGGCTCCGTCTGGGTCGATCTGTTTCTATCCATCTTTATGTATTTGATTATGGATTGCTTTCAACTTGTTCTGTTTTTGTTTCTACTTTTGTCCGGTGATATAGAAGTTAGTCCCGGTCCTCACAGATAACCTGTTAAAAGTTGTCGTGTATTTTATTCCAATATTCGTGGTCTCTATAAGAACATCAAGGATCATACATTGGCATCTGTTGATTATAATATTGTCTTTTGTTCTGAAACCCTTGTCTCTGGTTATAGAGATTATTCTGAACTTCTTATACCCTAACTTCAGTAAACCAGTTTCTTATTCGGCGTGATTATATTCCTCGTGCTCGTAGAATGAGCTTGTATATTAGATTTGGGTATAATGTTCAGCACTTAACTAAGCATATTTGTAAATGCCATGAGATGCAGTTAGTTAAAGTTTCCAGCAAGTATCATAATCATTACATTTTTAGCCTGTACAGAAATCCTGATGTTAACAATGACATATATGACGGCCTCTTAATAGCCATGGCTTCAATACAGTCTGTAGATATCAAATCATCCTTTATTTTTGTTGGTGATGTCAATGCGCATCATCAAGATTGGTTGAACTCGGTCTCTCCAACTAATAGAAATGGTCTTGCTGCCTTGGATTTTGCCAACTTATCTGGTTGTGAACAGCTAATCCAAGGACCTACTCATATGTCTGGAAATTGTCTTGATCTGATACTAACGGGTATTCCTGGCATTGTAGAAACTTTCGTTCTTGTACCTGTTGGCACTTCCGACCACAATGCCATCATGTGTAAAATTAATCTTGATTTTTCTGTTCCTGATATTACTCTATCACGTAAAGTCTACCTTAAATCCCGGGTTAACTGGGACAACGTTTGTAATGATGTTTGTAATATTGAGTAGAATCACAATACTCATATCTCATGACCCGGTTTCAGCTAAACAATTCCCTTCTTAGTATCCTTCGCAAAAAGAGTTCCATCAAAAACAATTAAGTCTCGTATCAGGGATAAAGCATGGTTTAATGATTGACTGCAAGCGTGCATTTGATGGCAAACAGGCTACATATCGTCTATGGAGGCGTAATCAAACCACATCGCATTGGGAAAATTATGTTTTTAAAAGGGCAGCTCCGCAGAGAGTTTATGATGGTGCTGAGAGGGATTATAACTCCCATCTTCAGGATGTTCTGGCAGGAGCTACACAGCCTCATAAATGGTGGTCCGCTTTGAAGTCCTCTTTATTTGAAATGGATTCATCTATGCCTCCTTTTTGTGATTCTGATGGCTCCATCTCTTTTGATCCATTATCGAAGGCCAATATTCTATCTAATATTTGTATTAATAAGCAGAGTAATCAGGAATTGTCTTTGCCATTGACATGTTTCCCTAGACCCATCCTCAATTCAATGGCATTCAAATTAGCTTAACTGAAAAGGTACTTGCTGGATCTTGATACCTATGGTGGCACAGACCCGGATGGGTTTTTCCCTCTCTTTTAAAAAAAAGTTGCAGTGGTCTTGGCACCTAAATTGGTCGTGGTGTTTAGGTTGCTTTTGAAATCAGGTAGTTTTCCTCTTTGCTGCGTAAGGCTAGTATCACTCCTATTCCAAAGGGATATACTGCCTCATCATCTCCTAATGACTATCGCCCTATCTCCATTACGCATATCCTATCCAAGCTCTATGAGAGGCTTTTGTCCAGACGCCTTTCCTCTTATTGTAATAGTCATAATTTGATACCAAACTAACAGTTTGGTTTTCGTAAGAGACTGGGTACATGTGATGCGCTTCTGACACTCACCCATGACTTGAAATCTTCATTGGACCAGGGACATGAGTCTCGTGTTGTGGCTATTGACTTTAGTTCTGCTTTTGATTTAGTTAACCATAAAGCACTTCTGTATAAGTTACAGTTCATCGGTATTGGTGGCAATTTTGTAAGGATCTTTGAAGATTTTTTGACGAAAAGATCTGTCTGTGGTCATTGATGGGTGTCATTCCAGTTATATTCCTGTTGCTTCTGGCGTTCCACAAGGCAGTGTCCTTGGGCCATGGATTTTTATTATTTTTACTGCTGACCTGTGTTCCGAGCTTGAAAATAAACTAATCTCCTATACCGATGATACAACTTTTTATGCGTCAATTCCATCACCAATTGATCGACACGTAATTGCTACTGCTCTGAATACGGATTTAGCAAAAATTACATCGTGGTGTGAACTTTGGGGTATGAAACATAATGCTAGTAAAACATACTCCATTATCATCAGCAGATCTCGTACCTTGGATCCTCCCCATCCTTATCTCCAAGTTTCTGGCGAGCAAATTGAAAATGTGGATACTCTGCGTTTGTTAGGAGTTATTCTGGATCCCAAACATACTTTTGAAAAGCATATTCGTTCTTTCTCCTCTTCCATTTCCCCCCAAAATTGGTCTACTTCACAAAGGTTATAAAACATTTGCTTGTGACGCCACAGTTATCAAGTCTTTTTATGCTTTTATTTTGCCACAATTCGAGTAGGCTACTGCTCACCTGTCTGGTTGTCCGCAGTTGACTGCCATCTCAAGTTGCTTGACAGGTCACTAAATTCTATCAGTTTTATTCTACCTCATTTATTTTGTCTCTTGATCTGTGTCATCGACGTAAAGTTGGTGCCCTTAGTCTTTTATTTAAAGTTTTTAACAACCCTCAGCATCCCTTACATGGGGTTCTCCAGGGCCCTATATCCGGGCTCGTGCAACTAGTTTCACAAGCAATCTTAATGATCTTGCCATGAGCCGTGTTAATTTTTCTACTACACAGTTTTCACGGTGTTTTGTGCCGGCCATGGTTGACTTGTGGAATAAGTTGCCAAATAAGCTAGTCAATTCAGCTCATATCTCCATTTTTAAATCTAGAGGTAATGCTTTTTTGCAGCATTAATTATAATGTTTAAACTTATTTTATTATATTTTATTGTATTATATTTATACTTCCTCCACTATCCTCCACTGCAAAATATTTTATTATTAATTTTATCTGTGTTTAATATATGTACAGTATATATGCAGTATATATGTTTGTATTGTTGTCTTCTTAAGTTGGCGTAGTCTCTCTCCAGTGCCTCCGGGTGTTTTGTGTGGATTCATCTTGCTGGTGTTCCTGCACCCTGGTTGGAGACATCGGTATCTCATATAATAATAATAATAATAATAATAATAATAATCTTAAAATAGAAAGTATAGCAAGTTTGAATTAAGAATAGATTAAAACACTTTAGAGATGCAAGAAATAAGAGCAATTGTACAATAGTTCGAGGGTTCAGAGTGGTCACCCTTCTCTGGGACAGGTTGAATACTAGCAAACTTCCAGCAAGATGGGAAGATGTTAGAGAAAAAATCAGAGATGGAAGAGTTTGCCTAGGTAGGGACCCACCAAAGAAGCACAGTTTCTGAGTACAACAGAAGGAACACCATCTGGTCTGTACGCCCTATTAGTATTTAGCCCAAAGAGGCATATTAGGGAGATTAGGATATTAATAATAAGTTAGAAAGAGGGAGGTGTAGAGGGAGGAATAGCACCGGAATCATCCAAGGTATAGTTTTTAGCGAAAGTTTAAGCGAAGAATTCAGCATTGTCAGAGGAAGAAGAGACGGTTCACTAGGAGTGGAAAAAAGGAGGGAACGATGATGACAAAATATTGTCGGAGATGTTTATATCTGGATGCCAGAAAGCTTGGGAAGAGCTAGAGTTGGAAAGTTCAGAGCATTTAATATTGATTAAAGAGTTTTTGGCGAGTTGAAGCATAGATTTGGCTTGGTTCCGGACGGAAACATAGACAGTATGAGATTAATGAGCTTGATGGCATCGGAACCATTCAAATGCTTCTTCGTTATTGCAGTAAAACAAGCGTGAATAAGCCAACAAAATGTTGTATTAGTTTTGAGAGAGAGAAGGGAATGTATGCCTCTATGCCAGAGAGGACTACCTCGGTAATGCATTCAGGACACTCCACAGAAAATCAAACAAGTATTACTGAAGATAATCCTAGTCTGCATTGCCAAAGTGCTCTAAGCGCCACCTGCTGGGAGGATACAGAGAGATAGAACAGGTAACAGAGATAAGGTTATGATCGAAGTAGACCAAAGGAGAGGAAAGGTTTGCAGTGTAAAACGGAAGAATTAGATAGTAGAAATAAGTCAAAGATGTTGATCTCCAAGGCGGTCAGGTATTCGAATAAGTTGTGGACAAACTGCTCAAATATTGCAGATGTTGATAATTGGCAGTCCAGTATATTTTGAAGAGTCGTCACCAAGGGTCAAGTTGCAGGGGACGTTTATGGACAAACACACCTTCCCCTGGGAACTCCGAGGATGGTCGTGGTTGAGCCATTTTTTGTTTTACATTCCGAGAAGATAGTGTAGTATGTAATGTGTTTGTAGTATAGTGTAGAGATGGACCGAAAATTCGTTTCGTATTCGTATGTCCGAATATTCGCTATGTTTTTCAATATTCGTATTCGTATTCGTATTCGCATTTCCATTCATAGCTATTTGCAAATATGCGAATATGTTCACGAAACCATAGAATATATACAAAAATTTTAAATATTAAATTTTAAAGTTAACAAACGAATAAATAACAGTGTAGATGTGCGTTGGGGCCGCTAAAGTGGAATGAAGGAGGACAGCTACGTAACTGTATTTAATAGTACCAGATCAAACTAGTGAAAGTAGGCCTACCAAATTATTCTAAAGTGGAATCACTGCCCGGTAAACGAACGTGTGCTGGACCTGGTCATTTGAACCGTCGCAATATTGCCACTTCAGACATATCCAATGTAATAGCATGTCACTAAAATATATTCCATCATATTTCCTCACTGATTTCGTATTTAGTACCAGATATGGATCTTTATTGGAACATGTATAACATGTACTTGAGAGAGTCAAATGTACCAAATCTGGTACTTTAGTACCAAAAAAGCGGCAACATTGGGACTGAGGACTGGAAACAGAGAAAATTGAATGGATTTAATTTTAATTATTAAATTTTCTATCGCTGAACTCCTACAATATATTAAACATTAGTTCATACAGTTAATTTATGATATTTAAGAAATTACACATTCACATCGTCATTAACTTCTGGTAATTAATTTTATAGTAATTTAAATAAAGTTTGTTGGTGAAATATAAATAATTACCAGTTCTTGAAGGATGAAATAAAGATTGAAATATTCGCTATTCGTATTTGTATTCGCGAATTTTACAACAAAACATTCGTCTTCGTATTCGTATTCGCAATAGTGAAAATTGATATTCGTTCCATCTCTAGACTATAGTGTATTGATAGGAAGAGCATGTGTTTTTTGAGGGCAAACTTAACTTATCCTCTATGTTTGTGAGGCACGGATTTGGTCAGCAAAAGCGGCCAGGCAGTGAAACAAGGGTTCCAGCTATCCTCATCACTCACTTTTAACAATCCCCGGGAGTACTGACCTATTCGCCGGGTGCCTGCAACCTCCTCTTACATGCACTAGTATGAATTACTAGGATTGTATCATAGATGTTTAGGAGTCCCATCTAGTTGTTTGCAACTTTTCATTATGGTTGGCCGGTAATTCTCAATTTGATTCTGATATTGATAAACATGAAATATATACTGTATATGTGCTTGATGTGTATACTTCATCTACAGAAACGAGAATTATCACCATATATGCTGGGTGTGAGAGCGAATTTGAAGGAGGAAAGGGAATGCCACATTGCATAGCCTTGTTTTATTGTAAATACCATTATTGTTTACAATGATATCAACGCAATATTGAGCTACAGATTGGTAATAGGCAGACAAGTAGTTAAGTTTCGAGCCGCGTTTGGTAATAATGACTGACTGCATGTCAATAATAATGATAAAAGCCGAGTGATTTTTAATGTTGGAAGCACCAGTTATGCACAACGGAAAAAGAAATAACAAAAACGCATCATCATATCCTGAACTTACTGGATTGACCCAATAATTAGCTATTTTATCAGTCTTTCTTCTACTCAACAAGTGAACTCTGGAACTCTCTCGCTCAATGAAATCTTTCCTTCATCCTATGACTTGGAATGCTTTAAAATTCGCCTGTCCAGGCCTTTTGGACCCCATCGTCCCTTGAATTTGGCTCTTTTTCACTGTTTTGGCTTTGGAGACGTTCGTTACAAGCAACCTAACATTTTGTTTCCTTCATACACATAGTAACAGAAAATAGTATTCTGACTGGTTCTCCGGCAGTGTATTGCGGTACTTTAAAACAAAAAGAAGTTCCCCACCAGTGTTTTCTGCCTACATACTTTTTGTTTTCCTACACTATGCAGTTGGGAAAGTTAAATTGAAGGTTATGTAACTTATCAGTTTAATTATTCGTGATGGGCTGTGTTAGCTTTAGGACTAATAGGTAAGGGTAGGCTTTGCTGGGCTAATTTAAAATGGACAATGTTAAGGTTAGACTACTGTATAACAATAATTAAGCCATACGTGAGTTAATGTTAAAGTCGGGGTAAAGTGACTGCGGGAAAGAATTCTACCAGGTTAAAATACTTGTAGGCGGAAAAAGCAAATACCTGATCCAGTACCTGCTAGCCAACAACAATTCGGACGCCCCTGATCATCATATATAATAAAGTGGATGTAAGCAGTATTGGTAATGTTAGGGACTTATGCTAATTAACGGCTTTGATTCGTGCGCTTATATCCGTCTGTGATAAATGAGCTCCCCAGCCTGGTAAATAGGAACCACTACATTATCCAGTTACCACAGTGTACTTTCCTATATAAGATGTCATACATTTCTTCTAAAACCAGGTTGCTATTTACTGATATGTGAACAATAGCGTTGGGTTTTTAGGAGCCTTACCTTTCTGGCAATCAATTCGGTTGTGAGTCGAACGCGAGGCCCAGTGCGATTGTAGAATGACGGTAAATGGGTAAGGAGTGACTTGACACCCTTCTAGGCAGGTAAGCAGCTTATCAACATATTAAATCGACGCTTAAGTTGTGAAATGTGGAGTACGACTTTTAACCATGCCTATTTTCAACACCAGTCCCTCTTTCATCCACCAAATGTACCCCACACACACCAACACTCCTCGACCTTCACCAGTGGTGTGGCTATCCAGGGATACCAAGGTCAGCTGTTGACCTTTTGTTTTCCCTTCCTAAGCTAAGTAAGGCTAGAGCCACTTATGAACTCCACCAAAGAAACTCAACGAATCAAGTGCTCCTGAGTTAGAAAAGCAACATAAACACTTATAATAATCAGTGAAAGTGGCAGGGAGAAATTTTGTAAAAACTTGGGACCTTATGGTAAGAGCTGTGGTTTTCCTGAACAAACATAATATCAGTGACATAACCTGTTCCATTATATTTCGCTTACAAAAAGGGAATTGGTACCCAGAGATCAGTGTTGTCACTAAACTAAACGTTCCGAACATTTTCCATGCTATAAGGCCCAAGAACATTTCACAAAAACACAAATCGAAAGCATAATTACTACCAGAAGAAAACCCAAACCCAAAGCAATCAAGTCATATTAGCACACATAAGTTCCAAGACAATGGATTGACCTGCTGATCCTCTTGCTATCAAATGTAATGTCACTCAACAAACTGAAGGAACTCATCCTCACAACCTGGTCAGTAAATAGCAAGGTTATAATCATCATAGAGGCTTGGCAAACCTCCCCTGAAATCTGCACCATAGATTATTATCATATCTTTCCCACTTACGAACCAACAATGTGGAGGCGGCATTGCTCTCTTTTTCATCAAAATGTATTGTACACAACTTACAAATAGTGCTCCTGACATAATGTATGTTGTACACAACTTAAATAGTGCTCCTGACATAATGTATGTTGTACACAACTTACAAATAGTGCTCCTGACATAATGTATGTTGTACACAACTTACAAATAGTGCTCCTGACATAATGTATGTTGTACACAACTTACAAATAGTGCTCCTGACATAAGTATCTTGTACACACTTACAAATAGTGCTCCTGACATAATCGAAGCACTATGGGGTTCGAGTTACACCAAAACAGAGCCCCAGAACTCCATAACTTACTGTGTGGTCTATAACCCCCTCGATTATCCTCTATGGAACTCCCCATTACAGCATCCTACCGATATGGCTGACGCCGTCAGGAAATCGTACCCTTGTTGTTTTCTATGAGCATGAAGGAAACAAAAGGCAAAGCTAGCTGCAACAAGTGTCTCGTCCAAAGGTGAATGATTATAGTCGCTATATTAAGAAAATATGATTTTGTTTGTGTGTATTAGAAAGAAGTATGGTGTGCTGGTTTAGTGTAGCGAAGTGAATGGGAGGTGGAAGTGTTTGTGTTTGTGAGAGCTAGCTGGCTTACTCTGTGTTGGTGAGACAAAAACAGGAACAGTGAGGGGAGCCAGACAAATTAAACAGGAGTCCCAGTAACTCCTTATCACATGCCTATGAGCCCTCCCCTGATTAGTGTCCTGCTCGATTGGTGTCTAGAATCTCCCCTTGTGCTAAAATCGAAATATGTGGCGACTCTAATTAAATTGATAACACCTCTTCAAAAACAACTCCACCTCACTCAAGTGGTTGATTTTGCAACACCTGGCAACAAAACTCTCGACCTTATCTTGACTGAAATTAAATGAGCGAGATGTATCAGGCACCCTCACTCACTCACTCGCCGGCTTTAGCACCGCCAACAGCTCCGCATCCGCCACTGAGAAAACTCGCTCCTAATTTTAGTATTTCATATCCCAATTCCCTTTATTCATTGCATGAACAGTAGTTAAGTGCTTGTTTAACCTCCACATAGTTCTGTAGTTGCCGTGCATGTTATTTTATTGCTTTTCTGACTGATAAACATTGTTGTTTACAATTGTTATCCTAGCTTGTAGCAGACGACGCACGCGCACCTCTAATCGACCTAGCTTTGTATTTTCTTATTAACTCTAGTAGTTATCGTATTCAGTATCCTACTGTAGCTATATAGATCTGTAAATTTCGTTGTTGCTTGCATGATCTTGTAGTAACCTTTGACTGATAACTTTGTTTATTCTAAATATAATCCTGCTTGACTAGCCTACAGTGACACCAGCACCATCTGTTGATACAGTATATTAACCCCTTGTGTGCAGTTACACTTTATTTTATATAATCTTTATTTGGTGAATTGTATATTTAGTCACATATTCTATTATATATATATATTTGTTTTGCTTTTTTAGGTAGGTTATCACCCCTGGTAGCCTACTTCTGCATATTTCATACTTTTTTGTTTTTGGTTATTTTTGTTTTTCGTTAGTCTAGGCTATCATTCTGGTGGCCTATTTCGACGTACGGTACTTCAATTTTTAAATTTTCAGTTAGGCTATCACCGCTGGTGGCCTATTTCTGCGTAACGGTATTTAATAATTTTTGTTTTCGGTTATTTTTGTTTTCGGTTAGTCTAGGCTATCATCCCTGGTGGCCTATTTCTGCGTACTTCAATTTTTAAATTTTCAGTTAGGCTATCACCGCTGGTGGCCTATTTCTGCATACCGGTATTTCATAATTTTTTTTTTTGGTTATTTTTGTTTTCGGTTAGTCTAGGCTATCATCCCTGGTGGCCTATTTCTGCGTACTTCAATTTTTAAATTTTCAGTTAGGCTATCACCGCTGGTGGCCTATTTTCTGCGTACCGGTATTTCATAATTTTTGTTTTTGGTTAGATAGGCTATAACCCCTGGTGGCCTATTTCTGTTAAATAAACATAAAATTGTTTTCGGTTCGGCTATCACTGCGTATTCAATTTAATTTTGTTTTGTTTTAATTTTCGGTTAGGCTATCACCGCTGATAACCTATTTGTGTGTATTTCAACATTTTTGTTTTCGGTTAGGCCTATTTAAGTAAGTAAAGCGACCTGAAGGAGTGAAAGTGAGTTTAGTGTTTTTAAAGTGAGTTAAGTGTTTTTAAGTGAGTGAAGTGATCTGAAGAAAGTGATCGTCACCATGCCTCGTGCCTGTACGAACTGCGCCGGTAGGTTTGGTGCTTCCATGTTTGCTCCTGCCGATCCACAAGTCTGCCGACTCTGCCAGCAACGAGAGGATTTGAAAGCAAAATTGGATGAAGCCCACAACAAGATCAACGCCCTCACCAGGAAGCTGGAATCACTCCAAGAGTTTGTAACACTCAACGTTGGAGTATCACTAACTCCAATGGTTTCAACTGCAGCATCCACCACCGCCCCAACGTCATCTGCCAACAATCCAACACCTGCAGTAGACACTGCAGCAGATGCTTCTGACGAACCTGATCCGACATCAAACCAGGACAGCCGCCCTGTTCACCTTAGTCTCTCCCCAACTCCTCGTGCAAGAAGCCTGCTAGCACGAACAGTACCAACCCCTCGCCCCCGTTCTAACCACTCCTCTCCCCGACCTGTACGTAGAGTCCCGTCACCACAGGTTTCCGGATTTACAACAGTGAGGAAACGGTGCACGGCCAACGCAGAAAAGCTCTCATCTACCAGTCACAATGTCAAACAGATTTGAGATATTGGTAGAGTTGGAAGTCGAACCAGAAGAGTCCAGGCTCGTTGGGACTCCAACCTACGAGGACAGGTCGAAGAGTTCTGCGACAGAGTCCCAAATCAACGAAAAAGATTTTGCATCCCAGGAGCTGGACTGGACGACATTGTGGAAGCCTTCGAAGATACCACAAAGGATGCAAATGAAAATACCCTTTTTGTCATCCATGCTGGTTCAAATGACATCATGCGCACCAGATCCGAAGAGTTGATGGAGAAATATCGCAAGATGATCCAGCACTACAAAAACAAGTCAAGGAATATCATCATCTCAGGCATTCTCCCCAAGATCGACGCACCTGACAAATTCTACGACAAGGCCTTCAGCACAAATAGCCGACTAAAATATTTGTGTCTGAGGGAAGAAGTTGAATTCATCAACCTCTGGGACAAACTTCTACAAACCACCTACTCTGTTCCGCAAGGATGACACTCATCTAAACCCTGTGGGTTCAGCACGCATGGGTCCGTCTCCTACACGAAGCAGTCCGCAGCCATGGATAAGAAAACGCCATCCGAGAAGAAGTAGCAGTGACATAAATCATCCAACACCAAGAAAAAACAGAGGCAACCGAGGACCACCAGCGATAAGGACCGAAGACAGCGAGGACCGAGGACAACCATGAACATAAATGTAGATCCGACAAGAACCAAAAATATTATTAAAGAGCGTTCCGTGAGTTCTAAAATAACAAATTTAAAGGTGTTCTATGCAAACGCTCGTAGCATACGCAATACATTTTCAGATTTAGAGGAGCTAGTGTTTACAGAAAACTATGATGTGATTGGCATAACAGAATCTTGGCTCAATACAGAAGATAGAGACTTTTTAGCAGAGTATTCACTTCCCGGTTATGTAATGTTTGAGAAAGCCGAATAAATCAAAATGGAGGTGTCGTTTTACTTTATATCAAAGAAAGTCCTTAACCCTACCCTCTTGTCAAAACCTCAAATTGTGAAGGTCGACGCATCTTTTGTGCTAATAAAGAATATTAAAGGTACAAAAATAATACTTGCATTAATATACAGACCTCCAGCTCAATCAGTGCAAACTGACCGAGAAATTTTACGAACAAATTGCTGATGTAAGTAACTCACAAGATACCGTAATTTTTGGTGCCTTTAATTTACCGGTGACCAAGTGGGGCGATACTCTTACTTCACACTCCGTACATGACTTGTATACGAACTTGCAAGAGAGTTCGCTTTATCAATTTGTTCGAACGCCGACCCGTGGTAATAACGTTTCTTGACACTGTATTGCAACAAAAGAAGAATTAATAGAGAATTCGAATGTAGGTGATGAATCCAGTAACAGCGACCAGCGTACGATAACTTTACTTTAAAGTTTACTAGTAACGAACCAATAATAGCATCGAAAAATTCCCTAATTTCAAGAAAGCAAACTTCCATAAACTTAGAGCTATGTTTTAAAGAAACTGACTGGAGCTTTTTACTTCACAATAACGACATAAATACATCTTGGAAGTTATTCGAAGCCACTTACCTAAAAGCAGTGCAAGACTGCATACCATCGAAAATACGGCGTCCAGGCCATAATAATAAGCCCAAATGGTGGAATAAAGATATTTCAAACTGCCTGCTTTCTAAAAAAATTGCTAATGATAGATTAAAATCCTCACAAAATGACGAAGAACGGGTGAAATTTGTAGAGCTACGACGCAAAGCCAAAAAGTTAATTAAGCAAAGTAAAAAGACCTTAGAGTTACATATTGCGAATCAAAGTAAAACAAACCCAAAAGAATTCTATAGTTATATCAGAAAGATAAAAGTAGTTACTTAAACTGTTGGACCGTTAGTCGATGAAAATGGAGAATACACCGAAGACGAAGTACAAATGAGTAATGCCCTCAATACCTTCTTTGCATCAGTTTTTACAACAGAAGACCTCAGTGATATCCCTACACCATCGCCGATTCAGATTGATAATTCAGATGTTCTAAGCAATATCACCGTTACAGAGAGAGAAGAAGTATGGAATTGTTTAGATAAACTCAAGGTAAATAAAACGCCAGGACCTGATACAATCTCGCCTAGAGTTCTAAAGGAAGCTAAGGAAGAGCTCTCCAAACCACTGACATTACTATTCAATAAATCCTTGCAGTCTGGAACTATGCCCGATCAGTGGAAGCTAGCCAACGTAACACCGATATTCAAAAAAGGCAGCAAATCCCTACCCAGTAACTATCGTCCAATTAGCTTAACCTCAGTTGTATGTAAAATGCTAGAAACGGTCATACGAGACAGACTCGTAAATCACTTAGAGGAAAATAACATACTTAAAGATACTCAACACGGCTTTCTTTAAAAACGTTCCTGTTTAACAAACCTCTTAGACTTCTTCCACGATATCCTCAACCTCTACGATGAGAGAAAAGCTGTAGATATTATATACCATGATTTTCAAAAGGCCTTTGACAAAGTTCCCCACAAACGTTTACTGCTAAAACTAAAAGTGCATGGAATACAAGATGGTGTGTTGAAATGGAGAGAAAATTGGCTCAGCGACAGAAAGCAAAGAGTAGTCATAATCGGTAAGGCATCTAAATGGACCACTGTAAGTAGCTGTGTACCCCTGGATCGGTACTAGGACCAATTCCTCTTTCTAATTTACATCAACGACATAGATGAGGGTCTCACCTGTACAATCTCAAAATTTGCTGACGATACAAAAATTGCAAATAGCGTACTCTCAAAAGAACAAGTTGACGATATGCAACACAATCTAGATAAATTGTCATGTTGGGCCCAAATTTGGCAAATGCGTTTCAATGCGGATAAATGTAAGTACTAAATATCGGATAACCTAAATGAGAAAGCAAACTATTCGATGAATGGCACTCAGCTTAAGAATGTCAACAGAGAAACCGATCTGGGAGTAACAATATCGAGTAACCTAAAACCGAGTCAACAATGTTCAGAAGTTGTTAAGAAGGCAAACAAAATAATTGGCTTTATAGGCAGTACATTTGACCATAAATCCAAAGAAGTTATCCTAACCCTTTACAAGTCCTTAGTCCGCCCTCTTCTGGAATACTGCGTTCAATCCTGGTGCCCTTATTACCAAAAAGATATAAACAAGCTAGAACGAGTTCAACGTAGAGTTACCAAAATGATACCTAGCCTAAAGAACAAACCATACGAAGAGCGTCTTAGAGAATTAAATCTATTTCCTGTTACGACTGGGGTTCAAATATATCAGGGCTCTTATTCATTGGACTAGTAATGGCATAAATGCTACAACAGAAAGCGCTAGATCCAACCTCTGATGTATATTCCCAGTGAACAAGAACACAAATACTCTACAGAGTTTCTATATGCAATAATAGGCTATCAAACTCTCAATAAATGTGCGTCTACTCTAGGCTTAATGTTATGTGAAAACACCTATTACTACCTATAACCGAAGGTGCTTGGTTATGGTATGCAAAGTAAGGTGGCAAGAGAAGTTACAGCTAACGTTACTTTAATCAATAAATGTCAGGCACTCCTGCATGAAAGAAAGTGCACTAAAGTCCTTCAACACTAACAAGGAATCTTCTTTAAATGTTAGATGCTATAAAGATGCTCGTATCGGAAATGGAACCCAAAAAGGCAGGCAGCGGAACAATGCTCGTGCAGGCTATGCACACAAAAAGGCAGAATATATAATGCCGTCGGAGCCAAGAATATCCTAAACACTACAACAATAATAATCGCCACGACAATGCAGTATTCCTATCAACAAAAAGAGCCTAAGTCGTTTGTGTCTCCATACATCAAACTAGGCTGCGAAATGCTGTGTAATCATAAATGGGTATGCATATAAAGAATAATTAGGTTAATATACTTAAGGTCTACTGTGACTGATAAAGTCTAGCTAGAGTCAATGATACGAGATACTGGTGCGCATGGCATGCCGCATAGCCTAGTGCAAATCTCAAGTCTGTGCGTCAAATATTACGTTATAATGAGGGGTAGCCCTCTTGAGAAACCTTAATACCGAAGTATTAAGCGTTCTCCTGGCGTACCTCAAAGACAAACAATCGAGACTAGAACAGTGCAGAATGGTATAGGCAAAAAGCCCTCACTCGTGCATGCTCTACTCTCAATGGCACACAGACTAGAATTTACTCAATCAACTCCAGTTCTCAGGTATGTCGTGCAGCTTTTAACTAAAGCCAGCACTCATAGGAACAATACCTTATAATATCAGACTCCTAGTCTAGCATTATCTAATCCAGCAGAACACTAATAATTAAAGGAAGCAGTACTAAACAATATGAATGCCAACCAATGCTTCGTGATCCACTTATCTTAACAACTAACATACATGGGTTATATCAGACCTTAACGCACAATACAACTGGCCAGCATGAAGCTGATTTTGCAGAGTTAACCAGAGGGGGTATAATATTAATAACAAGGTGGTGAAAGATATGAAAAAGAGAGAGGTAGGCAGAGGAACAGATTCTCAGGTGCGGTGCAGGGGACAGATAGCAAGGGAAAAAGATGGGTGCGTTCTAGAAACCAGATCTGAGGGAGAGAGTGGCGAGGAACTGTATATATACTCGCACTAGCTGCGCCGCGTGGGAAAAAAGCGGTTACAAGTCCTCTAGCCACTAGCAAGGTAGCTAACAGCATGGGAAGGACCTCTCTCAACCAACCCCCACGAGGCAGCCAGCCGTGACGTCATCGAGCGGGACAAAAACACTACGCGCTCCCTCTCACTGTTCTACTCTCTCTCTCTCTCCCAGATCCCATCATTACTAGTTAATGATAAAACATATACTTTACAATTAAATATATAAAGCCTTGACATGGGTGAAAACAGAGAGCCTTTCTGGACTGCCCATGACACAAGCTTTCATATGAAATAAAGCACACTCTAATACATAAACTGTAGCCCCATCCACTGCCCTGGCGATCCTAGCGAGTCACTGTAGGACAAGCCATGCGGTTCTAACGGAGTGGTTAACGTCACCCCCCCCCCCAAGATTTTTCTCAGAGGCCCCAAGGCTCACAAAAATCTGATGGTTAGAACCCATGCTATATCTCCACTTCCCATCACCCAGCGGCAGTAAAATATCTGGCACAGTTCTTCAACAAAACATTTTTCAAAATTATAACCCTCCCCAACACCATAGGTTAAATTATATGTAGTTATGCTCCTCAGATCGAGCTTCTCTAGCCCAGCATTCTGAGAGGAGTGCAACTCAGAATTACTGCTATAACATACTAAAAAAAATCAACTATCAAAGAAAGAGTTTATTTGATTTTTATGTTTATAATTTGTTTATTTCGGCTGCACTATAGGGGCAAGCCTAGTTTTTCTTCTATACCAAATGCTCAACTCCTGCTTTACGACCCAATACGCTGGGCTACAACCGCGAGCCAACAAGCACCAAGCGCAAAATACTATCCAAACTAAAGCAGGAGGCTACCCGTGTGTCAATCTACCCAGGATCATATACCCTTGAACGACCATCTGCAACCACATTGTCACAACCGGCAATATGGCGTATGTCCAGGTTATATACCAATAACCTTAGTGACCACCTGGTCAGCCTCATATTCCGATTGTGAAACTGGTCCAAGAACTTGAGAGGGTGACTGATCTGGGTAAACTACAACGACCGGACCATAGGCTGGAACATAGACCTCGAAATGCCCCAGCGCAAGCGCAACCGCCAGCAGCTCCTCCTCGACAACAGAGCAGCTCCCCTGGGCCGAATTGTACTTCTCCGAGCAGAAACTAACAGGATGCTCCAGCCCATCATCGTCCCTTTCCACAAGGACGGCACCAGCCCCCACACCACTAGCCTCCGTTGCTAGTTGGAAAGGTAGGCTAAAGTCAGGGGCCCTGAGGATCGGGTGAGTGCACAACAGGTGTTTTACTTCTCTAAACACCTTCTCACACTCAGGCTCCCATTTGAACTTCTTATCCTTCCAGTTATCCTCCACCTGAGCTTGACTGTCCCGTTCTCCTTCTCCACTTTGACTGCTAAACGTTCATCACAGGCACAGTGAGAGGCTCAGGGGGGTGCCTCCCATACTCCTTCATGGGATTAACATGACATAACTGATTGCGCTTCCGTCTGTCTGGAGTGGCTACCAAGTAAACCAGGTCTGATAGCTCCTCCACCACCCTATAAGGACCAGCGTACTTCGCGGATAAGGGGTGACCTACAAGGGGCAGTAGAATCAACACCCCCTGACCCACGTGGAACGGCCCGAGTTCCACCTTGAGGTCGTACCTGTCCTTCCTGAGGGCCTGAGAGCTAGTCAAATTACGGCCAGCCAACTCCAGACTGCGCAACATCCGTTCTCGACTGTTGAGGACACATTGAGCATAGAACAAGGTTTTTCTGCGCCCTCCCATACTTCTTCAACCATATGGAGAGGCCCTCTGACACGGTGTCCAAAGACGAGCTCATTAGGGCTGAATCCCAAACTCCTCCCCAGGTACCACCTGCACAGCAAACAAAACACATGGCAGGCCAAGATCCCAATCCTTCCCACTCTCAAAGCAACAACAAAGAAGCACAGATTTCAAGGCTGAGAGCCATCGCTCTAACACACCCTGGCTCTCCGGATTATACCAGATGACACAACCCCAACAATCCCATGCTGCGGCATTGCTTGAACAAAGAGGCTAGAAGCGAAGTTGGGTCGCTGGACTGACTGAATCCCCTGCGGGTAACCATACCGGGAAAAATACACTAGCAAGCTTCGGACCACCGTCTTCGCCGACCCATATCTCATAGGGTACGCGTCAGGGTACCTTGTTGCTACATCTCCCGACTGTGCATCACTGTCCTCCTTCAACTCTTTCGTCTTTTTAAGCCCATCCTCTGCCTCTTCAGGAACAGTTACTGGGGCTTCTCCAGACTCGAAATGTGGTCCTAAATAAAGAGTCCCCGAGAAGGTCCGTTGATACTAAACTCTCAACCGCACCATCTTTCAACCCCTTCTCGGACCCCTTCCTACGCTGATCTAAAGATTGCTGACCAGAATGTGACTCCCTGGATGCAGTATCTCCGTGGCCAACACACGCCATAGGCTGCACCGGACACTTCTCAACCCACTCCTGCTCCTCCCTACTCACGTCGGCCGGCTTCTCAGGCAACGACCAATGGGGTGGTGATGCCGAGTACGCAGAGAAGTTCTGTCCCAGGTAATGCGTACAATAGTCCGGTTACCTGGATTGGAAAGTAGGTCGTTCGTACGAGCCCCCTAAATCCCAAACCAGAAATAATCATTCCACAATATTCGCTACATGCCAGTCGTCCCGAGTCACACTCCTCAACTTAAGTAACTTCTCACCTTCATTCTTACAAGCGGTTTATGTATGGTGACCGTTGGTTCTGAGCATTAACTTGTTTCTCCTTAATCCACACCCAAAGGTCCCGCGCCGTATTTGAACAGGGTACCAGTGGAAATTTCTCAACAAGTGTTGTGCGATGACCTCTCGCAGGGCTAGTGAACCCAGTGGTCAACGCAAAAATTTCTCACCTCATGTCTTCTAAATACCCCCCCACTTGGTAAAAACATCCCACACAAACGAGTCCCGCTGTGGTCCACTAAAGGGCATCAACGGACATGGGAATAAGCACTTCTTCCGGATCCTTCTGCACTGGCAGTGTATTTACCCTCGGAAGAAATGCCTCTAACAAACTACCGACTGGTCCTCGTTGTACAATCACTCTCAATGCCAGTGAGCAAAAGACACGGCTAGATGCCGGAGGAGGTCCGACTAGGGCAACTCATTTTAATATTGTGCCTTATGACCCTTCTCCCTGGTGGCAACTAAAACACATAAATTTCGGTTTCGGCTTGATTACTGTGATGTAGAAAGAAGCCCCTGACTTTTCACATACGGTATGTGGTGTAAGGGTTATGGGATTCAGTTTTGTAGTGTTTCATGGCTCTTCTGTTAAAAGGTAACATGTGTCATTGTTACTGGGAGGGGGAGGATACACGGTCCCTTAGCACTTAAACATCGTACTTCTGTGAGGACCCCCGCAACCCCGAATCAACGACAGCCGTCGATCAGGGCATCATCAGCATACTTGACGTCGTTGGAGAAAAGTGTAAATTAATATGCAGTGCCATTCTGCTGCTTCGACTAGAAGTTCTTGGGTTTTTCCGTCTGCTCCTCCTTTAAGGTTCAAAGTTTAGATCGACACCCCGCCCGTGCAATCGTGAAGGTCGTTGCTGCTCTTAAAGAACTGCTCCAACAATCATTAACCGCTTAATTTCAATCAAATGAGTTGTGACCTTCTCAGATCGGAGGCCAGGGTCCCCCCATAGCATCGAGACAAGTCCCCCGGCCCGTGTTCCAAAAAGGTGCTAGGTCTCTTCCCTTTGTTAACACCCAACCAGCGACTTTCGGAACTTCCAAACCGGGTAAACGTTTCCCCTGTGTTGTCAGTATCGTTAAGCCCTCAGGACAGCCTCCTTGAGGATCCCTCATACACCCACATACATGACTCCAAAGCGTAATGCATGCGTAGGCTTTAAGGACACCCTTGCCTATATAAATCTAGAGGATACAAGTGCTTCCATTTATTCTCTGGCCACTGGTGTTCCTGGCACTTCTTCTCAAAGCGTGCGAAAAATTCTGTTACACCACTCTCATCAAACCTCGGAACCAGTTTCAATAAATGCGAAGAGAGACTGCTCATGAACACGGTTACCAGCCGCAAGTCGCTGTCCCGTTGCCTCTACTCGCGACTTCTCTACGTCCATTGTCGGCACAGTACCTAGTCGACTCTAAATCAGCTTGGATTTTGCTAGCTGGGCTCGCTCTTCTATCGTGGCTAATTCTAATTGCTAATTGCTGCTGAAGCTGAAGCTCAGATACCCTGATACCCTTTCTCTCTTCGATCTTAGCTAATTCGAGCTGATACAATAATTCTGGAGTTAACCCTGGAGGATGGTGAAGGTGCTACAATGTTTTGCGATTATCGGTGGTCCCCCCAGGGGCAACCCACCCTTCCAGTCCCCACCCAACTGCGGAAGCGTACACTGGGTCGTCCAACTACTGGGATGGCTGGGAGTCAAGTGTAGGGGAAGCATGGCCGCAGGGCTCTGATCACTCAACCCATCTCGCTCACCACATCACCCTGCCCAGTTACACACGTTATCAAGTTATCCCTGGTTCCCCCCCATGCTGCTAGTAACCGCATGACTGATAGCTGTGGCCATGCATTGAAGACCGTACCGAGTCATACCCTCCAACCGCTCGGTAGAGTAACAGGCCATTTGCAAAAATATCCTAGCATCCTCCTCACAGTTCACCTGATTAACACATATCATCATACTGTCTGTTCCTCAGTTTCGACATTACGTACTGTGTATTCCATTCTCCTCTGATCCGGTATAAAGACATGATGCTCACAAAAATTTCCCACCTCAATAGTCCAGAAAAGAAGTACCCCAAACCTCTTATACCGCAATATACACACAAAAATTCTCGGAAATACTCAAGGTCGATACTATGTTGGGAGAAAAAAATTATTCTTGCTGATCCCCGCAAAATATTCTCCAAAACAACAAATGTTTCCCTGCTAATAAATGTAGGTTCACCAAATCCTAGGTAAGGTCGCCATTTGTTACGACTGGGGTTCAAATATATCAGGGCGCTTATTCATTGGACTAGTAATGTCCATAAATGCTACAACGGAAAGCGCTAGATCCAACCTCTGATGTATATTCCCAGTGCACACAGAACACAAATACTCTACAGAGTTTTATATGCAATAATAGGCTATCAAACTCTCAATAAATGTGCGTCTACTCTAGGCTTCATGTTATGTGAAAACAGTCTATTCACTACCTATAACCGAAGGTGCTTGG
>CM064533.1:51075602-51154822 GCA_032716605.1 Paralithodes platypus | reverse complement strand
TGATCGTGCTTTTGTGCCTCTAATGCACAATACACATACAGGCAATACAACACAGCTACACCATCACGACGCTCTAATCGACAAATCATGACTGATCTTGATTAGATTAAGCTATAATATTCCATGTCCATTCCCATGTAATCATTTATTCTTTCTTTAACTTGACTCGTTTCTCAGGGACCGAAGTGCTCGTTCCCCATTGTCCACCACCATATTGGGGTAAAAACGTTCTTCCCTTGCCTCATTGCCACGTGGAAACTATTGGTGAGTTAATTCCTGGCTAATATTAACCCTTATAAACCTTAACCCCTATAATTATATACATTTATTATGTGAGACCTTTGGATATAAATTAGCTTGTTTCAGATTGAATTTCAATTTAGAAATAGAGTATTCATTTAGATTGATTTTATCTTTGATTCATTATAGCTTAGTAATATTTAACTTCCATTGATTATTTTAACCACATTGGTGCCCAGACCCGGGAATTAGCTACCAGTAAGGGATTTTGAAAAAGGCAATGAACAAGGGGGAACATATAACAGGATGCAGGAAACAACTTCTATTGATAAACTGGCCAAGGCTAGCCAAGCGGATGGGTAGAGCCGGAAATGCAGGGTTTCACATCGTTGTGCCTGCCTAAGTCTAACTGCATCCCACCCATCGTCTTTCCCCCAATAAATTTTTCTTTTCCGTTTTTCCTGTGACATATGACCTGACCTAACATTGTTTTCTTGTTCCAAATATGATCCATTAGTAAGGTAATGCTATGTTAGTGTACTATTTGTTCTCCATAACATAGAAAGTCCGCAGGTTGGCGTCTCTTAATTAGACTAATTGATTTGCCGTTGTCCTTGTAACCGTAAACATTTAGATACATAGCCTATAGGCCGTCACAATGGCAAAATGGAATTAAAGACCATAAACGAGACCCCCGTCTAGTGGGGTGCTAAGCAAAAGCCCCTAAAAAAATCAAAAGGGCGAGGGACCTTCGGGGAGGGGAGTGTTTTAAATAGGGTAATTGTGGACTTAAAAACACTTTTTCATCACTACTTGCTTGATCTAGAGGAATTGGAGGCTAGATTAGAGAACGTCCAGGCTACCCACGGATCGTACTTACGGCTCTGAGGTTGGAAGGTGATTGTGGCTGACATGATAGAGGAGGAAGGAGATAGATTACAGAGTGTGATAAATCGCGCCCTCTATGACGTAACCTGTCTTTAGATGCGAAGCGCGCTATTACAGCGTGTCTGTCGCAAGTAAGAAGGGAGGCGATAATGAAGGGACCCATAAGAAGGGGGCTGACCCAAAACATACTGTACACCTCCCAAAGCTCAATCTTCCTACATTTGGGGGGGGGGCAAGTTAACCGATGTAGTGCGTTAGTCTTTTTGGGACGTATTTCGATCTACGGTTCATGAATCCTCTTTGGATAGGGTCCGCAAGTTTCACTAATCTGAAAGGACAAATGGAAGGAGAGGCCTTACATTTAATAGCGGTTTTGCAGTAGTAGGTGGTAAGTTGATTCTTGAAGCGGTACACTTACACTGATTAGGTTTGGAGTCCACATACGGGGATAGAGAGCAGTTGAAGATGGCCCATGTCCGTTGCCCTTGTTGGGGCTCGCAAGAACGCACAGTATTATTAAGGTTGATGAGTTGACAAAACTTCAGGGCAAATATGGCAGTGCCATACTCGATCGCTAGATACCCTAGGGCTTACCACGCAGGAAAATGATAGTCATTATCTTGGCGTCCAGAAGCTTCCCTTATGGCTCAATACTTGATAAGGTAAATATCATTTGAGGCTGGGGGGAATTCAAACTCAGTTCAGTAAGGAGATCAATAATCTACAGTGAAACAAAGGGAGAATGTATGTGTCGGGAGGGATGTGGGAGAAAGGGAGAAGAGGGGAAGGGACAGTAAGCATGACAGTGGGGACTAAAGTAAAGAAAGAGGGTTTGGTGTATAAGAAAACCCTGCTCAAGATTCTATGTAAGCTTATTGTAACAACACACATAAATGGAGTTTTCTGTGTAAAAAATACCCGACAAATGAGACAAAAAACTAGCAACAGGCGAGAAGATTGAAGCTATGTGTAGGTTGTCTAAGTGGGGAACATGGCGGAAGCAGGACAATGTACTGCTACATACTTAAGGCCCTGTCGGCCAACTGCAAAGGACATCACTTTGATAAGTTGTGTCATCACCATACTGCAGATAAAGTCAAAAAGACGTCAAAAATGAGGGTACTAACAACTGTTGGGCACTAGGTAGCACGCAAAAGACACCACTATCTTGGGGCCCCCACAATACAGAATTCCCATGGGAAGGTATGCACAGTAACAAAAGTTTGTCGGGTACTTTCTAGATCAAGTGTCGCCACACTGTTCCGTTATAAAGAGGGTTCCCGTACTAGTGGGACTGAAGCACCGGAAATCGTAGGTGGCATGAGACCTCTTCGATTACAGGGCTGCACAGGGGTTACTGATAAAACAAGACTACGCGATAGCGGAGATTTCATGATTTCCTATCGTAAGAAACCGGTAAGTTATTGTACTTGTATCGTAGTAGACACCCTACCAGAATATGCAATCTGTGGGTGGGTGGAAAGGAAGGTGGAACACGCATTACGTAGCGACAAAGGGGTTAACCTTGTCAGGATCCCATGGGAAATAAGAGTGAGGTGGCATGTTTCTAAAATTGGTGTGGATTCATTTATTATGAAGTAAGTAGTACCCTGGATTTTAAAAAGATGTGTGGTGTAAATTTTAATCCCCACTAAATTTGGATTACTGCATGAGCGGAAAGGTGCATACTTACACAGTCAAAGGGTCCTGGTCGACACGGGTCTCGATATATAGAGTTCAATGTAACCGCGGCAGAAGGAGTTGGGAAGAGGAGGATTCCCAACCTAGTGACCCTAAGATGGCCTGCCGAGTTCGACCTGGAACGACTGTGGAGATTGGATCACATAGGCATTAATCCTATGGAGACTGATTATGACTCGGAGGAAGTTGCGCTACAAAGGTTTGTTGACGGAGTCTGTGTGGCTACTGTGCCATCAGACAAGCAATATTAAAGTTAGTTTACCTTGGAAGAAGCAGTGAGAGAAGCATGCCTATCCCAACTATGGTTTGGCATTATGTCGCTTGCCGCGCATTGCAGCGGAACATTGTCTAACGAACCGAGCACGCGCCAGGCGGTATATTGACGATGTATTTCGGAGTTTATGAGGATAGGGGTTTTATTTGAGAGAGTCGATGTCAAGGAACCGTGTAAGAAGGGTAGGGTTCAACTAATCTGGCCCATCATGGGTGTAAAGAAAGACAGCGTCACCACACCAATAC
Organism: Paralithodes platypus; assembly: GCA_032716605.1. Lineage (NCBI taxonomy): Eukaryota > Metazoa > Arthropoda > Malacostraca > Decapoda > Lithodidae > Paralithodes > Paralithodes platypus. The sequence goes on along the minus strand of CM064533.1, from coordinate 51,151,474 downwards.
GGGTTGGTGTAATGGGACTGTTCTGCCCACCAAGGTCAAACAGCCGCAGTCTGAATGACTGCCTGTTGCAGGTCCGTCCATGGTAGTCGGAACCTGTCCCCCAACATCTATTGCGGTTTAGGCTGGGAACAAGTACGCCTATACCGTGACATCGAGAAAGCATTCTTGATAGGTCAAGCTAAAGGAGGAAGATAGAGATGTTACCACGCTTTCTTTTGGGCATTTCAGCGAACATTAGCGACTCTGAAAGTCCCATCATAAGTAAAACCAGTTTTCGGGGTTGTGACTCTTTGGGGGGCCACTTGCTCGGGCAAACAGTTTTTGTTAAAGGCCACAATCAGACAAAACCATCTAGCTGGGACACTCATGAGGACACAAGTAAACTATCTCGCGGATTCAACATTGAGCAATTTTGCAGGGTACTAGCGATAATCAAAGATGATTTGTTGTAATGCATACTGGGGCAAGCACGCAGATTGTTTGCGGATGGCACATCTATTTCTCCGCGAGGGTGTTACTAATAGAATGAGATCTTCAGAGTTTAATAAAGGTGGATGGTACGGCATCTCTTAACCAGGAAAAGTCCAGAAATTTGGGGATGATCTGGCAACCTAAACATTGGACATACGACATCTAACTTTTCAAACAAGGTCCTTTTGCTCAGCAGGGACAGGAGCGCACACAAAAGAAGACTGTTTGAAGCAAAAAAGTTGCGCAATTTTTTGGATCCTGTGGGTCTAGCAGTACCTGTTTACCCATAAAGAGCTAGAGATTCTAATGCAGGAAGTTTGGATGACGTAAAATAGGATGGGATGACCAGTTTGCCCGAGGACCTGAATGACCAAGGCGACAGTTGTTTGTTGAATGAATATGCCATCCTATGTACTAAACCTATACCTCGTAAAGTGGCGGCGTTTCGGTTGACGTTTACGTTACACACGTTTTGCGATGCTAGCGTCCAACGGCATACGGATGGGGGTAGCCATATATGTTGGTTTACTGTTCATTTGTGGCACAAATTTAGGTTACAGGCCCGGGCCAAAAGTACAGCCACGGTTAAAAAAAAAGGTTAACTATCCCCTAAAATGGAGATTGACTGACATGCTGCTATTGAGCACGTCTGGTGGCGTGGCAACATGTAACGCGGCAGCATACGAGAGCGAATTAAATATTGAAATCGTTCACGTATGGTGCGGATAGTGAGGTCGCACGTCAAAAGCGATTACATAAGCAAGAAAAGAAGTCGCTGCCAGTTTTATGTGCGGGAATAGGGTAGATGAGATTAGAGCCCTCTTTGCACAGACGTTGCTTATCATTATGTAAATACAAAAGGAAGGAAAAACCCTTAGTGGATCTCATAAACTAGGGGTATAACGGCTAGCCAGTTAATGATATGTCCGTAATTGTCGGTGGCATGGTCCAAAGTGGCTGCTCCATTGAAAAGTGAAATGGACGATATAGGCATGCTGTTTGGTGAGGGACTTCTGCCACTGGAAACAGTGGCAGTTTACAGCCCAACCAAATGAGCCACCGGTTCCTATCATTAAAAAAAAGTGGCGCAAAGATTTCGGTGACTATAATAAACTAGTCAGAGTTGAAGCTGGTGTTTGGCGATATGTATCCAATTCTTAAGCTTAAAGTAACGGGCCAACTCTGGCAACAACAGGGGGTCACAACATTGATGCTCGTGAAATTAAAGCAGCTGAAGTAACTTTGATCAAATGGGTTCAAAGTAGAAACCTTTTCCAATGAAATTAGGAATCCTTGGAAAGGCTCTCGAATAAGACATTAATGCCTAATGTTAGTGCGTCAATCAACTAAGGTCTGCACCTAGACAATGGCCATCATCAGGTGTGGAGTGGAGGTTCGCCTGAAGTGGTCGGGTGTACCAGACGGCACAAACCGACCTATACTTATGCCAACAAAGACATCACGTACTGATCTATTGATCATACGTGCACATAGGGAAGTAAAACACTACGGGGTATGTCATATTATATCAAATTTACGTCTACACATGGTGGATACCCATGAGATTCGACAAGTAGCTCGACGCGTTAGTGAGAAAGTGTTGTAATATGCCAGAGGGACTAAAGGGGTAATACCATTGCAACTGGACCAGCTTCCACCCCTACCTGAATGCCGGGTAAAGCATGTTAGAACCTTTCCAAGCGGTAGGATTAGATTACCAAAGGAGGCATTGAAGACGAGGGAGAGTGAGAAGGTTTATTAATTACTTGTTTTGTGTACCTGTGGCGACATCTCGAAGCAGTACACCTAGAACTAATGTGATAATAATGTCCTAGCGAAGAATTTATTGCTGGCGTTCAGACGGTTTTTTGTGCCCGTCGTTTTCATTTCCCCCTCAACTCATTCTTAAGTCCGACAATGCTCCCACTTATGTCCAAGCATCAAAAAATATCTAAAGGATATGAGTAGTGATCCTACTATCATCACTTTTTTTGGAGAGAAGAGTGTGAGGAAGGGACTATGCGAGGTTCATGTCCAGTTTTAAAGGCCACCTTTGGGTTTGGTGGAATGTGGGAACGGTGTTTGTGTCGGCATAGTAAAAATGTCTAGGACTTAAGAGAGGTTGTAGGACGTGACTTCTATTAAAGGAAGAGTGGAGTTGACGACTAGTCCTCCACAGAGATAGAGGCAGTCGTGAATGATCGCCCGCTTTACATAGGGTGTACACCGACGCTGCAAAGAACCACTACCATTAACGCCAGCTCACTTTGCTATATGGAAAAACCATTGACTGCTGTTTTCCATCTGATTTTCAGTCCATAGTAGTAGATTAAGAGGATCCCCTCGTTTGTACTCTGCGGTAGCGGTGTCTAAGAGATACAAGTATATATCCAGGATAATCGAGGATTTTAGGATAAACGGTGGATTAGTGAATATCTGCTAGCATTGAGGGAAAGGAGTGGTTACTCCCTCTGGGTAGACCAACGGAACCCTAACAGTTTGGTGACGTTGTTTTAATTAAAGAAGATAGTGCCTCGTTTATACTGGAAAGGGAAATTAGGCCGCGTATTGGAGGTATACAAGGGGGCAGACTCTGGAGAGCGGGGGTGGCGCTATTAAAGACAGCCAACTGGGAACTACTGTTCGTCCCTCCTCGCACGTGTTTGTACGCTTTGCGAGCTTAGATTTCGCATTGCAATCTGAGGCTCCACCTGTTATTGCTGGGGGGGTACGAGGATTCTCGAAGGAACGACTCACCTCATACTGATGGTGAATCAATTTCTCGGACCGGGACGCGTCACCAGACGCCCGCTGGCTGCTGGCGCTGTCGACTTGTGGCTGGTCAGAAAGATAGCCTCTGGGCAACTTTAGGTTTAAGGTGGGGTTCAGGTCTTTTTTGTGGGGGGAGTGTATCGTATAAATACGATAGACTATGACTCTTTTGTGATCTTGTTATGTCTCTGTGACGTCACGATCTCTCCTACAGCACAATGTAGGACGAGTAGATCGTATATTATAAGATTTTAAATAAGTTAAGTTATAAAAGGCCTAATATGCTATTAAGCAATATTGCCATGGTCTTATGTAGTATATATGAATTTTATCGTATATATTAATATAATTTATCGTATAGAGCAACCTAAATGCGGTACGATAATTTGGGCTCCTGGCGGTTTGCCAAGGCAGCAAGGTGTGCTTTTGAGGTATGTCAGAGCCTTCACGAACACCAACCAGTTAACATTTAATTTTCCGCCCTCAGTTGATCGTGCTTTTGTGCCTCTAATCACAATACACATACAGCAATACACACAGCTACACCATCACGACGCTCTCATCGACATCATGACTGACTGATAGATAAGCATAATATTCATGTCCATTCCCATGTAATCATTTATTCTTTCTTTAACTTGACTCGTGTCTCGGGACCGAAGTCTCGTTCCCCATTGTCCACCACCATATTGGGTAAAACGTTCTCCCTTGCCTCATTGCCACGTGGAACTATTGGTGAGTTAATTCCTGGCTAATATTAACCCTTATAACCTTACCCTATAATTATATACATTTATTATGTGAGACCTTTGGATATAAATTAGCTTGTTTCAGATTGAATTCAATTTAGAAATAGAGTATTCATTTAGATTGATTTTATTTGATTCATTATAGCTTAGTAATATTTAACTTCCATTGATAGTTTAACCACATATCACCCTGCATTCCGCTCTAACCATCACTTGGCTAGTCCTCCAGTTTATCATGTGCTCATTGCCATAAAACCCTTACTGGCAGCATCTGGGCACCAATGTGGTAAACTATCAACGGAAGTTAAATATCTATAGCTATAATCCAAATAAAATCATCAATCAAATTACTCCATATTGAATTGAATTGGATCTGAAACAAGCTAATTTATATCCAGAGGTCTCACCTAATAAATTATACATAGGGTAAGGTTATAAGGGTTTAATATTAGCCAGGAATTAACTTACCAATAGTTCCACGTGGCAATGAGGCAAGGAGAACATTTTACCCAATATGGCGGACAATGGGGAGGCAAGACACCGGCCCGGCCCTGAGGCTCGAGTCAAGTGAAAGGGAACAAATTATTATATGGGAATGGACATGAATACTATGCTTATCTGTCAGTCAGTCATGGCGTCGATGAGAGCGTCGTGATGGTGTAGCTGTATTTATTGCTGTCAGTGTATTGTGATTAGAGGCACAAAAGCTCGATCAACTGAGGGCAGAAATTAGATGTTAACTGGTTGGTGTTCGTGGAGGCTCTGAGCTGTCTTCCTCAGAGGCACACCTTGCTGCCTTGGCAAACGCTAGGAGCCCAAATTATCGTACCGCATATAGGTTGCTCAATACGATAAATTATATTAATATATACGATAAATTCATATATACTACATAAGACCATGTCAATATTTCTTAATAGCATATTAGGCCTTTACAATCTTAACTTACTTACAATCTTATAATAATACGATCTACTCGTCCTACGCTGTGCAGCGGGAACGACCGTGACGTCACAGAGACATACGGGATCACAAAAGAGTCATATCCTATAGTATTTATACGATAATATCCTTGTAATTGACACATTTTCGAAAGTAATACACATTCATCTTCAAACCTGAAGATGGATGTGTGAGATATTTAAATAAGTTGTCAAATAATACCTTCACTGCAGTAATTCAGGTTTTAAGGATAGAGGAAATAATTTACCGAAATTTCTATCTATCTATCTATTGCCTGACGCCGTGATCCCCGAAGGGGTGGCCACGAACGAACCGCCCCCATGCACCTCTCTCCCCAGTCAGTCGACTCCCCTCCCCCAACCAGGACCACCTTCGTTCATGTACTTACTCACTCCATCCTTCCACCTCTCATTCGGTCTACCTCTCCCTCTCTGTCCCTCCACCTCGCTCTCATACACCCTCTTAGTCATTCTCTCGCTTTCCATACGTTCCATATGGCCGAACCATCTCAAGTTGTTCCTTTTCACACTTTCCAGCACATCTACCTCCACACCACACCTCCTTCTTACTTCCTCATTAGTCTGTCTATCCCTCCATGTAACTCCGCACGCACTCCTTAAGTAATTCATTTCCACTGCTCTCACTCTTGGTCTGAGTCTCTCAACCAACGTCCATGCTTCGCTTCCGTAAGTCAGTGTCGGGATTACCACACTGTCATGCAAGGACTTCTTCACTTCCATACTGACCACCCTATTTCTTGTTACTGCTTTTAGCGTTCCTACAACCCTCTTCCCCTGTTGTACCCTCTCCCGCACCTCTTCATCCATAGTCCCATCTTTACTCAACACACTGCCCAGATACTTAAAAGAGTTGACGATCTCCATAGCCTGACCGTTCATTGACCGAAATTTGAGTTTATCAATTTCTTTTTAGTCTATGCCTAAAGTAGGTGAATTCGGCCCACTCAGATGAAATGGATGCTTTTGTGTTGTGAGTTAATTTTCTATGACGTCAGGATGCATTTGTTCAGAGGCTGCAGGTGAGCAAGAAGTTAACGGAGCATGGTGACAGAACAGAATGATACAGTTGGTAATGAAGCAGTAATAGTTATAACTAATAACCAAGCATTATGACCACTTGAAATGGAAGTTGTTTTAACATTATTGGTTTGAAAAGAAGCAGTAGTTTGCAGCTGTTGATAATGAACTGCCGGTGCCAGTTGATAATGCAGCATCCCCACCAATTGTTAGGTCAAATATTTGACTAAATTGTTGGTATCAATATCTGGCGGTTTGGTAGCTTTAAAAGTTATTTAGGTATCAGATAAAGTATGAAATATTGACACAGAAATGGGGCGAAAGGTCTCAAAATCTAAAAACTAATATATGCTAAACATAAGGGAGAAGGGGTTCCAGAAAAAGCCAATACCTCCCACTTAAAACACCTGTTATCTTGTCCTCCATAACATCATATATTATTAACTCTCTTTATCCTCTCTTCCACTTTTGACAATGTTTCGCTTCTTTAACTTCTGAAGCTTCCTTTGATCTCCTTCAGGTCACGCCTAGCATTAATGCCCCCCTCCCCTTTTTCACTCTCTCTCTCTCTCTCTCTCTCTCTCTCTCTCTCTCTCTCTCTTATGATAATTACATTTGTTCCGCACCACTGCCAACTTCCTGCCTTGCAAGATGGTGTGTGTCACAAGAGGTTATAATGTGTGTGTGTGTGATACAATTGTTTGTTTAGTGTACCGGCTTGGATACCTCCGTCAGCTGGCGGTATTGTTTAATGGAACTCCTTAGAGTATAGTTGTTCTTGCAATTACGATATGAACACAAATAACTCATTATATCTTAACTCTAAATGTATCTGCTAATGATGTAAATTTGACATTTTATTTATCTGTTGATATGGGTTTCTTCAGAGGATTCAACACGTATAGGATGATTACGTATATTTTATTGTTTTAGGTATTAAGTTTGATTGACGATTTTGATAAAGCTAATTATTCCTCATATATTGTTTACACTTTATTATACCACCTAATGCAAATTCCTCCATGCACTATGGACTCTATTGGATGTATGCTTATTCTCCAATAATGCCATGTGGTCAAATGTGGTTTTTTTTTTTTTTTTGTATATATTGTTTTTTCTTTAAAACTCTCCAAGCCACATATGTTTTTGCTTCACCTCTTGTAAAGGCCACACCATCCTCTACCCATAGATGAACTTTTATATTAGTTAAATAATTTAATAATCAACCAACTAAAGATTAAGCATTTATTGTTTAAATTGTTCACCAAGATTTTTGGTTGCATGAAGCTCTGTCGGTAACTTGTGATATGATGTGGGTGATTCTTGTTCATGTATATATGAGGACCCTGGAGGACAAGGGGCGAATGCGCCAATACCTTACTTTCGAGTTATGAGTGTTTAAAGTCTGGAATAGGTGGCATACATAGAATATTACAGAATAGCATGTTATTATATACCATTAGAATCCTCTGGAAGAGACAAATTGATAAAAAAAAAAAAAAAAAAAAAAACGCTCAATATAAATTGATTCTTTTTTTTCAGCCTATAGTAATTATTGTTCAATCTGCTTGAAATTTAACCCTGTATTAGATGTCCATGAAACTAAGATACTGTTAAATTTTCAGCCAAAAAAACGCGCAAACGCGCGTGTGATTGGCCGGGAGGCGGGCCTTTAACCCGGGGAATGCTAGCCGGCCGCTCATTGGCTTGAGCGCGCGGGAACATTCGCCCCTCCACCTCCTACAATCCATACCTCCTCCGCCGCTACACAAGGTCGAAACAAGGGATTTAGAACCTAGGGTACTGAGCCCGCATAGGTGGGAATCGCAAAACGCTCTTCACACGCTCTTCACCACGTGATTTTCAGTGCTTCCATCTATCGGGAACCAGTCCTAACTCAATTTTGCTCATGGTGGCACATTCGCCCCTTGTCCTCCAGGGTCCTCATATATATATATATATATATAGGGTGTGGCAAAAATACCTCTCATAAGTTTTGGAAATATCTCATATTTAGTTTAAATAGGAAAGTATATGGGCTGAAAATGACCATTAGATTACCATCATCTCAATTACTTTATTTTGTCATACATTTTTGAACATCAATGTATTTTACAGTATTTACAATAGGTGCCCGACCAAGTTGTTTCATGAGTTCGAATATTGTATGCATGAAGCTTCACAAATTGAAGGTAATGTGAGAAGGTGAGAAAAAGAAGGATGTACTGGCAGTCTTAACCCTTAAAAAGCGGCTCACCACTTAAGTCGTGTTGAAAAAACTGGCAAAAAACGGGTGAAAAAAGGGTGGAAATCGAGTGAAAATGGGTGGGATAGTAATGATCCATACGTCCGACATCTGTGGCCTCCCGGCCCACACTAACTCCAGTTCCCCCACCGCGCGTGAGGATGACAGTGTAACCAAATATGAGCAAGGTATCTTTCGAGTAACACTGTCAGTGCTCCACGAGTGCTACGTAGCTGTATGTGGCGTCATTGTGTAGCGATTTCCACCTAGTTTTCGGCGCAATACAGTTCCTTTCATACTGATGGTTGATATAGCAGTCAGAACGGCCCAGAAAGGCCCAAAACGGCCACAGAGCACCCGCTAGAGGAGGGTTAAGTACCAGAAATGGAGCCATACACTTCTGCGGAGTACACATACATGTTACTTGCTTTAGGTGCAGCGGGAGGATATGCAGCTGAAGCAGTAAGGGTGTATGGTGAACAATATCCCAACCGGAAGCAGCCATCTCGGCCTACTTTCTTCAGTGTAGACTACGGGAATATGACACACTGAATCCATGTGCAGTAGACAGAGGAATGCCTCTTGATGAGCAACTACTCGGTTCAGAAGAGGATATCCTTGATGCTACTATCTCAGATGAACCATCTACAAGCACATATCGACTTGGTGCAAGATTTGGTGTGGCTCATGCATCAGTATGCACAGAAAATTAATGCACAGAATGCATTTATGCACAGAAAACCACAGAAAACCATGCACAGAAAACCAAGTACATTCAATTTTCTAACCGACAGAATCTCACTGACTCCCATATATTTGTTAATGATGTAAATGTTCCCACTTCTTATTGACATTCTCGATGTAACATTAACTACTAACTTGAGCTGGACACATTATGTTAGAAGCATTGCTAAGAATGCCTCTAAAAAACTGGGACTCCTGTACAGAGTTCGAGAATTCTTCACTGACGAGCAGTTGGCCGTAATATATAAAAGTCATATGCGTTCTCAGATAGATTACTGTTCACCTCTGTGGGGTGGAAGTGGAGTGGTTGCATTGAGGCAGTTGGACAAAATTCAAAATAAAGCTATTAGATTAATCAATAACCCTGCAATCACACAGGACCTTCCTACATTATCCATACGAAGAAACGTTGCATCCCTTGCATTATTCTACAGATATTTTCACAGCAATTGTTCCGAGGAACTTGCTTCAATTGTGCCGCCTCTCCACATCTTTCCCCGTAGTACTAGGGCAGCTGAGAGCGCCCATGAATTTACACTTTCTCCTCCACAATGCAGAACTTCTGCTTATCAGAATTCATTTATCCCCAGAGCTACTACTCTTTGGAATTCACTTCCCTCGAATTGCTTTCCACAAACTTACAATCTACAAATGTTTAAATCCAGTTGTTACAAACATTTTATGAATGGAGGATGCCTTTAGGCACATGGACCTTTTTGTTTTATCTGTGTTTTTCCTTCCTCCGTTCATTGTCTCTTAAAAAAAAAAAAAAAAAATGGAGGATTGTAAGCAGACATGGCCTGTACCCATTTCATCACCAGCCCATCCATGCTCTGACTGAACGTGATTATCACCAACGAGTGGCTTTCTGTCGGTGGCTCCTTACTCAAGAGAGGGAGAACAACGGTATTATTGCAGACGTTTGTTTAGTGATAAGGCTAATTTCATAATAAATGGCATGCTGAACCTACATAATTATTATGTTCCTTCCAACAACCAACTATACTCCTATAATCGATTAATGAAATTTACAAACACATGTGGCAGTCCGTGGATTCGAATCCAGGATGCTCACACCGAAAATCAACACCTTATGCATCGCACCACGAAGACAGTTAAAGAATGGTGGACACTGCCTACGATTTATTATGCAACTTCGAATCCTGCATATCAATCTAAGCATGTACACACATCCCAACTGCAACTCACGTAGGCTATGCATAAAAACACATACATGGGCAGCAGAAAACCCACATGCAAGAAAAACGAGGGAACATCAGGAGAGCTTTTTGATTAATGTTTGGGCTGGTATTCTTGGCGACCATCTAATCGGACCTTTTCTGCTACCACAATAACTTTACAGGCAATGTGTACACCCGATTTCTTCAGGATGACTTACCCATACTACTTGAAGATGTGCCTCTCAGAACACGTAGACAAATATGGTTCAAGCATGATGCGGCTCCAGCTTATTTCTCACGAGGTACTAAGGATTTCCTTAATGTTAATAATAAAATAAATTAATATATTAATTTATTATTTAATTTTAAATTTAATTTAAAATTAATAATGCCAGAGGGGCCAACTCGCCACGGGTATAGTTTTGAGTTATTGATGTTTAAAGTTAACATACCATACACACAGTAGATAAGGCATAATAATATATTATTATATATCAATGGACAGCTTAGGAACAGATAAATGTTTTTAGATGGTTTAAAAAAAAAATAAAAAAAAATAAATAAATAAACCAAAAAAAACATGCATAGGTTTTTTTTTGGTATGCGAAATATTTTATAAGACTTTTAATCCAAAATTTTAACAAAATGCATGATTTTTTTATTTTATTTTTATATTATTTTGTGTTGTGTTTGTAATAATAATTCATAATGTAATTTGACACATTACCTTTATGTCCAAGTAGTTTATGTAGGTGGTGAGGGGGGAGGGGAAGGTTGTTGTTAGTATTCCAAGAAGTCGTCGCTGGGATCGTCGACGTCTTCTTCGTTGGCATCTCTAGGTCTTGCAGTCATGGACTTCTGTGCCTCGAAAAGTAGGGTGAAGTAGGTCTTGTGTGGCTGGGGGACGTATTTCGTCAACTCCTGGAGATGCTGTAGCTTCTTTTTGTTCATGGCAACTCCCCTGGGTACTTGACAGGCAACGGAATTTGTGAGAGGTCAAACACATTGGGGTCATAAATTTTGCTTCTACCCTTCTGCATAAACCACTCCCGCTGCACATGAAAGCCGTCCATGTAGCCACCAGACACTTTAATGCCCTCCCTGTAATCATTGGAGACTATCAGGCGCTTGGCAGCCTTGAATCCCGAACCTGTCTGGCCCGCCTTGCTGATGTGTTGTTGCAGAACCTCAAAGTTAAGGAAGTCGCTCTCCTCCATGCGGACCACAGTGACCTGCTCCTTCCTTCTGTGTGTCGACATTAGCTGGGTGTAGTGGTCAGTGGTGAATACCTCCTTGCCCTTCAGGTGCTTCTCAAACACACCAAAGTCGCGATCACAGGGCAGGAATGAGTGGCCAGCCTCCAGGAAGAAGTGGACGATGGAAGAAAAACGATTGTTATGGATGAGTCTTAGGTAGCATAGGCAAAGGTTGATATTCTTGTTCTGGCCAGGGCAATTATCTGAAAACACCACCAGTTTCAAGAATCAGCAGGTACGTGATGTTGAATGAAGTGACATAAGCAACTTGCCACCTCAGAAGATCCCCTTCTTGCCTCCGACTCGTTCCAGACATAAAAGTAGGCCTTGTTGGACTTGATATCGTGGATACCCAGATTATACGTCCACATTTTGCAGCGGTAATATTGGGCGCTAGTAGTAAGACATAGTGCATAGTGTTTGCTGGAGATCAACAGCAATTCCAAAGATTCCAGGTGTAGTGTCCTTGGTATAAATCTGCATGAAATCATGGCCAGCCTTGGCATGATCGTTCCTCTTCATCGCAAGTTGACCCCTCTCCTCCCGTTGTGTCTCTGGATCAAGTTCTGCCAATTTTGTTTTGAACTGATCACATGTGCTGCAGGTGTCACTCTTTGGTAGTGTTATCCCGATCTTATAGTTCTGCACCTCCTTAACGAACCGGGATTGCTTAATGGCATTGGGTTCCTCTTGGTGCTCTATCATGTATGTCTGAAAGGCATCATAGAGTCCAGCCCAGGTAGATCCAGGAGGTAGGTACAGCTTGTCCGGATTCTTGGTACGAGAATAATGGGACATACAGGTGGGCAGAGACTTGCAGAAGCTTTTAATTAGTTGCAGGAGATCGTCACTAGTCTTGTTGTGGGGTACATGGTGGCCTCTTTGGTCGGGGGACAGAATACCAGTGGCAGTGGAAGAGGTCTTAGAGCACACATTTCGCACATGTTTGGATGTTATGTCATGAATATTTAGAAAGGCAGTACGGCAAACATTGATCTTCTTAGTATTCACAGACACTGAATATTGTTTGACGTTTTTAGTGCGACTCTCCCTTCCCTTCACTCGTGAACGTTTAGACAATGTCTCACTCAATCGCTTATTTATGTACTGGGACTGGGAATCATGGCTTTCCAGTGCCCAATAACTGTTAAATAGTATTTGCACATTATCAATTCCCACTTTCTCGAAGCACTTATCCAAGCATTCACAAGGGGGCCCTACTTTCTTCGGTGTTACAGCTTTGGCGGTGCTTCTACTAACATAGGCCTGGCCACTGTCCCTTTTACACTTTTTGATCGTCTTCTGCCAGGTCTTTGGCCTTCGTTTACGACTAGGTTGCAGGGAAGGCCTAGCCTCACCAATATCCGAGTCAGATGACAACATTGTAGCACAGATACCGGAGAAATAAGGTACAAAATAGCGGAGGTAATCACTCGTGTGTTGACTCTAACTCGGTTTGAGCGTGACTACTGAAGCATGTCTCGTACAGCGCCTGTGAGTGGTCGGGCGGGCGGCCATTTAATTCCCCATGTCGTAGCCGCGCTCGCATTGGCTGAGCGCGTTGGCGAGTTGGCCCCTCTGTCTACCCAGATTCACACCCATAAACGGTCTGCCAAACGGCAAAAACAAGGGACGCTCAACCCTATGTGCAGTTGCAATAAGGACGAAAGTCGGATGTTTTTTTTGCTAGATGATTCCCAAGAATTTCATGGAGCGGGAACCAGCTAGAGCGCTGTTTTTGAAAATGTGGCGAGTTGGCCCCTCTGGCACGGACCTCTTCCTAATAATAATAATGTACCCTGATAAGTGGGTAGGCCGTGGTGGTCCCCTCGCCTGGCTACCTAGATCACCAGACCTAACTCCACTTGAATTTTATCTTAGGGGACACTTGAAGAGCAGAGTGTATGCTACACAAATCAACACCCGTAATTGTAAATACTGTAAAATACATTGATGTTAAACATAAATATTACAAAATAAAGTAATTGAGGTGATGGTAATCTATTGATCATTTCCATCCCCTAAACTTTCCTATTTAAACCAAAATGTGTAATACCACGGTAAATATGAGATATTTCCAAAACCTGACATAGTAAAGTACTGTATATTTATTATTGCTAGGTCTATTCATTCTGAAATTTATGAAAGGCATTTTTTAAACACCCTGTAATCATAATTAACATCGAATTTAGGTTGTAACCACTTTGAACAAGTGTCGAGTTAGGCGACCTGGGTATAATAGCCTACATTGGTATAGGACTCCTTGTTGGTCACTACCATTACACCTAGCGTCTCTGTGTCATTATATAAACCACCACACCTCTTCAACCTCATCAATAACGAGCTCTGTACCTTTATCACCACTTCCTTAAAGGGGAGTTTGTTCCCTAGACTTCCTTCAAACTTAAAATGTCACCCACTTGACCCCCTTTCAAGATATATCTGTACATTCCTCCTCCCTTTTCATCTTCTGTTCTTCCTTGTATCACCTTCCCCCCTCCCCCTCCCTTCATTAGTCTACCCAGGCTCCTTCAATGGCACCGGGAATTATCAAAGCTATATGGACATAAATTAGACTTGTAAATGTAATCAGATTTCCTATTGAAAGTCACTCTCTCTCTCTCTCTCTCCGTAATATGAATACACCAATTCAATTAACCCTTTGAATCCCGCAGACCCTTGTTTAAGGAGAGGTTTTAGTTTGCTTCCTAGATCCCATCAAGCTTAAACAAACAAAACATAAACAAATAAAAAATAAAAAACTGTTCCGGCTGAAGGTCGGTTCCTCCTAAATTACAGGCTCGCTATCGCTCGCCTTACAATCTTAAAACTAATGGGACTAAGCATGCGGGGGAAGGAGGCTAACAAAATAATCCCTTAATTGAAAATCTCCCCTTAACTCAACACAGTGGTATCTCATTAACTTTCTTTAAATAAAGGCAACACTTGGCTTATGACCCAACTTACCTGTTCCTACACCTGGCTGTAATACTGGTAAACATTAGTATTTAGATTTGATAACAATTGATACGTGATGTACAACCAATGCATGTGTGTGTGTGTGTGTCCAAGAATGCCCCACCATTATACATCAACAAACTCTCTTGTATCCATAAATTAATTATTAACTTTGCCTTCATTAACACCTCTAACAGTTTTGGGGACATTTTTGGCTAAAGGATTGACTACTGTATGTGTGAATGTAAGTCAGTAAATACAATACATGTAACTGTGGAATAGATACACCTATACGTTTTAGTGGCTATTTCCCATCGTTCACCGCAAATGTAAGTACTAAACAAATATTGAACAACCAGCAAGCTTCATTAATTATGTGTGTGTTTATCATTCCAACCAGTATATTGTGTGAGGTTATCCGGACGTTGGTGAATGGCCGCATCAACTGAAATTAAATGGTCACTGGCTGCCAAATATGTCAAGGGAAGATTGGCAATAACGTTACATTTGTAAACCATTTGATTATTTGATAATGAGACACATGGTTAGAATAGCTTGGTTGTAGTTGTGATAAAAGTTCTTTTAAATGGTGTCATGATAATGTTATTTTGCACTTGAGTTTTGTGTAGTAGGAATATTCGATCAAATCTAACATCTGATTCTATTGAGAAACACTATGTTCATAACTTTACTTAAAGTTCATTAAAATAACCATCAATCACACACATTATGGGAATATATACAAATATATTTATTTACAGAAGTTGCCAAACATCATGATCGATGCATATAATATTCATTCCAAAATACGAAATATGTGTTGAATAAGAACAGTAAATCGTATATTCCACGTAATATGGTAAGCTAAATGCACGTTTGTATATAAAATTGCTTTGAATATGTGGCGTAAGTAAATTATTTTTACACAGTACTATGGAGATAAGACGTGGAATGGGTACTCCGCGGATTCCGTGGAAAACCAGTAGCATTTTTTTTTTCCACATCGCATTTACTAGAGTTGGTCCGTCACATTCGGCATGGGATCCCGTAGAGATTTGATTTCACAGTGCTACCCTCGTAGGATATGATATTGACTATTCTTTAATATCGGCTAGTGTCCAATAATTTTATTGCTGCATCTGTATTATGAGTTTATGTAATTTAAGTTACCTTGAAATGTAACATAGTAATTAAGATGAGAATAACAATACTAAAACATAACATACAACAGTAAATGTGAATCGTCACCACTGACATTTACTATTTTATATATGGTAATTTTCTCTATCCATACAGCTATGTGCTTTGGTGGCATTATCCTATTATGACCATCAAAACAATTATATGGCTTAGTTATTTAGACAACACACACACAACGCACACATTCATTTGCTTTCATAACTTGGTCAAATATCCCAGAAATTACTTGGATATTCAAAATTCCAGATGAGTGCAAGAATAAGAGACAGTGTGAACTAAATAATTGCAGAGACAAAAGCATTACCTTCAAAAGTACAACAAGGGCAACTGGATTGAAAGTGCAAGTGATAGTGTGCGTGTGTGTGTAAAAGGGCCATTTTTGAAACATGCCGTGTGTACCAATGGCCCTTTTACACCCACCCACACACATTAATCTATTCGATGGCACATATATGGAGATTTCCGAACAAATATTGGGAACACTCTTATATAGCTTACCGATAACAGGTCCTGGGTTAGTTATAGAGTATCCGGTGGTAGGTGCTTAATTAAGGGGGTAGTGGTTATTCTTTAGTCTATTCAGTCATGTATTCATCTATTTCATAGTAACTTCGCTAGACCCCATCAAGTTTAAAAAAAAAAAAAAAAAAAACACACTCCCTAGACCCCTCATCAAGACATATTTGTACACTTTTTGGTAGAAAAATGTCACAGACGAAGGCCGGTTCCTCCTTAAATTACAGGCTCGTTATCGCTTGCCAGGAAAAAAATCGACACCTATGTGGAACGAAAGGTCTTTATATTGACAAATACATTTGGCAAACGGTTTGATAATCGCCAAACTAATGGAATGAAAATCTTCAAATCTCAAAGCATATGAGACTAAACATGAGAGAGAACAAGCAACTACCTCCTCCTTATAATTGTTAGATTGATGAGCCTGACATAGGATGGCATTCTTCCTGGTTATCAACAACACACGCTAACAACCATATTTGGAAGAAGCTGTTTAACCCTTTCTGTACCAGCGACATCTTTTACATTTTATCTAGCTACATTTAGACGATTTTATGAAACTTAGGAAGGATATATGGTAGTTAAAAGGATTAATTGATATAGTCTGTAGCCTGTTAATGAGTAGAATCAATAAAATTTTCTTCCATCCTATGGCTTAAACTGCTGTAAACTTCGTGTGTCCAGGCATTTTGACTCCAACGCCCCTTGAATTAGGCTCGGTCACTCTTTTGGCTTTAGGGGAGACACTCATACAGACAGCCTGCTTTTTGCCTCCTTCATACACATAGAAAAACATACGTCCTTCCTAAGCTGAATATAATCGTTTAATCAGTGCTAGAATATACTTAAAAGGACGTCACTGGTACTGAATGTGATAATGAACCTATGATTGTTGTATTTTAGTATCGCAATATTTCAAGGTGTTTTTGAGTACAGAGTTCATATGGCTACTTGATCGGTGTTCATAAAAGGTAGTATGGGTAAAAGGAGTTCTAGCCATTCATATTAATAGCATTCGTGAATTGAATTAAAGATGTTTTCATATTTGTACATTTGTGTGAGTGGAGAGAGAGAGAGAGAGAGAGAGAGAGAGAAATACATAGATAGATAGATAGATAGATAAAGAGAGAGAGAGAGAGAGAGAGAGAGAGAGAGAATAATGTATGTTTAGGTCCGGAAAGGTAGGAGGCGAGACAGTCAGTCTAGAAGTGTAAATATAACTAACACAAAACAAAAAAACAAAAATAAGAAAGATCAAATGAATTGGATAGCCATTGAGATAACATGTTATGGGGAGCCCCATGTTTAGCCACATTAGTTTTCAGATTGGGAAACGTTTGGCCCATTACTTTGCCGATGTAGGAGAAACTGGCCTTTGGTCGGGCAATTTTTCTGCCGACATATGTACACATTTGTTTTCGAAGAGGTGTTTGTTTAAGGTAGACTACATATTTGATCTCACCAGAATCATCTCGACGACAATGGCATGGTATTTATGGTAGTTTTTAATAGGTCCCCCACTTTCCCTAACCACCGTACTCCAAGAAATTAAAGTATTATTGTCTTCCATGGTTTTATTTAATTAAAAATATATTAAATTCATTATTTCCCAATATATCAATGTATTCGAATATTTGAACAGACATGATTAAAAGAATAATATAGACAGTTGGTTGACCAGGTCACATATACTTATAATATGAATCAATGTAGATACCCTTGATACATGTAGATAATGCTTAATACATTATCAATAACAAAACATATATACGGTAATCAATTCGTATTTTAGGGAAAGTAAATTTAGACATATAGTTAAATATTCTCTATTAACCCGTCCAGCCCCAGTGACGCGTCTGGCGCGTCGGCGATGTATGTAACGCACAGCCCCAGCGATGCGTCTGACGAGTCACCCTAATTGCTCCGACCGTAACCTCAGGTGTAGCCACTCGAGAGGGCTCAGATTTGTATGGGAACTGTGTACGTATCCCACGCAACGGTGTCGATGGTTGAAAACTCTCAAAGTCCACGTGCGTGCGCGTGAGCGCGCAATACCCTGGTTTTTGGGGGTAATTGCCTTCAATTTTTTACTCTTGTAAAATACGTTTTCGGGGGCTCTGTAGGACCATTCTTTAAGCTTTTTGAGCGGTTTTTCGTGGTTTTTCCTTCATTCCTAACCCATTCGCTATTGTTTCTGGAATAAACCATTTTTTGAAAACCGGCCGGGTTCTGGTGAACAAACAATACAAAACTAGCCGGGGCTCCACGGGTTAATGAAGGAAAACGTTGACCGATGTATTTTTTATAAACGTTTCCATTTCTCTAATGAAGTTGTCTGACAAAATTAATAGAATCTAAATCAGTCATACGACAAGGACAATAAATGTACCCTTACTGTGCGAACGGCGTCTTTTAAATTGTATTCCAGCTATATTTACAGGAGTTTATGCAGCTGAAGAAGGATATGTGGTAGTAAATAGGGTTAATTAGGATCGTTCGAAGCCTGGTAATTGCTTGAAGCCTTTTTTAAACTGAATAAAATCGTCTAATAGTAGCGAGCATAACATGAAAAGGACGGCACTTGTACTGAATTGGTTAACACAACTGTGAATGGCCATTACTAATCGGGTTCTTTCCATTTTCAAATAACATAATAATCATTTGTCGCATCATTCCCATAATATTCCTTATGAAGGATATATAGGAACTGGGAACCAGAGCTATACCCTGTTCCAAATAGGTAGGCCAGAAATCGTGAACCCTTCCCAAATGGCAGATATAGTAGCTCGTTTACTCTAGTCGTTTGTGAGTTATAGACGGTTTGGCCTACTTACTTGGGAAAGGGTATGGTATTTTGGGTGAGGGCTGGTCCTATCCAGAGTGCGGTATGGCATCCTATAACCAACCTTAGCCATTTCTGTCTGTCTCTTTTACTGTCCTACTTTTTCCTTCTGGTGGCAGATAACTAGGAATCCTCCTCCCCTTGTAAAATTCAACTATTAGATGAAACAGAGTAAGGGGCGAGGGAACGTTAATGTAGTCCATGACAATAAGATCTGGAACTTTAAATGGTGTTTCTGTTCGGGCTCTGTCTCAAGTCGGCCACCCACAGCTATGTGGTATGTGCCTAAGTATATACATACATATATACATATGATTGTTGTATATTTATAATATCATGCATGTGTTTAGAAATATATTTGATATTCTTGTGGATAATAAAAGACGTTACATTTTCTTTTGGTTTTACTTAATAAGTTTGTACGATTATATAATTATAGTACATGTACATTGGCAAGATATGCGGAACTACATCAATTAGTAAATGTGTCCATGTAGTCCCAAGCTTACTGTAGGTGTGTGCAGGAAACATAAGTGCCATTAAGAGAGGGCACCCCTTGGCCAAGAATATTTTGGTCAGATGTTGACATCTGGCCTCTGCGGTGGTGTGAATGACCATGTTAACATCATACAATGATTGTGATATATAAGTTACTAAATAATTGTACACGTACAGTAGCCCAACTAAGTTTTGCGACAAAATTAGGTACGTGGCACCTGTCTAGTTTGCACTCCCGTCCCCAGCCTGTGTGGTCATGTCTAGCAGAGACCCGTGGTGTCTAGGCAGCCCCCACCGCCTACACTACCACAGCCAGGGCACACAGTACTCGCACACGTTGGGCCGCTACATATGACAATATTGCTATCATTATTTGTTTGTATCATATTAGAAATCTCAGTCTCTCTCTCTCTCTCTCTATGTCTCTCTCTGAGGTTAATATCAATCGATTTTCACGCTACACTATTTGTAGATTAACACACACACACACAGAAACGGAAGGCAAAGTTCAGTGTTATAAACCCACATTCTACGCTGATTTCCCTGATAAAACAATGAGGTGTAAATAATTGTGTTCTTTTATCTAATTAACACTTTAAATAATACAGGTATGTTATAATCTGCATCATCTTGCAGTGCTGGGTTATACGAGTAGTTCTATTTGCAACATCTGCATCAGGTAATATTATTAACCCATAAACGGCGAGAAAGCTCATAAGAAGTTTTCCTGGGCGAGGGCGGCAATGCTCTTAAGAGGAAGGCCTAAAAACCCATTTAAACGGCCCCAGTAGCACTAATTTTTTTTTTTTTTTTTTTTCCCTATACCTCATATCACTCCTCCACATACCCTCCTTCCCCCTTCAATTATCACCTATTTTCCCTGTTATTCCCTAATTCGTTGGTATATTTTTGTGCTAACATTAGCAAAATGTGTGGAGGATGTGCTTACGTGCCTAGCGAGTGTGTTATACAACCGAGTGTGTGAATGAGTAGGCTCAGTGTGGCTTGAGGCCTCGTGGAGGGAGGGGTTGCCTCAATTTTCTCCATAATTCATGAATGGGCTGGTCCATCTATATTCGCGATTTTGACCAGAAAAATATTTTCACTTGTTTTATTGTTGTTACAGGTTACTATAGTGAAGGTAAAATAGGCTCATATGAATAAGTAATAACGATATTTATCGTAAAATGACGATTATAGGCCTGAATGGAGCCAATATGCTCGCCCATGGGCAGCTAGTTCAATACCCACCCCTCGACGTTGCCGGGTTAATGATAAGAACGTGTATTAATATACAGCTAAAGTTCTTACTGTTTCTATGAGATATTATTAGAATATAGAATATTATCGTTACCTTATCATGATTTTAGAATCTAACTTCGATGAAATTCTGTTTACTATGGAAATATATGGGAGTATAAATAAGCATTATTTAGTTTACCGGGTATATCATTTAAGTTCTAATTTACAGAATCACACACACACACACACACACACACACACACACAGTGGTCCGTAGCATATTGGTTAGCGCACTTGGTTCACAGCCAAAAGGACACGGGTTCCATTCACAGGCGGGAAAGAAACATTTTGGCAATTCTTCTTACACAATGCGCCTCTCTTGACCTAGCAGTATAAATAGGCCTCTGGAATAAGAGGCCACTTACGACGTCTTGTTTAGTGTTGGTGGTCTATTACTAGCTGGACGGGTACCGTACAGGTCAACCAAACACTCAAAATTCAGATATCGGCAATTGGCTGATTACAGATTACATGCATATCTACAGCCACTCCGACCATGCATTAACACTTCACGCAATATATTCCCAGGTCGAACTTTTTTCGGTAAAAAAATAAAAATAAAAATAAAATAAAAAAACGTAAAGCTGTAATAATTGGAAACAGGTGTTCAGAAAATCCTCAATACTCGCTTACCCACATCACACCTAGTCATCCATTCAGCAAGATTGGTGAATGCTGTAGTATGGTTGGGATGAGCGGGAGTGGGATGTCGGAACGTTTACCGGTGGCAAAAAAGGTGGGAAGAAGGACAAATGACAGACCAACATAGAAGTGGAGCTAAGCGGCAAACCACGTCATAACAGGACCAAGAAATTAAACAGTAAGCTATATTGATAACCATCCATTCTCCAATGCCGAGGTAGCTAAGCAACATTTGCAATTTCAAACTTCTACAGAAACTATACGCAAGAGATTAAAGGAGATGGGATATAAACATAGATCACCAGCTGTCAACCAAAGCTAACCAAGAGGCACAAACAAACCAGGCTTGATTTTGTTCGACTATTTGTTGACCAGGGCATTGACTATTGGGCACGAGTTGAATTGATACTGTCAGAGAGGTTCCATAATAGTACCAGGACGATTAAAATTGTATCACTTAGCCGAGTTGGCGGGGGTTCTTCAAATAAGAATAAAGGTTGCTTCCTTTATATCCGCTCGTGGCCGAGTGGTTACGGTGCCTAACTCTCCCAAACATACCTGGAGTGAGTGGGTTCGAATCCTGGTCAGGATACCTCTCTCCCAACCAAGAGTTGTTTTCTCAGACAAGAAAACTTTCAGCTCAACCACGCATGGGTCGAAGACTGCACTGTTGGAGGCCTAGGAACACACGGCATGCGAGTTAGTCCTAGTTGATATTGTGCATACAATATATAATAGTCATCATACAGAGTAATACTTTCCATCATATCACTCTTGGCTGATTTCATACCATGACTTGATATAATATGCACATTAACCACTCCTGTCTATACCATCAGTTGTTTACCTAAAAACCAACCACGTTCGGTTTAGTAACTCATCCAAGCCACTTCGCCCGCCACTATCTGTGCAATATAGGATAGATCTTCCCCTATTACTTCCTTCCCCCCTTAGTGAATGCATATAACTTGTTTGCGAATATAATACATAATTACATAATACCTTACCTAAACTATCATTGGTGAATAGAGAGACCAGTTTATCACGAGGATCAATAAATATATAATTATTAATCCCATTAGGATTGACTAATTTTGTCAGTTTAATCGGGCTTTTCATTAGAGGGTTTATACAACTTAAGGAGGTTATTTAGGAATCATAGGGACACATACTATGTCATATTTACCCTCTGACTTTCATATTTCCTTTCTACTCTGAATAAAATAGTCTCCTTTTCTACTCTGAATATAATAGTATAATGCTAGTCTGAATAAACTGTCAAATACGCGTCCTAATTCCACTAGGCCTACATAAACATTAACATAAACAAAAATCATAAAAGAGGGATTTTTTTCAGAGGGCTGACTCCATGGGCTGACTGGCCCATGGTATAAAGACTAATATTAGTCTTTATACCATGGCCCATTCACGGCGGATCCCATTGACAATCAGCACATCACAGCCATGTGCCTATCTAATTATGTGTCAAAGCTTTCTGTCATTATTGATCCTACTGTAGCAATCGGTAGCCTATTTTACATATCTACCAAACTGTTGCATGCTTATCACGGAGCAGCCTTTCTTTTGTACTGACCATATCATGTATTTCATGATATTCACTACCTCAATAATCGTTTACTTCTGTTAAATGTTCTAACCCATTCTGGCTATAATTCTGTGTCATTTGGCCTTAGTCGTCAGGCGTTAGAATATTATTGATGTTCTAATGTTCTATTATTCTGGATTGTTTTACCATTCTTCTTTGTACCGTAACTTCCAATCAATCTATGGACACTGGACAGCAAAATTAAAAACATAATCCATGTGAAGCCTTACTAAAGACGGGTGAAATTTTAAAATTACATTGTTGTTATTCACGCTTCTACTGTAGATATCTATCTATTAATAACTCTGATTTCAAACAATGTTGCATTCCATTATTGGTTTCATATCACGACTGACGATGACTTCCAAACCTTTTGTAATAATTGAGTTACTTAATTCCATGTTATTTAGCCATCTAGATACCACTGATATTGCGTCTTGCCCCTGTTACCACTCAGATTGGTGAACAAATTATATATTTTTCTTCTGAGATATAGCTGGTGGTTACTGGCTACCCTGGCCTGAGTAAGGGAGATGGGTAATGGAATCGGACATCACAAGAATGCATTGAGCTATTGAATCTTCTCATACGGGAGATATATGGTGCGTAATTATTGACGAAACAAATATTGTTAAATTTATATCCGGAAATTTCTGTCGATTACCCAATGTTCACTAAATTGCATGTATTTATCTACATTAAATATCAACTGACAAGGTATTGCACCATTCGGGTAGTGTATCAAATTATTTTTGGAGAGCATGAATCGTTATCAGGATCACTAATTCAACCCATATTTAGTGTCATTTGAAAAAGTCGCAATCTTTTTAGTTAGGCCTAAATCAAGGTCGTTAATGTAAAAAATTAACAATTGAGGAACTAAAACTGACCATCATGTAAGACCCCAACCTTCACTACACCCCAATCTGATTGTATATGCTACTGTTAATGTTAATTGTTTGTTTCCTTTTTTTTTTTTTTTTTTTAAGAGACAATGAACGGAGGAAGGAAAAACACAGATACCAAAAAAGGTCCATGTGCCTAAAGGCATCCTCCATTCATAAAATGTTTGTAACAACTGGATTTAAACTTTTGTAGATTGTAAGTTTGTGGAAAGCAACTCGAGGGAAGTGAATTCCAAAGAGTAGTAGTTCTAGGGATAAATGAATTTTGATAAGCAGAAGTTCTGCATTGTGGAGGAGAAAGTGTAAATTCATGGGCACTCAGCTGCCCTAGTTCTACGGGGAAAGATGTGGAGAGGCGGCACAATTGAAGCAAGTTCCTCGGAACAATTGCTGTGAAAATATCTGTAGAATAATGCAAGGGATGCAACGTTTCTTCGTGTCTTCGTATGGATAATGTAGGAAGGTCCTGTGTGATTACAGGGTTATTGATTAATCTAATAGCTTTATTTTGAATTTTGTCCAACTGCCTCAATGCAACCACTCCACTTCCACTCCACAGAGGTGAACAGTAATCCATCTGAGAACGCACATGACTTTTATATATTACGGCCAACTGCCCGTCAGTGAAGAATTCTCGAACTCTGTACAGGAGTCCCAGTTTTTTAGAGGCATTCTTAGCAATGCTTCTAACATAATGTGTCCAGCTCAAGTTAGTAGTTAATGTTACACCGAGAATGTCAATACTAGGGGAAGTGGGAATATTTACATCATTACAAAATATATGGGAGTCAGTGAGATTCTGTCGGTTAGAAAATTGAATGTACTTGGTTTTCTGTGCATTAAAGGAAACTAGATCCTACTAATTAGCCATGGTATAATTCACGTAATATAGTTCGCCCTATTCCATGAGCTGCTTCTTTAATCAGCAATCTTTCATGTGGATATTTATCGAAAACTTTACTGACATGTCAATATCTTTGAAGGTATTTTTTTGTCTTTGTTTATCGATTCGTATGCTTAGGAAAAGAAAGGTTAATAGATAGCGAGACACTCGCAGCCAACACGGTTAAATTCTATTACAAGATTGATGATTAAGCGCTTAACAAATGTGACAGCAGCATACTCCTCTTAATTTGACGTTTGTAATTTAGTCGGTAGCCAGCCCTTATTCCCACAAGGTGTAGGGACTATCAACAAGAAACACATGAAAGGAGGGAAAAAAAGAGGTGGTAGGGGAAGAATCCATGCAGCAGTTCGCACACAAACATTCGGAAACCTCAATTACTTATTAGCCCTAAGATCATTGGCTTCACCTCAGATGCTATTGACGTCCAGACAAATTAAGCCTCTCAGTCATTTAGCTGTATAAAATTACAATTTTTTAAGTAACATCGAATACATATAAACGTTTAGGATAACTCATACAATATATACCGGTGCCAGCGAACTTGGCGCTAATCCTGACCACATAACATCTTATAACTAAAAAAAAAAAAAAAAAAAAAAAATATATATATACTGTATATATATATAAATACATAAATATGAGTAGATCAGGAGATATATGTAGAGATTGACTACCCTTTTCTCGAATATTTTCTACACCAACACCAAGTATAATGTTTAATAGGGGTTCTGATTAGAACAATCACTAACAAGTGTATAATAGATTATATAATACAATCTATGCAACTCATTGTATTCATTTTAAGTTATGTATAGAAATGGATCTATAAAGTATTTTGTCGTTCGTAAATATATTTGTATTTAACGAAGAAAGAGAGAGAGAGAGAGATAGCCTTCTATTATGATACAAACAAATAATGATAGCAATATTGTCATATGTAACGCCCAGCGTGTAGGAGTACTGTGTCTGTACGTGTGCCCTGGCTGTGGTAGCTCAGGTGGTGGTGGCGCCTGCCTAGACACCACGGGTCTTTGCTAGACACGGGCTTGGGACGGGAGCGCAAACTAGACAGGTGCCACATACCTAATATTTTGTCGCAAAATTTAGTTGGGCTACTGTACATGTTACACATTATTTTATATGTAGTTATTGTAAATAATTGTGTAATTGGTGATTCGTATGGTACAGTAACTATGTACTTGAGGATTCAGGTTGTAGTAACATTTATATTGAAAGAGATTCTCGGGAAGCAGAACAATCTGTATGAAATAGAGAGTGTAATACAGCCTGCAGGATGGACTGTGCCTGGCTTCAAATTTGCGGTATTGGATTACCTAGAGTTATATACAGTATTTACATGCAACTGACGTGTTGGCTCAGATACACAAGTATAGAATAAGTACCTTGGGTATGCAACACTGAGCGCTGAGAGACGGTAGTGTTGTAACAGTGATACTTACTCCTATACTGGTCTCTGTTAGTCAATCATCAAGCCTGTCTACAAAATAGTCTAGTGAGAAAAACGACAAGATAAAGATAAAAGGAATATCTGCATAGTGGAAGTCTCCTACAGAGATGAAACCAAGTCGTCAGAACTGAGGGCAAGTCAAAGATTGGAACTCCTGCATGCCAGATATCTGGAAGAACCGTAATAAAGTGCCAGTGGCATTGGTTTATACAAACAGAAGTATTCCCACTAGTAGGATGGGCAAGGGATTAATTAATGATAATGTCATCCCTCAGTTATACTTTTGATAAGGTAGAATATATTTTTTTTAAATTACCTCATGAATTGACACAATTGCCCTGAGACAAATTAATGTATTAGCTATAATATATCAACGATCCCAATATTCCTTTATCTAATTACACAATGAAGAAAGTATATTGAGGTCTTGGTCATATGAGGACTAATTTCTAAGTAAATTCAATATATGAAGTAACAATCCTTGATTCGGTTGGCTTCATTTCCGAGTCAGATGTTAGACCTGCAGCAAGCTAATGAGAATAAGTACTGAATGTGATGGTTAAAAAGGGTGTAGCACAGACTGACTGCATTTTGGTATCAAGAAGTCAGGGTTACTCAAAACCAACATTGAAAACTGACCAAAATACTGCAGATATGAACAGCTATCCATCACTCAACGGAAAAGGGAAAGCCAACAACAAGTAAATGGTTGACTGAACACCAACACGGTTAACCTTGTATGAGGCGAAAACCCTGATGACCAATTCCGTCAAGACCAGTAAATCTGTCTGTAAACGGTGCATTAAATGTGATCACAATGTTGTCTGCAAAGAATGTTTTCACGCCTGCATATCCATATTTATCAGGTTATGCAAGATATTGTAGTGATTATTTGATAATACTGTGTTATTTTGCGAAATTTGACAAACACATTTTGTGATATTGAATACTGAAACTAGATAATATCAATAAACACAAAACTGCCAAATTATTTATATTATTGCATTGAAACATCATCGGCGTTGATGGTGAAACCGGTTAGGAGATGGGCAGCGGTGATGGTGTCTCTGATTACGAAGCCAGGGCAGGACCTCGATTCTATGACAAAAGCGTTGACGTCGGACCAACAGGTGGGCTGTCGCTGATTCCTTTATGGTACTCTTTCCTCATGTAAGAACAGAGAGGGCTGCGATTATTTTGGGTTCCCACACGTCATGATATTATTTTAGCGTTTAGGGGATACACATGCTGGAATTGGTAGTAACTGTAGAAGGTTGTGGCAGTCACGGCAGTGATCTTCGGGGGAAAAAAAATAACAGATACAGATATACTAATTACAATTTATGCCTAGGCAAAACAGTAAACTTGTACATAAAATTCAGGGTTAACAAAAGAAAACGGCTGTAAGTAACCAAGGTACCCAGGGGATTGGCGAGTGAACCATGATGTAAACAAGGTGCTTAGTTTAAGCTATTTGAATTAATGACCCCCTCTTAACAGAGGTAAGGGTATAGTAACCGCTACTAGTGTAAAGGAACTATAACATATTCTACAATGTCATGTTAATGATATTAATATGCAACTATTATTTGTTGCTTGACAGGTGAACTGGTATGCTTCACTATGATAGTTACCCATGTTCACAAAGCAACCTCCTCAATATATTTTTGAATAACATGACCGTATGATGGTACACTATCGGTCATGAATAAGAAATAAGCGTGTTACTGATGGTTGACTGGAGAAGCCCAGTTTATTGATATCTATTTCTCAATCAATTTTTAGGACACTGGATTAATATTTCATTAAAGTTCTTTCACATGTTACAAAGCTAATACTGCTGCTGCTATACGTACCGTCTGACAGTGTGTCTATGCTTAGACAATTTGGTTTGGCAGGAACCCCGACTGTTGGATGCTTGTACACATTTTTCATACTCATCATAACGCTCCAGGGTCTCCAACTGAACTGGGGAGGATATTGAAGATTATAGTATATCTTTGATTCTCTGTTTTCATCTAGGCAAACTTTGTGGCAGATAGGAAGTGGAAAATATGGCTTGCTTACAATTATTTTATATTGAAAATTTGATGTATGTGTCAGACTAGAAGAAATATGAGAAGGGATATACACTACTCTCAAATAATTAAGATGGCACAATCATACCTGAGGTGTCCCTGGTTGAGATTTACTGGTAGTGTTAACCAAGAAGCCTATCAAGATGATGGTCGATGGTGTGTTAATGTTAGGGGTTGAAGTCCTGCTCCACCGAAAACCCCCGCCCACCAGAGGCAGGTGACGGCCGCCCACAGGACCAACAGGGTATCAGCAGGAAAGCCGCCCCCACCCACACCTCCTTGTATTGCTGCCCGGTGCTCCACTGTCATATGGAGATATTTAATACATTCGGTTACTAGTACTAGCAATGCAGATATTTAGGTATATAATTTGTTGTGTAATAAACTTTAAAAAGTAAAGCAAATTACAAATTAATTTGTTAATACATTATACCTATTTGATTTATTCACCAGTTGTTTCCCTCTTCAGAACTTACCAGTACCTGGCATGTTTCTGGCCAGGGCCCCCGCTGGGGTAAACCAAATGGAAAACAGTTTTGAAACTGTCGTCCAGGGACCAGGTGAAATATTGCTCTAAGTCTGCTCCTTCAGTGGTAATGGTCTTAAGCCACACAGTGGAATTAACACTCAAGCGTGGACGATAGGGGCATATCTGGGAGTCTAGCAGCGATTTATGCCATCACCATTCCTTTTGGGGAGTTTCTTGAGGAAGCAAGGCGTCATACTTTTGTTCATTATTATATCCTGGCAACCTTGGAACACATCAATACATGTAAATACCGGGCAACCCTCCCTTGGATATAAAAATAGACTGTTATACCTCTATGGGCAGAAAATGTTACTGAGCTCTTGCACTGAATGGACAGACTATGGTAGTGTTCTTGGTTCACCATTTCAGTAATAGGCCATTGAAGAGCAAAAAGCCAAACAGAATTGCATTGTGAAATTTTGTTGTATAATAATATTGATTGTATAATTGCCTAGTACTAACAAATATTAACACACTACTCTGAAAATCATTGCCAATTGTGATATACTCGTGAAACAAGATTACAAAGTTAATGATGAAGAGCACAAATGTGTTGAGACACACTTTCCAACTTGTTAGACATTATATTATATTCAAATCGGCATCAGAGCATATCGAAAAGAACGTCATGTGAATTATATCTATCTGTAGCTGTGTCCGAGTGTATTCTCAGGATCTACTTTATTTCTCACCTCTGTTTCTTTACTAAGAAAACCAAAAGTTGTTGAAATGTAATTTTGTCAAAATTGTCAGTGTTAGACCAATGCCAGTGGTTAGTTCTCTTAGAACTAACAACCATTTAATCATTAGATGCCTATACCCGAAACCTAAAGAAGACTGTGGTCGGTGATGCCCCTTGAGGCTTACAGGTGTAGTGTACTATAGTATGTTTGTTTCCAGTTGAAGGTAAATTGCTATCTTGCTGTCCTGATTAATCGGCTATTACGAAATGTGTGTATCGAAATATGTTGCTAATTATGAAAACTTGGGAATACTATGACGCCGAGTCATAGCAACGTCATATTTTTCCATCAAGAATTGAGAAATCAGATGCTAAGGGATTCAACTTACCATCAGCTTGAAATAAATAGGCTTTAACCATGTACAACGTGGACCATGATTGTGGCTGGTGGTGACCCCTGAGGTTGACAGGTGTAGTGTACTAACCATGTACGACGTGGACCATGACTGTGGCTGGTGGTGACCCCTGAGGTTGACAGGTGTAGTGTACTAACCATGTACGACGTGGACCATGACTATGGCTGGTGGTGACCCCTGAGGTTGACAGGTGTAGTGTACTAACCATGTGCGACGTGGACCATGACTGTGGCTGGTGGTGACCCCTGAGGTTGACAGGTGTAGTGTACTAACCATGTACGACGTGGACCATGAGTATGGCTGGTGGTGACCCCTGAGGTTGACAGGTTTAGTATACCAACCATGTACGATGTGGACCATGACTGTGGCTGGTGGTGACCCCTGAGGTTGACAGGTGTAGTGTACTAACTATGTACGACGTGGACCATGACTGTGGCTGTTGGTGACCCCTGAAGTTGACAGGCGTAGTGTACTAACCATGTACGACGTGGACCATGACTGTGGCTGGTCGTGACCCCTGAGGTTGACAGGTGTAGTTACCAGCGTCCCTCTCGGTGGCTCGCTGTATGAGCAAGGCTGAGCGGGTCGTCTCACCAGCCTCTGTTAACACGCTCACACCGCCTCGCTTAGATGTGTACTTCATCTCCTATGGTAGTACAATATATAATGGATTAGTAAACCAAGACGGTTGATGGTTTGGATTTTAAAGGAATATAGAATATTCAGAAGGGTGAATCGGCTGTGTTTTGGTTGTGTATAATACGTAGGCTAACGTTGGGCATCTCTTTTCTGCAGCATTCATTTCTTTGGAACCTGTGATTGGTCAGTTACCCAGCTCGGTACACATGGGGTACTGTAAAATTATTATCCTGGTTACTACCTCTACCTCTCCTGATAGGACACTATATATGTTCAATAGCTACTGGTATCAATAATTTAATGCTAGGTTAATGTTATCAGGTGTAAGTAGACAGCTAGCTCATTGTCTAGTTTTCTCATGTTCGAGAAAGTAACACACTTCCTTCCGATTGTAAGCCACAACATATAAACATATGTTTAATTGGATGCTTAACGTAAAATAGAAAAGATATCACTGTGTTGACAGTAAAAACTACATAGTTGAACGTGAACGATGGCTCTGAATTCATAAGGTAATAATATATTATCATCAATTTGACCTGGCTGCATGTAACGTAGGGAAAAAGTAGTTTGTTATGGCACTAAGATAATTAAGTGTGTTATCCATTTTAGATACCGCTTTTCTCCGGCGAGACGTAGAAGTCGGCTAAAGGGGATCGGGGGCGGGGGGCCTGGTATCCTTCTCCCCTTAAATATATCTACCAAAAAAACGAGACAGAGATAGGGGCGAGGGAACGCGTTCGTGGTCCCGGACCCTAAGAATAGGAGCTTTGAATGTGCGTGGATGTAGTACAAATGAGAAGCGAGAGGATATTGGAAGGTTATTTGAAAGAAGGAAGTATGAGGTGCTTGCACTGAATGCAACAAAGATGAAAGGAGAGGGAGAAGTGGATTTTGGAAACGTGATAGGTAGAAAGTCTGGAGTAGACGAGGGAGTCAGGGGGAAAGAAGGAGTGGCTATTATTGTGAAGGAGGAGTTGAGAGAGTATATAAAAGAGTGGAAAGAGGTGTCATCAAGACTAATGTGGGTGCGAATGCGGTTTAATGGTGAAAGGTGGGTTTTTGTAAGTGCGTATGGACCAGGAAGTGAAAGAGAGTTAGACGAGGTAGAGGGTTTCTGGGAGGATTTGAGAGATTGTCTACAAGGGTTTGATGAAAATGAAAATTTTATAGTTTTAGGGGACCTAAATGCTAGGGTAGGAAATGAGCCAGTTGAGGGAGTCATCGGTAGTTTTGGTGTGGATGGTGTAAACGAGAGTGGAGAAAGACTGAAAAATGTATGTGAAGAGTGCAGATTGAGTGTAGGTAATACGTTCTTCAAAAAAAGGCGTATACACAAGTACACCTGGCATAGACTTGTGAGGGGAGAGATTGTAGATAGGGCATTGATGGATTATGTGCTGGTGACAAGGGAAAGATTGTGTAGACTGCTGGATGTGAATGTGATGAGAGGTGAGGCAGAGGGTATGTCAGATCATTACCTGGTGGAGGGAAAGCTAAGAGTTAAGAGTTACAGGAGAATAAGAGACAAGCGTGAAGTAAGAGAGGTAATAAAAGTTAGTGAGTTAGAGAAGAGTGCAAAAGAGAGGGAGTACAAGGAAAGGTTAAATGAAAAGTGGATGGAAGTGAGAGAGATGGAAGAGAGAGAAGTAGAGGTTGAATGGCAACAGTTTAAGGAAGGAGTGAAAGCAAGTGCAGAGGTAGTATGCGGCAAAAGGAAAGTAGGAGGCAGAGGTATCAGGAAGGGAAGCGAGTGGTGGAATGATACGGTGAGAAAGGCAGTTGAGGAGAAAAGACAGTGTTTTGAGAGGGTTTTACAGGATGGTAGTGTTGAGGTATGGGAGAGGTACAAGGAGAAAAGGAGAGAGGCAAAACGGAAAATTAGAGAAGCGAAAAAAGATGCAAACGAAAGGTGGGGTCAAAGGTTGAGTGAGAATTTTGAAGAACGAAAGAAGATGTTCTGGAAGGAGGTAAATAAAGTAAGGAAAGGAGGACAAAAGAGGGAAGAGTCAGTGAAAGATGCAAATGGAGAATTACTAGTGGAACCAGTTGAAGTGAGGAAAAGATATGCCGAGTATTTTGAATCTTTGTTAAATGCAAGAGATGGAAGAGAAGCAGTGATTGAAGCAGAGGTGGATGGAGATAGGTTACCCAGGCCACCCAGGTGGCAGGGAATGAATGAAAGGATTGAGGAAAATGAGGTGAAAGAAGCAGTAAAACAAATGAGAGCGGGAAAAGCAGAAGGTTTGGATGGTATTGCTGTGGAGTGTATAAAGAAGGGTGGAGATGTGATAATAGATTGGTTGGTGAGACTTTTCAATGTGTGTTTTGCTGTGTCAATGGTACCAATAGACTGGAAGAGTGCATGTATTGTGCCGTTGTACAAGGGGAAGGGAGATCGGCAGGAGTGTTCGAGTTATAGAGGTATTAGTTTATTGTCAGTGGTTGGAAAGCTGTATGGCAGGGTGTTGATAGAGAGGATAATAAAGTGTACGGAAGTTGCAATAGGAGAAGAACAGTGCGGTTTTAGGAGGGGAAGAGGGTGCGTGGATCAGATGTTTGCAGTAAGACAGTTATGCGAGAAGTATTTAGAGAAGCATAAGGAGATATTTTGGGCTTTTATGGATTTGGAAAAAGCATATGATCGTGTGGACCGTGAAAGGATTTATGAAATAGGAGGAAATTTGTTAGAAGCAGTTAAGAGTTTTTATGAAGGGAGCAGAGCATGTGTGAGAGTAGGAAATGGTGAGTGGAGTGAATGGTTTGAGGTAAAGGTAGGTTTGCGACAGGGTTGTGTAATGTCACCATGGATGTTTAATATGTTTATGGATGGTGTGGTGAGGGAGGTGAAAAGGAGAACTATGGGAAGATGATTGGGTTTAGTAGGAAAGAATGGTAGAGATTGGGAGTTGAATCAGTTGCTGTTCGCTGATGACACAGCATTGGTGGCGGATTCTGATGAGAAACTGCAGCGGGTAGTCGAAGAGTTTGGTGTGGAAGGAGGAAACTGAAGGTGAATGTCAATAAAAGTAAAGTAATGGTGTGTAATAGGGGAGAGCATAAGGTGAATTTAGATGTGAGGCTGGATGGGGAAATATTGGAACAAGTAGAGTGTTTTAAATATCTAGGAGGAACGATAAGCAGGAGTGGAGGTATGGAAATGGAGGTAAAACAGAGAGTGTGTGAAGGAAGGAAGGTTTTCGGAGCAATGGGAAGTATGTGGAAGACGAGAAATCTCGGAGTGAAAGTAAAAAGTGCACTGTATCAAGGAATTGTTGTGCCAACAGTGATGTATGGGGCTGAGACATGGGCTCTGAAGAAAAAGGAGAAAAGAGGGCTGGATGTGATGGAGATGAGTTGCTTGAGGAGTATGTGTGGAGTTACTCGTAGAGACGGATTGAGGAATGAAGAGATACGTAGGAGAGTGGGGCAGCAGGAACATTTGTCAGCCAGAGTGGACAGAAGGGTGCTGAGCTGGTATGGTCATGTTGAACGAATGGGAGATGAAAGGCTTACAAAGAGAATATGTGAGTCAGGTACAAGGGGAGATAGAAGGGCAGGAAGACCCCCATTGAGATGGAGAGACTGTGTAAGAAAAGCTTTGGATGATAGAGGAATGACTATAGATCAGGCAGGGGAAGTGGTGGTGGACAGGAGTGAATGGAGAATGCTTGTGAATAGTTGAGTGAACACGTGGTCATTTGGAGTAAGGGGTCGGGCGCAAGTTGGACTAGATAATAGTCCATCAGGCGCCTGGCCCGGGAGACGATTAATATGAAGGGTGCGCCTGGAAGTGTGGTGGGAGGGCTTGTGGCTTTAGCTCCGCTGCACGTCTGCCTGCCGAGATCGGAACCTCTCTGGGTGGTCGGGGGCCGGGGGAGTGCTGAAGCGACCTTGGTGACCCTGGTCTCTGGGTCTTCTCCTGGGTGACCTAGATGTGTGTGAATTTGTGTTTTTTATCTGTGTTTATTCGTTGTTTTATGTTGTTTTTGTGTTTTTCCCTGTTCTTGCTCTGTCTTGAGTCAGCAACCCCCATAATGGGGATTGGGCCTGAGCATATAGATAGATCCATTTTAGAATGTTTTATGATGTAGTGTATATCCCACTTTAATCAAACCAAGCCATCTAGTATTTGGAGGCATGGATCGTATAACATACTGTGTAAGAAAGGTTTATGTGAATATTATGATAGATAATTGTTTGTATACCAATGAACAGAAGGCTGGTGTAAATGTGACAGTAATAACAAAATGTTTGTACTCTATAGACGTGTGACATTATGTGTACTGAAATCAATGGTTAAAACACGTTTTGGGTAATATATTAATTAAGATTTGTGGATTGGTTTCTTCTTGTAAATAGTGTTATACTCGATGTTAGATATGCAGTAGTGTTATTACAAAATGATGCAAAACTACATTAATATTTTTGTTTAACATACTTGCTTACTGAAAAGTATGAGATGTCCAAAAATGTTTGAGGGACTGTAAGTTCTCTCCTCCATGATTCGCCCCCCTTTTCGGCTTCGGCAATTCCTCGAAATCCCCAGTCCACCCTTCCCCAAAAAATATTGTCTAACAAACGCTTGATGTCCGAAATATACATAATACATATGCATAAGTTTTGCTTAGCCAACTATCCCATTAACAAATCAACTTTTTATACAGCATAGGAATGATCTGTGGGAATTAAAAGGATGAAGACTATCTCAATCAATCTACTGAATTCCGTATACAATTCCTAATCTTAATACAATCGTCTATAACACAGAAAAGAAGTGCATTATCGATCCTTAGAAGGTTAATATAAGCATTTCAGTTGTACCTTTCCTTTGTGTAGCCAGGTGAGAGTCTCAGGTGAGCGGGGGTGATAGAGGACCAGACAGGTAAGGTTGATGGTGGAACCTGTGTTGATGTGGAGGTCTGTCCCGCCCATGATCTCCGTCACTGGCTCTGGAAACACAAACACATAAACGTGAAGAGGTATTTAAAAGGATACCATTTTGTGATGGAAGCTTGTATTAATGACCCGAGACAGTGGTTTCTAGAATATAAAACTTCATGAACATAATAATTTGGTTTTAATACTACTCCAATAACTGTACTACTTCTATCAGTGATTGTAGGCCTGTTGGCCTACTTTATGAGTGCGATTAAGTGACTGGTGGATGGATTAGTATTATTGAACTGTACTTGTCTTCTCTGTATAACCCAAGGTACTGACCTCTGATGTGTAGAGAGACAAAGTGACTGGTGGGTGGAGTGGTGCTAATCTGACACTCGTAGATTCCCCGGTCCCTCCCCTGCACTCCCCCCACCAGCAGCACCCAGTCTCCCGTAGAGGGCTCGTACATCGCCTGTCAGAGATACTTGTAGTTACATACAGTGTTGGTACACACAGTTACAGGCTCCCGTAGAGGGCTCGTACATCGCCTGTCAGAGATACTTGTAGTTACATACAGTATTGGTACATACAGTTACAATCTCCTGTAGAGGGCTCGTACATCACATGTCAGAGATACTTGTAGTTACATACAGTATTAGTACATACAGTTACAATCTCCTGTAGAGGGCTCGTACATCGCCTGTCAGAGATACTTGTAGTTAGGGTAAGACGGGGTAATTACGCCGCGGGGTAATTTCGCCGCGGCGCTAATAATTTGCATTCAACCACCGATATCTCCGAAGCTATTTCATGGATTTGGCTGCAGTTTGGCTTAGGTTGTAGAGCAGTTTTGGTTTAGGTTGTAGAGCAAGTTTGGCTTAGGTTGTATAGCTAGTTTGGCTTAGGTTGTAGATCTAGTTTGACTTAGGTTTTGTTGCAATTTCGCGGGGCCTGGAGCCGGGGCTAGCGGCGCGTCTGACGGTATGGTCGGGTGTGTGTGGGGGTGTTTGTGGGTGGTTTGTATGTGTGTTTGTTTGTATGATTGCGTGTGACACTATGTTGGCAGTAGCCGTCAGCTGCTGCCTGGTACTTTGCACTAGCAACTTACACGCCGCACCCACACGAGACACATCCACACCCGCACTAAATACTTCCACACCTGTAGGCCTAATAAATACGTCCGCAACCGCACTAGACACGTCCACAACCCGCACTAGACACAGTGGCGCCTAGGCCTACACGTGTGACACACCTGCGTCTCTGCCCGCCCTGTTCAGTTGTGTGTGTGTGTGCGTGCGACGTTTTTCTATTGGCATGTTTAGTGTCAGTTTGGGTTTGTGAATGTTTTCATTGCTTTTACCTGCGCGCTATTATTTTGTCTGGCCATTAATCATATAATGTTATCTAGTTTACTAGCTAGATGATGCGTACAATAGGTCGCGAGAATAACTTTTTTCAAATAATCGGCAACATGACCAAAACATTATACGGTATATTTTTTTATTTTTTTGGGGCACCTATAGCAGAAAAGTTGAATGTATAGATAAAAAATAAAAAAATCCATTTGTGGCAGTTTCTATTCGTCAAAATAAGCGATTTGCGGCGAAATTACCCCGTCTTACCCTACATACAGTGTTGGTACACGCAGTTAAAAAAACAAAATTTAGGGGGGGGGGTAGTCTTCCAGAAGGCCTTTCACATTCGCCTAGCAGACACAGCCGGAAGGCCTAACGCACTTCTTGGGTTAACCCCCAGAACCCCAGCGACGCAAACCATGCGTCCTCAATGTATGTAACGCTAAACCCCAGCGACGCAAACCATGCGTCCTGGCCGGTCCGGTCCCAATTACTCCGGTCCTATGGCACCTAGAGTGCTCAGATTTGTATGGGAACTGTGTAAGTATCCCACGCAACCTTGACGATGGTTGAAAACTCTCAAAGTCCAACCGCGTGCGCGTGAGCGTGCAAAAAACGGTATTTTGGGTGTATTTGCCTTACATTTTTTACTCTTGTAAAATCGACTTTCGGGTGCTCCGTAGGACCATTTTTTGAGCTTTTTGATCGTTTTTTGTGGTTTTTCCTTCATTCCTAACCCATTCGCTATTGTTTCTGGATTTTCTTTTTTTTCTTCAAAACAGCCAGTCCCGGGTGGTACATTTATTATAAACTAACTGGTCCTCAGCGGATTAACAAAGTTGTTAGCAAATATGGCTATCCGGTCTAACCTGGATAATCTGGTGTCTAGGCAAACTCATCACCACATCCTAAGGGCCACACAGAAGGGGAGAAGATAGCTGAAGTGCTGTTGTTGATTTTAAGGGGGGAGGGGCGTATATATTTGCTCATTTATTCATTTATTTTTATATTTGTATTAGTTTCCTCCCTAGAACTCCATCAAGTTAAAAAAAAAACACAGCCAAGACCCTCCTTCAAGATAGATTTGTACATGGGCCGGTTCCTCTTAAATTACAGACTCGCTATCGCTCGCCAGGACAAATCGACACCTAAATGACAGAAACAGTCTTAATATTGACAAAAAATGGAGCAAAAGGTCTTAAAATCGCGAAACAAATGAGCCAAACGTAATAAAATCTGAAAACTAATGGGGCTAAACATGAGGAAGAAGGG
Organism: Paralithodes platypus; assembly: GCA_032716605.1. Lineage (NCBI taxonomy): Eukaryota > Metazoa > Arthropoda > Malacostraca > Decapoda > Lithodidae > Paralithodes > Paralithodes platypus. The sequence continues at coordinate 51,113,357 of CM064533.1, read as the reverse complement.
GGACCAGAAAAAACTACCCATCTCCTCTAAAAAGTACGGCAGCGGCCTAGGAACAAAAATTCCTTCCGTATCTCCCCGTCTTTCTTGGTCCTCTATTATTATTCCACTGTTCTTCTCTTTGTGTTGCTCTGAAAGTGTGGCAGTGGCCGGGGATCAGCGTATTTTCCTTTGTAACTCCTTTCCCGTTCAATAAGGCGGAAATGGTTTATCTTCGTATATACAGTACATACACATATTCAGATATACTGCATAATCCATACACATACACACATTTGCATATACAGTAAACATAATACACACACACACACACACATACTTATACATGCGGATATCGTACCTGTCTATATACATACATTAGTTCCTTCAAAGCACGTTTAGTCAATAACGCAATAGTCCCTGCCTCCCCCGCCCGCCCTCTTACTCGGCCGGGGACCCAGGCGTAGTTGACCTGGTCCTAAATTCTGAACAACCTGGACGATGAATAATGGGAGAGTACTGCCGGGTGAAGTGGGTCGAAGTCAAATTAGTGTCAAGTGTCAAGATGGGGAGTATGTTATCTTGGTTTAGAACAACGAATATACTGCATGCTCGTGTTTGTGGTCGTGTGTGTGTGTGTGTGTGTGTGTGGGAGAGAGAGAGAGATAGATAGAGAGAGAGAGAGAGAGAGAGAGAGAGAGAGAGAGAGAGAGAGAGAGAGAGAGAATTTATAGAATAGTTAGAAATAGAAAGGTATCGCATGCACTTTTTCACCTATGGTAATATATAGGCCTATATATTTTTTTGGTTTTTTTTTCTTTTTTCTTTCTTCACTCTCTTCAACTTGCCAGATCGTTCTATCGTTAGTTTTTATCTACTCCATCCCAATTTATCTGTTGGATTAGTCTAGATTGCAAACTAAATATAACACCAACGCATCTATGTATTGTTTGAACTATAAGAAGGATCGTCGCAGAAAACAAAGTGAGATATTAATTAAGCTCCAGAAATATGTGAAAGAAAAACAAATAAAATAAAATAAATATATAAATAAACAAATATATACTGTATATATATATATATACAGTATATATATATATATATATATAAATATATATATATATATATATATATATATATATAGTATATATACTGTATAAAATATATATATATATGTATATATATACAGTATATATATACTGTATATCTATATACATGTATATATATATATAAATATTTATATATATATATATATATATATATATATATATATATATATATATACTGTATATATATATATATACAGTATATATTTGTTTATTTATATATTTATTTTATTTTATTTGTTTTTCTTTCACATATTTCTGGAGCTTAATTAATATCTCACTTTGTTTTCTGCGACGATCCTTCTTATAGTTCAAACAATACATAGATGCGTTGGTGTTATCTTGTAGATTCACACGTGAGCGTGCTCACCACTCGACCACCATGGCTATATATATATATATACTATGGCTATATATATATATATATATATATATATATATATATATATATATATACTAAAAACAACACAATATTACTTGGTCACATACAAAACTATTCGGAGATTCAAGGCAAGATATACATTATATATATTTTATGTGACCTACAGTACTATACTGACCTGGAAGCGTTGATCAGTGGTATAGGTGTAGTCCCCCACGGTCAACAGGTGAATGTCTCTATGTCTGATCCACGATACCTGTAATAACAATAGTTTTGGTAATACATATACTTATTAGTACTGCTATTAATAGGAATGTTATGATTGTTATTTAATACACCTGTAGGAGCACCTGTAGTAATAGAAAGGAACACACATTAAATATGGAAACAACTGAATTTACTGAACATCACTCGGCTGCTTAGGTAAATATACTGTATAATTCTGGTATGTGGCATTTAAACTTAATTAGCACTCGTCTAATAAACTACCACTTGTTTTTTTATTTTGTTTCAAACTAACCTTACACTAATGTATTTTTTTATTTTATTTTTCAGCCAGCAAAGACAGGTTCAAGGAATGCTGGTACGAAAGAGATGGTTTCGATAGTGTTTATTTAATCACTTGGCTGACCTACGGAGAAAGGTACAATATAAGCTAGGCATACATTAACACCTTTAAAATAAAACTGTGAGTGCTAATAAGGGAATCAAGCAACTTTGGTCTTTGTGGCTGAAGTACTGTATGAAAACAGTTTATCAATGTATCATGGATGTATCTCCAATAATTGTCCAACGACTGTTCAACTAGCGTGTTTTCCAGTTATTACTGAAAAGTATTTATTTTGATATGGGAATTGCAAAACGTATATAAAATCGCAACCAAGATTTTTCTCATTTTTATATCTAAAAAAAATCTGGCTAGCAGTGACCTCCACCGTTATGGAATTTGAGTTGGGTGGATGTTGTCATAGAGTCACCAACTACGAAATCAGGCTAATTCTATAGAACATTTACAGTTGACCTGTCTCTAGTTTGTTTTTGTGTGGTTTTTTGGGGGGGCACTGTCCCGGTACCGGAAGATCAACAACGATAAAAACACATTTTGACCAATTACATTACTGTCCCTTCAATATCACCCCACCACTAGCCTTAATTTTTTTAAGATCCACACGATGCAAGCAGTGTTGAGTGCGAGTTTTAATCAAAATCTACTCCTTCGAATTTAAGTGTCTGGAGCTCCACTCCCACTGTGGTATCATACTCCAAAAACAAAACTTGTAGACCTTGGAGATGTCTTCAATGTTTACCAGTTTAGTTTTAGATCAGTAAGGCAGGAGTAACGTGAAAGAAAAACACAATACTCAAAGTTCTTATGTTTTGCACCATTTGCAAAATTCGGGTGTTCTGTCCGAACATCATGATCCCGATGGCCGATTTTACATAGACCCCCTACTTGCATTCACTGATAGTGGTTGGAAAGACGGCAACAAACAAATAGTTATTAATATATATCAATCTGTATTACAGTTTATAATTCTGTCAGCTATCTTTCGTTTGTTTTTAGTTATGTTTTCTGGGTTCTGGTGTGTCAGTCTGTCTTGCGTCTGACGTTTTCCTCCAGACATAATTATACTGTACAGTATGTCTTTATAACTTCACTCAACTCAACCAGGCTCACTTCTCTTTGTAATCTACCTCACCCATGTCCTGTAGTATTCTAACTTCAATTTACTTGAATTTTTGGTTTGTATATTTTTCTCTCGGCTTTTTCTGACCCATTATAATTTATGCTTACTCGTTAGTCTATCCCTCTTTACCCTCGGTGGCTCAGATTAGTTTCTTTAATGTACTTGATAATTAGCTATTGTAATCTTAACAATCTCCTATATTTTACTACTTACAAAACTAAATACCTTCTGGCCAACAACAACTATTCTTTCTCTCTCAATCTATCTCCTCCATTGAATTTGCATCTGCTATAATTAATATGTTTTGTGTCATGCCCCAGCCAGGGTTGGAACCCAGGCCAGTAGTGCAGCACTCCAGCACCCAAACCACTAGACCACCGAGGAGTAGTGTCTTCATTTGGAATTATATCCCATCCACCACCACCCGCTCCGACTCGTGATCACGTAGCTAGATACCATACACACATACACCTCACACACAAACACTAGCAACTAAGTACTAGAGAAGGATACTTGTAATTGAAGGCCTCACTGAATAAACAAGTAGATCCATAAATAAATTAATATTTGTGTGTCATGCCCCAGCCAGGGTTCGAACCCAGACCAATTAAACCCTTCAGTCTCGTGAAAATAAACCGTTCGAACGTTAACCTATTCAGTACCAGTGACATCCTTTTTTTATTATAGTCTGCCAAACTATTAAACGTGTTTTATTGAGCTAAGTAAGGATGTCTATCCGATAAAGAATTCATACTAACTCAATACATCCTTTTTGCTACCATATATCCTTCCTAAGCTTCATAAAATCGTCTAAATGCAGCTAAAATCAAAATACAAGGATTTCATCGGAACAGTAAGGGTTAATCGTTCTCTCTCAGTCTACCCCTGTCTTGTGTTCTACCTGGTTATTATTCTACCCCCCCCCCCCCAACCCTTATATTTTCCTCCGCCTTGTCTACTCTCTTACATAATAACAGGCTTTTATTCTTGACTATATAATTACCTCCACTTTAGCAACTTACCTCACTCCCCTTCCCACCCAGCTCTCTGTAAAATTACTAACGTTCTCCACCGCCCTCACAAGTAAATGGAAAAGAAAAATGATACTGTATGCGTTCTTATATTACGCGCCAAGGAACAACATAATCTTAGTTTTTTTATTATGCGCCAAGGAACAAAATAATCTTAGTTCTTTTATTAGTTCCTTTATTATGCACTAAGGAACAAAATAATCTTAGTTCTTTTATTATGCACTAAGGAACAAAATAATACTTAGTTATTTTATTATGAGCCAAGGAATTGAGTGATGCTGAAATACCTAGTACAGACTATTTCCACAGAGGGGTCGCCACAAAAGTCCACTATAGTCGGTTTCATTTCAGTTGGTAAATTGTCTTGTCCTCATCTTGTATATTCCACTATTATGAAGAGTTTGTAGCGAACTATGTTGTTAATTGTGAACAGTGTATATAATTATGGCACCAAGACATGGTAGTTTCATATTATTTAGTCAAGTATCCATAAATCAGTTGCTAAGGGATGCGATTTACCGTCAATTGAAATATAATAAACTTTAACTACAGATTCTTATTTAATGTTAAGTGAAATGAAAGATATCTCCACCTGACCGGAGTACCAAGTACACGTGCGTACAGTTGCCTTAATATCCAACATTACAAAGACATAGAACTCAAGTGAAAAGAACAGATAGTGAAAGCATCTTATGAATGATACGGAAGAAAACATAGCTATATGTATTAATAGAACACTTTAAAGTAGTAGAACAAGCCTTGTAGCAAAGGACAATGTATCTTGGAGGCGTGTTTGTCCATATATCTGAAAGATTAACGGCGTGGGAGAAGTTGATGATTGTAATACTAACACTATGTTATATTATTCAGTTTAGGAAGGGCATTTAAGAAGCAAAGGGGTAAAGTCTATACGGGTAGCTTTCTGATTATCGGTAATCCTTTATAATGAGAATGAAACAAGAGGAATCATTGTGAAGATGTTGACGGTGTAAATACTGACTGACACATTGCCTCTGTCCAGCACCCGACAGCGGAGGGAAGCTGTCCGGCCCAACATGGTGGTCACGTCACCAGAGTGTACCACGTCCACCTGGGGGAGAGAGGTAAACAAGCTTCAGTACCATGTATATAAAATTTATTCAATACCAATTCTTTGAAACAAGAGGCCTTTAGTAAATTCACTAAAATTATATAGTTTGGGAGATTCCTTAGATTTGGTTCGGCTTTGCGTGAGATATTAAGATTTTTTATTTTGTTTTATGTTTTCTATATTCCAACTACTCCCTCTCGGGCATAGGCTGATAGCCTTTACACTCTACCGCTGAACACGGTGAGGCCCGTGAGGTCTTGTTCCAGTCTAGGGAGTGAGACATGCGAAGCCTCATGGCGCAAAGCAACTCCATCTCTGAAACTGCTCCGCCTCTGTGCTTCACAGTCTCATCCTCCAGGCTCGGACCCTCACGCTCAGAACGCCACCTATTGAGCAATCAACTCACTAGGCATTGCCCCCCTGTAGCATATTTTTGAATATGGGAATATTCATACAATGCTATTTAATCAGGGAACAATGAGGGTATTTATTTGGCGTTTCGGTGTGCTGTGGTAATGCACTGATACTAGGTACAGCACAAATTCCATCCCAATAATATCTGCCCATTGACATATTGGGATTCGAACCCGGGTCCATTGGATTACCAGTCCAGTGGCAAGACCACTCCGCCACACCTCCCCAAGGGTATGTTAGGAGACTAACCATATGGGATATTTTTGGCCTGTAATTTGTATAGTCTTGGCCGTTTAAGAGTGTGGCCAACTAGTAAAACAATATAGCCAAAGTTGACACCAAGACGGTAACGATAGATATGCAGTTTTCTGGGACACAAACGAATATTGCCCTTTTACTCAGAAGCAGCCCATAATGTTCTTCAAGTTTTTTTCCCATATTCTTTACTGCAAGTTAATCACCTCCTCTCTCTCTCTACCTACATGTCTCTCTACAATGTTAGCCCTTAGGATACAACTGACCAGTACCGGTACTGGCCTGTGGTAGTATCTCGCATGTATCATAAACCTTCAAAACCTGAAATATTACAGTTTCTATAAACCAGAGGACACACACGGGTTGAGTCTGATCCATGGAAACATTCAGTACTGTTTGTAACACTGTTAAGGCTGGTGTGGTTGCATATACTGCAGGTGCAAGTGCTGCAGGGGGACTCTGTTGAGTCTTGCTGAGGCACGTTTAGCACTATACTAACATCAGCCACAGTACTGACTTGGTGGGGCAGTGCTGTGGCGGGACTATATTGTACTACAGTACATTCCAACTACTGAAAGGCAACCCCATCTGAGCCGTTACAATGCATGTAATGGAAAAATTACACTAAACTATTGTATGTATGTATATATGAACATAAATAGGGGTTGGGTAGAGGACCCATCACTTTGATCTACCTAGTTGTTTAAACAAATATTCCTCAGGGATTCAAATTTACTAATATAAGCCCTCCAGGGCGAATGGAGGGTCTTGTTATCTAATGACCTCAGGTAGGGAGGAAATAGTTTACTACGATAACTGTATTCAGCTCAATTGGTCATGGAAGAAGGCCAATGCATCTGTATGGGGTAGCCCAAGTTCCACAAATAATACTGCAGTCAACACTTTCTTCAGGTCCTACTTCACAATTACCTCAGTTGACTGCCACAGATCAGCACACTCAATAATACGAATTAATTAACTAGACAATAAACGCCCTTAACTGATGCAGTCACGCTCAACTTACGAATGGCTTTATGCATCATTCGTCCGATTCACTTAATAATCTGAACAAAGTGCAGAAGGTAAAGGGACTATTGCCCCTGTAACTGTGACATTTCTAAAAAGCTAGAAAGTTTTCTATAGGAATAATTAAGAGTGAAGAACCCATTATCAATTCTGCCCCGGACAATTTGAAGGTCCATCTTTGCTTTCTTGGTTTAACCATGAGTATATTTTCGGAATAGAGGGATAATTGGCAAGGTAGACCAAGAATGAGTTGACCTTTTGTAGGCATTATTATAGAACCTTATAAGTGATAAAATGGCCCAAACAATGCGATACCATATCTAATATTCTGTAATCCTTCTGATAATCAGTCCAGTCTTAACACCAACTTGGAGCGTCCCAGTTTCACACCTTCACCCACCAGTCACTTTAAAGGATCTAAACATTAACTAGAAACATTCAAACATTTGTCTTACATCCATGACAGGAGACTAATGACGTTTATTCGAATAGACAGCAACATGTATTGCATTGTGTTCTCGGACATATTACTATTAAATATGTAAATCTCGACCAGTGCTCTCTCAACCAAATACAAATCCTGATCTAACATAATATATCCTATCCAAATTGAAAAAATACTGGTTAAGTTGGCACTAGTTGATAATCTACTGAATGAAATGGCTTTCTTGTTTAATGGTTAGGTCTACATCATTACGGTATATACGGCGAGCTAAGTGACATCACGATGACACAGGTTTGTGTTATAATTTTAAATTACTCAATGTAATACTTATTGTGCTTGTATTTATATAAATATTGTACAATTGTAAATGTGTTGCTGTAAGTAATCAATATGTGTAAGTATCTATCTATCTATATGCTCAGGCCCAATCCCCACTTTTCCAATTGTTTCATGTTATTTTCCTCTCTTTTTTTTTTTTTCTTGGGGGTGGCCGACTCAAGACAGAGCAAGAACAAGAAAACACAAAACACAAGACAAAACAGCGAACAAACACAGACACAACACAAAATTCACACACATCCAGGTCACCCAGGAGAATACCCAGAGACCAGGGTCACCAAAGTCGCTCCAGCACTCCCCTGGCTCCCGACCAAATATGAATATAGGAAAACCGCGAATTATAGATATTGAAATATAAATATTAAGTTTTACGAAAAAAATATGAGTATGGTTCATAAGTTGGTTCATAATACAAAGACACCCACATGGCTGCTACTGTAAATATTAGCCTAACTATCGTCATTGATGTTTTTTGGAGCCGAACAAAGAGTAGAGTAGATATTGCCATATTTTACTCAGCAGACCACACAGTAACTGCCAACTAGTACAATCTAAAATAGTAAACAATACAACATAACCTACATTTTGGTAATTATTTATTTGGTTATCCATTACCCAATCAACATATTTTTCCAAATATATTCCTTCATAAACTTTCATGACATGCTCAATAATGACATATCAGCATATGAATGATAAGGATATTTCCACTTATAGTTTAGTTGGCAATTCATTCTATTAACCTACTAGTCTAGGGCAATGTGAAAAGCTACAACATCCTTACATGATTTACATTCTTACCCTTGGACCGTGTGGAGGAAGGAGAGTGGTGGTGGTGGTGGTAGCAAAGCCCTCCTCCCTCTGGCTCGTGACGGTGTTTGGTTCTGGCGTCACTGATGTAGAAACTGTTGGAAATACAAAATAGAGGATTTGAGAGTCTAAGAGGATGGCAAAGATTTAAGATAGGGTGCATTGTGTTTTTTTAACTAATCTTCTTAGGGCTTATTAAGGGCCTCTGAAAGCCAGAGACAAGCACAACTAATGCCTCCGTCCAGTGGTGGTCCAGCCGGGCGTCAGGTATTTGGCGATCATCTTGTCTGGGTCAATAGGTATCTGTTGCTCCTTCTCTGGGCTACTTCGTTGATTGGCAGAAGTGAGGGGGTCGATTTACTCTGACTAGAAGTTGGCAGGGATGATGGCATTGCCGAGTTTCCCATGCTTAACCTAAATAAGCTAGTTAATGCGGGGATTTAGGTACCTCGTAACAAGAAGGGTGGACTGCACTCACGCAGATGGCCGAGAATCTAAGGCTTATACTTGAAGGAGTTACTCAAGACAGGGTTTAGGTGACTGCAACCACAGATGGAGCCACTCACATCGGTGGCGGAATAGCCAGGCTTAACCCGAATGAAGTACTCAAGACAGGGTTTAGGGTACTTCATAACCAGAGGGATGGAGTATCTCACATCAGTGGTCGAGAATCTCAAACCTTAACCTCACCGAATAGCCAGAGAGGGAGCTGTTTGCATTAGCAAGGTAAGTTGCTGTCGGTATCTCTACTAAATATCTTGTTGAATTTGTTTCTTCTTTTGTTATTCTTCTCATTCTGGGCAATAAGGTCCTGATGCCTGTCTCTAGGCTGCTGGTTGGTAGACCAGTCTCACCCTGGAGTCTTGGGAAGTGGTGGTATAAAAGGGAGCGCCACATTTGTGGCCGGCTTGGGATTTTCCTTGGGTGTTGGGAGGCATGGTTTACCCCATTGCCCGTATTTCCCTTTCAAGCCAGGGCGGAGCTAAGGTCGCAGAAGACAGGGCCGTTGGTTCTGTGTCCATAGAATCTGTGTTTGGTTGGGCAGATTCCTGGATATTGGAAATTCTGGCCACCTGCACCTCTAAGTTCGGCATTACAGTTACAAACAGTGATGAAATAGAATAACTGCGACTAAATAAAATCCCTAGTTTTTTGTTCTTCTAAGAGAACAGACTCCCTGAAACAATTTTGGGTATTAAGCAGCCAACCTGTCCCCTGCAGAAAGTGGGAGACAGTACACATCCAAACATTAGTTTAATTCCACAGTTGGTGAACAGAAAGTAATGTAATCGATTCCAGTGACCAGGTGTTGGTGCTGGGACTGCGACCTGTTCCTGTTAAAACTCTTGATGCAACTAAACTTCATATTGTTAAAGAACCATACTTCTAAATGTCCTGCATACAAAACAGTATTGATTGTATATAAAATGCAGTCAATTTGTATTAAGAGATTATGGGGAGAAATACTGTAGGTCTGCAATAATCGAATTCCTTCGAAGAAAACAAAGGAAGGAATGTTGATGGTTTTATAATAATTGGCGATTCCCGGTCTGAATAATAACATGACAATTAGGAAGGTTTTCGGGCCGTCTGATGTTGGAGGATTTATGACCTAACAACGAACAGTGAATAAGAATGATGTATATTATCTTATTACCGGCCTTAGCGTAGAGCATAAGACTTTTGGCCAGGGGAATGATAAGAATGAGAAGAACGTAATTTAGTATATGGAATGGTTACCCAAGGCGGTTGGTATCACTTCCCAGCTTTCCCAATAACATTCCAACTCTTAATAAATGTTTATATACTGTTATTACTGGAATTCCCATAGATCTTGGAAAACAAACTTTTTAGTCTCCTAAAAATCCACATGACGAACATATAGAATCTAATATTGCTCTCATCTTGCTTTGTGACCAAAGTGGGGTAAATATTTATCTAACCTTGAATACTCCATTGAATACTCTGGTAATATAGTTGGCAAGATTTATCTACAAAAAACCATAATCTACAGCATGACTTATCAAGGCTTGTTAGTGGTGTTTAGTGAGATATATTGGGTTTACATATATTGAGTTTTTAAGAAAAGATTCATGGTGTGGTGTCCAATAAGAAAATCAATGGAAAATGTTATTATTAGACAACATATACTGTATAGATGATTTGGAGCAACAAAGATCAATTTCCAAAAGTCAGTACTGTACTATTAGGTATTGCGAATTTGATTGAAAATCACTCTAAATATTCAAATGGGTGTGTGTACTGTGAATGAGGGAACAAAAGAAGGTGCGTGTTTGTTTGTAAGTAACAAATGGATGGAGCATGTAAAAGACATGGGTCTGTGGGTGCATGGATTGTGTGGGTGAGAATGAAAGTAGGAATACAAACGTGGATGGTTGTGTGTGAGTATGCTCCAACAGAGGATATATCTTTAAGAGAGAAAGAGGAGTTCTGGGTGAATGTTAAGGCGTGCCTGGATAAGTTTGGCAAGAGCGAAAACATATTTCTGATTGGGGATATGAATGGGAGGGTGGGTGACAGAAAAGTTGATGAAGTGGTGGCAGGGTGGGGTGTACCATTAGACAATAGGTGATATTCTAAGCAATATCACCGTTACAGAGAGAGAAGTATTGAATTGTTTAGATAAACTCAAGGTAAATAAAACGCCAGGACCTGATACAATCTCGCCTAGAGTTCTAAAAGAAGCTAAGAATGAGCTCTCCAAACCACTGACATTACTATTCAATAAATCCTTGCAGTCTGGAACTATGCCTGATCAGTGGAAGCTAGCCAACGTAACACCGATATTCAAAAAAGGCAGCAAATCCCTACCCAGTAACTATCGTCCAATTAGCTTAACCTCAGTTGTATGTAAAATGCTAGAAACGGTCATACGAGACAGACTCGTAAATCACTTAGAGGAAAATAACATACTTAAAGATACTCAACACGGCTTTCGTAAAAAACGTTCCTGTTTAACAAACCTCTTAGACTTCTTCCACGATATCCTCAACCTCTACGATGAGAGTAAAGCTGTAGATATTATATACCTTGATTTTCAAAAGGCCTTTGACAAAGTTCCCCACAAACGTTTACTGCTAAAACTAAAAGCGCATGGAATACAAGACGGTGTGTTGAAATGGATAGAAAATTGGCTCAGCAACAGAAAGCAAAGGGTAGTCATAAACGGTAAGGCATCTAAATGGACCAATGTAAGTAGCGGGGTACCCCAGGGATCGGTACTAGGACCAATTCTCTTTCTAATTTACATCAACGACATAGATGAGGGTCTCACCTGCACAATCTCAAAATTTGCTGACGATACAAAAATTGCAAATAGCGTACTCTCAAAAGAACAAGTTGACGATATGCAACACAATCTAGATAAATTGTCATGTTGGGCCCAAATTTGGCAAATGAGTTTCAATGCGGATAAATGTAAAGTACTACATGTCGGATACCTAAATGAGAAAGCAAACTATTCGATGAATGGCACTCAGCTTAAGAATGTAAACAGAGAAACTGATCTGGGAGTAACAATATCGAGTAACCTAAAACCGAGTCAACAATGTTCAGAAGTTGTTAAGAAGGCAAACAAAATAATTGGCTTTATAGGCAGGTCATTTGAGCATAAATCCAAAGAAGTTATCCTAACCCTTTACAATTCCTTAGTCCGCCCTCTTCTGGAATACTGCGTTCAATCCTGGTGCCCTTATTACCAAAAAGATATAAACAAGCTAGAACGAGTTCAACGTAGAGTTACCAAAATGATACCTAGCCTAAAGAACAAACCATACGAAGAGCGTCTTAGAGAATTAAATCTATTTCCTTTAACCCAGCGCAGATTAAGAGGCGACTTAATTCAAGTGTTCAAAATCATCAAAGGCATCGACAATATGAACTGTAGTAAGTACTTCACTATCGACCAATCTAATTACACGCGGGGAAACGGTTGCAAAATTATTGGTAAATCTTTTAACTCGCACGAATCTAAGAATTTCTTCTTCAATCGAGTTGTCAACTTGTGGAATGGGCTTCCCCGAGACGTTATAGACTGCAGCACCGTTGATTCATTTAAATTACGCCTAGACAAATATCTCGCATCAAACCCGCGACTGACTGCGTTTGTAAATGAATAACTTTATCCTCCCCTCAGTTACTAACCCATATGTCCCCTACTAACTTCCTAGTCCTGCCACGTTAGTGGCAGGGCAGTAGTTCCCTTTCCAATGTTCCCTTACCCACTCTAAACCACTGTTTGGACACTTGATCCTCAGTGTTTTGGAGGACAAGCAACCTAGAAGGGTCACTAGACCTGTTGTTGCTTGATTTCCTTTGTACTCCTTTGTACTCCTTTGTACTCCTTTGTACTTTGTACCATCAGAGGTGAATGGGAATGGTACCGGTAGTGCACTTGTGGACGTATGTGTGGGGAGGAGGCTGTGGATAGCCAACACCTTCTTCCGACACAGAATGATACACAGGTACACGTGGAAAGTGGTGTGGAGGAGGAGGGATGGGACAGTGGAGGAACGAAAGGCACTGATTGATTATAATATGTACGGATGAACGAATGAAGAATTCTGTGCTGGATGCTAGGGTGTATAGGGGAATGGGGCGGGGGATCTGGCGGACCATTATGTAGTAGTAGCTAAAATTAGGATACAAAAGAAGTGGGTGAGGAGAGTTGGAGAGAGACAAGAGGAAGGTGGAGTGGCGAAGAGTGCGGGAGGAGGAGATCAGGGAACAGTTCAAGAAAGCAGGAGGTGAGCAAAGTGTTTAAGGAAGAGATAAGTGAAGCATGTGAGGAGGTGTGTGGAGTAAGGAGAAGGGGGGGGGGAGTGAAGGGTACAGCATGGTGGACTGAAGAGGAAAAAATAGCTATTGAAGACAAGAAGAAAGCGTATAGAGAGTGGTTGGGTAGTAGAGGGAATGAAGATTTGGAGAGACAGAAAAGAGCGAGGTACTTGGAGAAAAAGAGAGTGATGAAGAGAGTAGTGAAGGAAAGTAAGAGAAGAGCAGATGAGGAATTTGGAAGGCATCTAAGTGTAAAATGGAGGGAGTGTAAGAAACTGTTCTGGAAACAGGTCAATAAAGTTAGAGAGCTTAGCAAGGGAAATAGTCTATCTATCTATCTATTGCCTGACGCCGTGACAGTCGACGCCCCTCCTCCCAACCAGCACCGTCTTCATTCATATACTTCCTCACTCCATCCTTCCACCTCTCCCTCGGTGCACCTCTCCCTCTCTGTCCTTCCACCTCGCTCTCGTACACCCTCTTAGTCAATCTCTCGCTTTCCATACGTTTCATATGGCCGAACCATCTCAAGTTGTTCCTTTTCACACTTTCCAGCACATCTACCTCCACACCACACCTCCTTCTTACTTCCTCATTCGTCTGTCTATCCCTCCATGTAACTTCGCACGCACTTCTCAAGTAACTCATTTCCACCGCTCTCACTCTTGGTCTGAGTCTCTTCCTAAACGTCCATGCTTCGCTTCCGTAAGTTAGTGTCGGGATTACCACACTGTCATGCAAGGACTTCTTCACTTCCATACTGACCACTCTATTTCTTGTTACTGCTTTCAACGTTCTTACAGCCCTCTTCCCCTGTTGCACCCTCTCCCGCAGTTCTTCATCCATAGTCCCATCTTTACTCGACACACTGACCCAGATACTTAAAAGAGCTGACAATCTCCATAGCCTGACCGTTCAACTTCACCTCACACTCTGTGACTTCACCCCTTTCGAAGACCATAACCTTGCTCTTCCCCGCATTTAATTTCAAATTCAGTTTTTCACACACTGTTCCAAATTCATTTACCAGATCCTGCAACTCCCATTCATTATCGCTCATCAGAACTGTATCATCCGCAAACAGCAGCATAGGCAGCTTCCACTCATTTCCCTCCCTTTTCAGCGATACACAAACATCTAATGCTCTTCCTAGTATTTCTTTCATGACTCCATCCATATATACAGTAAACAACCACGGGGACATCACACACCCCTGTTTCAACCCAACACTCAGGTCAAAGAACTCGCTCTGCTGATTCTTCACACGTACTGCCGCCTTTGCACCCTCATACATCCTCTTCACTGCTTTCAGCAACTTGCCATTTACTTGGTATATTCTAAGTACTTTCCACATGCCTTCTCTATCCACTCTGTCATAGGCCATATTCAAGTCCATAAAGGCAACATACACCTTTTGTTTCTTCTCCAGATATTTCTCCACAACAGAATTCAGGGTAAAAATCTGATCTACACATCCTCTTCCATTCCTAAAACCTCCCTGCTCATCGCCTATCCATTTCTCCGTTCTCACTCTCACTCTCGCAATCACTACCCTACTGTACACCTTCCGTACTACGCTTAAAAGACATATTCCTCGGTGGTTACCACACACTCCTCTTTCCCCTTTGCCCTTATATAGGGGGACTATTATGCCAGTCTTCCAGTCATCGGGTGCATTCCCCTTCTCCCATGCTAGTTTGCAAATTTTCCATACCCATTTGACCACGATCTCACCACCATACCTCAACATTTCCCCACACACTCCATCTGTTCCTGGTGCTTTCCCCAACTTCACTATTTTCATGGTTTCCCACACTTCTGACCTCCTGATCCCCACCTCCTCCTCCACTACTTCTCCTCTTCTCCCTCCCATACCCCATCCAACTATGTTTGCTGGCTCTTCATTCCTTACATTTAGCAACTCGTTGAAGTACTTCCTCCATCTTTCGACTCTCTCTTGCTTCTCGGCTAGCATTCTCCCATTCTTATCTTTCACACTCCTTCTGTTTCCCTTGCTACCTTCCCTAACTTTCTTGACTTCTTTCCAGAACAGTTTCTTACCTTCCTCCATTTTACACTCATATTCCTTCCCAATTCCTCTTACCTTCCTTCACTACTCTCTTCACCACTCTCTTTCTCTCCACGTACCTCGCTCGTTTCTGCCTCTCCAAATCTTCATTCCCTCTACTACCCAACCACTCTCTATACGCTTTCTTCTTATCTTCGGCAGCTATTTTTACCTCTTCTATCCACCATGCTGTACCTTTCACTCCCCTCCCTCTTCTCCTCACTCCACACACCTCCTCACATGCTGCACAGACCTCTTCCTTAAACACATTGCTTATCTCCTCCACTTCCTCCATATCTTCCAGGTCGAACCCACCTAGTCGTCATTCTACTGCTCTCCTGTACTCTTCCCTGATTTCCTCCTCCTGTAGCCTCTCCACCCTCCTCACCATTCCACCTTCCTCTCGCCTCCCTCCAGCTCTCCTCACCCACTTCTTTTGTATCCTAACCTTGGCTCGAACGTCCCTTGATTTTGGCCCTGTCACTCTTTCAACTATGGGGGAGGCACTCGCTATAGGCAGTTATGCCTTTTGCCTCCCTCAATCACATAGAAAAAAAAAAAAAAAAAAAAAAAGCTACTACTACATAATGATCAGACAGATCCCCTCCAATACCCCTATACACCCTAGCATCCATCACAGATGTCTTCATTCTTCCATCCACACATATATAATCAATCAGTGACTTTCGTTCCACCACTGTTTTATCCTCATCCTTCATCGTCCACACCACTTTCCATGTGTACCTGTGTATCATTCTGTGTCAGAAGAAGGTGTTGGCTATCCACAACCTCCTCTCCACACAAACGTCCACAAGTTCACTACCATTCCCATTCACCTCTGACGGTACCCCCCACCCTCCCACCACTCCATCAACTTTCCTATCACCCACCTTACCATTCATATCCCCAATCAGAAATATTCTTTCGTTCTTGTCAAACTTATCCAGGCACGCCTCCACACTCACCCAGAACTCCTCTTTCTCTCTTACAAGTTTATCCTCTGTCGGAGCATACACACACACAATCACCCATGTTTGTATTCCTACTTTCATTCTCACCCACACAATCCTTGAACCCACCGACCCATATTCTCTTACACACTCCTTCCATTTGTTACTTACAAACAAACATGCACCTTCTCTCGCTGCTCCCTCACTCACTCCAGCACACACATCCATTCCAATAGTAAGGGTGTGAAAGATAAGAATGGGTGAGTGATAGCCGAGAAGCAAGAGAGAGTCTTAAGATGGAGGGAGTACTTCAACGAATTGCTAAATTTAAGGAATGAAGCACCAGCAAAAATAGTTGGATGGGGTATGGGAGGGAGAAGAAAAGAAGTAGTGGAGGAGGAGGTGGGGATCAGGAGGCCACAAGTGTGTGCAGCCATGAAAAGAATGAAGATGGGGAAAGCATCAGGAATAAATGGAGTGTGTGGGGAAATGCTGAGGTATGGTGGTGAGATAGTGATCGAATGGGTATGGGAAATGTGTATACTAGCATGGGAGAAGGGGAGTGAAGGGTTGTGGAGAAATGTCTGGAGAAGGGACATAAGTTGTATGCTGCCTTTATGGACTTGGAGAAGGCCTATGACAGATTTGATAGAGAAGGTTTGTGGAAAGTACTGAGAATAGAAGGAGTAGACGGCAAGTTGCTGAAAGCAGTGAAGAGCATATATGAGGGTGCAAAGGCGTCAGTACTTGTGGAGAATGAGCAGAGCGGTTTTTTTATCTCAATGTTGAGTTAAAGTAAGGGTGTGTGATGTCCACACGGCTGTTCAATATATACTGTATATATGGATGGAGTCATGAAAGAAATACAAAGAAGAGCAGTGGATGTTGGTGTACTTCTAATAAGGGAAGGAAATGAGTGGAAGTTGCCTGTACTGCTGTTTGCTGATGATATGTTCAGATGAGCTATAGTGAATGGGAGTTCCAGGGGCTGGTAAATATGTTTGGAACAGTGTGTGAAAACGGAATCTGAAGGCAAATACATGGAAGAGCAAGGTTATGGTCATCGGAATGGGTGCACCCACAGAGTGTTAGGTGAGGTTGAAGAGTCAGGTTATGGAGAATGTCACCTCATTTAAGTATTTCGGCAGTGTATTGAGTAAAGATGGGAGTATGAATGAAGAAGTGCGGGAGAGGGTGCAACGGGGGAAGATAGTTGTAGGAACGCTGAAAGCAATAACAAGAATTTGGGTGGTTAGCATGGAGGTAAAGAAGTCCTTGCATGACAGTGTGGTAATACCGACATTGACTTACGGGAGTGAAGCATGGTGAAGAGACTCAAACCAAGAGTGAGAGGGGTGGATATGAGTTACTTGAGAAGTGCATGCGGAGTTACATGGAGGGATGGTGTGGATATAAATGTGCTGGAAAGTGTGAAAAGGAACACCTTGAAATGGTTCGGCCATGTGGAACGTATGGGAAGCGAGAGAATGACTAAGAGAGTGTACGAGAGTGAGGTGGAAGGACAGAGAGGGAGGGTAAACCGGGTAAGAGGTGGAAGGATGGAGTTAAGAAGTATATGAGTGAAGGCGGTGTTGGATGGGAAGAGGGGTGTTGACTGACGGGTGACAGAGGTGCATGGGGCCGTTTCGTTCGTGGCCACCCCTCCGGGGATCACGGCGTCCGACAATAGATAGATAAATAGAAATATTTAAACACTCTGTCTTCAGTATACAGTTATTCTATAAAGTGAACCTCAGCCAATAAATCTCTTTCCATTATCGCTAACACCACTTCACCACTTCACCACTTCAAAGTAACATTTAATAACGTGACTTACTAATCTCTCAATAGTTTCTTTTATTGGATGCCAGGAAAAAAGTATGTTTTCTTCGAATGTGATTGAATGTAAAACCAATATTTCAAACAAAGCCTTTTTAGATGCAAACCAGGATGAGTCGCGAAGGAGGCAATTGTGCTACAGGTAATTCTGTGCTCTGTTGTCCACCATCAGATAAGGAAATCGAACCATCCATGTTGAATGGATATTAACTTGATTACTGTCACAACGTATGATGGCGGCAAGCATGGATTCTGACAGTTCTCAATTCGGCTTTTGCAGGAATTTCCTTTATGGTGTTAAGTCAAAATCAAAGCAACTATTTAAAAACAAAAACAAATATCGTATATCGTTTATCATTAGGATAAGTTTGTATGGTAGAGGTGAAAATATATATAATTGGTAAGGTTCGTCTCTCTCTCTCTCTCTCTCTCTCTCTCTCTCTCTCTCTCTCTCTCTCTCTCTCTCTCTCTCTCTCTCTCAGATGGAGGCATGATGGAACGGAAGGCCCTAGGAAACTTCTGATGGTAAAGATTAATTGGAGAGAGAGAGAGAGTGAGTGAGTGTGTGCGTGAGAGTGAGAGAGAATACACTTTCCGACTACCATGCGGGTCGTAAATCAAAGCAGTATTGTTATGGGTGGAGTTCCCCCAATGACCAGTAAACATGGCTGGAACAGAACATATTGAAGGTTCTGTACATGGGGTGCAATATGTAAGGCCGGTTACAATACCAGGATGCCACAGTTGTGCACACACACACATACCCACGCAGACAGAGATATTTACATAGATACATTTACATAGATATACTGACCACACAGACCTTACGATCCCAGCGAGGTGGTCAGGACTTAATTCTAGTAGAGATAGTTAACCCGAGAGTAAGGTACAGTAGAAGGAAAGGATAGCAAAGAAGAAGGCTCTCTCCCCGAGGCTCTCTCCCCGACCCTCCTCCCTCCGGCAATAGCTGTATATGAAGACAGTTAGAAGTTAATATTCAACCTTGCAGATCTTGGAAACCGCCTGAAGGAATTTATAGAAAGTTAGAAATGGAAAGGATATTGCATGCAAACCTTCACCTGTAGTTATATAATATACAGTATATATACTGTACATATGTATAGATTTTTTTGTTTTTCCCTCAGTTGGCTCTCTTCAACTAGAAGCAGTGTTCGTTACTACCACATCGTGCTATCATTGGTTATTACCTACTCCATCCCTATTTATCTGTGGTATGAGTCTAGATTTATCTTAAATACATCTATTAAGATACTATCTATTACTTTATTTGAGAGAGAGAGAGAGAGAATTATATTTATAAACATGACAAAATGGTCCGATTGATTATGAAGTAATGAAGTAATTCAACAGATTGATAGTATTGAAATATATTCTGCATATGAGTAATGTTACCGTCATGCATATTTAAGATTTTATTTTTCCTAAACTGGCATTGTTAAAATTACAAATTATTATAAATGATGATTTAACAATAAGATCATTAGCACCCACCTATTGCCAACATAGTGATTAGGTGAGGTAAGAGGGAGGTGAGGACCATCACTGCCATCTGTGGAAGGAATATAAATATAATATTAGTTCACTCTGAGTTTGCTATAGAGTGCAAGGACAAAACAGTGAAAAACAATCAGAGCATTATTTCTACAAATGTTTCATTATAGCGACCAATCTCAACATACTGTAAACTACCAAATTATTTTCTACTAAAATCAAAATTTGACTAAACTTCAAGCCTTTCACGCATTAGAGACATTACTGTAGTGTATGAGTTTACACTCGCATCTACAAGTAGAACTGATATTGAATAACGCCGTCAACAGATTCAGAGGAGATTCGTGAACACCAATAATGGAAGCTATATAAGGAGGAGATCTTACGTAGGCAGCCTAATTATTGGTCAATGAGAGATGCATATGGGATTGAAAATGTTCATCTCAAGAATAATATAGCCTTTTGTTCGAGAGTTTATAAGTGTTCAGTGGTCCAGACAAACAGATCCTACAGAGTGATTTTCAATTATCCTTCCTAGCTTGACATGGAATACAATATTGTCTCCATGTAGGATTTTACCATCTATATAACATATACATAAACTGGTTAATTAACTATTCTTCAACAAATGTATTCCGTCTCTATGGTAAATTGTCAAGAAATGTTTTGCTGTCCATACTTCCTTTACATGATTGTCTATATTTCTAATGCCTCTTTTATAAGAATTCAACTCCGTCCTTAATACATTCACATACGGGTAACCACATCAGTGTTTTAATAATGGAAACATAATTTCTTGTTTCGCTATCTCATCCCCGGTACACATAGGGTTTATTAAGTTTTGCCAGCACACACATGCACACGAATACCCTTGCGTGCACATACACACGTACACACATTTTAATTTTCTCCCTAACGACCAAGATGAGGGAGGGAGCCGTACACTAAAAACAATTACGAGTGCAAAATTTTATATTTTTAATCTCAGTTTTGTTCACTTTGTGTTCATTCTATATAGGCTGTAACGTAACAAACTGGTACATCTATTTCTTCAGAACTACAATAATAAGTCCTTATTTCGTACGTTATTTTTCTATTAATCCCATTGCTTCATTGTATTTGGAAGAGAGAGAGAGAGAGAGTGAAAGTGAGAGTGAGAGTGAGAGTGAGAGAGAGCTAGGGGGGAGGGGTGGGGGTGGGGGAGAGAAACATAATTGATTTACTTAATTCTATTTGTCCGTTCTCTCGACCGTTTGTGGTCTGCCAGAAACGGGTCAGAGGCAGAGTGACAGACTACGATTCAAGAGACAGTTCAGAAAGAAGAGTCAACAGGAATTAGGCTTTCAAATTGTGCTAGTGAGAGGGAATTATGCTAGTACACTCCAATATGCGATTTCTCACACTGCTTTACAATCAATTGGTAGCCCTCACTAACCTCATTATTAGGGTTTCTAAAGGTTAGTGGCGCTTGGCAGTATGCTAGTTTCCGCGGCACTCATCTCTGTGCCTTTGAACATATGGTGAGTGTGTTTCAAGACCTGGTTCACATGACCTATATTATCCAGGTTACCCCAGGGTTCTTATACCACATCGAACTTAGCAAATGTCCACTTACCCTTATCATGGTTCCTATTTACTGATTGGCTAATAGAGTCATCATCTGTGAGGAGATTACCTGGGAATCGAACTAACCAATGTGCTACAATTCACCCATATGGATGGTATTGGGGAAGGGGTTGATTAATGGTAGATTAATTTAATAACTTATCTTTTTAGTGTCCTCCCTAGACTTTCATCAAGCTTAAAAAACACATTTCCAAGATCCCCCTTCCAGATAAAATTATAAATTTTTCGGTAGAAAAATGTCCAGGCTGAAGGCCGTTTTACTCCAAAATTACAGGCTCGCTATCGCTCGCCATGGAAAAATCGAATCATAAATGGTACGAAAGGTCTTAAGATTGACAAGGAAATGGGGGGAGAAGTGTTAAAATCGCCAAATATAATATGCCGTCCGTCTTCAAATCTGTAAACTAATGTGCCTAAGCATGAGGGAGAGGTGACACAGAATAAAACAACCATTCTCCCCCCCCCCCCCCCCCGGATTAACATATTTGTCAAACAAGGAAGGAGTCAGAAGAGGGGATGGGGGGGGGGGGAGGGGAGCCTTGGTTGGTCAGGACGGAGCAGGGAGGTGTTAATTTGAGTTAAATTACTGATCACTATTCGCGCAACCTTTCTGTCCACATTCCTCTAAACTATTCCTAATGCTTTCTTTTACCTCTATCAGTTTTTGTTATTATTATCTTTTAACTCCACATCTCGAGTGGATGGGACTCGTTAGCCTTGGTCGGCAACCCATCTAGGGGAGATACCCTTATAAAAATCTGGATGAATGGGACTCGTCAGCCGTGGTCGGCAACATGTCTAGGGGAGTAAACCTTATACAAATCCGTACTGCTACATTAGAGTGAAGTAGGTTAGTGGATGGATTAGCCGCACACCACTGTAGAAAAATAGTGCTAAACTATACATAAAAGGCCTCTGAGTCGGACGGACCCTAAATTGAGTGGTCAATCCTGTAAGTCCTTCAGTAAACTGGAATGGGTTGTCCCTCTTACTTGGGATAGGTCCACTTGGGGGTCTTCTGTGTATGGCCACCCTCATTAAGGGGTGTAAGGCGTCCGGCAATATATAGATAGATAGATAGAACTCCACATCGTCCAATCCTACGATAAAAACTCTTCTGTTGTTCTCTCTCTCTTCTTAGGAAACTTTCGCTCTCCTTCCTATCAATTTGTCTAATTCCTGTTTATCTTATCACGTAAATATTTATTTAAGGAGACACGGACACTAACGCTCTCGGGCAGCATTGGGTGAGTGGGTAAACAAATCAGTGTTCTGTTACAAATCTGCATAACAGATTCAGTGTGGGTCAAATGACCAGCTGAGTTAAGGAAAATTTAAATGTATCTTAATATTAAACAAATAAAACAATAAAAGGGAAATGTGCTAATGGCATTCATTACCACGTTTTTTACTGTTAGATGACGCTTTTGTTAATCAGCCCTAGTGATTAAATGCAGTATATTACTATTATTCTAATGCAAAACTCTGCTACATAATCAACGTTGAAAGTCATTGAAGGTTCATCAACATAAGAAGGCCTCCATTGTTGTTGTATTGATTAATCCGATAGTAGTCTAATCTTGAGAAGAACGGTTTCTATATTGCTGTCATCTTATCCCTTTTTCCCAGTCTTCTCACCATTACCCGGTCCTCCTCCTCCTGCCCCTCCTCCTCCCCCCTTCTCTTCCTCCTCCTCCTCCTCCTCCTCTTCCTCCAGTGCTCTTCACAACAAACCTCCAGTTCACTTCTTTTTTTCTTATTCCAGATAATGACCCGAATTCCATCTGGGTGTATGTTCTTTGTGCCTTGTTTGTAGTTACCCTGGTCTCAGCCACTTCGGGTGAGAGAACTGCCTTAAAATAGAAGCAAGGATTGATAAGATGAGAGGAGGGAGGTGCCAAAGAGAACCATAAGGACAGTAATAATTACATTTATGTTATTCGAAAGTCATGACAAATCAAATCCCGGCTAGGACATTGAAACAAAAGTACTGCCCAACTTATACACAATGTACTACTTAGACTTACCCAGGGATTATTCAAATTGGGTTGAATGAGTTCCAGCAATATAAGAGGTAAATTTTGCCAATGTACGACCAAATAAGCAGCCACAACCCGCAATTAAATGCGTCCAAGTAACACATTTCAATATTATTGGGAATAACAATTGTGAGTAGATTAGATTTCTCAGTTCTTCAGTGCCAATGAACAAGTTGTGCCTGAGCATGGACTTCATACCAAGATGTATATATTCCAATGTGTGTGTGTGTGTGTGTGTGTGTGTGTGTTGTAACTAATGTTGGATCATTATTGAATCATATTTTGTACTGTAGGTTACGGTTAACATGTAAATACTATGACTAGTCTTTCTTGAATCAGTGTCCAGCAATCTTGAAGCCATTTTCCCTTGTGTAGTTTGGCTGATCAACTATGAAGTAATAATGAACATCTCGAATTCTAGATTATCATGGCCCTTGAATTTTTTATATAATTCAATTATATCTCTTCTCATTTTGCGCCTTTTCCGGCTAAACAGGTTCAACTGTTCATGACGTTCATCATATGGTTTCTTTCGCAACTTTTGTTTTCACTTTTGTGACCCTTTTCTGTATTCATTACTGACCACAGTAATCCAGATGGGGTCGTACTGATGAGTTTTATAATGGTAGGATTATATTGTATATTTGTTTTCGTATTTGGTTTTATGTATTTATTATATATTTTGATATTAATCCGAATGAGCTTCCAATTAGTCCAACTACTTTATTTGCCTAATGTGCCGCTTCCGAGCAGTGGAGACTTGGCTTAAAGTTACTAATTACTACAACACCCAGATATAATACTAAATTTGCGATCCATTCATGTTGCAATGTGCATGTTCATTTTGGCTTCCAATAAGTAGAACTAGGCATTTTTCCGTTTTGAAGTCCATTTTCCATTTTTAGACCAGTCAACAAGTTCATTAACCCGTGCAGTACCAGT
Source organism: Paralithodes platypus (assembly GCA_032716605.1). NCBI lineage: Eukaryota > Metazoa > Arthropoda > Malacostraca > Decapoda > Lithodidae > Paralithodes > Paralithodes platypus. Next base: position 51,089,022 of record CM064533.1, on the reverse strand, counting down.
GCCTTCCTTTTAACTTTAATTTGGTTACCACTCGACGATTTTATTCAGTTCAAAAAGGGCCTCCAGCAAGTAACAGGCTTCGTATTATCTCACTCAACCCTTTTTGCTGCCACAGATCCTTTTTAAACTGCAAAAAATCATCTAATTATAGCTAGAAGAAAATTTAAAAGACGTCGTTGGTACAGCAGGGGTTAAGTCTTGCTGGAGTTCTTGTGTATTAAGTGTCGTCTTAAGTTTACCTTTATCCTATATAACCCTCTGAGATATATTTGTACTTGAATTTAGTATAGCATATCCAAACTGGAGAAACATGTGGCATATAAAACGGAGAGCCACACAGCATGGTAAAGTATAAGTGTGAGAGGATATAGTAGTTAATAATAGTGATAAACGGAGAGCCACACAGCATGGTAAAGTATAAGTGTGAGAGGATATAGTAGTTAATAATAGTGATAAACGGAGAGCCACACAGCATGGTAAAGTATAAGTGTGAGAGGATATAGTAGTAAATAATAGTGATAAACGGAGAGCCACACAGCACGGTAAAGTATAAGTGTGAGAGGATATAGTAGTTAATAGTGATAAACGGAGAGCCACACAGCATGGTAAAGTATAAGTGTGAGAGGATATAGTAGTAAATAATAATGATAAACGATGGCCACCACAATAACCAACACCTTGAACCCTTCCTGCACAGATTATCCAGCTGGTCCAGGATATGTTATGTCACACACACATGCAAGTGCATATATCAACAGTCACACACAGAACATTGGGATCTTTGTCTCATAAACATATAATAATACATACACACACTCTTACACTCTTGCATATACAGCACAGTCACTCATAACAAATCATGGACTTCACCTATTATGGAAGTTTATCTCTGGAAACGAATGTATGCCTTTAATTGTCTATACATCAAGTACAAAACGATAATATACTATGTACTGAAAAGCAAGTGTCATCCTCAAAATAATTTGGACAAATATAATTGCATAAAGATTTTTTTTTTTTTAAGAGACAATGAACTGAGGAAGGAAAAACACAGATAAAACAAAAAGGTCCATGCGACTAAAGGCATCCTCCATTCATAAAATGTTTGTAACAACTGGATTTAAAAATTTGTAGATTGTAGATAAGGGGGTTCATGAATGTTTATAAGTGACTGTACATACACAGCGATACTGATGAGCACACACATTTCTCAAATAAACCTGTGTACAGTCCTGGACGAGAATATAGGCACAATGTATGAAGGTACAATTATGGTATGTAGGCGATCAATTTTGATAGATTGTTTCAACTCCAACGATTCATTTATATGGATTAATTACTTAATTCTAAACATTGTGTTTTAATCACTAGGAGAGTGTTCAGGTATTTATGGCCACGACTGTACCTGCAAAACAATACACAAACACGCATTACATTTCGCTATAATCATCCTGGAACTAAATTACAATGAACGTTTATCTTTTCATTTTTCTTAAGTTAATTGGATGTCTTGTACGATAATTAGTTTTGGAATTAATGCTCCTCAGAGTGCTTGCTAATGCAGGAGTTTCTTAAAGAGGACAAACTAAGTTAATGTAGGAAATATTTCAGTAAGATGATATAATACTATTTTTAAATACATCTTGAGTTTAATAGTCATGTGATTATCCTATTAATTAGTTAGTTAAAATAGAACTTCAGAGGCTATCACCCCTTCTGGACTATTAAACCAGCACATTGTAAATAAAAAATAGCGTCAGGACTGTAGCCCCATTTTGATAACTCCGGTCCTTTTCCTATTAACTAACATAAATCCTTCATAGGTACTGTACAACAAGGTACCGTAATCTTAAAATATAATACCTCCTACGAAGACCCAACATCCAAAAAAATGTCTTACTATTATATAAAATGTTCTGGTTGTATAGTTTTCAGCATATACAAGGTTACAGTAGTTCGAATCTTTGAGTCTTCAACCCCTTCAGCACCATGACGTCTTGTTACCTTTGATTGTAACTAAAATTAGAAGATGTTATGCAGTTTAAGAAGGACCCATGTTACTAAGAGGGCTTATTGAGATCGTACTTACACAATTTAGTCGTAGAGGTAGATTATAAAGTAAAGCAAATCGTCTAATGGAAACCAGAATATGATGAAAATGACGTAATGGTGGTGAAGGGCTTAAAGCCAAGTAGTGAAGCATTTGGGCTTTAATAATGCATTGTATTGTCTCGTTTGCGTTCGATACTGATTCAAATGGGTGTGTTGCCATTTATGCTCGTAACTGTACCTGGACTATAGCAACAATCGGTTGACAAGACATGATTTAAGGGGGGAGGGGTGTATTGATTAACTTATTTAATTATATAGTTGCTATTTTTGTTTGTTTCTTCCCTAGACCTCCATCAAGCTTAAAATACACACCCAATACTCCCATTCAAGATATATTTGTACATTCTTCGATAAAAAATGACCCGGCCGAAGGTCGGTTCCTCTTAAAGTACAGGAACGCTGTCGCTCGCCAGGAAAAAAATCGACATTTAAATTGTATGAAAGGTCAACATATTGGCAAAACAATGGGTCGAAAGATCTTAATACCGCCAAACTAATGAGGCAATCGTCTTAAAATCTCAGAATTAATGGGGCTAAGCATGAGAGAGAAGGGGTCCATCCCAGATCAGATGACTGGAGTAAAATAGGAAAGAAGAGTAAATGGACTGAGGAAGAACAAGCTGAGAAGTGAGAAGTACAGTAGAAGTCTGAAAGTTCTCGGGCTCAACCAAGTTGCCATACAAATCAACCATCTCCCCTTAACATTAACTCGATAATGTTGATCAGGTGCTGGCTGAACTGTACTGTAAATGCGGCACTGGTCTACTGCACCTCTGATGTCCGCCATTGTAGAGAGGGGTTGGAAGGCTATGGGGAAGTTTTGAAGTATGCTTAGTTAGTTCAAATAGGACTTCAGAGGCTATTAACCCTTCTGGAATATTTAGCCAGCACACTGTAAGTCAAGAATTTGTGTCAGGACTGGAGCCCCGGCCTTTTCGAGAACTCCAGTCAATGGCATGAAGAAGATTTGAGGTATGCGTGCTTCTACTTATTACATTTATCTTCCTGTTTTCTTTATGATTTATGTTTTGTAAGTTTAGGATTAATCGATTATATATGGTTCAGGTGACAAAGACACACACTAGTCGAGGGGCCTGCATGAAAATCGGCATCCTGTAATAGGGTTATTATTTAGCATGTGTATCAGCAGGGTTTGTAGGGCTGTGGGGTTCATAGCTCGTGAAATGACGGGCCTCAAAGCAAACCCGGAAGGAACAAAGTGCAGGATAGCCAGTCTTCGCCTTCCACAGCATAACAAGAAGCAGCAGGAAAGGTCAAGCAAAGTAGATGAGTCACCTCTGATTAACCCAACCAGAATATATCAGTCAGCCCATTAACCACATGCTCTGAATCATCAACTGCCCAGCTCGAGAATGGGAAACCTCAACCAATCACCGCCCACCTGTGTCAACCAATCACCTCCCGAGTTTCGAATGAAGTCGACGATCCAGCACCCAGCATCGTCCCTTTATCCAGATTTGCATTACACCGAGAATATGTTTATGCTAATGCAACATGAACGCCCCGAAACCTACGGACATAAAGGGGAATAAAAGATAACCTGGAAGACGACAGAAACGCAGATATAAGAACCTCCAAGTAACTATATCTACCCAGAAAGATATAAGCAGATTCATGTTGGACTAGGAATAAAGGCCTATCCAAGTTTACGAGAGAAATGTCGATCATTAAGCTAAGTAAACAATCATTAACTATGTATTATTATACCTTGGAAGTACACCATTATGTCCATACAAAACTTCCAAGTCTAAGCAAAGTATTTACCTCACAATAACCACACAACCATTTTCCCCATAACCTTGTGGCTTCGAGACCTGAGAAACGAGAGTAAAATATAATGCCGCATATTACCTCTAGAAAATTAGAGAGGAGTATGCAACCACACCTCAATACTATTCTAAAACGTTCGGGCTCAGAGTAGCGAAATAAAAGTGTTGGCTTCCCCAGCCTGCCCCAACCCACCCGGAGAGTACCTGCCTGTGGTATTCCTGAAGTCTTACCTGTGGACGTCCTGCCTACCTGAAGTCTGGACCCTGGACTACTCCTCGAGTGACGCCGTACACCCGTGAAGTGCTTCTCCACGGACCCACGATCAACGTTGGCCAGACTTGTACTCTCGACCCCTGCCCTCCAAATACCATAAGTGTACCTGTGTATCTTGCGTTGTGTTATTATTGTTGAGGTAAAAAGGTAAAATATGTGAAACGTGCTGTGTTAAGTTATTCTGTGATCTGTGCCTAAGATAATTTATTTTGCGTACTGTGTTCATCCTTCAGAACTTTATATATCACCCGTGTTAGATTAGTGACTAAATTCTAAACCTGTTCATTGATTAATTTGTTAAAAAGTATTACGCATACGTTATATAGTTGTGTTCAATCAGTTACCTTGCCACGCGCTCACAGATTTTTCCATATATATGTATTCTGTTATGTATTGTGTAAGTTGAAGTCGCAGTGTATTTCGTGAATTGATTTCCTTCTTTAAAAATGTTTACCTAGAACCTACGCCCATTTGCATAACGAAAATACTTATTCCCGTGAGAATTAATCCACTTCCCAAACTCCCCATTTTAAGCTCAGTTATTTAATCGCGTTTGTAATTGTTTTATGAACTCATATTACCGTTCATTTGATTACCGATGTAAGTAATTTTGACTCTTCATGCCCAGGAATTCCAGCATTGCATAGTTTCTATTGTTTAATTCAACATCATTCCTCTTATACTCCGTATTTTAGTGTATGTAATTTAAAGTTTCTGTTAACTCGTTCAGAACTTATTAATACTGCTATAAGTATTATTTAGTATAACTTCGTCGTATGCGCCCAGTTTATATCCTTTATTAATTCATTATTAATTACTCTTTGACGCTTTCAATTATACCCGCGTTCCCAGAGTCCTTCTTGATTAACTTGTTTTATTCAACATAGTTTGCCTCTATTTTGCATTGTATTGATTTATTCAGTATATTCCTTACTCCATATGCTTTAAGTTTACAACTGAATTCCTAAGTTCGATTCGTTATTATTTCATATAACCGTCGACGTGAATATAAAATAAGAACTTGTATCTAATTATATTATAAATATAATTAATTGTGAATTAAATTATTCATTCTTCTGCCACCATTTATATTGAACTATACTTGAAACTCAATTCCTCGTCGCATTAACTCTAAATTAAATTCCCAACCCCTCAGTCCATCTCATGACCTGACCTCCAGTGGTTAAAATACTAAGGTCACTTTAGGATACGCGGCAAGCTACCTAGCACACCTTTGTTTACCGTGTGACTCGCTCCGCCTACCTGTGCGTTTGTAATTCCCCTCAACTCCTCTCATCTCTCCTCTTGAGTTATTCGTTATTTATATATTCCATTACTTTTTTCACGGAAGGCACTCGGCCCCCATTGATTATTATTCTTGAGGGTTACCATTACATATATACCTGTGCCATTTAGTTGCTATATTTTGATTACCTGATACTTAACCACAATTGTTCATGATACTCTCTGATTAAGAGCCCCAATTCGCCAGCATTATATTGTCGGTGTATTGATTATTATTATTGTGAATTAAAAACCATCCAAGAATACAAGTCTATATTTGTACCTTGGGTATTATAATTATTATGTGAAGACAGTCTACGTCTCCTCCAGCTAGACAGTACTTTGAATAAAACCCCATTGATAATCTTACATGTGTGTTGTTATTGAGTTCTGTATTATCCTATTGAATACCTATTCTGTGTTAGTAAGAACGTGCTAGATGTGACCCTGTCAAGCTTTATCAAGGTCTATCAGTCCATAATTGGATCGTTATACAGACTATATCACGAGTTATAAACCATTTTAACTCGACATAACAGCTCGGATGGCGTTTTATTTGCCAATTACTATATTTATCATTAGTAACCCCTTATTGGTTTAATTATTCTTAGTTTTTACTGGTTGAGTCCATATAAATCTCCGCTTTTGGGTTTGCTCCATATATCGTTAATTTACCTCTGCCAACATCCGAACTATCAATATCATAAACTTGTCAACCATTTACATTTTCCACTTATGATGGGAACTTGCTACTTAGGATGATATCAGTTCGTGTAAATAATAGATCTGACCCTGGACTTTTATTTTTTATTTATGTGGATGAGGGAAACAAAAGGCAAAACTGCCTGTGACGAGTGCCTCCCCCAGAAGTGAAATAGTGACAGGGCCAAAATCAAGAAAGATTCGAGCCAAAATGCCTGGACACACGGAGTTTGAAACAATTTAGGTTATAGGATGAGGTAAATATGTTTTCAGGGAGAGTTCCAGAGCTCAGCTGTTGAATAGAAGAATTATTGGGAATATAATTACACTCTTAAGTTGGAGAGTTGCACAGAGTAGGGGTGGGATTGTGTTGCAAGACGGGTGCTCCGTGCCCTACGTAGAGGAGGTGGTATACACTGAGAAGCTCTGAGGAACACTGATTATTTTGTGATAACGATAGAATAGCGAGAGAGATGCAACATTGCGGCAAAGAGAGGGAGTGATTGCAGAGAATCGGTGAGTGGACGCCAGTAAATGAGACAAAAAGCTTTTTTTTCTACTTTGCTTAGAACTGCTGTGTGAGAGGATTCTCCACACACATGAGAACAATACTCAATACATGGCCGAACTGTGCCCCTGTATGGAGCAAGAAGCTGTACAGGGGTAAAGAACCCCCTGAGGCGGTTGAGCACACCCAGCTTCTGGGAAGCCGTTTTATCTAGAGTGGCAATATGGTTTTTCCAAGAGAGATTAGAAGAAAAAGAGACACTCTGACTTCAATGCTTTATATTTATTATCCTGCTGGCAGTGCGGGCATGGTAATCCATATCGTATCTGCTATGTGAATTGCCCACTTGCGAGTTTCGTTCTATAAGGAAGTTAGAGCTGTTGACATCGATATTTAGCAGAATCACCAGCTAAAATACGGTTGTGATGCATTGATTTATACATGAAACCCAATTCAACACACTTTTTATCCATCAGAAACCTACATTGTTATTGCATTTCGTATTAATAGCGATGTTTACGATTTCAACTTCCTTATAGCCTGAAACTCGCAAGTGGTCAATTGGAGGTGTTGGCCAGGTTACACACACATATTTACGGTATTTTAATGTTATAATGCCTGAAACTCAATACCGTGTTACTAAGAATGAAGTTCACAGATTATGAACCCAATATAAATTTCAATGTTATTCAAATATCAATGATATTACAGTGAATATTTACAAATATCAATGTAATTACCGCACATGCAATATTTAGATTTATCTAATTAATTAGGTACACTTAAGAATATACACAATTAAGGAAACTATTTTTGGCAGGTAACGCACTCTAGTTTACCATCACAGGCTCCTAAAGCCAAAATCACGGAGATGAGCGCCACGGTCACGCGATGCTTGACTTTTACTAATACTACAGGAAACAATGAGTTATTATGTTATTAAAACTGCTAGAAATATTTGTGCATTCCAATGAAAACAGAAATAGTTGGATGGTATATATATGCAAATTGTTTTTACCTGAAAATCTAGTATTCAAGTCGCCTGGAGGGTACAAAATCTAGTATTCAAGTCGCCTGGAGGGTACAAAATCTAGTATTCAAGTCGCCTGGAGGGTACAATTTTCACATAACTTCATATTTCCTTACGCTGCTCAGACTCTCTTCCTTGACTTCTACTTTAACTATATTTGTAATTCATCAACATGCTCTTTATGACCATTTATATTTATTCCACTTACTCATACATCTATCCAGATCAACCGATATAATTAGATCTAGTACGGTATATAAAAATACCTATGACTTTCTGTTCCATTTTGAAACATAAACACACACACACACACACACACACACACACACACACACACACACACATACACACACACACAGCAAGCATAAAACAATGTTCGAATATTTTTCCATTTCACTTTACCAATTTCCTCCTCCAGACATTGTCTAGAATTCTTCTCTTGGCTAATTCTTTCCGTCTGACAATTCTCGTCAGATATTTTATACCCGGAAGTATTATTGTCATACTCGCACATGAGTGTGTAGGTTTACTGTTCATTGTTTGCATAAACTACAAATATTATATTATATTTAGAGTGGTTTTACGATTCTGAATGCATGTACAGTACAATATAATAATGCATGTACAGTACAATATAATAATGCATGTACAGTACAATATAATAATGCATGTACAGTACAATATAATAATGCATGTACAGTACAATATAATAATGCATGTACAGTACAATATAATAATGCATGTACAGTACAATATAATATGCATGTACAGTACAATATAATAATGCATGTACAGTACAATATAATAATGCATGTACAGTACAATATAATAATGCATGTACAGTACAATATAATAATGCATGTACAGTACAATATAATAAGCTTAGTATTACCCTACACTGTATAACCCTTGTATGGTGGGATGGGCGTATTTATTTGCTTATTTAGGCTATATATCTTTATATATATTTTTTAATTCCTCCCTAGACCTCCATCACGTTTACAAAAACACCTCAAGACCCTCCTTCATGATAAAATTGTACATTTGTCTACAGAATAATGTTCCGGTCGGTTTCTACTGTATTACAGGCTCGCTATCGCTCGCCTGGGAAAAAAATCGACACTCAAATTGCACGAGTGGTCTTAATAATGACAAAGAAATGGGGCGAGATGTCTTAAAATCGCCAAACTAATGGGGCGAACGTCTTAAAATATCATAACTAGTGGAGATAAACATGAGGGATGAAGGAGGTCCATAAAAAGCACCCATCTCCTCATAACTCAACACATATTATATTCTAACAGAGCTCAGTAGGGGCTGAAATAGAGATGTCACCAGTATAGAACCCCAAGCCTGGAAACGTCGTAAATATTGCACAAACACAAAATTAAATATTATTATTGACTTGGTACATTTCTATAGCAAGTTATCACAGAAGTATATATCAACACACAAATAATGTGACATCCATAACGATTCACGAAACAGACAAATGTAATCATGTTATTCTGAATTTCCACAAGGAAGATTGTACTTATTAGCAATGGCAAGTAATGTTTAATAAATCTATTAATAACTCCTTCACCACCATTACCTAATTTTCATCCCTTTCTGGTTACCATTAGACGACTTCATTTAGAATAAAATCTACTGCTACGACTCAAAGAGTAAAACACAATTGCAATAAACCCTCTTAAATAACATAGGTCCTTCTTAAACTGCATACAATCGTCTAGTGGTAGCCAGAATCAATAGTAAAAAGGCGTCTTGGTGCTGAAGGGGTCAAAGGTGTCTTGGTGCTGAAGGGGTCAAAGGTGTCTTGGTGCTGAAGGGGTCAAAGGTGTCTTGGTGCTGAAGGGGTCAAAGGTGTCTTGGTGCTGAAGGGGTTAAAGGTGTCTTGGTGCTGAAGGGGTTAAAGGTGTCTTGGTGCTGAAGGGGTCAAAGGTGTCTTGGTGCTGAAGGGGTCAAAGGTGTCTTGGTGCTGAAGGGGTTAAAGGTGTCTTGGTGCTGAAGGCGTTAAAGGTGTCTTGGTGCTGAAGGGGTCAAAGGTGTCTTGGTGCTGAAGGGGTCAAAGGTGTCTTGGTGCTGAAGGGGTTAAAGGTGTCTTGGTGCTGAAGGGGTTAAAGGTGTCTTGGTGCTGAAGGGGTTAAAGGTGTCTTGGTGCTGAAGGGGTCAAAGGTGTCTTGGTGCTGAAGGGGTTAAAGGTGTCTTGGTGCTGAAGGGGTTAAAGGTGTCTTGGTGCTGAAGGGGTTAAAGGTGTCTTGGTGCTGAAGGGGTTAAATGTGTCTTGGTGCTGAAGGGGTTAAAGGTGTCTTAGTGCTGAAGGGGTTAAAGGTGTCTTGGTGCTGAAGGGGTTAAAGGTGTCTTGGTGCTGAAGGGGTTAAAGATGTCTTGGTGCTGAAGGGGTTAAAGGTGTCTTGGTGCTGAAGGGGTTAAAGGTGTCTTGGTGCTGAAGGGGTTAAAGGTGTCTTGGTGCTGAAGGGGTTAAAGGTGTCTTGGTGCTGAAGGGGTCAAAGGTGTCTTGGTGCTGAAGGGGTCAAAGGTGTCTTGGTGCTGAAGGGGTTAAAGGTGTCTTGGTGCTGAAGGGGTTAAAGGTGTCTTGGTGCTGAAGGGGTTAAAGGTGTCTTGGTGCTGAAGGGGTTAAAGGTGTCTTGGTGCTGAAGGGGTTAAAGGTGTCTTGGTGCTGAAGGGGTTAAAGGTGTCTTGGTGCTGAAGGGGTTAAAGGTGTCTTGGTTCTGAAGGGGTTAAAGGTGTCTTGGTGCGGAAGGGGTTAAAGGTGTCTTGGTGCTGAAGGGGTTAAAGGTGTCTTGGTGCTGAAGGGGTTAAAGGTGTCTTGGTGCTGAAGGGGTTAAAGGTGTCTTGGTGCTGAAGGGGTCAAAGGTGTATTGGTGCTGAAGGGGTTAAAGGGGTCTTGGTGCTGAAGGGGTTAAAGGTGTCTTGGTGCTGAAGGGGTCAAAGGTGTCTTGGTGCTGAAGGGGTTAAAGTTAGTTTATTCAAGTGTCTTCTCACCAAAACTAGATTGGAATGTTTGTCCTCATAATAACATGATTTGGAAGTCCATCTTAAACAGTAATTCCTGTATTATCATAGTCAGTGTTACCAATTACCCTACCAGACACAGGGGCAGGGTCATCAAACGCTTGGCTGAATATCTCGACCTGCTTCATTATGGTGTATGTATGAGAGAGAGAGAGAGAGAGAGAGAGAGAGAGAGAGAGAGAGAGAGAGAGAGAGAGAGAGAGAGGGTGTGTGTGTGCGTGTGTTTGTGTGTGTGTGTGTGAGTGAGAGCGAGAGTGAGTGAGTGAGAAAGATAAACAAATATATAAAAAGATGGGATGCCAAAAGGTGTTGGTAATTGAGAAACTATGTTTACCGTATTCTATTCCATTCCTTGGTAACTAAATGGTACAGTAAGCTTATCTGAAATGCTAAATGCCTTGTAAATACCGATGACGTCCTTTTCATCATAATCTGGCACTATTAGAAGATTATGTTAAGCTTTGGAAGGACCTCTTACCCCTAAAAGGCTACAAACTATCTCAATTAATCCTTTCAACTACCATATACCGGTATCCTTTCTAAGCTGAAAAAATCGTCTAGAGTTGCTGGAATATAATAACAATAACATCACTGGTTAATGGCAAATAGTGAAGAGTAGAGGAGGGAGACGAGCAAGGTTACTACGGAGAGCAACGGATGAATGGATAAAGAGAGATGAGTTGAAATGTGGAGTGAATGGAAAAGAGAGTAAAGAGATGACAAGAGGAAAACAATAATCGTAAAAGATATATTAGAAGGGAGCAAAGATGGCGTGACATAATATAAATAGTAGAGGATAATCATTGGTGTGTAAATATAATCATCAGTACTAGATAAGAGTGAAGTGCAATGAAGATCAAAACAAAAATGATTGGGTAAATCAAAGATGGAGCAATAGTGACTAATAAAGCAAATCAAACGAGAGTGAGACACATGGAGAGACAAACAAATTATGGGGTAAAAATAATATTAATATTTGTCCTCACTGTATATATATTTGTTTAGTTAAACAAATGTGTAATTCCTCTCAAGACATCCATCAAGCTTAAACATTATCTCCAAGACCACCCTTCGAGATAAATTTGTAAACAAAATTCAGTAGAAAAATGTCCCAGCGTCCTTTTAAATTTCAGGCTCGCTCTCGATCGCCAGGAAAAAATCGACACCTAAATGGCACAAAGGATATTATAATCGACAAGCTAATGAAACGAACGTCTTATAAGATCTTAAAACTATTGGGGCGAAACATGAGGGAGAAGGGGGTCCAGCAGTAATCCAAGCTCCAAGACTTCTTCCCACCGACCTATTGTATACTGGTTCCTTCCTCCCTCCCTGTCTACTGTCTATACTGTATTATAAGACGTTCGGCCCATTAGTTTGGCGATTTTAACACCTTTCGCCCCATTTCGTTGTCAATTTTAAGATCTTTCGTGCCATTTAGGTGTCGATTATTTCCTGGCTAGCGATAGCGAGCCTGCAATTTTAAGAGGAATCGGCCTACGGCCCGGACATTTTTCTACCGAAAAATGTACACATTTATCTTGAAGGGGGGTCTTGGGGGTGTTTTTCTAAGCTTGATGGAGGTCTAGGGAGGAAAGTAAACAAATATTTGAATACATTAATTAATAGACCAAACAAACGGCCAGCCTCCCCTTACGTACTCTCTCTCTCTCTCTCTCTCTCTCTCTCTCTCTCTCTCTCTCTCTCTCTCTCTCTCTCTCTCTCTCTCTCTCTCTCTCTCTCTCTCTCTCTCTCTCTCATAAAATGTAGTATTCCAAATGAAACATGTCTACATAAATAATGTGTTCTTGCAAACATTAACCCCTTGTTTACCGGCGTCGTCCTTTTAATTTTATTTTGGCTACTATTAGACAATTTTATTCAGCTTATGAAGGACGTCTCCCAATTAAAAAAGATACAGACTATCTCAATTAATCATTGTAGCTACCATATACCCTTCCTAAGCTACTTAAAATCGTCTAAATGTAGCTGATATTAAATACAAAAAACGTCACCGGTACAGAAGGGGTTAAGTATGAAGGAGTTGTAGTAATATATAATGTGGGTATAAGACCTATGTAGACCTATATAAGACCTATATAAGACCTATATAAGACCTATGAGTTGTAAGGAAGTTTATAATGGATGGGGTAAGAACAAAACTCTATATGGGTGACCGGTCAACTCAACCAGTAGACCATCTCAACCAGTACCAAATCAACCAATACGGTTAGGTTAGGTTAGGTTAGGTTAGATTAGTACCGTACTATATTTTGGCACTGGTTTGGTTGGTCTGTGTTAATTTGGCACTGGTTGAGAGCTACTGGTTGAAATGGTCTACTGGTTGAGATGACATGGAACCCTCTATATGATACTTCAGGTAACATACGATTTTGGTAACAAATATATTGAGTAATTTGACTACGTCGCTGTTAATATGATTCAATTAACTGTTTCCGTCATAAACTGAATTAAAACAAACAGCCGAACCAATTAAACTTGATTATAACTGTCTGGTTCTTTGGCTACTCTCCCCTTGGTTCTACAAACGTTATGAAATTCCTGAGATGAAAGTTGTTCTAGCTGCTTCCTAATTTGATCAGGTGAAACGTCTTCTGGGCGAATAAACGTGTGTGCAAATAGACGTAAGAAAATTGTTGGTGAAAGAGAAAACAAGAGTT
>CM064533.1:50916550-51075502 GCA_032716605.1 Paralithodes platypus | reverse complement strand
CCGGACGGCAGGCAATATACGTGAATGTGTGACCCCACCATTCGGGAAAGTTCCTCTCGAGTAAATTATTCCTGAACCAAATATCAATTATTATGTTCCTTTCCAAACAACCAACCATACTCCTAAAAATCGATTAATGAAATTTACAAACACACATGGTGGCAGTCCGTGGATTCGAACCCAGGGATGGTCACACCGAAAATGAACACACTTATACATCGCACCACGAAGACAGTTCAAGGTTGGTGGAATGCAATGCCTACGATTTAGTATGCAACTTCGAATCCTGCATATCAATATAAGCATGTACACACATCCCAACTGCAACTTCACGTATGGCTATGCATATGTGAATGGAAAGAGAGGAAGAAGAAGAGAGGAGAGAGAGCCTACAATGCAATGTATGAGTGGTAAGGATAATGACATTTATAGCAGATTTTGGCCCCATATGGAAGGGTGGAAGACGTCAGCTCCACTTCATCACTATTGTTCATAAATAGGGGGATTTATTGGTTGTTTATTTGAAAAAAATGGCCATATCTAAATTAAAAATTATATATGAAAATTACATAAAAGAATAGTCAAATGCAATTGTTATCTCCAATTGACGACTTGGGACGATTCCTGTCTTAACTACCGAATATTAGTGGTGCACTGGCCAGAAAGTTAGAAAGATGCACAAGTACCACAACCCTCCATTCCCATCTGATATTAACATCCCTACACACAAAAAATCAAAATGTAACTTTCATTATAATAATATAAAGATGGACAATCGCGCAAAGAAAGTCATGACTCGATTTTTCTAAGGCTCGGACAAAAAGTCCCCAAATCTGGGCTACCGCTGGCAACTCTCCACTGCCCGTCAGAGCCCAGTCATTTCCTAATTTTATAACTATAGGTCGCCGGATATTCCCAATAATTGGCCTACTGACAAAATTTTAAACCTAATTTAGGCCTGTTACATTATATTTATGTTGTTGTTTGAATATATAAAAATAAGGTTTGTTTTCAATAGTTGTATAGAATAATGAAAGTAGTTAATTCCTGGCGCTATCTAGCATGTTACACTCCCTGGGCCTGCCGCCTGGAGGCCTGCACAAAAAACTGCAATTCGGTCACTGCCAGTATATGAGGGAGAGTGTATATCTTCCGCTAATATATCCACCTTTGTCCTTAACTACATGCCTTTCCATCTTTCGTTCCTATTGGGTGTCCCTATGGGCTATTAAATATGTTATAAGTGAAAAATTTCATCGTCTGTCTATGCAAATTACAAGCTGTTCTTCTCGAGTATTCAAGCCTTTATCCCAAAATATACTGGAGACCGCTTTGCTTTTAAGCAGACTTGTTCCCACTTGGAGAATTAAATGTGGAAAAAACAATCTGTTATATGTTTATTTGTGTGATTTATTGACACTCATGGGATTGGACTATTACTTTTAACGGTTGGTTTTAAATTTTATGAGATACTTTTCTCCCAGTAGTGTTGGCTTAAAAAGTAATAAAAGCATTATTAAGAGACTTCCTCCACATTTAATCCTTGAAATCTAGTTGAGCGAAATACTACGAGTTTCACATTCTTTCGTTCGGGTTAGTCTCAACTGTCGTATATGATTTGGTTGCTCTCAAATAATGAGATTAAATATTATTGTAACAATACTTATCTATCGTGTTTTTGGTATTTTGTCCTTCAATACAGTTCTCCCCGGTGTTGTAAATATATGAATATAGTAGAGCCTCAATAGTTGCCATATACGCACTTTCTGAAAACAAAAGCGTACTGGGAATCGAGTCATAACTTTAGCCCGCGGGGGGCCGTTGCCTACAGTACACACCCTCTATTTCCCTAATACTGTATATTCACATCCATACACACCAATCCAAAATGTAACCTTCATTATATTAAAGCAGGTACAGTATCACCACCCTCTATTCCCTATTACTATATATTCACATCCCTAGGTGTGTTCCTCAATTTACCGCCCCATACCCCTGCTTCTGTGTGTCCTCATATCATTAATATTATCTTGGCTCCCCGCTTGCCTTTCTTTACAACATATCTCTCTCTCTCGCTCTCTCTCCTCTTTCGCTCTCTCTCTCTATCTCTCTCTCGGTTTGTATTAAATAGAATAATAGTGTCATTTCAGTTTTGTCTCGACAGCTCTTCATATTGCCTTTGTTTTCCTTGTGTTCAACTCCTTTCCTCCTTCCCTTGTTTTCTATTGCTGTCCTTGTTATTTGGTTCTCTTGTTGCTTTCTTTCTGCTGATATTTACCTTTACTGTTACATATGTTGTATAATCTAGTAGCATAAAGTTCCTGAGTAACAGGTTTACACACTTCTCTTTGCAAGTATTATATTTGGTACAGACATAAACATTAACAATACAAGTATTGTTGTTGGTGGGAAAACTGGTAGCTTCCTATAAAGAACGGTGCCATATATCTCGACAAGTCAGCGCAGTAAAACGCAAAATATATTTTCCAACGGTATGCAATAGTTGATAAGGTAGTTTATGACGTAGATCTAAACCTGTCTCTTACATGCACTACTATAAAGAGAGATAACTACATAGGGGTGTAGGGGATATATGCAATATCGAATAACCACTACGGGTTGTATGCTCTATCTCACTTCTACATTGTATAAGCTTCACTGGTAACATTGTTCACAACTTTAGCAATACATTTTTCTTTAGTTAGTTATAATATGACTTCAGAGGCTATCAACCCGTCTGGATTATTAAACCAGCACACTGTGAATCAAGAATAGCGTCATGACTGGAGCCCCTATTCGGAACTCTAGTCCCTTTTATATTATTCTGTTTCGATGGTCAGTATATATCTTTTAACAAAGCCTTATCTTATATGTGCCTAACATGCGAGTGAGTGGTTCTTTGATTGTTCGGTGCCTGAACCCAGCAAATTCATTTTTAGGAATAATCGAAACAATTATTTCTCTTCTGCCAATGAGCCGAACTTGACGAAATGCATTGTCTTTGCTTACAATATAACTAATATCTATTACTAACCCATCAATATCGATATACTTCTCTCATTTTGTCACTTGAAAAACTCCCGTTATATGTATTTGTATCCATACATAATGTACATTAGGTTAGTTAATACTGATGAAGTTGTGTTTAGTTTTGTTTGGGTCTTTGAAAACTCAAACCTTCAAACTCAAGTCTATAGACTCGCTCACCGGCAGCAATTTTCCAGCTTCTGGAAATATGACTATTTGTATTTGTTTTCATTTTTAGTTGTGGATAACTAATTTTTAGCGATGCGATTGCGGCCACAGCAGGATGTAGGGAGGGTGGTCCCAATCATGAATTATCATTCAATTCGATAAATTTGGTAATATATATATATATATATATATATATATATATATATATATATATAACATGAAAATATACAGTAGGAATCCAATTAATAAATAAAATAAGATAATGTTCATATACCGGTATATGCATGTTCATATATAATATATAACATCATTACTCAGTAGCCTCAATACAAGCCAAATTGTCAGTATCAATTTCAGGGCAGGGTTATGATAGTGAAACTAAGGATATTCTACATTTATTGTTTTTTAACCATGGGATTAGCATATTTACTTTAGGCTAGTTATGTGGGTTGCCTGCAGAAACGAAACGAGAGAAGTTTCATTATCCCAAATCTATGCAATCATATATAAATAAGTAAATAACATAAACGTAAGCATGGTGTAGCACATATACATGCCTCACATCACCACACTGGCTTATCTTACACATGTCTTGGAACATTACGGTACGTTTTCCAGGAAATTCAGTGATCTCCGGCCGCTGCTGATCTTGTCTTCAAACAGCTTGTAAATGCACAATGGGACATAATCGCGCTGGGATCCACGGAAATCATTTGGGATAATTTCATAATGCTGATCAAAATCTTATATGACATTTTATATTACTACAGCCTATGATGAATAATTGTTCAAGATTCCTTGTTTTATTCATAATCTATTATAATTTGCTCGAATGATTATTTGCGTAAATTACTTCGAAATAAGTTATCTTATTATAGATGGTTCACCAACGGTTTTGTCTACCAAAGATAAATTTACAAAACCATGTGTTAAGTTCCAGCCACACCACAACTCAGCTTGTCATGATTAGACCTCCAATGTATATGTCACACTGTTAATGTACAATCGTCATCAGTAAAAGGTTCCGCCAATGGGCAGCTACCTTGCGCGTGGTTATGGGGTTTGAAGCGTGATCAGTGGTCTCACCTACTTTGGTGGCTTGCCTGCCTTATTGAAGTTCGGGTTTCATCAACCTCTTGGAGTGCTGATCGCAGGATAGTAATGCGCTTGTATCAAGCATTTGTCACCTTCATACTGTTGTATGTTTGTGAAGTCTACTATTCTGCCACTAAATCCAGATTTAGGACTCTACATGTTGTCCATCATGCTTGTCTTCGGAGCTTTTTGGTCCTCCCCAATTCCAAGCTTGTTGGTGGAAGCCTGTGTCCCTCCCTTGGATTAACTGCTTTAGTCTGTAATTACAAGTTGCTGGTTTCGGATTCGGTACTTTCCAGGCTCTCTTGTATGTGTATATCTGTCACAACTGTGTTGTTTTTATTATGATAGTCATTGGAGGAGTTTGGTCTGTCAGCAGTTCCTTTTAGTCCTATACAGATCCCAAAAGTTGCCCTTCTGGGTCTTTCCTGAGGCGACCATCTGTAGTTTTTTGCAGGCACAAAGTGTTCAGTCGCTCACATTCTCTTCTCCATTTGGTTTCAGAGCATTCTTCAATTCAGTATAGAATTGAGTGGCGTTCCATTACCGCCAACGTCAATATTGACACGGCACTTCAGTAAGGTAAGGCTGTGCCTTTATATACTGATGGTTGTAAGTCTTCCTCTCGTGTTGGCTTTGGGGGTGTGTAACATATTTTTAGCCGAGGTAGTCTTTGATTTGCTTTCTCTATTTTTGCTGCCGAATTGTCTGCTATCAAGTTGACATTTGCTTACCAGGACAATCAATTTACTATTTTACTGACTCTCAGTGGTTACTTTTAGCTCTGGATTATATTAATTATCTTCATCATATAGCTTTCGCTATTTTACAGTAGCTATTCCTCAATCAATGTCTATGGGAAACTGGATATCGATAGAGTTCCTGTGCATGTTAGTGTCAGAGGCAATGAACGGGTGGATACGATGGCAAAAGCTGTTGCTTTGTGTCATATGCATGCATGCACATTACACTCTGCCTGCTACTGATGTGCGTGCTCCACTGATGGTTGTTGTTCATGGTCGTTGGCAGTAATGATGGGATGGTTTCACTGTCAACAAGCTCAGAGAAGTCAGCAAGTTGGTCATCCGAAGAGTTTGTCCTACCATGCTACCATGCCTCGCAGGTTGGAGATTCCTCTGGCTCACCTCCACATTGGACAGACCAGGCTCACACATGAGTCCCTTATGTGTGTGCATGCTCAGCTGTTCTGTGAAAACTATTGGATTCCTTTTACTGTCAGGCTATTGCTGGCTGAGTGTACCAGTGTGGGCGACATACGTCAGAGGTTGTTATCAAGGTGATAGGTGGGGAGCCTGTTTCTCCTAGAGGCGATGTATTTTGTATTTGTATTTAATTGTTTACTTATTTATTTTTATTTTATTTGAAAGGGCTGGCCTCTTTCATTTGTTATGATTGCATTGCCTTTTAGTTTTTGCATTTATGCCCGATTTCATCCTAATATCTTATGTTTCTAGTTATACAATTATTTGAGCTTACTTGGTGTCATATGATGCTATGCTAATTTATATCAATCAATCTTCCGTAGAAGGTGGTGAAACAGATTGGTGACAAACTCTAGGATACGGATGAGATTTATGTTACAAATCAAATTGTTCTTTTTCACAGCCCGCCTATCAGAAACCCCATATAAATGTGGCAACAATATGTACATAGTATTAAACGTGAACCACAATTTATTTTTATTTGTTTCTGAAGCTCAATAGTAGCTAACCAACACTGTATACGTAAATAATAAACTAGGAACAATATGCACCAGTCAACTATGCTGCATATCATAAGCTTATTTAACAGGATAAGTCATTACTGGTGTGGCATATAACACGTAACGTTCTGGATGGAATCATTAATTTAATAAATGCCTGTAAAATTCAAATCAAATATAAATATGCATATATTTTGTAATGGATGCTAAAAGTACACCTACATAATTATACTCTAAATAATCTATAATATGTATACATGATTTTAGGAATATAAGGTTTTGGTGTCAAATGTTTTGTACATATTACTTCATATTATTCAGTTTAAATTTGCTACAAGTTACTCAGTCATAAATGCACAACGGTATCAACAATATAATTCATGTACATCACACATTACTATACTTTTACTCCTCCTGTTGTCCAGCATATGAATAACAAATCTAGTTTATCTTGGAGTCTATCACACACACACGGAGTCCTATTGACCCCAAAATAAACCTTATATTTAGCTGCCATATATTTCTGGGAGCGTGGTCACA
Organism: Paralithodes platypus; assembly: GCA_032716605.1. NCBI lineage: Eukaryota > Metazoa > Arthropoda > Malacostraca > Decapoda > Lithodidae > Paralithodes > Paralithodes platypus. The sequence goes on along the minus strand of CM064533.1, from coordinate 51,068,949 downwards.
TCTGTGAGTTATACCCAGACAAACCCGGGTATTACCAGGCTTTAGTAGGCTGCTGGAGATGGTTGGTTAGTTCCTAATGGTGAGAGAGAGAGAGAGAGAGAGAGAGATACAAGGAAAATATCTGAGACCTTGCTAGCTCTTACAGAGAGAACATCTAGGTGGCAGAAAGATTACAGTACATTACAGTTTGTGGTACACTCCTTGCAAAATATTCAACATATTGGTGTTTACTCAGGAAAATTATTCATAACTATTCACAATTCAAAATTGTATTACATGCAAGACAAAGTTCCTCACATATGGGGAAAACAATACCACAGATTAATACAGTTTATGTGTCTCCTAATATTTTATTAACTATCTGAATGGAGTCAAAAGACAAAGTTGCCTGTAACAAATGACATTTTAAGTTAAAAGAGACATATAGAGCCAAATTCAATTATAGTCGTAGGATTATAGAAATATATAGCCCATACAGGTCACTCATACTTTGCAGAACACTCAATCCATCTAATAGAAAAAAGTCTGATATGTGATTCATTAAACCGATATGTATTATAATTCACTTCGCCAAGGTTAGTTACATCTCCAATGTAGAAAGAGCAACAGATCTCCTTCAACCCTATCTCAACACACTACATGGCTGGTGCACTACAAACAGACTTAATCTAGCCCCAGCCAAATCCACCGCAACCCTGCTCACAAGTTGGACAGGAGAACACGAATACATCCCTCAACTCACCATAAACAACACACCCCTAACACATACACACACACCCAAAATCCTAGGAGTAACATATGATACTCATATGACATTCAAACAGCACACCACAAACATTAAAAGAAACTGACACCCAGACTTAACGCCCTCAGGTCACTTGCTCACACAAAATTTGGACACAACAAAGAAACTAACACCACAGTATATAAACAATACATAAGATCAGTGATGGAATACGCAAGCCCAGCCTGGGCTTCTAACCTAGCTGAAACACATCATAAGACCTTACAGACTATTCAAAACAAAGCCCTGAAGATCATTACAGGCTGCACAGCTACTGCACCCACAGATCACCTACATCAAGAAACCAAAATCCTCAAAGTCAAAGACCATCTGGACATGAGAGGCACTCAATTCCTGGCAGCAGCCTCCACGAACCAAGACCACCCACTAAACTACATGGCAACACACCCACAGACACCAAGAAATATCAAAACAACACCCAGCACACGGTATCACACACAATTATTGCCCTCTCTCCCTCCCTGCCCACCCCGAACCAACTTCCAGAAGCACATCCATACTCATATCTCTCACCGATCCATCCACTCACTCACAGACAACACGCAGCTGCATGCACGACCTCCCGAAATCCATCCTTCCGAATCCTCCCTTCCTCGCGAGGACAGAGTCCACCTGGCCAGGCTGAGATGAGGACACCATCCAGCTCTCCTGAGCTATCAGACGAGACTGGATGACTCCGTTGTCGACGCCTGCCCGGGATGTAACACAGCACCCCATACCATTAAACACATAATAGAAGACTGAATTTCACACAACCACTTACGCCAACAACACAATCTACACTCAATGAGAGCTCTGTGGAAAAGCCCGATCGTGGCCGTGGCCTTTCTCAGGGACTCGGGGCTGTTCGGCCAGGCAGCTTAGGGAACAACAACAACAACAACAACATCTCCAATGTTTTTTTAGGGGGAATGGTATATTTGTTTATAGATATATATATATATATATATATTTATGTAATATATGTTTAGTTTCCTCCGTAGACCTCCATCAAGCTTTAACAAAACATCTCTTCGAGATAAATATTTCATGCTTCGGTAGACAAATGGATTCCTCTTAATTACAGGCTCGCTATCGCTCGTCAGGAAATAATCGACACTAAATGACACAAAAGGTCTTAATTAATATTAACAATGGTATGGGGTGAACAGTCTTATAATCGCAAAACTAATGATCCGAACGTAATCAAAACTCCAAACTAATCTTTCTAAACGTGAGGGAGAAGGGTAGCAAACAAACAATAAATAGATACAAATATAAAAAAACACCCTCCCTTAAGCCATCCACCCAGTGAATGCAGATCTATGCTGAGTTGTTCATCTCCATCTGGATTAATCCCGTTTAATTAAATTGTGAAGGCATATGCAATTTTGGTGAATATACTCATCAGAGGCCATGTGCAAATCTAGCAGTAATTTGAGGCCTTAGAATAGTTTGTTATTGAGTGCTTGGTCTTCGTTAAATCGATTATAGTTAAATTTGTATTCACTTCCCTTTCTTTCTCCTGAGTTTGTATTAACTTTATGTTATTGCTTAATTCAGATTATTATTTGTGTTTCCATGTCTCATTATCTTTCTATCTCAACGGAGAAGCGTCAATTGACTACTTGCGAGTTTCAGGCTATAAGGAAGTTGAAGTTTTTTACATAGATATTTAGATGAATTACCAGCTAAAATGTGGTTTTAGTATATTTGTATATACATACAACTAAATTCAACATACTTGTTATCCATTAGACATCTACTTTATTATTGTATTTCTGTTTAATACCGATGTTTACGGCGCCAACTTCCTTATATCTAGAAACTTGCAAGTGGTCAATTGTCTCAGCTGATTGCCAAATCTTAATGACATATTAAGCTTACACATTGATTTGCCAATTCTCATAGATAGCAACAATATCATACAATATATATTTTGGAATCTGCTGACAGGAGTCTACAATTAGTTTTTTCGTCTTGGTACAACTTCAATGTTTTAATTTCTATCTGTTCTCTTCTCTCCTATCTTTGGACTTTTTTACAGCTTTGGTCCTTACTTAATTTTACATATTATCCGCTATCTTTATATGTGTTTTACATGTAATCCGCTATCTTTATATGTGTTTACGAATAAATATTTTACCTACCTTCACCTTCCTTTTCTTTAATGATAATTTTATTGTATACCCATCGTTATGCTCTATCTTCATGCTATCCTCCTTTATTAATCCAGTAATACACCGACAATCTACTCTGAATATTAACCTTTATACTCAGAGAGAGAGAGAGAGAGAAAGAATCTACATAACATAGGCTTATAGAACTTAATAGCTTATCTTATAGAACACCACCCTATACTGTACTGTAGACTATAATTATCTCAAAGGGTGACTAATAGCGCGTCTGTGTGTTGTAGAGGAAGCTTTGATACTGTATATCTGTTTGTTGAATTGCACACTCCCCTCCCCACCCCACCCTGATAGACAGACATTCACACACGCACTGCTCTCTCTCTCTCTCTCTCTCTCTCTCTATACTTTACTGTCCTATTCTTCCACTATAAACTGTCCCTGTCTAGTAATATTAATACCGGACCACCTAGTTGGGACCCGCAAGGTCTGTGTGGTCTGAATATATGTGTAACTCTGTGTAGCTATCTTTCTCGGTACATGTGATCCTGAAATTAGCCTTCTTGAAAGACTTGCAAAAATGTCAATATATGTCCTTTGGCCAAGAGAAAACTGTTGGGTAGCGTTTAGTTAGTCTGCTGGTAGAGAGGACTAGACGGAACAGGAGGACGAAAAGCAGAGAGAAATAAAATGACAGGGAAAGAAAACATACCACGAAAGGAGACGAATGGAAATGGAACAAATGCAAAATAGAGCATGATACGGACAAAAACGGAAAAATCCCTGCGTATTTCATTACACATTAAAGGCTTACTATTCCTTTTACTATTATATTGATGATACAAACCATATGGTTGTGACATTATCACAAATAAATAATAGAGAGTAACTTAAGTTATTCAGGTCATATTGCAAATTGTTATATACATATATTATTGACCAAATACACCACTCAGCCTTATTAAACCTTAATTGTTTGGCTAAACTCGACCGTTCTTTCAACTACTACAAACTTGGAGATTACCTTGGGATCTTTGGCCAACACAAGTGGCACCGGTGAGCGTGGCGCCTCCCACAGTTGTTTGTGATTTGCTGTAGCAAACATATTCGAGGGGACATCACGTTCCCACGTGAAAAAGGATTAATCTTGCATCTTTGGAAGTTCGACTTGCTTACAGATGATACCAATAGTGTTGGTGATTTAACGAGTTTATTCGCGGGGTGAATATTCTAGCCACGGTAGCACCCGATATATGAAGAGCGTTATCATAGATCATGCTATACTCGTACATGATCTAAACGTACATAAATGTAACATGTAACAGTTTTGTAGTACCAACTTTGACTTGGGTAGCTTAATTGAACTCAACTTCATATTTGATGCCATCAACAAGCTGTCATTCTCAATGCCTTCTCATCTAACGACACCGACATTGGCAGCCTGTACTGTACAGGTTCAGCAGGAAACACTGATTCCTTGGTTAACTAGTTTATTGAAAATAGTGGACAGTGTAGTATAAATGATGGGAGATAATTCCCACTGCAGGCCTCTGAACATGGCTCCCATTATATTCTTGCCTCTTGTAGGTGCGGGGGGCGTTTATTCAGGACCGTCAAGTAAATACCTTTGCTTAGTAACTCAGCTCTTCTCCTTCGTTGATTGGCGGCAAAGTTGGTGATTAATCTAGGTACTTTGTGATCTGTTGTATTCATTAAGCGCTTCATGCAACAAACCGGCATAATAACACACTTCATGCGATGATCAGCAACTATGAAGTGTTTCATGCAATGCCTTGCTATAATGACAGGTTTCATGCAACGTTCTGCTATTGCTGCTGATGATGCTGTGTGCTGTTTGCATCACATTGCTACTGTTGCTGCTGGTAAGATTGTCATAGACTCTTTGTTTCCACGGTGGAGGCCGTACAAGTCAACAGGTTGTATTTCGCGATATATTTGGGAGAGTATCTGTAAAATATGACAACTCTGACCTAACGATTGGTGCTTGGGTCTTGAGTAAAGATCCCTGGCTTATTATTGGTGCTGGTGCTACGGCTAGCCAGTGTGGACGAGTGCTGCCCTCTGTGACCCCTTGTTCTCTAATGGTATTTATCCTGAGGGTTTCTGTGTTGTTGTAAATCGTTGGTGAGATTCAAGTAATTTTTCTTTCTTCAAGTGTAAAACAAACATGATTGAATTCTGAAATGTAGGTGTTATTTTTTGTAATGATATTATTTACACTGTATAAAATTAGTTGAAACTTTTCTTTTTATTATCCCTGGTCCACAGGATGTCTGTCTTCAGAATTTCTGTATTTCTTGTATTTCTTGTTGTGCTTCCGAAAGGTAAGCAAACACCAACAAACCTACTGATCATCACCATGAAGCCGCTTGGTCATGGGTGAAATATGAACATTTGTAGGGAAATATGGAACAAGTATATCATTATAGTAGAAACACAGTCAGTTGGCGATCTATAGAAAGATATTGTGAAAGTTTGGATCATCAGTCTATGAAATCGCTTGATAGTTTTCCATTCTGTTGATATATATATATATATATATATATATATATATATATATATATATATATATATAACAACACCTAAACACTGTAACGTTAATGTAAGCGTACTTTCATAACTTTGTTTTTCTATGTGAGTGAAGGAGACAAAAGGCAGAAATGCCTGTAGCGAGTGCCCCCCCATAGTTGAAAGAGTGACATGGCCAAAATCAAGGGACGTTTGAGCCAAAATGCCTGGACACACGGAGTTTGAAGCAATTTAAGTCATAACAGGAGGGAAAGACTGATTCTGGGACAGAGTTCCAGAGCTCAGCTGTTGAATAGAAGACTGAGAGTAACGTTTCACTCTTGGATTGGAGAGTTAAACAGAGTAGGGGTGGGATTGTGTTGCAAGACGGGTACCACGTACTCTACGTAGAGGAGGTGGTATACACTGGGAGAGCTCTGAGGAGCACTGATTATTGTAGTAGAGGTAGAATAGCATGAGAGACGCAACATTGCGGCGAAGAGAGAGAGTTTGCAGAGAGTTGGTGAGTGGTCGGGAATTAATTATATGAAAGGCCTTCCTTTCTACTTTGTCTTGGAGTGCGGTGTGAGAGGATCCTCCCTACACATGTAAACAATACTCAATACAAGGACGCACTGTGCCCCTGTACAGAGCATTAACAAGTAAGTTATTGATTATGATATGCAGTATATTTCAAATACATAACATATACAAAAACTCTCTCTCTCTCTCTCTCTCTCTCTCTCTCTCTCTCTCTCTGGTATAATGGTGTGGTTATGCGCATATCTTTTTTTGTTTTTAGTTTTCGGATTTCAAAAGTATAAGAGACATATATTAAGTTTCTTTACAATTAATGCACCATTATGGTACATATGAAAGACACATTTACTGACACATTCTTAACCCTTAATTGGCGGCGCGCAACTTATTTCGTGTGAAATAAACATGGACTATGTGGCGGTTCACAACTTATGTCGAGCGCCATTTTCAGCACGTAATGTTGCTGAGAGAGAGAGCTGAGCGGTGGGACGAGCGTAGTAACCTTATAACCGCTCCACACCACCGTGGTGGACCTACTGATATGAATCCCACCCTTCCCTTCCCTCTCACACTCGCTACACAGGGAATTATGTAGGGAAATTACCTAATTACAGGGTTTTTGCACTCGTGTTGCACGATCGTTGCAAGAGAACCAGTGGTCGTACAAGGATCGTTCGGGTGTCATTGGAAAGCTCTCTTTATGCCCTTTCAGGGATAGATACTTGATTTATGCTCTGGCTCTTATTTAGGCATGACAATGATCACGTAAATAACCCTATTTAGGGTAAAAAAAAAACACTGGGCGCTACGGTCAAATAGACCACCTAGCCCGCTAAATAAGGGTTAATATGCTTATATAATTATGGTGTTTGCTTTGTGGACAGATCTTAAACAGCCATCATTATATTGAAATAGTTTTAAATGTTCAAGCTTGCGAATTGGAGAGTAATAATAAATAGCGCATGGCTACATGTAACAGTTGGTTAAACAAAGAAATCCCCATGAAAAGTGAAAGTTTTGTTAAAATAACAATACGAGGATTTGGAATAGATACATTTTGAACGGGAGCACAAAACGTCCGAAGCAAAACGATCAGCAAATGTTGAACAGAGAAAAGAGTAAGAATATAAGAAACACAAAGGAGAGAGTAAAAATAAGAAACTTGCAAGAATGGAGAGAGCAAGAGAGAGATTTACTGGAGGAGGGAGAGGGGAGAAGGGTGTGTTGAAATATATTGGAAAATAAATTGGACACTGGAAGAAGAGGCCGGAAAAGAAAGATACAAACAGTTAAAAGATCGTAAAAGCCTCACCTCAAGACCTCAATCTACTTATGGAACAGTTATCTAAACAATTCTAGTGACACAACGGACAAGGTGAATACATTAATGAACAGAGATATATAAAGTATAGATAAGTGAGAGAGTGAGAGAGAGAGAAGGAGGGAGAGTTACCTAGTAATATTTATGTGAGGGTGATCAATACAATAGGTTATGATGTATCTAGGTAATGTTCGCAACCCTTTATACGTGGGCTAGGTTTGATATTCTTATTTTGTCCACAATCATGTGTTAAATGGAATAAGCAACTTAAAAAAGTATATCACAGCACAATACCACAACCACCGCTTCCATCAAAACATATTACCAACACTTCTGCTTCCTCTCTAAACAAGGACGTACGACCAATGAATAATTATTAGCATGAAGAACAATAACAGTAAAAGCACCGTCAGCGATTAATACGTCCAATAGATAAATGGCGTACTAACTTATGAAGATCGAAAAACCGCATTAAGTGACCGAAGAACCACATAGATAGTGCCTTTACGATACCGCATCTTCTTATGATAATCATAACTTGAGAACCAAAATCGTAACTCTCGTCACAAGAATACTATATTATTGTATACGAGTAAAAATCAGAACTTCTTATATGCCGGTATTCTACAGTATAGTAGGTCTGGGATCAGCATGATGTAGCAGTAAGCTAATATATATAAAACCACACACACACACACACACACACATACTGTATATATATATATATATATATATTATAGTCAAAATCGGTATTGACTCTCACCTTATTACAACTTGTGGAAGTTTTGATAGCCCTGGCACCGGAAGTTAAAAAATACAGTCTAACACAAACACTCACATTTTATTTTAACTTTGCCACAATATAGCCCGAGAACTGCCATATGAATTTCTCCCTCGAAAGTGTGGTGGCGGCAGTGGCTGTGGGAGCGGGGAAATATATGTAAAATGTATGCAAAACATTCTGGTCGAGGTGAGTTTGAGCATTAGGGAGAGAAAGATAGGCATAGCCAATGACAGTCTGGGATTAGAATGTCTTTGGTGGATTTATTTGTCCTACTTTGCCTTCGGGTTGTTGCTGATTTACTTGTAGGTGTATGAGTTTGGGGAAGGGTGAGGTTGAGGTTGGGTGGGGTTCTGAGAATTTATGTTTGTGCGAGTAGATGTCAATGTAAATAGTGAACATTTTTCATAGGAAATGAATGTTAAGAAATATGTAGTTTCTAGAGTCAAATGTTTGTAAAAGGTGATAGTATTTGTAACAGCATTAAGTATTTGGAATCAAATGAAAACTTGTGAAAAGAGTGTTGGCTATTATTAAAAACATTATTTGCAAGAGGATTGTAATGTTTGTAGAATGAAGTTGGGGCTTTGAAAGAAAAGGTTGAGGATGATATATAACCCTTAGACGGTCGCCCACACGATTACATTTATTTGGAGGTTTTGATCAGAGTGGTCCGCCACACGAATCGCGTTCTTAGGCTTTCAGAAATTTGACGAACAAAACTTGAAACGCAATCAGCATAAAAATTCCTCTACAATTAACAATCGATGTGCTTGAAATATGGACATTATTGGCAATGCTATGTGACGCCTTGTCATTCTGCGAACGAATCAATAGTCAGTTGATTTCTGCTGCGTGCGAGTCAGTTATACGGTGTGGTGCGCTGCTCCATTCTTTACAAATGGAGGTTATATAGTATATGAACCAATGATCGTTTAGTGTTAACATTGCTAAAATACATTGTGATATGGTTATGTGTTATACAGTTGTGTCTCTTTCCTAAATATATTTACTGTATGGTAATAATAGTGTATTGTGCAAACAATTTAAATTTAGAAACTGGTTAGATAGAGTTACTCTTATTTGATGAATGCATACACATTTGTAGTGAAAAATGTATTAGAGCTAGGAAGATCGTTGTTATTTTACTCTCTTTTTCATGCAATGCGTTTTACCTAAAATTATAGTTCATAGCTATAAATCTAAAAAAAAACTAAAATATACAGAAAATTATAAAAATGTAATACTATGCGGGTTGAAGTTTTGTCTATATTCATATGAAAGATATTTTGGTGATAACAAATTATGATGTCACCATTGCAAACTGTTTGAAAAAATAATCCTTATATTATGTTATCACTAAAAATTTAGAAATACAGCCAGTTGAAGTCGGAAGAATGACAGAAACAATTTGTTGGAATCAATTTTAGCGATGACCATTCGATATTTTTGTTTATAGATTTGCCCAACACTTATTTGCAGCCCTTGTAAAGGCACCAGCTTGATGCATTTTTTCCATTTTCCATTTTACAACTCAAGGTTATTTTTACACTGCCTGTCGGTACTGTTGTCTGGCTGTTGACTTGGAGGATGAGACAAAGGAACAGCATTTCGGTTATAGTTTATGTCAGAGGAATTAGTTCCGTATTACACAGCGTTATTTCGTGGCAATAGTATTTTTTGTAAACAAAAAATATATATTATTAGAACATAGTGGTTGTGTTGCTAAAGTTTCAGCTATACGATTATTGATAGTGAAGTATCGAATAAAGAATGGAAAACAATATAGAGTATTCGTGGAACTGTCAAGAGCATTTGGGCCGAGTAGATTATTAAGAGTCTGTGGGCTGTGCGAACATTGCTTGGTGTGGGAGGTACTGTAAATACAGCTTGAGTTTATTCATGTGAACAGCGCCCTCCTCGAACATCACCAAAATGTAATGCTGCCAGGGATATATTGTGGTATTATATACCTATTAATGTAATGCTGCCAGGGATATATTGTGGTATTATACTATTAATGTAATGCTGCCAGGGATATATTGTGGTTATATACCTATTAATGTAATGCTGCCTAATGCTGCCAGGGATATATTGTGGTATTATATACCTATTAATGTAATGCTGCCAGGGATATATTGTGGTATTATATACCTATTAATGTAATGCTGCCAGGGATATATTGTGGTATTATATACCTATTAATGTAATGCTGCCAGGGAATATTGTGGTATTATATACGTATTAATGTAATGCTGCCAGGGATATATTGTGGTATTATATACCTATTAATGTAATGCTGCCAGGGATATATTGTGGTATTATATACCTATTAATGTAATGCTGCCAGGGATATATTGTGGTATTATATACCTATTAATGTAATGCTGCCAGGGATATATTGTGGTATTATATACCTATTAATGTAATGCTGCCAGGGATATATTGTGGTATTATATACCTATTAATGTAATGCTGCCAGGGATATATTGTGGTATTATATACCTATTAATGTAATGCTGCCAGGGATATATTGTGGTATTATATACCTATTAATGTAATGCTGCCAGGGATATATTGTGGTATTATATACCTATTAATGTAATGCTGCCAGGGATATATTGTGGTATTATATACCTATTAATGTAATGCTGCCAGGGATATATTGTGGTATTATATACCTATTAAGGGGGAGATAGTTTCGTTTCCTCACTCGTGTTTAGTCCCATTAGTTTTGAGATTTTAAGACGTTCGTTCTATTATTTTGACGATTTTTAGACTTTTCGCCCGATTTTTCTGACAATGTAAAGACTTTTAGTGCCATATACAATAGGTGACGATTTTTTCCTGGCGAGCGATAGCGAGCCTGTAGTTTTAACTTTTAGGAGGAACCGGCCTTTGACCGGGAAATTTGTCTACAAAATAATGTAAAAATTTATCTTGAAGTGGGTCTAGGGGGTGTTTTTTTATTTAGGTTGATGGATGTCTAGCGAGGAAACTATCACATACATTTATAATAAATAAATAGACTAACAAATAACCACTACCCCCTTAAAGTCTATCTATATGCTCAGGCCCAATCCCCATTTTGGGGGTAGCCGACTCAAGACAGAGCAAGAACAGGGAAAACACAAAAACAACATAAAACAACAAATAAACACAGATAAAAAGCACAAACTCACAAAACATCCAGGTCACCCAGGAGAAGACCCAGAGACCAGGGTCACCAAGGTCGCTCCAGCACTCCCCCGGCCCCCGACCACCCGGAGAGGTTCAGATCTCGGCAGGCAGACATGCAGCGGAGCCAAAGCCACAAGCCCTCCCACCACACTTCCAGGCGCACCCTTCATATTAATCATCTCCCCGGGCCAGGCGCCTGATGGACTATTATCTATCCAACTTGCGCCCGACCCCTTACTCCAAATGACCACGTGTTCACTCAACTATTCACAAGCATTCTCCATTCACTCCTGTCCACCACCACTTCCCCTGCCTGATCTATAGTCATTCCTCTATCATCCAAAGCATTTCTTACACAGTCTCTCCATCTCAATGGGGGTCTTCCTGCCCTTCTATCTCCCCTTGTACCTGACTCACATATTCTCTTTGTAAGCCTTTCATCTCCCATTCGTTCAACATGACCATACCAGCTCAGCACCCTTCTGTCCACTCTGGCTGACAAAATGTTCCTGCTGCCCCACTCTCCTACGTATCTCTTCATTCCTCAATCTGTCTCTACGAGTAACTCCACACATACTCCTCAAGCAGCTCATCTCCATCACATCCAGCCCTCTTTTCTCCTTTTTCTTCAGAGCCCATGTCTCAGCCCCATACATCACTGTTGGCACAACAATTCCTTGATACAGTGCACTTTTTACTTTCACTCCGAGATTTCTCGTCTTCCACATACTTCCCATTGCTCCGAAAACCTTCCTTCCTTCACACACTCTCTGTTTTACCTCCACTTCCATACCTCCACTCCTGCTTATCGTTCCTCCTAGATATTTAAAACACTCTACTTGTTCCAATATTTCCCCATCCAGCCTCACATCTAGATTCACCCTATGCTCTCCCCTATTACACACCATTACTTTACTTTTATTGACGTTCACCTTCAGTTTCCTCCTTCCACAAACCACACCAAACTCTTTGACTGCCCGCTGCAGTTTCTCATCAGAATCCGCCACCAATGCTGTGTCATCAGCGAACAGCAACTGATTCAACTCCCAATCTCTACCATTCTTTCCTACTAAACCCAATCCTCTTCCCATAGTTCTCCTTTTCACCTCCCTCACCACACCATCCATAAACATATTAAACAGCCATGGTGACATTACACAACCCTGTCACAAACCTACCTTTACCTCAAACCATTCACTCAACTCACCATTTCCTACTCTCACACATGCTCTGCTCCCTTCATAAAAACTCTTAACTGCTTCTAACAAATTTCCTCCTATTTCATAAATCCTTAACACCTTCCACATTGCTTCACGGTCCACACGATCATACGTTTTTTCCAAGTCCATAAAAGCCCAAAATATCTCCTTATGCTTCTCTAAATACTTCTCGCATATCTGTCTTACTGCAAACATCTGATCCACGCACCCTCTTCCTCTCCTAAAACCGCACTGTTCTTCTCCTATTGCAACTTCCATACACTTTATTATCCTCTCAATCAACACCCTGCCATACAGCTTTCCAACCAGTGACAATAAACTAATACCTCTATAACTTGAACACTCCTGCCGATCTCCCTTCCCTTTGTACAACGGCACAATACATGCACTCTTCCAGTCTATTGGTACCATTGACACAGCAAAGCACACATTGAAAAGTCTCACCAACCAATCTATTATCACATCTCCACCCTTCTTTATACACTCCACAGCAATACCATCCAAACCTTCTGCTTTTCCCGCTCTCATTTGTTTCACTGCTTCTTTCACCTCATTTTCCTCAATCCTTTTATTCATTCCCTGCCACCTGGGTGGCCTGGGTAACCTATCTCCATCCACCTCTGCTTCAATCACTGCTTCTCTTCCATCTCTTGTATTTAACAAAGATACCCCCTTAAAGTATCATAAATAAATAATAAAACACATAGAGTTAATATCTAATTTGGTGGCACACCATTGTGGTTTGAAACGTATCACCTGTTTAATGGCAGTAAAACTGGACATTCAAAATCAATTGGAAGCAATATGTGCCCATTACTAGTTTATTGTGTCAATAATCAACATCATTAGTGAAATATAAACATGCTGTCGAAGAAATTTAGCTATTCTAAAATGTATTGGAATATCTATACAAGTACACTTTTTCTCGAGAGACTCCATGATGAGTTGTCGTTAGGAGACATCATTGACATCAAGATTTGCAGAAAAGGGAATCATCCCAGCTGAATTGCTGCAAATTATTGTAATGACCCTTTGGTCGAAGTCACTGAGTCTATTACTTTGCTTTAAATCAGTCGTATATGTAAAGTGTTTGGTAACTTTTAAATACAGTGGTGTTAATTACAGTTAGCTACATTAAGGAAAAAAACAATTAAAAGCTTACCAGGTAAAGTGATAATTGGACGAGGAGAACCACAAGACCAAAGAATAAAGGATTTGTGATGTGCCAACAAACAGGAATTATGTAAGAGACGGGATAGAGTCCGAGCAAATATAGACAGAAAAGCGATACACTTATTTCTTTCTGACTGTCATAATGCCTAGCTCTAGCTCTCTTACTCTCATTCACTCATTCACTCTCTCTCTCTCTCTCTCTCTCTCTCTCTGTTCAAGTTCAAGTTATGTATTATCGAGCCAAACAAATCCAAGCCTGAATATTATATTTTTGAAATAATCAAGGCAAGTATAATAGGATGCCGATTTTCTGATCAAAAGTATTTGCTAAAGTTTGATATACCTCCTTCTCCTGGGGAGTACTATAAGTGGCTGATAAGGATAGCTGGAACTCTTGTCTCACCACCTGATCTTTTTGGTGACCTATTTATTCCATGCCTCATAACCATGGAAGGCAACTCCAGTTTGCCCTACAAAACACCTCTCTTTATCAATATACTATGCTACTATTAGATTATATACTACACTATCTTCTTACCTCCTCCCTTACGAAGAGTAGGGGGCACCCGCCTTTCAACACATTGTCTGTCCAACCCTCTAACTCAAGATAGAACTACAGGTAATATTCCCTGTTTTTCTTCTACTCAACAAATAAGCTCTGAAATTCTCTCCCTCAATCAATCTTTCCCTTATCCTCTGAACTAAACTGCTTAAAGCTCCATGTGTCCAGCCATTTTGACTCTACCATACCTTGAATTTGGCTCTGATTCTATCTGCAAACTTCATCTTTTGTCTCAATACACATTGAAAATTAAAACATAAAGATCCCATTTACAAATGATTATAATAACACTGCTTAGAGACGGCATAAGTATAAGAATAGTGGTCAATAGTTCCGTAAACGCACTTATAGTATTGTTGTAGTGTGTCACCTCTTGTATATGATGGCCAAGATTTAGTGCGTTAGTGATCGCCTGTCATGGAAATTGGGCTGGGCTACATAATGAGTCACGGAATATTAAAGAGAAAGAGAGAGAGAGAGATTACGGGTTATGTGGTTCCCAACCAGTTTATTATGACACTGCAGCCCCCTCGAAATATTGTGACTGCTCTGTCACCCGCACAGGGTAATGGTACCTTGAGTAGTGTTACATGTTCTAGTTGGTGTAATTCTGATTGTTATTGTTGTTCAATATCTTCTTATATCTTGTTGCCCTGCCTTTTCCATTAATTGTTTGTTCTATGCGTAAGAAAGGGACCAAAGGCAAAACTGCCTTTAACGAGTGACCCCTCAAATTAAAAGAGTGACAGAGAGCCAAAGTCAAGATAAGTTACGAGTCAAAATGTCTGGACACACGGAACGTGAAGGAGTTCTAGCCGTAGCCTATTATATCGAATATCTATTATGGTATTCCCTGAACATCAGATCTTATTTCTCTAGTATTTCTGTAGTATTATTATATTTTTCTTACCGACCCTCGTCCTTCCTCTTGTTCGTCCCCTGCCTTTGTCAGACTTGTAATTACTTTCAGGCGTTCTCTCTCTCTCTCTCTCTCTCTCTCTCTCTCTCTCTCTCTCTCTCTCTCTCTCTCTCTCTCTCATACCATAATTAGCCCCGAGTATATAAAAATACTGTGGACTCATTAAGCTCCAGATAATGGAGGGATGGTACTCTTCTCCCCCCCCCCCCCCCTCCCTTCTTTCTCTCTCTCTCTGCCTCCCCACTATCTTTGATAATTAACCCCGAGTCTATATACTGTACTGTATATACCGTGGACTCATAATAAGCCCCTGGTAATGAAGGGATGGTGACCCGGTCGGGTATGGCGGCATATTACGTAGCTTATTGACGACGAGGTTAACGGGAGGGAGACTATGCAATCCCAGTTTTAAAGGAGAGTGACCCGCTTCAAGGCAGGTTTGTACATTTTTTGGTAGAACATTTTCCTTCTGGAATTACAAGCTCGCTATTGCTCGCCAGGAAAAAGTCGACACCTAAATGACACAAAATGGTCTTTGACCGAACTTTTCTGGGAACCTATTTCTCGGTTTTATTGGGGGTTGACTGTATAGCCTTATGTGAAGTGATATAACATACGAGTACCACGGAGTCAACATGGCGTCTATATGCTAAAATCTGGCGGTAAAACTACAATATAAACTTACCCATAGCTGTCATTTCAAGGGGCTAATCTCTTGAGCAAACAGTAGTGCCAATTTAGCATACTTATAGCTAGATCTAGAGGAATTTACTTCGATCTAACAGAATTTTCTTGCAGCTAGTGACATGAATTTTAGTTACATTTTAGGAATATTAGTGATATTAAACGATATTAGAGAGATCATGGTATTATTCTATATATTGTTGTCAGTATTTTACTATCTAGCGACATTCTAGCAACTTTTGAGAATACTGTAAATCTAGTGGTATTTTTTGTTTCGCTTTGGTAACCCTGGGACTGAGCTGGTTATTATTTTCTTGGATATTTATTATCAACTGTCCAAGGATGTAGGTGGGTACAATTGACAAAGGTGGAGGTAAATCTGGAGCCATACATAGAATATAAGCTAATTAAGCAAAGATTGGAGCTGGAATGAGTGTAGCATTAGTAAGTCTGTAAAACAAACCCAGGATAGCCTGTGAACCACTGTGAACTGGTCTTAATTTCGGCTCAGTTTTCAATGGTGGCCCATGCTGACGTCATCACCCCCCTTAAAATATAAATATCTTTTGTGAATTTGTTTGCTATTTTTTGGTAAAAATTATAACAAAGCAAAGTACACGTGCATTATTTGTCAAATTAACATGCTTTGAAGAGTGACAAAAACAGGATGAGATATTTGGTGAGCCATGCCCTTTAACCCGGCCAGCCCCAGCGACGCGTCTGACGAGTCACCTATGTATGTAACGCCAAACCCCAGCGCGCCAGACGCGTCACCCTTATAGCTCAGTCGTAAGACTCAGAGTGGCTCTACCTAGAGGGCTCAGATTTGTATGGGAACTGTGTAAGTATCCCACGCACCCATGCCGATGGTTGAAAACTCTCAAAGTCCAACCGCGTGCGCGTGAGCGCGCAAAAACATGTTTTTGGGGGGAAATTACCTTCAATTTTTTAATCTTGTAAAATCCGTTTTCGGGGGCTCTGTAGGATCATTTTTAGAGCTTTTTGATTGGTTTTTCGTGGTTTTTCCTTCATTCCTAACCCATTCGCTATTGTTTCTGAACAAAAAAAACTATTTTCAAAACCGGCCGGGTTCTGGTGGTACATTTATTAATAACTAGCCGGGGCTCGACGGGTTAAGATTGGCATGAGCATTGATGTGAAAGGTTATCTGGTACATACAAATTAATTATATAAATATATTTTTACTTTAGCATTAATTTTTAAAAGGAAGTACCTGAAAACTTATTTTTTTTTTTTTTTTTTTTTCTATGTGATTGAGGGAGGCAAAAGGCATAACTGCCTATAGCGAGTGCCTCCCCCATAGTTGAAAGAGTGACAGGGCCAAAATCAAGGGACGTTCGAGCCAAAATGCCTGGACACACGGAGGTTGAAGCAATTTAAGTCATAGGAAGAGGGAAAGACTGATTCTGGGAGAGAGTTCCAGAGCTCAGCTGTTGAGTAGAAGAAAGTTTGAGAGTAACGTTTCACTCTTGGGTTGGAGAGTTGCACAGAGTAGGGGTGGGATTGAGTTGCAAGACGGGTACCACGTGCCCTACGTAAAGGAGGTGGTATGCACTGGGATAGCTCTGAGGAACACTGATTATTATAGTAGCGATAGAATAGCGAGAGAGATGCAACATTGCGGCGGAGAGAGAGAGATTGCAGAGAGTTGGTGAGTGGACGGAGTTAATGATACGAAGGCTCCTTTCAACTTTGTCTAGGAGAGCAGTGTGAGAGGAACCTCCCCACACATGTGAACAATACTCAATACAAGGGCGCACTATGCCCTGTACAGAGCAAGAAGCTGTGCAGGGGAAAAGAACCCCCTAAGGCGGTTGAGCACACCCAGCTTCTGGGATGCTGCCTTAGCAAGACTGGTAATATGGTCCTTCCAAATGAGAGCAGAAGAAAAAGAGACACCAAGAATATTGAGAGAAGATGAAGGGTTGATTTTTGTATTGTTGAAGAATAAGGGATAGTCCGCTGGGAGATCCTGACGGGTAGATAGATGGAGAAATTGGGTTTTGGAAGCATTAAAGTTAACAAGGTTTTCTCTGCCCCAATTGGAAATAGTATTTAGATCAGAATTTAAGAGTTCGTAGCCTATTATATCGAATATCTATTATGGTATTCCCTGAACATCAGATCTTATTTCTCTAGTATTTCTGTAGTATTATTATATTTTTCTTACCGACCCTCGTCCTTCCTCTTGTTCGTCCCCTGCCTTTGTCAGACTTGTAATTACTTTCAGGCGTTCTCTCTCTCTCTCTCTCTCTCTCTCTCTCTCTCTCTCTCTCTCTCTCTCTCTCTCTCTCTCTCTCCCCCATCACCACTTTTCTCCCATACCATAATTAGCCCCGAGTATATAAAAATACTGTGGACTCATTAAGCTCCAGATAATGGAGGGATGGTACTCTTCTCCCCCCCCCCCCCCCCCCCCTCCCCCTCCCTTCTTTCTCTCTCTCTCTGCCTCCCCACTATCTTTGATAATTAACCCCGAGTCTATATACTGTACTGTATATACCGTGGACTCATAATAAGCCCCTGGTAATGAAGGGATGGTGACCCGGTCGGGTATGGCGGCATATTACGTAGCTTATTGACGACGAGGTTAACGGGAGGGAGACTATGCAATCCCAGTTTTAAAGGAGAGTGACCCGCTTCAAGGCAGGTTTGTACATTTTTTGGTAGAACATTTTCCTTGGAATTACAAGCTCGCTATTGCTCGCCAGGAAAAAGTCGACACCTAAATGAACAAAATGGTCTTTGACCGAACTTTTCTGGGAACCTATTTCTCGGTTTTTATTGGGGGTTGACTGTATAGCCTTATGTGAAGTGATATAACATACGAGTACAACGAGTCAACATGGCGTCTATATGCTAAAATCTGGCGGTAAAACTACAATATAAACTTACCCATAGCTGTCATTTCAAGGGGCTAATCTCTTGAGCAAACAGTAGGGCCAATTTAGCAAACTTATCGCTAGATCTAGAGGAATTTACTTCGATCTAACAGAATTTTCTTGCAGCTAGTGACATGAATTTTAGTTACATTTTAGGAATATTAGCGATACTAATCGATATTAGAGAGATCGTGGTAGTATTACTATACCGATTGTTGTCATTTATTTACTATCTAGCGACATTCTAGCAACTTGTGAGAATACTGTAAATCTAGTGGTATTTTTGTTTCGCTTTGGTAACCCTGGGACTGAGCTGGTTTATTTTCTTGGATATTTATTATCAACTGTCCAAGGATGTAGGTGGGTACAATTGACAAAGGTGGAGGTAAATCTGGAGCCATACATAGAATATAAGCTAATTAAGCAAAGATTGGAGCTGGAATGAGTGTAGCATTAAGTCTGTAAAACAAACCCAGGATAGCCTGGAACCACTGTGACTGGTCTTAATTTCGGCTCAGTTTTCAATGGTGGCCCATGCTGATGTCATCACCCCCCTTAAAATATAAATATCTTTTGTGAATTTGTTTGCTATTTTTTGGTAAAAATTATAACAAAGCAAAGTACACGTGCATTATTTGTCAAATTAACATGCTTTGAAGAGTGACAAAAACAGGATGATATTTGGTGAGCCATGCCCTTTAACCCGGCCAGCCCCAGCGACGCGTCTGACGAGTCACCTATGTATGTAACGCCAAACCCCAGCGCGCCAGACGCGTCACCCTTATAGCTCAGTGTCGTAGACTCAGAGTGGCTCTACCTAGAGGGCTCAGATTTGTATGGGAACTGTGTAAGTCCCACGCACCCATGCCGATGGTTGAAACTCTCAAAGTCCAACCGCGTGCGCGTGAGCGCGCAAAAAACATGTTTTTGGGGGGAAATTACCTTCAATTTTTTACTCTTGTAAAATCCGTTTTCGGGGGCTCTGTAGGATCATTTTTAGAGCTTTTTGATTGGTTTTTCGTGGTTTTTCCTTCATTCCTAACCCATTCGCTATTGTTTCTGAACAAAAAAAACTATTTTCAAAACCGGCCGGGTTCTGGTGGTACATTTATTAATAACTAGCCGGGGCTCGACGGGTTAAGATTGGATGAGCATTGGGTGAAAGGTTAACTGGTACATACAAATTAATTATATAAATATATTTTTACTTTAGCATTAATTTTTAAAAGGAAGTACCTGAAAACTTTTTTTTTTTTTTTTTTTTTTTTTTTTCTATGTGATTGAGGGAGGCAAAAGGCATAACTGCCTATAGCGAGTGCCTCCCCCATAGTTGAAAGAGTGACAGGGCCAAAATCAAGGGACGTTCGAGCCAAAATGCCTGGACACACGGAGGTTGAAGCAATTTAAGTCATAGGAAGAGGGAAAGACTGATTCTGGGAGAGAGTTCCAGAGCTCAGCTGTTGAGTAGAAGAAAGTTTGAGAGTAACGTTTCACTCTTGGGTTGGAGAGTTGCACAGAGTAGGGGTGGGATTGAGTTGCAAGACGGGTACCACGTGCCCTACGTAAAGGAGGTGGTATGCACTGGGATAGCTCTGAGGAACACTGATATTATAGTAGCGATAGAATAGCGAGAGAGATGCAACATTGCGGCGGAGAGAGAGAGATTGCAGAGAGTTGGTGAGTGGACGGGAGTTAATGATACGAAAGGCCTTCCTTTCAACTTTGTCTAGGAGAGCAGTGTGAGAGGAACCTCCCCACACATGTGAACAATACTCAATACAAGGGCGCACTATGCCCCTGTACAGAGCAAGAAGCTGTGCAGGGGAAAAGAACCCCCTAAGGCGGTTGAGCACACCCAGCTTCTGGGATGCTGCCTTAGCAAGACTGGTAATATGGTCCTTCCAAATGAGAGCAGAAGAAAAAGAGACACCAAGAATATTGAGAGAAGATGAAGGGTTGATTTTTGTATTGTTGAAGAATAAGGGATAGTCCGCTGGGAGATCCTGACGGGTAGATAGATGGAGAAATTGGGTTTTGGAAGCATTAAAGTTAACAAGGTTTTCTCTGCCCCAATTGGAAATAGTATTTAGATCAGAATTTAAGAGTTCTATGGCTTCATTACGTTTGTCGTTGAGGGATTGCTGGCTGGGGCGTTCTGAAAAACTAATGGAGTAGTGCAAGGTTGAGTCGTCTGCGTATGAATGGATGGGAATTAAGGTACAGTTAAGGAGATCATTTATAAAAATTAGAAAGAGAATAGGAGATAGGACAGAGCCCTGAGGAACACCGGAGTTTATAGAGTGAGGAAGTGAACAATGGCCGTCCACAACCGCGGCTATGGAACGGCCGGAAAGGAAATTAGAGACAAAGGCACAGATGGAGGGATAGAAACCGAAGGAGGGTAGTTTAGAAATTAAAGATTTATGCCAGACTCTATCGAAGGCTTTCGATATGTCTAGTGCAATAGAAAAAGTCTCACCGAAGTCCCGAAAGGAGGATGACCAAGAGTTAGTAAGATATGAAAGAAGATCACCAGTAGAGCGACCCTTAAGGAAGCCATACTGGCGATCTGAGAGCAGATTATGAGAAGAGAAATGCTTAAGAAATTTGGAAGCAAGAATAGTTTCAAAAACTTTAGAAAGACAAGAGATAAGAGCAATTGGACGATAGTTGGAGGGTTGAGAGCAGTCACCCTTCTTTGGGACAGGTTGAATGTGAGCAAACTTCCAGCATGAAGGGAAGACGTTAGAGGATAGACAGAGACGAAAGAGTTTGCCTAGGCAGGGAGTCAGCACGGAAGCACAGTTTTTGAGAACAACAGGAGGAACACCGTCCGGACCGTACGCCTTATTAGTGTTAAGCCCAGAGAGGGTAGAAAGTACATCTTTAGAAGGGATTAGGATATTAGGCATAAGTAAGAGAGAGGAGGGCGGAGAGGGAGGAATAGCACCGGAATCATCCAAGGTGGAGTTTCTAGCAAAAGTTTGAGCGAAGAGTTTAGCTTTGTCAGAGGAAGAAGTGATGGTTGTGCCATCAGAGTGGGAAAGGGGAGGGAAAGACGAGGAAGAGAAATTGTTGGAGAGGTTTTTGGCTAGATGCCAGAAAGCTTGGGAAGAGCTAGAGTTGGATAGTTCAGTGCATTTATTATTGATGAAAGAGTGTTTGGCAAGTCGAAGAACAGATTTGGCTTGATTCCGGGCAGAAACATATGAAGAATGAGAGTCTTGAGTTTTAAGGCGTCGGTACCGTTTGAATGCTTCCTCCTTATTGCGGACAGCAGTAGAACAGGCGTGAGTAAACCAAGATTTTTTAGCATTAGTCTGAGAGAAAGAGAATGGAATGTATGCTTCCATGCCCGATAGGATTACCTCGGTAATGCGTTCAGTACTCTCCGAGGGTCCTCGGCCATGGAAGCAGAAATCATTCCATGGGAAATCAAAGAAGTACTGCCGAAGAGCCTCCCAGTCGGCAGCGCCAAAGTGCCACAAGCGCCGCCGGCTAGGAGGATCGGGTGGCTGTACTGGAGAGATAGGACAGGTGACAGAGATAAGTTTATGGTCGGAGGAGCCCAAAGGAGAGAAAAGATCGACAGTATAAGAAGAAGGGTTAGAAGTTAGAAACAGGTCAAGAATGTTGGGCCGATCTCCGATGCGATCCGGGATACGGGTGGGTTGCTGAACTAACTGCTCTAGGTCATTTAGGATAGAAAAGACGTAGGCTTGTTCCCGGTGGATCAGTAGTGTGAGAGGAGAGCCAATGGCGGTGGTGAACGTTGAAATCTCCTAAGATGGAGATTTCTGAGAAAGGAGAAATGGATAGAATGTGTTCCACTGTAGAGTTTAGATAGTCAAAGAATTTAGGAAAGTTGGTAGAGTTAGGGGAAAAGATAGACAGCACAGCAGAAATATTTAGTAAGAGAGAATGACAGGAAAGTTTGAGCCATAAAGTGAGAATTCAGAGGAGTCGAAATCGGGAACACGAGAGCAAGTGAGTTTGTTGTGCACATATGCACAACATCCGCCTTTGGCTTTGAAACTAGGATAGAGAAAGTAGGAGGATACAGAGAAGGGGTTGCTGGATGTTGCTACAGACACCTGAGTTTCGGTGAGGAAGAGAAGATCAGGTTTGTAGGAGGAGAGATGGTGCTCAACAGAGTGAAAGTTAGAGGAAAGTCCGCGAATGTTGCAGAAATTAATAGAAAGAGTAACAGGCCGAGGTCCAGGTAATTGTGTGGGGACGTCGTCAGGGGATGGTCGGTCGGGTGAGGGGGCATTTATGGTCCCCCCCCCCTGGGGACTCCGAGGCTGGGCTACAATTCATCATTTTTTTTTTTTTAATTTTGGTGTGGAAGAATGAAGTGTGGTGCATGTTTAGTGTAGTGAAGTGGATAGGAGGAGGAGGTGTTTGTGAGAGCTAGCTGGATTGCTCTCAGTGTAAATGAGGCACAAAGAAAATCAGTAAGAGAGGCCAAGCAAGTGAAACAGGAGTTCCAGCGACTCTTTATCACATGCCTATAACCAGTTAATGTACCAGTTAATGTTTAATATATTTGTCTTTGGATTAAACTAACTTGAATTGATAACATTTGTATTAATAAGTTATAAGAACATATCATATTTAACCTAATCATTCATACATTTATATGTGTCGTTTTTTATATATTTCGTCTGTGATCATGACTTTTTAAGACAATACATTGAGGAAGGACAAACATTGACAACATAAGAACAGGTCCATGTTCCTAAAGTCATCCTCCATTCATAATGTTTTTTGTAAAATTGTTAAACAGTTGCAGGTTGTATATTTGTGGAAAACAACTGCAAGGACGTGAATTCCAGAGAGTATAAGTTGAGTATCCATTGAGTCGGCTACCCCCAAAATGGGGATTGGGCCTGAGCATATAGATAGATAGATAGATAAGTTCTGGGGATAAATACATTCTGATAAATGGAAGTTCTACATTGTGGAGGAAAGAGTGTGAATTCATGGGTATTTCCAGCTGCCCTAGTTCTGCAGCGAAAGATGCGGAGAGGTGGTCCAATTGAAGCAAGTTCCTCAGAACATTTACGGTGAACATATCTGTAGAGTAATGCAAGGGATGCAACATCTCATTGTATGAATAATGGCGGAAGATCCTGCGTGGCTACAGGGTTATTGATTAATCTAAATGCTTTATTTTGATTTTTGTTGTCAATTGCTTCAAAGCAACCACTCCACATCCATTCCACAAGGGTGACCAGTATTCCATCTGAGAACGAACATGACTTTTAAATATAATGGCTAACTGCTCATCAGTGAAGAATTCTCCAATTTGAGTTGTAATATGGCAATTTTGATTTATCGCTTAATTTGGCCAGATGATGCGCTGAAAATAGATATATCTCTCTCTATATATATCTAATCATATATACTTATCAAAACGTCAATATCCCTAAACATTAATCACTAGGTAAAACATCATATTGGCGTTGAGTTTATGTCTGTATATGTATTAAATGTTAACAATTCAAGAGTTACATTTGTATTAAGATATTAACTAAAAACCTTAACTTTATATAAATTCAACAAGAACACATTTATTAAAAGGAAAATATATACCTGTATGTCGCCACCGGAAGTGACATATGTGTAGCGCCCTTGTATGTGCGTGTCAAAAGTAATGTATTATGTGGGCAAGGCAATTATAATTATCAAATTACGTTCACGTACATGAAAGAATATAGAATGTCAATATCACTAATGGATTCCACGTAGCTTGTATAAAATATCATGGACCCATGTCAATTTAATTTGAAAAACCTAAAGGAATTGTTATAGTTCACACAGTTCACTCAACTTGGGAATAATGTTAGCCTTTGAACAACGGAAAAAATAATGGGATGAACATAAATAATTAATAATGTCGAGTAGAACTTAGGAACTGTACATTAAAAAAGAAAATATATATATATATATATATATATATATATATATATATATATATATATATATATATATATATATATATATATATATATATATATATAGAGAGAGAGAGAGATTGGTGTTCTCACGTTAAAGCTAGAGGTGTTAGCAATATTAGAAAAAGAATGAAGAATGAGGGAAATTCACTTGGGAGAAAACTAGAGATTAACAATGTGTATAAAAGATACTGTGACAGAAAGAGAATAAAGAATCAAGGAAAGGCAAATGTAGGGAAAGAGACAGACAGGACATGGTATAAACGGGAATTTGTGAACATGTGTTGTTGTCCCATTTGCAGTCTCTGTTTACAGGTTTTGTTACATGTTTGTATTCCTTTGTCTTATTTACAAACGTGATGAATATATATATTTTTTGTTAGACCAACATTAGTTTCGCAGCAATCCAAAGAGTTGACGGACGTATCTTAATGAATGAAATAACTATAATTAACACGGATCTCACTTGAAAAACGTCTTTACACTCTCTATTTGGGTAAATTGGTTGCAAGAACAATTAAGAGTTAATATATATATATATATATATATATATATATATATATATATATATATATATATATATATATATATAATATATATATATATAATGGACGCAATGCCTTTTTAGTGTGGTTTTACCGAATTTCGTAAAGGCTTAAGGACGCGATCCCGTCCACCCGTGCGCGAGGGCAAAAGTGCCTTTGGACGAGAACGCGTCCTCACATGCGCTAGAGAGTAAACCTATTTCTGGTTACTATCAGATGATTTCATTCAGTTTAAAAAGGGCCTCCAGCAATTAACAGTCTTTCAACTATCTTACTTAACCCTATATACTACCACAGATCCTTCTTGAGTTGCACAATATTGTCTAAATAGAGCTAGAAGAACATTTTAAAATTTCGCAGGTACAGACAAATCTGTCATAATTATATATATTTCCTATGCACATTTGTATTTAATAAAGAGCTTGGCACGGGATTAGCACATACTCGTACCAGAATAATGAATATTGAGGCTTGTCCGCAAATCCGTTGCAAATCTATTTATTTCACTGATTATTGAAGCATTATTAGCATATGCTAATTAAATTATTAATGTTCAACACACTTAATGCCATCGTTGCCGAGCTAGTGAGTCGTTAGAGGTTTATGTTGGAATGTGTGTGTGTGTGTGTGTGTGTGTGTGTGTGATCTCTACTGAGATAATTTATATTTAACCACATCCTCTTATATTTAGACTTGACCATAACCCCACGTAAATATATACACATTATCACAATGCAAGCGAAACATAAATAGTATATTATATCAAACTTGAGGCTCTTATTTATATACCTATCCATCTCATACACTTTCGGAGCTATGAAGGTGTCCGTTGTAAAGCCCTTGCTGCACAGTTTTCTCTCAATACGAAAATGCCCAACCTTTTTAGTACCGATGATGTCTTTTGTATATTACTTTCAGACATATTTGTATTAAGCTTCGGAAGGATATATGGCAGCTGAAAAGGATTAATTGAGATAGGTTTTGCCTTTTAATGGGTAGACGTCGTTCCTAAGCTGAATAGAATTGTCTAATAGTTGCCACACTATAATGAAAAGGACGTCACCGGTATTGAAGGGGTTAAGGTGGCTAATTTAATACCAATGATTTATGTCATTTAATCAGCTTGTGAACCTCATCCTATTATCTCAGAACTATTCTCTAAGAATATTATCCGGAAACTGGCATGTTTTATTATAGGTGGTTGATAGACAGCGAAATTTTTGGGGAGAGAGTAGACATTTGACAGACAAGTAAGGAGAGACAAAGAGATAGCTGACAAATTACAGAAAGCCAGAGAGGGGGAGTGGAGGGCTGACAAACAATTAATAGACAAAGATACACATATGTATTCTGCTCGCTTGCCTGTTTGGGTTGGACAAGGATAGAATGCTAAACCAAAACACTCGGAAAAATGTAGTGTTTTACCTTTGAAACTTCAAAGTAATGTTCATATATTGGTTTGAAAGTAACATTCTTAACCCACACTAATCATAGTATGAAAATTAAATTTTAGTTTACATTATGTAAATAAGAGAGATATTCAAGGCATAACATGAGTTGACTACTACTAACACACCACCAGTCAACAGCAGTAACAACCCTATCACTTTAGTGTTCACACATTGTTTGCAACATGTTTAAGTTCCTTCATTCAATTGCAACTTGGGTTTAACCCACTGTGTTTGAAAATGTTGCTGTAGGGATAACTTAATTTGCCAACAACTTACCATCCCCTGTTTGTAACAGGGATCCCTAATGAACCAACAACCACACTTGGAACTGGTTGTTAGCCCACATTTGCAACTGGGAATCTTGCTATGAAGAAGATGAAAGCCTTGATTGGATTCTCCCCGTTACTTCTCTGTCACCCTACAAGCAACAAAGCCGGAAAGGGCCATCTCGGGCTCGCTCAATAAGTGGGGTTCTTGGAAGATTATCAAGGCCAGCAGAATATCTGTCATTTGCCGTAATAATGTCTCGTGTGAATCATTGAAACTAAATACAATAGACATACTTAAATATGCATATTTACATTGATTTTTCACTTTCGTTCTCACACACACTCCGTCTCAATATCTCTCTCTCACGTTCTCTCTCTCTCTCTGTCACGCTCACTCATTCTCTCTCTCTCTCTCTCTCTCTCCTTACCTCGATTTCCCAGTCTCCTTGGAATTATAATACCTTAAGCAGATTACAGCTGTTCACGTATCTGAAATCACAGAATTGCATTTCTGGAATACAGCGACGGTGAAGCAGATTTGAGAATACGCTGTATCACTTGATATTATATTGTAAATAGTCTTGTAAGCTATATTTATGAACAAGTATAACGGGGGTGAAGATCGGTCCTATCCAGAGTGGGGTTTGGCATCCCCTACTCAACCTTAACATATCCGTCAGTCTCTTTTATTGTACTACTTTTCCTTCTTGGTGCTGGTGAGATCACCCGTTTGTGTAGCGCTACAAAGGGAGCTGCGGGCGGTGGGTGGCAATTGCACCCTCGGCTGATGATCCCCTCCCCTGCTGCTCTCTCAGAGACAGATCTCATCTCACCCTGGCACCTTCGGGGGCCCAAGCATCTGGAGAGGCTTCGGTCTACCAGACTCGGGTCTGTTCGGCAAGAGTCTGGGGAACTACAACAGCAATAACAACAACAACCACATGTACTTTAACAACCATATATACACAAAATTCTTTACAAATATTGATCGAGAAAATGTAATCCCAGATACTATGAAGTCATTTCAAACATATGACTGGTGAGCATCAGGAACTCCAGAAAGCTAATTTGTATATGCTAGAAACTGTTTTAGTCTCGATACCTGATATATAAATCAAATTTGAGAAAACTACTCCAGGCACCTCAGATTTACAGATGTTGATATTCAAGGGTTAATAGAGGCCTGAGAAAATACTTAAAAAATTGTTGCTTGAAAACATTATCAAAATCCAAAGAAACATTTAGGAATATTAACCAGAGGTCATAACCAGAAGCAAAAGGATGGTACCACTGAATGAAAAACCTGGAAAATGGGTAGTACAGCATAATCAGAAAATTGCTCACAAACACTTAATTTGATCATTGTTGAGACATAGGCATGTACTTAATCAAATCAACTTGTATATAAGTATTATGTAAAGTACGGTCGTCTTTTACGTACTATAATGCAATATTAGTGAATGGTTTGAGATAAATGTAGGTTTGCGACTGGGTTGTGTAATGTCACCGTGGCTGTTTAATGTATATATGGATGATGAGGTGAGGGAGGTGAAAATGAGAACTATGGGTAGAGGATTGGGTTTAGTAGGAAAGAATGGTAGAGATTGGGAGTTAAATCAGTTGCTGTTCGCTGATGACACAGCGTTGGTGGCGAACTCTGAGGAGAAACTGCAGCGGGTAGTCAAAGAGTTTGGTGTGGTTTGTGGGAGGAGGAAGCTGAAGGTGAATGTCAATAAAAGTAAAGTGATGGTGTGTAATAGGGTGATCGTAGGGTGAATCTAGATGTGAGGCTGGATGGGGAAATATTGGAACAAGTAGAGTGTTTTAAATATCTAGGAGGAACGACAAGCAAGAATGGAGGTATGGAAATGGAGGTAAAACAGAGAGCATGTGAAGGAAGGAAAGTTTTCGGAGCAATGATGAGTATGTGGAAGGTGAGTAATCTCGGAATGACAGATTGAGGAATGAAGAGATACGTAGGAGATTGGGCAGCAGGAACATTTGTCGGCCAGAGTAAACAGAAGGGTGTTGAGCTGGTATGGTAATTTTGAACGAATGGCAGATGAAAGGCTTACAAAGAGAATATGTGAGTCAGATACAAGGGGAGTTAGAGGGGTAGGAAGACCTCCATTGAGAAGGAGAGACCATGTAGGACAAGCAAAGGAAGATAGAGGAATGACTATAAATCAGGCAATGGAAGTGGAAATAAACAGGAATGAACGAAGAATGCTTGTCAATAGATGTGTGAAAACGCGGTCATTTGGGAAAGGGGGTTGGGCGCCAGTTGGACTAGATAATAGTCCATCAGGCGCCTGGCCCGGGGAGCCGGTATATATGAAGGGTGCGCCTGGATGTGTGGTGGGCGGGCTTGTGGTGGTGGGGCTTCGCTGCATGTCTGCCTGCTGAGACCGGAACTACTCTGCGAGGTCGGGGGCCGGTGGAGTGCTGGAGTGACCTTGGTGATCCCTTGTCTCTGGGCCTTCTGGGCGACCTAGATGTGTGTGAATTTGTGTTTTGGTTTTGTGTGTCCATTATTTTTGTTGTGTTGTGGTGTGCCTGTTCGGCCTCTGTCTCGTTTAGGACACCCCCCAGCTAAAAAAAAAAAAAAAGGAAAGGGAATGTGCCTGAGTATATACTGTAGTGTATATAGATAGATAGACTTTACTTTCCAATTGAATATCTAGTTATGTATCTATTGGCAGACAGCTCATAATCTAAGATGGCCACGATTGATTGCCTCCACCCATCTCATATCCCACCTCACTCTCAACTAATTCCTTCTATCTTCTTCTCGGTCTATTCTCACTCTCAGACACTCCTTTAGTCACCATCTCACTCTTCAGCAATATCTACATTCACACTATATTGCTCCTCATGTGTCTGCCAGTCTCTCCAGTTGACCCCAAATGAACTTCTCAAGTAACTCATTTGGGCCCCTGTCACTCTTGATTTATGCCTCTCCAACAGCATCCATGCTTCGCTCCCATACATTAATCTCGGGATTTACCACACTATCATGCAGTGACTTCTTTACTTTCATGCTCACCTGCCATATTCCTAGTCGCTGCTTTCAGCTTACCTACAACCAGCTTTCCCTGTTGCAACTTCTCTCGCACTCCCAAACTACCATCTGTACTCATCGCTCTGCCCAACTACTTAAATTACCTGACATTTTCCATTGACTAGCCATCATACTTTACTTCACACTTTGTGACTGCATTGCTCTCAAATACCATAACCTTACTCTTTAATACATTTATTTTTAGCTCACATTGCTCACACACAGTACAT
This sequence comes from Paralithodes platypus, assembly GCA_032716605.1. Classification (NCBI taxonomy): domain Eukaryota; kingdom Metazoa; phylum Arthropoda; class Malacostraca; order Decapoda; family Lithodidae; genus Paralithodes; species Paralithodes platypus. Next base: position 51,038,705 of record CM064533.1, on the reverse strand, counting down.
AATTTAATACCCAGACATTGCAATTCCCACTCATCATCACTTTATAAAATTGTTTCATCAGCAAAAAACAGCTCAGGTAACTTCCACTCACTTCCTTCCCCTACCAATGGGTACACTAACATCCACTGTTTTTCCTTTTATTTATTTCATGACTTCAGCCAGAAACTGAGACTCAGAATGTACATTTATGAAAGTGAAGAATTCCGTACAATAATTGGTTCTATGTTTCGACGTTATATAGAAATGACAGACAATGTGGGTAATAATAATGATTGATCCGGAATTGATTCTGACATCAGCCAATAAATTTAATGTGGTCACTAAAATATATCAGATCAAAAGACATATGCTGCAGCAGGGCTGGGCGCGGCAGCTATACTTCATCCCCAAGATTTTAACATAGAATGCATGCAATTCCTCAGCATATCTCCTATCAAAACCCTCTCCAAGAACATCTGGATGGCTGAAGAGAGATATTGACTGAACGGTGAACATGGAAACCTAAAATGGCATCCATTGTCTTAATGCTACCACTGACGGATACACAATTTCACCGAGTATGCTGCTTTATCTAGCACATGCTCATAAAGTGTGAAAAAAAATGACAAAATCGTATCACATTAAACAGTCTCATTTGTTTTTTTCTCGAATCATTAACCATATTGGCATGAGTACGACCAGTGACCAGGATATGATACTAGTAGAAGTATTAATCAAGTATACAGTACATATGGGACTATTTAGAAACATATTTCTATACAACAGAAAGTATATAGCTACAGAACACCGAGAATACCATACAAGTTATAGAAAGCATACTGCAAATTTTAATTATTCAAGCTGTTCAAAATATGACATCGAATATTTTCACGAGAAGGGGGGCCCTTAATCTGTGAATGAGGTGTTTCGGGATATAAATAAACCTTACTATGTACTTGTTATATCCTACACTGTGTGTATTCGCCTATATTTGTAAACTTGAACTGAAATTTGTCTAACATGGGGTATATCTACGCTTGTAATTGATTATCTACTTCCCTTCTCTCCACCTATATCCTCACTGTTCTCACCTTCTCATATCTGACAATATCTTATCTCCAGTATCTACCTAATCCCTCTCTGACTTTCCTTTTGGATACCTATCATGTACATTGTATTTAAATCTTCGTATGTTTTTACCTGTTCTTGGTTAAATTAGACATCAAATAGTCTCAGCACAAGGTTATTATGATTAAGTTGATGACATTTGACATTGTTAGTGTTTACAATTGCATTAACACTTCACATATACATTTAGGATGCCAATCCGGAATAAAGCACCAACAGAGATTGTAATCATCTCCCAGGCGAAAATTGGTAATACTACTAATATTTAAAGACTGGCAATGAAGATGATTATGATAATATGCTTTGTACCTTTTGCAATAAATACTTAGCATTCTTGATAATCATTGAATCGATAAAGCAAACACCAAATATGAATGCTGTGTTGAGAGTGAGAGTGGTTGAAACCATTTGGCTACATCACTCTAAATGTCAAATAAGATACACATCGGGAAACATATAGTGCCCGGGAATTGACGATACGGGGGACGGGGAAATCGAAGAGAGAGAGAAGGAGAAAGAGAGAGAGAGAGAGAGAGAGAGAGTGGGAGTGGGAGAGAGTTTTGTCTCTTTCTTTCCTTTTCGATACCTACCATTTACATAATTAGGTTCTACATTTTTACCCGTTATTGATTTTTGTACCAATCTCATTTTTTTCTCTCTCTAGATAGTTGTTTGTTTCCATTTGTATTCATTACAATAAAGTTATACATTCTTCAAACTAACTCAGCCCCACTGTATTGATAATTACTTCATGGTGTTTCCATTCTGCTACAAACTCAGTTAAGGGCAAAGGAGATAAAGCAAAGTAGAACTATACAAAGAGGTAAGGGCAGGATCTAGTGGTAAAGATTTCGTGACGGATGTTGGAAGACAGCTACTCTGAAATGTTGAGAGACCTTACATTATATCCGGAGCCTCACGAAAGGAGGCTAACACACACATTGTATTTCCCCTCTCTTCAGTACGTCTCCTTTTCCGTAGACAATACTCTACTTCTGTCAACAAATGATTAGTACACGTAATCAAGGAAGAGTGTATAGTTACTGCTACTGCATCAGGTCCGGTCGTAATTGGTGTGTGTACATGTGGATATGAGGGGGTGTTTTAACCATTATGTGGTGCGAAGTGGTTGTAGTAGTGGCTAGAGGAGGGAAGGAAATGGATTGTAGGGGAAAACAATAGAAGGAAACATACTTACATGATTGAAATACAGTGCATACAGTAATACAGACATACAGTAATGAAAGTAATGGTCGCTCTTCTATAAATCTAATATGGCTTACTTAAGAATGGGGAAGGGTTAGGGCCTAAGATTATTTAATTTATAAAGATATACACAAAGTTGCTGTGCTGTTACCCGTGTCTGTTTCTGCCCTATGTGATTGTGTGCAGAGACCCTATTGTATTAGAGATTGGCCAATATCCGCCATCTTACAGCCAATAACCACTCTTTGTAGTAAACAAAATAAATGTCCTTAATTAAAACTTTAAAGCACTGGTACAGGACAACAATCTATCTCTGGTTTAGTTATTCACGATAACAAATATGATATCAACCCCTTGTTTGCCAGTTACATCATCAATATGGCGTCCACAAAACCAGCTGGCTTTTCTCTCTTACTACAGGCCCTGCATTTGTGTATAACGTTTGTGTATAACGTTTGTGTATAACGTTTGTGTATAACGTTTGGCCCTGGTGGACGAGTAGTGGTCCTCTAACATTGAACAATTACTCTGTATTCCATTCCCACTTCTGCCTCTGTTACTTGCCTAGTGTTGTCGCTTTTAACCCTTACAGTATCGGAGACGTCTTTTTTATTTGATTTCCGTTATATTTACACGATTATATGAAGCTTTGGAAGGATATGTGGTAGCTAAAGGGATTTATTGAGATATTCTGTAGTCTTTTACTTGGTAGAAATAACTCTTGAACTAAATGAAATCGTGTAATAGTTCCCAGATAATAATGAAAAGGATGTCACCGTTACTGGATGGGTTAATTACATAGTCCGAGGGTGGTAACCAGAACGAAGCTGTACACTTTTCAATAAACAATGTTAGCGTTCAAGCCGGCGACAATAACAGTGACTTGGAAACAACAATAACATATAACTAGTAACAGAGTAAAAAAGGCTAAAGTCAAATTATTGGCATATATGTCAGATCATTTTCACTAAATCAGAAAACATTGATCTCAATGCAATTTCCGGATCGGCCCAATGTATTGTATACATTTTGATGTTCACAGCGCATTAAAGTTTATATCTATATCAACATAGAAATTAGAAAGACTAATGGAGAATAACCAGTGTATACTCGGACTGAGAAATTTGCTTTACAGAAACCCATCAGATGAATTGGACACCTTTAACCTGAACAAAAAAACACAAATAATTAAAATAAAAACAAAAAATCAGAAGATACCTAATGTAATATTAAGCGAGGTCAGACCTTAGAGATTTGTGCCCCAATTTTGTTTTCTTTCCTTTCACTTAACCCCTACTGTACCATAGGGTACTACCATAAATGTACCCCCCAGTACCAAGCAATGTGGCCAAAATGGCTTTAGAGGCAAGATATAACAACCTCCCACCACAAAAACGATTAAACACTGGCCCAGACAGCCTGTGGAAGCTTGCAGCCAACCTCAAAAGTGTTGCCAATTCCTTAGAACAGTGTTTACAAGTCATGGTACCAGCCACTGCCTGATACTGGCAGTTACAAGGACCGTATACTACTGACGGCTTGCAGCCCTCGCTGGGACTGGGAAGTGATTCATTTTCTGACGGCTGGCATCCGTCGCTGAGATTGTACTAGTTAAGCATTATACTATTCAGTGTGCAGTTTGGTCTGAGTACATGATTTTATTGAAATCCAGTATTCGAGAAACGGATATAAAATCGTAGTCATGTATTTAACCTTTAACTGTCTTGATGGTGTAATAGTTAGTGTTTAAGATCAGTATGTGGTAACCAAGGTTCGAATCCCGGGAGGATCACATACTTTCATTAATTTCATTGGGAGGTGCTTGGTGTTTTGAGTGAAATCAATAAATTATATTATAATTGATACATACAATGAAAACATAAAACATCATAGATGTATGTTCACATTTCAGAGTATGTCATTAATTACAGCAGATATTTCTGAAATAGCTAAATGAAAGTGTTCTATATGAAGCAAAACATGTCTATTTAAAGTGAGTAACCATGTAAAACAAAATGTAATCCACATGACTCAAGCCTTAAGGGGAGATTGGTTGATTTATATACTTATATATTAATATGCTTTTAGTTTCCCCCAATTAGACCTGCATCAAGCTAAACAAAAAAACATCCCCAATATCTCCCTTCTAGATAAATTTGTAAATTTTTCTGTAGATACATTTAGTGGCCGAAGGCCAGTTCCTCCTAAATTAAATACTCGCTAGCGCTCGCCAGGAATAAAATCAACACCTAATTGGCGCGAAAGGTCTTAATATTGACAAAGAAAAGGGACGAAGTCTTATAACCGCCAACATAATTGGCCGAACGTCTTAAAATCTGGAAATTAATGGGGCTAATCATGAGGGAAAAGGGGGATCAGAAAAACAACCATCCTCCCTTAAAAATACACAGGGTTAATTATTTCGCCCTAAACCTACAAATGGCTTTCATTGCTACACGGATAAAGTTAATTTGTCCACCGGTCAGACAGCAAATTATACACACAGCTGAGTCAACAAAGACACAAATTCCCACCGGTATTATTGTAGCGGAACCTAAACCTACCCGTTTTCTCAGTTTACCGATTGTTTGCCAGACTACAAGCAGCCTAATGGAGGTTCAACATATCTTTGGGGGCTTTAATTTAATAGTGATTGCTTTACACTTATTGTCTGTCTAATCACATCTCCCTCAATTAATCTTTCCCTCATCTTATGATTTAAACTGCTTTACACTTCATGTGTCCCGGCATTTCGACCCCAATGTTTCTTGAATTTGGCCCTGTCACTCTTTCGGCTTTGGGGGAGACATTCGTTACAGGCAGCCTGCCTTTTGTCTCCTTCGTACACATAGAAAAACAAATCTGCCTTCCTCCTTTCCTCCCTGTACTATGTTTCAGTTATCTACGGTCTCTGTGTCTGTGTGAAATCAGGAAAAACACAACGGGAAGAGGGGAAGGTGCATTGTCGTTCATATATATTAAAATCAGAAGCGCCACCCGGGCCCTGGTAATGGACTGTCATTCCAGGATTAAAATGTAATCCATTATGGCCAGGTGGTGAAGGTGATATCAGGGAGTAATGTTGCTGAGACTGATGGGTGTAAAGGTGCTGGCAGTGTTAATAATTATTATGATTAATGTTCGTATTCCAAACATGAATATATATATATATATATATGTGTGTGTGTGTGTGTGTGTGTGTGGAATCCTGTGGGGTACACGTTATTATATAATTATAGCAAAATACTTTCTAAGCTTAACATACAAAAACATTTTGTCAGCCTATAACAAAAATCAACCCAGCTCTCTCATTTAGATGGTATTAGCTAAAACGTACCACATTCGTCTCCCTCCACCCTACAGTGATCCTTTGGGCTACAATAGTGAACTAGGACCCAGAGGGGCTGGATATTAATCAGACGATGAATGATTGATGCTCCTTTCCATCATCTACCTTTTTAACTCCAGAGAGTTTTCAATTAAATATTCCAAAAGCTTCTCAGATGCTGCGGCTTTGATACCTATCTATACATGTATCTTTCAACTATCTATCTATCTGTGTATCATGTTTATTTACCTCTCTATCCAAATATCTATTTATACAAGAAATATTTGAAAAAATAAATACAGATGTATATGTATTCTGATGTTATACCAACTACATACCTGTGTACGTATCATGATTAAAACAATAATATAATTTGGTTATACTATATAGTTATAACGATACATCGGCTAACTCCTGCCAAGTAGATAAATGTAAGTAACGCCAATAGATGAATGTTGCTGCTGTATAACTCAAGAATATTAATTTATCAATGAAACTCATCCGCCAGGGAGTTTAAGACATTTGACTTAAATTACATGAAGTCCACGTTCAATATTATAGTATGGTAATTTATCTAAGTGTTATTCCAATTGTTCTTAATCAATTTAGCTTGTTCGTTCCCCCCAACTTGGTGAACAAACTCAAACTGTTTTAATTTCTCACCAAACAATATAAAACATAATGTTCCTTATGGAACTTTTCCAACACGTCAACTGTGCCACACACACACACACACACACACACGATAAATGTGTAAATATGAGAAAGTTTGAGAGTGTCGTCATATTTACAGTATTATGGCCACATCATCCTCGTATAACTGAATTTGACCGAGTCCTCTCTTTGCTCTTAAAGTTCACTTTTGGGTGATTTTTGCATGTATTCATTATTTTTCTAGTTTCCTCCCTAGACCTCCATCAAATTAAAAAAACAAATCCATTAGATACCCCTTCTAGATTAATTTGTACATTTTTCGGTAGAAATTTTTTCCGGCCAAAAGCTGGTTCTTCCAACATTACAGGCTCACTATCGTTCGCCAGGGAAAAAATCGACACCTAAATAGCACGAAAGGTCTAAATATTGACGAAGAAATGGTACGAAAGGTCTTAAAATCGACTAACTATATGGGGCAAACATCTAACATCTGAACACTAATGGGGCTAGACATGAGGGAGAAAGTGGTCCAGAAAACCGGCCCATGTCCCCTTAAGTGAAGGTAACATAATTATATAAGGAAGAGTGAAGAGGCTCATAACCTGTCAGAGTAATCAAGTCAAGAACATATTCAACTGACAGAAGCCGAGACAAAAACAAACATGGTTTGTCCTTTTCCTTTTCCAGCTTCCTTTCATATAGCCAAGAGAGCTGTCACAATTTCAAGAAGCATAACATATAGCATCATAGTAACCGACAGATGACACGCCTTTATTTTTCCATACACCTTAACCCCTTTTGTACCGACGGCGTCTTTTTAACTATATTCTGGCTACTATTAGACGATTTGATTTGATTCAGTTTTAAATGGGTCTCCTATAATTAACAGGCTTCGAACTATCTCACTCAACCCTTTATACTTTAATTTGCTCACATTCAACCTGTCCCAAAGAAGGGTGACCGCTCTCAACCCTCCAACTATCGTCCAATTGCTCTCATCTCTTGTCTTTCTAAAGTTTTTAAAACTATTCTTGCTTCCAAATTTCTTAAGCATTTCTCTTCTCATAATCTGCTCTCAGATCGCCAGTATGGCTTCCTTAAGGGTCGCTCTACTGGTGATCTTCTTTCATATCTTACTAACTCTTGGTCATCCTCCTTTCGGGACTTCGGTGAGACTTTTTCTATTGCACTAGACATATCGAAAGCTTTCGATAGAGTTTGGCACAAATCTTTAATTTCTAAACTACCCTCCTTCGGTTTCTACCCATCCATCTGTGCCTTTGTCTCTAATTTCCTTTCCGGCCGTTCCATAGCCGCGGTTGTGGACGGCCATTGTTCACTTCCTAACCCTATAAGCTCTGGTGTTCCTCAGGGCTCTGTCCTATCTCCTATTCTCTTTCTAATTTTTATAAATGATCTCCTTAACTGTACCTTAACTCCCATCCATTCATACGCAGACGCAGACGACTCAACCTTACACTACTCCATTAGTTTTTCAGAATGCCCCAGCCAGCAATCCCTTAACGACAAACGTAATTAAGTCATAGAACTCTTAAATTCTGATCTAAATACTATCTCCAATTGTGGCAGAGAAAACCTTGTTACCTTTAATGCTTCCAAACCCAATTTCTCCATCTATCTACCCATCAGGATCTCCCAGCGGACTATCCCTTATTCTTCAACAATACAAAAATCAACCCTTCATCTTCTCTCAATATTCTTGGTGTCTCTTTTTCTTCTGCTCTTATTTGGAAGGACCATATTACCAGTCTTGCTAAGGCAGCCTCCCAGAAGCTGGGTGTGCTCAACCGCCTTAGGGGGTTCTTTTCCCCAGCACAGCTTCTTGCTCTGTACAGGGGCATAGTGCATCCTTGTATTGAGTATTGTTCACATGTGTGGGGAGGTTCCTCTCACACCGCTCTCCTAGACAAAGTTGAAAGGAAGGCCTTTCGTATCATTAAATCCCGTCCACTCACCAACTCTCTGCAATCTCTCTCTCTCTCTGACGCAATGTTGCATCTCTCTCGCTATTCTATCGCTACTATAATAATCAGTGTTCCTCAGAGCTTTCCCAGTGCATACCACCTCCTTTACGTAGGGCACGTGGTACCCGTCTTGCAACTCAATCCCACCCCTACTCTGTGCAACTCTCCAACCCAAGAGTGAAACGTTACTCTCAAACTTTCTTCTACTCAACAGCTGAGCTCTGGAACTCTCTCCCAGAATCAGTCTTTCCCTGTTCCTACGACTTAAATTACTTCAAACTCCGTGTGTCCAGGCATTTTGGCTCGATCGTCCCTTGATTTTGGCCCTGTCACTCTTTCAACTATGGGGGAGGCACTCGCTAAAGGCAATTCTGCCTTTTGCCTCCCTCAATCACATAGAAAAAAATAAAAAATAAAAAAATACTACCACAAATCCTTCTTGAGTTGCACAAAATCTTCTAAATATAGCTAGAATATAATTAACAAGACGTCCCTGGTACAGAAGGGGTTAAGTAATTTACAATAGACCTACAATACCTCCTATCAGTTTAGCCAGTGTCACCTCAGCACTGTAACGGTGTATGTATCTGAACCACAGTAGTTTAACCCTTAGAAGATACGATGACCCATTTAGTTTCTGTTTTCTGGCTAATATTTGACATTTTATTCAGATTAGTAAGGGATAGTATATGGAAGCCAGAGTGTTAATTGAGATCGGCTTTAGCCTGATAATTTCCACACATCCTTCTTAAATTGTATATCATCTAGATATATCCAGAATACACTGTCAAAATGGGTAATAATCTTCAATGCATTAAGTCAAATTTAGACTAAAATACAGTTTGTTTACTGATGTGTTTCACCTCTATTATGACTGTATTTTAAATCTTGTAGCTCAAAATCTAGTAAACCCACATTTAATACAAGAATATGTTATAAAACACATAGATAGATCTGCTCCTGTAACGCCATCCTATGAGGTTACTCAGAGAGTACCGATGGTCCCTCTCCCTCTGGCCTAAATAACTGATGGTGACACATACGCTTAATCAATACTCGTTAGTCTCATTACCGTGGTCAAAATACATCGTAAATTCTATACTCTGTTATATGTCTAGCTGATGTTAAAATTGAATCTCATACCATCTGATTTATCGATTCTTAATGAAAGAATATGATACTGATATGTCTGTGTTATAATATTGCATGGCATTGTAAGAGCTTCGTTAAACATCGGTACTTATTATGGATAGGCGTGCCTTAGGGGTGTAGTGAGACTGGTATATGTTGCTTCCTCTCTGTTTTGTTACTCCATTGCTAGCAGGTTCGCTGTCAATGTCGTCTAGCATTCGTCATTGAGCAATTAGTAGAACACGTACAATTGCTGGTACAATTAAATATGAAACACTTGAAACAATTAACATGCATTGAGGGAAAACACTAACTCGGCCATGTGGTTAAAGATAATTTGTCCTAATATTGGGTCAACATGTCCGATTTTATAAAGCAAGTTTGTATCACCTTGCGAATTAGTTCAACTATATAAAACAATTAACTACAATCTGTTAATATTATTAATATGGCATTACTGGTAATTTTGAATGTAAAGGTAGTACGATATTACGATGCATATTTATTTCATACCAAATGGAACGACCTCACCAAAAGATTGTGTATACTAAACAAAACACTACACATCGGAACACCTATTAGCGCCACCAGTATCGTCTCTATATGACAGTAACCAAACAAGTATGCACTCTAAAATTATGTTCATAAATATATTAACGAGAGAGAGAACAAACAAGAAAACCGACCCCCGATGGGAGTACAAAACGATCCGCTTACACCAGGGTCTTTGGAGGCACTCGAATGCAGGTCATCGAGAATGCAAGAGGAACGCACATTCTATGCTCGGCTTAATATCATCTGACGGTAAATTGAATTCCTTAACAAATAATTTACCGATAACTAACGGGAAAATAAGAAACTGTTATGTCTCTGCTTCTCATTAGTGCCCGGATTTCATGATTAACAACAAATTTCGCTACAAACACTGCACAATAGCGGAGTAATCAAGATGGAGACATAGCAATTTACTGTCAGCTGAAAAAAAGTATAGATTTGCACTCAGATACCATAGTCTCTAGCCCACTACACAAAATATCGTGGAACATAAGAACATAAGAACATAAGAAAATGGGAGTCTGCAGAAAGCCGATTGGCCTAAGCAAGGCAGATCCCTGTCCCACACAACCCCAATTACAAAGCCCAATTATAGGCTCAACACTCTAATACCCTGAGGATCATCTTACCAAAACTACAACACTATAATTATATACCGGTACTATTTATTAAAAAGCAAGTTCTATTAAAAAATATATCCAGATAGTTATAATAGCATAACGAACAAAGTAGAGGGGCCACGGATTTGTTTGAGCGGGTTAGGGACTCTGGTATCCGGGTGTACTTTATGATGTATATAAAGTATTTAAATTTAATATTTATGTATATTATGTTTGTTTAACTTTTACGAATGCGGGGATTTATAAATGTTTCATTAGGGCATGGTAAGCTGTCTTGATGGTGTAATGGTTAGAGCGTGTAAGTTCTGTATGTGGTATCCTGGGTTCGACTCCTGGAAGAATCACATATGCTTTCATTAATTTAATTTGAGGGGTTATTGATGCTAAGAACGATGTAAAATATAATGGTAACTTAATACTGATTAAGGCATTTCCTTGCATAACATAACATAGCCTAGATTTTCCCATCAATCATGCACAGGCACCTTGGGTTGCATTATTGAACTATGAGACAGAGAGGCCGGAGATTAATCAGGTGAACAATGATTGATGATCCTCGCCATCACCTTCATCTTTATATCCTATAAGTTTGCAGTCACATAGTTCAAAATATTGTGACATGCTGCCGCTGGGTTAATGTAGGAGAGAGAGAGAGAGAGAGAGAGTATTCTATTTGCTAACATTAGTAGTGTTTATGTTGTGTTGAAGATTAGTTTAAATACATTTGATACTTGTGTATAATATAATGTACAGTCGTGTTCACAAATTCTGAAATACTCAAAGCCCTTGAGCTAATTATAGGAATCTCCGAAATCCAAATATGAGTTAAAACCTTAATAGGGGAATTAAGTTGGGTCAGAGTTAGCTTCAACATTTCTAGACAGTATCAAACGACGATTTTTATATATTTGTATATGTATATATTTATATTTATATATTTGTAAATTATTATTAATATTATTTTATTTCCTTCCTATACCTATATCAAGCTTAAATTTGTACCTCTTTGAGACAAATATGTGCATTGTTCCGTAGAAAAATGCCTTGGCCGAAGGCCGGTCCCTCCTAAGTTGCAGGCTCTCTCTCTCGCTCTCTCTCTCTCTCTCTCTGTACTATAAATAAAACCTTGCCACCTTGTTGGTATCGCGGAAATTGTGTAACCAGTGTATATACAGTATGTAAAGCTATGTAAATCTCTGCGTTACAAGCCCCATTCTTACAGTAGTCTTCTGGGTGCCTGTTTAGCCCAGACCCAAGAGTTGGTTTGTGTCTTTTCTTGTTATCCTGGTACACTAAGATCATTAGTCCTTCTCACATCGTATAATCTACACCAATTTGAGTAAGACCTGGAAGTGGCCGGGATGCAAGTGGCATTTTAGATAGAGAAAAACAGGATAGAGAGGAGGAGGCGGGGGAGTGGAAAAAGTAAGCTTTGGAGTAACAGGCTTGGAAGAAGAAAGTTGAATAATAATCGGACAGGAAGGGTAAGTTATGGAGGAGGAGGCAGGGTACATAACAGAGGAAGTAAGCCAAGGAATAGCAGGTTTTGAAGAAGAAAGAGTATGTTGACTAAGAATCGGTGGACAGGAAGAAGAGGTTATGGAGGAGTAAATTAAAGTAGGAGTAGGCAGTGGAGGAGAGGAAGCAGTTTGATGAAGTGAAGCGGGGCGGCTGGGAGAGGTTGAGGCATTGTTGGACTAGCAATTGGTCTGGGAGTCCCAGAAGGAGGCCCACCCGGTGAGTAATGGAGAAGTAAATAGTTCACGAGAGAGAGAGAGAGAGAGAATACAAAGGAGTAAAAAGGAAATCAAGCAACAACAAGTCCAGCGATCCCTCAAGGCAGCTTGCCCTCCATAACACTGAAGGTCAAGTGTCCAAACAGTAGTTTATAGTGGGTAAGACAAAAATGGAAAGGGAAGATTACCCTGGGACAAATGTCCGTGGCAGGATTAGGATAGATGTTAGTAGGGGACAGTTGTTAGTAATATAACAGGAAAACAAAATATTCATTTATAAATGCAGTCATTCGTGGAGTTAAGGCAAGGTGTTTGTCTAGGCGAAGTTTAAAATAATCAAGTAATCAACGGTGCTACAGTCTATGACATCTCGGGGAAACCCATTCCACAAGTTAACAACTCGATTGAAGAAGACATTTTTAGACTTGTGTGAGTTAAAAGATTTACCAATAATTTTGCAACCGTTCCCCCGCGTGTAATTTGATTGGTCAATAGTGAAATATTTATTACAGTTCATATTGTCAATGACTTTGATGATTTTGAACACTTTAATTAAGTCGCCTCATAACCTTTGCTGGGTTAAAGGAAGTATATTTAATTCTCTAAGACGCTCCTCATATGGTTTGCTGTTTAGGCAAGGTATCATTTTGGTAACTCTACGTTGAACTCGTTCTAGCTTGTCTATATATTTTTGGTAGTAAGGGCACCAGGATTGAACGCAGTATTCCAGGAGAGGGCGGACTAAGGAATTGTAAAAAGTTATGATTACATCTTTGGATTTATGCTCAAATGACCTGTCTATGAAGCCAATTATTTTGTTTGCCTACGTAACAACTTCTGAATATTGTTTAGTCGGTTATAGGTTACTCGATATTGAAACACATTTGCCATATTTGAGCCCAATGTAACAACTTGAAGATATAACATGTTCATTTGAGAGTAAAATGCCTTTTTTAAATATCGGAGTTACGTTGGCGAGCTTCCACTGATCAGGCATAGTCCCAGACTGTAAGGATTTATTGAAGAGCAATGTCAGTGGTTTGGAGAGCTCTTACTTAGCTTCCTTTAGAACTCTAGGAGAGATCCTATCAGATCCAGACGATTTATTTAACTTGAGTTTATCTAAACAAAATCAAAACTTCTCTCTCTGTAATGCTGATACGGCTTAGAACGTCAGAATTATCTATCTGAACCGGCGATGCTGTAGGGATATTATTAAGGTCTTCTGTTGTAAAATCTGATGCAAAGGTGTTAAGAGCGTTACTCATTTTGCTTCATCTTTAGTGTAATCTCCTTTCTCATCGACTAACGGTCCAATCGTTGAAGTCAATACTTTCTTCTTCCTGACGTAACTGTACAATTATTTCGGGTTTGCCTTACTTTGATTTGCAACATGAAATTCTAGTGTGTTTTACTTTGTTTGATTAACTTGTCTAAGATCTACAAATATAACTTTACTTGAATGGGTGTCAGAGATTTTTAATTTATCATAAGCATTCTTTTTTAGCAAGCAGACAATCCGCAATGGCTTTATTTCACCACTTAGGCCTATTATTATGTACTGATCTTCGATTCTTTAGCCCGTTCAGTACCAGCGACGCCCCTTTCATCCTATTCTGGGAACTAATAGACGATTTTATTCAGCTAAGGAAGGTCCTCTAGCAATAAGGTTTCAAAGTATCTCAACCAACCCTTGTAACTACCATGGATCCTTCCTAAGCTGCATGGTTTAGATCATCATTGTTAATCATAGAACTCCAGTCGATTTCCTTGAATATTGCTCTAAGTTTACGGAAGTTTGCTCTCTTGAGAGAGAGAGAGAGAGAGAGAGAGAGAGAGAGATAGTTGATGTCTTTCCCTCCATGTTCATTCCTTTCCTATCTTCAATAAAAGTCTCCTCAGTCTCCTAACATTACGATCTCAGTCCTTCACAATTATTCTCAGCCATAATTCTGCTTCTACCCCCCCCCCCCCTCTCTCTCTCTCTCTCTCTCTCTCTCTCTCTCTCTCTCTCTCTCTCTCTCTCTCTCAATTGACATTAACGTAAATCCAATAGGTTGTAGAGTTAAACTCACATCACAATAGATAAATCACGGGAAGGATAGGCATGGAGTGAAGTGCATGTGTCAAACAAAGTCCTATTTTGAAAAGCTAGGTAACTATTTCCTTGAAGAAAATATTATTATGTGAGTTTGCAAGTAAACATAGTAGTATTGACGGAGGAATGGAGAGCATGATGTTAGGCATGTCAGGGAGAGACAAGAAAAGAACGCCTTGAATAAAAGAACAAACAAAGCTAAAAGTAATTTTCGGTGTTATAAAAAAGAACAACTGGTCTTGGGTAGGCTATACATTTTGAGGTAATGATAACAAATGGACTACAAGAGTGATATATTGGATCTTAGAGATGGAAGTAGAACAAGGGGGCGGACAGAGAACTAAACAGAAAGAGGAGATCCAAAGTTTACTGGAGTGAGTTGGAACAGTCTGAACAATGATTGTGGAATCGTTTAGGAGAGGATTATTTCCTTCAGTGGACTAACTCAGAATGATTATTTACCCTTTGAAGATTATGACGCATTATGACAGTTTGTTCTGGCTATTATTAGACGATATTATGCAGCTTAGAAAGAATCTGTGGGAATCAAAAGGGTAAAGGCAATCGATATTCACCCTCTGACTTCCATATACCCATCCTAATCTGGATAAAATCGTCTAATGATATCCAGGAAACGGAAACGAAGTGCGCCATCGTGTCTTCGACGGATTAAGAAGAATACATTTGCAACGATGTATATAAGTAGATATGAAAGCTAAGAAATGTTTAGGCTATATCAGTATAGGATGAGGTGACAGTCCACACTGTTGCATTTCAGCCTTTTCTGGAATATGCTGGTGAATTATAGTGTCATCGCCAATGCAAGATATCGAGTGATTAGGAACACTAGTGGAGTAAATTTAGAGTTTTTGGTGTATGTTCCTTGCCAATTCATTCAATACTCAATTAAGCAATATAAAATAATTTAACAATGTCAATTAAAACAATATGTTGGACATGAATAGATTGTATCCTGACTGTTAAGGAGGTATGGTTTCATGTTTGGTCTATTTATTTGCTTATTCATACATATTTTACTTTCCTCACTAGACCTCCATCAAGCTTATAAAAACCACCCCCAAGACCCTCTTCGAAGTAAAATGCGTAAATTTTTCGGTATAAAAGGTCCCATCTGAAGGCCGTATACTCCTAAATTACAGGCTCGCTATCACTAGCCAGGATAGAATTCGACTCCTAAATGGCACAAACAGTCTTAAAATACCCCAACTAATAGAACGAACGTCGTAAAATGTCAAAACTAGTGGAGCTGAACATGAGGGAGAAGGGAGTCCAGAAAAAGAAAATACCTCCCCCATATATAGTTTTGAAGATACCTAGCACTGGCAACAAATTAAATGTGTCCACATAACCAGCAATATCTGCAATGTCTCCGGAGATGGTAGTCCATTTCTCAATAGAACAACATAAAGGTATAATAGCTTGTGTTGTGACCACTTTCCAAAGTTTCTACTGTATTGTACGAAATACGTTACAATTATTACCATCTTCCTGAAAACCACTACCATGTCTTTATGATACTATACAGTTTTGATAATACATTTTGTTATCTCTCTCTCTCTCTCTCTCTCTCTCTCTCTCTCTCTCTCTCTCTCTCTCTCTCTCTCTCTAAAGACTCCTCCAGAGCTCCCTTTCATCTTCACTCCGATATTCGATGTCCGCTGTCATCAATATAATTGACCAACCATTCTTGTTCCCTTCCTTCTCCTGTTGCTGATTTTTATCGTATATATGTCCTCTATAAATAATGTTCTTGTTGTCTATATAAATATACTGGGAATTATTTTCACAAGTTTTCGTTTAAGTAATGCTGTCTAAAGATATTAGTTTACATGTCGCCGTTATACGTCCATGTTCAAATTAATAATGTATCTAAACATTCTTTGAAATGTTGCATTATAACGGAATATTTTCCTAATGTCCAATGTGTCTCTCATTATAATATGTTTGTATTTTAAAATATATGTCAAGTATCAGGTATCAATTGAGAACTGGACCGGACTTCCCAACCCTTATATCCTATAGTATGGTGTATCACATTCACCATTTATCAATTATGATACCTAGATTAATACTGTGAGCCTGTTATAAATACACACTTAGCCATTTGTTTTTTATCATATGATTTGGAAAGTAATAAAGACTTCATATATCAAACATATTGATATATATTAAAAAATAATAACTAGTTTGTAGAGCTAGATAAACGAACAAGTGCCACATCTAGACTCCAGGTACAAACAGTAAGATGACAGAAAGCCTAAAATTACTGTAGGTAATGGACTGACTTGATATATTCTGGGGAAAAATGTCTATATATATATTTTAAAGACATTATAATCTTGGCTGAGCAACATTATTCTAAGATCAGTTAATGACTTATAACTAAACCATACAAGACAAGAAACACATTCCAAGAGGTAACATAAAAAAACACAACCCCAACTTCTCACCAGAAATTCAAAAACCTCATCATACAACGCGACACACTGAAACACTCCCCAGCACCCCACACACAAGACATCAATCAACAAATTCAAGCACTCAACATCCAGATTAACAACAAAATACAAGAACAACAAACACTAAATTGGAATAACTTCCTACAAACACTCGATCACAAAACAAACCCCAAAAAGCTCTACAAAACACTAAACAGCATCACACTTTCCAACAGCAACACAACACAATCACATGCTGAAATCACAACAACAGACTCTACTCCTTCACGTACACAACAAGCAAACACTCTCATCAATCACTTCTCTCATGTCAGTCACCTAAAACCTCACAAAGACGACCGACGTGTCATCCGACGAAAAAGACAATTCCCCACAGACCCTAACTATACACCCTTCACCAACAACCAGACAAAGCATATCATCAACAATCTCAAGCTCTCACCCGCCTATGGCCTAGAAAATATAAGCAACATTCACGTCAGACACCTGGGACCACAAGGCATACAAGCACTCACTAACATATCAAACTACAGCTACTCACACAACACAATACCAGACATCTGGAAGCATGGTATCATCATCACATTCCCCAAACCTAACAAAGACCCCACGCAACCCTCCTCACACCGCCCTATCACACTCCTTTGCACCCCCTCCAAAGTCATAGAGCGCCTTGTACTACAACTGATGACACCTGACTTACCCCTTTCTCCAACACAACACGGCTTCAGGCCATTGCACTCCACAAACACTCTTCTTACAGACCTTACACAAAGAGCTTTTGATGGCATCAACTCAGCTAGACCACCACACAGATCAGTACTTGCCACACTCGACATTAGTAAAGCCTTAGATGCCATCCCCCGCCACAACCTAACAAACAAAATCTACAACACAAACATGCACAACAACACAAAAAGATGGCTGGCCAACTTCTTAGCAGGCAGATGTGCACACGTATCTTTTGCCGGTCAGTCATCTAGCATTAGACATTTCCCAAACGGAGTCCCGCAAGGATCCGTCATGTCGCCCGCACTCTTCAATCTGTACAGTGTACATGCATGATATAAATACACCAAATTCACCCCAAACAACCATAGCCTCCTACGCAGCCGACATAACACTCACAAGCACGCACCAAAACCCAGACACAGCAACACGACTCCTTCAAGACTATCTCGACACATTACATGAATGGTGCACTACAAACAGACTCAATTTAGCCCCAGCTAAATCCACTGCAACCCTCCTCACAAGTTGGACAGGAGAACACGATTACGTCCCGGGACTCAACATAAACAACACACCCCTAAGACACACACACACACACACAAAATCCTAGGAGTAACATACGACACCCAAATGACATTCAAACAGCACACCACAAACACGAAAAAGAAACTGACACCCAGACTTAACGCCCTCAGATCACTTGCCCACACGAAATTTGGACACAACAAAGAAACCACCACCACAGTCTACAAACAATACATAAGATCAGTTATGGAATACGCAAGCCCGGCCTGGGCTTCTAACCTAGCTGAAACACACCATAAGACCTTACAGACTATTCAAAATAAAGCCCTGAAAATCATCACAGGATGCACAGCTACTACACCCACAGATCACCTACATCAAGAAACCAAAGTCCTCAAAGTCAAAGATCATCTAGACATGAGAGGCACTCAATTCCTGGCAGCAGCCTCCACGAATCAACACGACCCAATACACTACATGGCAACACACTCACAGACACCAAGAAATATCAAAACAACACCCAGCACACTCTATCACACACAAGTACTGTCTTATCTCCCTCCCTGCCCACCCCAAACCAACTTCCGGAAGCACATCCATACTCATATCACTCGCCGTTCCATCCACTCACTCATAGACAACACGCAGCTGCAAGCACGACCTCCCGAAATCCATCCTTCTGAATCCTCCCTTCCTCGCGAGGACAGAGTCCACCTGGCCAGGCTGAGATGCGGGCATCATCCAGCTCTTCTGAGCTGGTGTCGACGACGGAGTCAACACCTGCCCGGGTTGTAACACAGCACCCCATACCATTAAACACATCATAGAAGACTGCATTTCACACAACCACTTACGCCAACAACACAATTTACACTCTTTGAGAGCTCTGTGGGAAAGCCCGACCGTGGCCATGGCCTTCCTTAAGGACTCGGGGCTGTTCGGCCAGGCAGCTTAGGGAACAACAACTAAACCATAACTAATGACAATCAGTAAACTGTCACCATTAACTACCACCATTATAAACAAAATATAATCATACTCATATAAATGTTACTGTATGCTCATATAGATTGTATACAACTTTATTAATAATTAGTCATCGTATTCTTCTATGACGTCATGAACTATAATATACTACATTTCAACGTCCCAAAGCTGCTCGTCGGTGCAGCTTTTTCTTTAGCAATATAAGGGGACTTCACTCTAACATCAATTCTGTACACCAATTTCTTCAAGCTGAATCCCCTACTCTCCTTTTTTTGACAGAGACTCAAGTAACATCCACATCTGACACGTCTAGATTTAATTTTCCAGGTTATCAACTGCTCCAAAATTTCAGACCTAAAGGAGGTGTATGTTGCTTCGCAAAATCTGATATTGCCCTGGAGGAGGTTACTAGTTTCAATTGTCCCTATTTTGATTATTCTATATACAAATTAATTTCTGCTGGTAAATTTAAATACATATGTTGCATCTACCGTTCCCCAAATACTCCTCCAGAGCAAAGTCTTTTTGATTCTCTGTCCTCACAACTCAGTGTCCTCAACTTAAATGCTTCTTCTGAAATCACTGTGTTGGGTGATTTTAATGTCCATAATGTTGAATGGCTCACTCATTCAGCCAGGACTGATGATGCTGGTCTTGAATGTGAGCTATTTGCAGACTCATTTAATCTCACTCAACTAGTCAACCAACCCACCCGTGTACCAGATAATCCTAATCATAATTCCCACCTACTGGACTTATTTTTAACAACCAATTCAGAAAATTATGATGTTACAGTGAGGTCACCGCTTGGATCTTCTGATCACTGTCTGATACAGGCCACCTGTCTATCACCTACCACACCTTCCCACTCTGAACCTGTTTTGGTGACTAAATGGCATTACGATAGGGCAGACTGGGAGGGTCTTCAAGGTTTCTTTATTGATATTCCCTGGACCTTTTTCTTTTTTAATGATGCACACTCCACCTTGAGCCACATACAAGATTTTGTAAAAATTGGAATGGAAACTGTTATTCCTCATCAAAAGTACAGTAAAAGATCTAATTCACCTAAATGGTTTGACCATAATTGTGCTAGAGTAACTGAACAAAAAGCAATAGCCTACAATGCATACACAAGATCAAAAACTCATGAAGCCTTTAATTACTTTAGAAACATCAGAAATCATGCCAAAACTGTATTAAACCTAACAAAATCAAACTTTCTCCACAAGCAGGCAAATAAACTTCTAAATAATCCAAATGATAACAAAATATTTTGGTCTACTCTTAACTCATTTAAATCCAACTTCACTACTGCTTCATCCATTCCACCATTAAAATCTCCGACTGGCAATCTTGTAAGTGACCCACGAGGTAAAGCTAACCTTCTTGCGGATATTTTCTCCACCAACTCAACCTTAGATGAAATAAATCAAGATGTCCCTGTACTTAATTTTAATTCGCCTGAAATTCCCTCACTTAAGATCCACACCAGACATGTCAAAACTATTTTGCAGAATCTCTCAGTAGATAAGGCTCCTGGTACAGATGAAATTCCTCCAATAGTACTTACGAATTGCTCCTTGGTGCTCGCTCCTGTATTGGCAAAAATTGACCGTCTGTGTACTCATACCTCATGCTTCCCAGTACCCTGGAAAGAAGCAAACATCCATCCAGTTCCTAAAAAAGGTGCCTCTTCAGATCCATCAAACTACAGACCAATAGCTATAACTTCCACTCTTGGTAAAGTCTTTGAAATTATATTAAATAATCACATAATTAAGCATCTTGAGAATAATAAATTAATCAGTGATAGGCAATATGGTTTTAGACGATGTCGATCAACTGCAGACATGCTTTGCCTTCTTACGCATCAAATCAACCAAGCTACAGACCAACATGGTGAAACACATACAATAGCACTGGATATATCAAAGGCATTTGATAGAGTCTGGCATCAATCTTTATTGTCGAAGATGTCACACTACGGCCTTGCATCATTAGTTCCACTAATTTCTTCTTATCTTCATAACAGAAAAATACGTGTAATGGTAGATGGCCTTTATTCTCAATTTCACTCAATAAATGCTGGTGTTCCCCAGGGATCAGTTTTGGCCCCAATTCTGTTCCTCATTCATATCAATGATCTCATATCTACCACTCATAATCAAATACATTCCTACGCAGATGACTCAACACTCCACAGTTCCTTCACATGTACCAATTCTTTCACCCAACCCGATCTTATAAATTCAAAAATAAACACTGCAATTTCTCTGAACCAGGACCTTTCTAGAATTAATGGATGGGGACAAAAGAATCTAGTTTCCTTTAATGCACAGAAAACCAAATACATTCAATTTTCTAACCGACAGAATCTCACTGACTCCCATATATTTTTTAATGATGTAAATATTTCCACTTCCCCTAGTATTGACATTCTCGGTGTAACATTAACTACTAACTTGAGCTGGACACATTATGTTAGAAGCATTGCTAAGAATGCCTCTAAAAAACTGGGACTCCTGTACAGAGTTCGAGAATTCTTCACTGACGAGCAGTTGGCCGTGATATATAAAGTCATGTGCGTTCTCAGATGGATTACTGTTCACCTCTGTGGGGTGGAAGTGGAGTGGTTGCATTGAGGCAGTTGGACAAAATTCAAAATAAAGCTATTAGATTAATCAATAACCCTGCAATCACACAGGACCTTCCTACATTATCCATACGAAGAAACGTTGCATCCCTTGCATTATTCTACAGATATTTTCACAGCAATTGTTCCGAGGAACTTGCTTCAATTGTGCCGCCTCTCCACATCTTTCCCCGTAGAACTAGGGCAGCTGAGAGCGCCCATGAATTTACACTTTCTCCTCCACAATGCAGAACTTCTGCTTATCAGAATTCATTTATCCCCAGAGCTACTACTCTTTGGAATTCACTTCCCTCGAATTGCTTTCCACAAACTTACAATCTACAAATGTTTAAATCCAGTTGTTACAAACATTTTATGAATGGAGGATGCCTTTAGGCACATGGACCTTTTTGTTTTATCTGTGTTTTTCCTTCCTCCGTTCATTGTCTCTTAAAAAAGAAAAAAAAAACAAAAAAACATTGGTCTTGCTTAATACTAAACACAAATAATATATTTTTATTGAGACCAGTATAGAAAACAAGCATAACTATTTGTTGTATCTTACAAATATACAATATCTGAACCTGTTGAGATTAAGATCTCTTAAAGATCCCTAGAGTATTACTTGAGTAATTTGGAATAAATAGTACCAGGAAAATAGAAATACAAAATACACATCAATATACACACTTGTACGAATGCACATGCATAGCCATAAACAACACTTGTACAATCAATGTTATATATACATTATACTGTACTATATACTGTATATATAAACCCACCTGGAGTGGTCTTGCCACTGGACTGGTAATCCAATGGACCTGGGTTCGAATCCCAATATGTCAATGAGAAGATATTATTGGGATGGAATTTGTGCTGTACCTAGTATCAGTGCATTACCACAGCACACCGAAATGCCAAAAAAATACCCTCATTGTTCCCTGATTAAATAGCATTGTATGAATATTCCCATATTCAAAAATATACTACAGGGGGGCAATGCCAAGTGAGATAATTGCTCAATAGGTGGCGTTCTGAGAGTGACGGTCCGAGTGTGGGGGAAGAGACTGTGAAGCGCAGAGGTGAAGCGGTTTCAGAGATGGAGTTGCTTCGAGCCGTGAAGCTTCGCATGTCTCACTCCCTAGACTGGAGCAAGACCTCACGGGCCTCACCGTGTTCAGCGGTAGAGTATAAAGGCTATCAGCCTATGCCCAAGAGAGAGTAGTTGGAATATAGAAAAAAAAAAAGAAAAAAAAACATACACACGGATAACTATATACATACGCGCATGTAAAATACATATAACAAACGTCACAAGCTAAAGAACACCTCTGGTGCCTGGCCCTACTACCTCTGGCACTTTAGGTACTCAAGTTTTTATGTAGGACAGGGACCCAGAAACCTCCAGAGTAAAGGAAGAATGATATGCAAACAACAAGAAAAATCTTCAAAGTTTGCTCACTACTATGTATTCATCATTATATATAACAAAGTCACACACTACAGAACACCTCTGCTCTCCAGCCCCACTACCCCGGCCATCAAATATAACAAAGTTCAC
This sequence comes from Paralithodes platypus, assembly GCA_032716605.1. Classification (NCBI taxonomy): domain Eukaryota; kingdom Metazoa; phylum Arthropoda; class Malacostraca; order Decapoda; family Lithodidae; genus Paralithodes; species Paralithodes platypus. Next base: position 51,015,362 of record CM064533.1, on the reverse strand, counting down.
AATCTGAAGAGCCCCTCTGTTGTCCAGCCCCATTACCCCGGCCACTTCAAATATTCCCCGTCCCTCCCTTCTTGTTTGCACTCATGTTTGAAATTCCCGGGCTGAGCTGAAGGTACACTGAGCGGCCAAATAGGTTCAAGTGATGGAATTGGGCCAAGGGTCCGTAATATTGGGGTGAACGTCAGTCTCCAATTTACAGTATAAGGCTAAGTTTGGTGGTAGAGGTGGAACATAAAACAACAATACGTGTAAAGAATTAACCCCTTCTATACCGATGACGTCATTTATATTTGATTTCAGCTACATTTATACGTTGTTATGAAGCTTAGTAAGAGTAAATGGTTGTTAAAAGGATGAATTGAAATATTATATAGCCTTATAACTGGTCGACGTCCTTACTAAGCGGAAACAAACATTTAATAGTTACCAGAATATAATGAAAAGGACGTCACCGGTACAGAATGGGTTAAAGGTAACGATAAAAGTGAAAATGTAGCGATTCAATTATTCCGCGAGCGAGATGCTATGATCTTTATAATATGTTGACTAGTATTTTACTATCACAATAGGCTACGAATGACTAACAAATAAAGGGGTACCCAATGTTTCAACCAAACCCCTAACTCCCACAGGTCCTTTGTCATTTAACTAGAATCTTTAAGTATTAGTTAAGATATATAACATAAAAAACGTGATGTTGATGTATGTTTAAATAAAAGTAAAATCGAGCCTGTGATAAAAGCGAAGTCAGTGAGAGGTTAAAATGGAAGCCATTGAACAATAATAATTAAACTGGCCCAACCAGTGGAAGCTGTTAAGATTGAGAGGGATTTATAGAGTGATTGATTGGCAGCAACTGAGAGGCAATTTTTTGTTAATACTTTTTATTTTAGAGGTTACATTAAGTGCCTTATAATAGGCTGAATAATACTTTTACAGGCTAAAGGTGCATGCGTTGAAATGGTACCTATCCTAAAGCCCAACCTTGATATTAAAGCTTGTTTTATGTCTGGTTATTCTTTAGCCAAACATTTACATAGCATTTAAAACTTTGTACATTGTTGTTATTTACATTGTTGCCTTGTCTTAGGATTTTATTCCATAGTCTACAGTATCTTGGAATAAACTGTCTCATATGCTGAAGTGTGACAGCGTGGCTCCTCCAACGCATCAGGAGCACTTTCCATTGTTCTTGTGGTTCGCTCCCACTGTCGCTGTGTTTGCCGAGACTGTAAGTGAGAGGTGTTCTGACACTGGATCTTAAACAGGGTTGTAAGTCCAGCAACATCCCTCCTATGCTGTAGGTTCTCGAGGTTTGCTTCAGGTGGAGTAGGAGATTCGTTTTCTATTATTCTTTGTGCTCTCCTCTGTACCTTGTCCAAGAGTTTCAAATGTATATTTGCCGCACCTCCCCATGTGAGAAATGAATACTCCATTGCAGATCTGATTTGGGCTTTATACAAAATCTCCTTTCCTTTTTTATCTAACAGGCTTGATATTTTCCTGAGAGAAGATAATTTTGCTTAAGCTTTTCTAGCAATGTTTTCTGTGTGTTTTGAAAATTAACTTTTTATCATAGACGACACCTAATATGTCAACCTCATTCTTTGAATTAATGATGCTTCCATTGAAGTTTAATTGCAATTGTGAATCTGCCCTAGAGATTGGCTAAAAGTGGGGCATGGGTCTCTCTCTCTCTCTCTCTCTCTCTCTCTCTCTCTCTCATATTTTGATATAGATGGCATTTTGTACCGAATTGTATTTATGTATTCATTATAATGCGTTATGGTATGTTTTGTGTTAACATTACACGACTTTACTATCATGTATATTAATATATTCCTGTTGTTTTTCCTATGTGCATATAATATATGCACAAGAATTTATTATATCTTGGTTAAATATATTATATTTAATAAATATAATTTATTTAGTTGGTTGTTGGAAGGAACATAATAATTTAACCAAGATATAATAAATTCTTATTTGTATGGCCATCTCATTCATTAAGTGAAATGTATGCTAATCTACATATTCCATGAATGATAAATTGTCTTCATTTTATATAATTATGTAACTGCTCACTGTCAAAAAGATTAGAAGGAACATAATAACTGTATGTTGGAATTTAAAAGTGGGTGCCTCAAGCAAATGGAATAGTTTTTCTGGTCTAGTAATACATATTGTTATTGTCTTTTGTTTTATGTTTTTTGTGGAGAATGTATTGATATCTATGTTATTGATGCATGTAATTTTATTGAACAGTTGCACCAGCTATGCTCTTAATCGGTGCGTTGCCAAGCTAAATAGGGTAAATTCTTGTACACACTGTTTGTATAGGTTAATTATTTGTTGTATGTCGGATTATCATTTTGGATATGTTACGCTAAACTCTTTCTAGTTTATGTATTATATAATCATCATGTTGAGGCCAAAACAAAATGCACTATTCCAAGTGAAGGAATTTTATAAAGGGAAGATATCCTTTTCGGGTTATATTCGAAAAATCTACCTCTTATTTTACCTCTAAAAGGGCACTTTGGCTAGTGAACGTCCAATTATCAACCCATATAACTCATCCATTCCGTTAGCGATTTTACATATTTGACCGATCTTTTACACTTCCATCCCTATAATGTGTAAACCCACGCACTTCTCTACACTTGGTTTCATTTCAGCTGCCGGTAAATTGAATCACTTTGCAACTGATTTATCGAAAACTAAATATAAAATTAGAACTCCCATGTCTATGCTTCATAGTAGTGCCAAGTTTTCATAATAAACAACCGATTTTGCTACAAAACCTACAGAATAGTGGAGTAATCATTATGAAGACAAAGCAATTTACCGTCAGCTGGAAATATAGTGGAAGTATAGTCGTATTATTCACACCCAGCCAACCAGCTCTCTCACCAGACACACTTCAACAACCAATATCAATAAAGGGAAATAACTGGACCGGATATAAACGGATATTACCCATTCAAACTTTTGAATGTCTCTTCAATACTGCTGACAGGGAGACGGGAAAAGGGATAACGAGGGGAGGTACAGGAAATCAGTTTATATTCTGACAAAATGGAAATTGGATAGTCCTAATATATATATTTGATAATAGTAAAGTTGGCAATAAAATGCTTCACATGATGTATGTGGATTTATCTTTGTTTACGGCATTGAGAATAGGCACGCAACTTAAAAGTAGATTCACCCTCTTAAAGCTAAAATATCTGAATTAATGTATACATTAAACAGCTTCCAATGCCCATAATATCCGGAATAATATAAATAATATACCTTGCTATAATTGTATATATGAATATGTATGTAAGTATATACTCAATCATATACCCCATAGCTGGGGTTGGCCGATTCGAGACAGAGACCGAACAGAAACATTTAAAGTTCCAATTCCTAGGGTTCGGAACCACTTTCGCATTCCCTATCTCTCTCTGTCTCGTCTAGTAAATTAATTCTACCAGAAGATGAGGGTTCCTAGCATCCCGCCCACAGAACGAAAAGTAGGACAGTAAAAGAGACAGACATAAACGGCTAAGGTTGGGTAGAGGATGCCAAACCTTACTTTGGATAGGACCAGCCCTCACCTTAAATTATCTGGATTAATTTGTACATTACGCAGCTTAAATTACCCATATTAGCCGGAATAATATTTATAGTTTATCTGGATAGAATGGAGACGCCTTATAAATGTACAAGCCTCAGCAATAGCGATCTTATTAACCATTATACTAGTATTGCGTAATTTTCCTTGAGGAACGAATATATGATTTAATTCCACTAATCTTTACATGTCCATGTATTGTGGCTTAATAGTCGCAATGTTGAATGCTGTGAAATCAAATAGTGAAATGTATTGCAAAGCAATTTTGAACGCTGTCAACCACCTAGACGTTCCAAAGCCCCACTTCTTCCTACCTCTGTTTGTTCATAGGGTTGGATTACAGTCTTGTGGGCTAGGTTATGGGCATGTTGGAGAATGGTTACTTTACCACAATGATTACTTTAGTGCCGTGGTCACTATGATGCAGTGGCAACTTTATTGCAGTGGAAACAGTAATGAAGTGATGATTTCAATAGTGGCTATATTTATAGAGGCAAATGTGATAGTGGTAACTTACATAAAGGCGCTTTCATAGCACTGGCAATAACAATATTGACTTTAATAGTGGCGACTTTTAGAGTGGCGACCTTTATCAATATAGACGGGGTTTTTTTAATGGCAACTTTAATTGTGATGTGATTAGTGGCGACTTTTATAGTGGCGAATTGTATAGTGGCGACTTTAATACAGTGGCAACTTTAATACCATGGCGATTTCACAGCAGTTGCTTACTATAATGTAAGGACGACAGACTTATAGTGGCGAGTTTTATAGTAGTGAATTTGATATTGATGACTTTTAAAGTGTCAACTTTCATATACATGACTTGAATAGTGATAGTGGCGCTGTTTGTAGTGGTGACATAAATACTCATAATATGTATATTGAGGCAAGTATTATTTACAGTGGCGACTGCAATGAGATGAACATTATGCCACTATATATGATGACATTAATGCAGTGATCACTAATGTAATGGCGATTTTAATGTGGTAATAACTGGTGACTTTACTGCTGTGGCGATTTTATACAGTACAGTGGCGACTTGAATAGCAACTTTAAATCAGTGGCGAGTTTAATGGTGTGTTTAATCATGTGGAATATTTGGCTTCCCCCCCCCCCTCCACCCCTCTCTCTCTCTCTGTTCGGAATAACATTTTAGGCTGCATCAGCAGTAACAACAACAGCTGTACATACCCTACATCGTTCAAATGGAGGCATTACATATAGACGATAATCAAGGTGTATAAAATATGTATAGTATACAGTATATAAAGGATTATATTATTGTGTTATAGAAGGTATATATATGTTCACTTTGCTATCACTGTGGATCAAATATCCCCAGCATAAGATTTGGAATACAGTAATTTAAGATATCAATTATAAGAATGTGCTTTGATGATATTTACGTTCTTGCATATAATGATCTATAGACATGCACACCGTCAAGAAATACGTATCTTATAAACAAATTCCAAAAAAGAATGTTCTATGATTGAGATTTGTATTTAAGCTATTGTGATATAATTACAATCATATTGTCATCATACGTTTAATCATATTACATTGTTTTAATAAAGTGAAACCCAAGTCAGAATATCGGCCACGTGTATACAATACTGGATCATGAACTGTTCATAGTAGTCCCATCACCTATATATTGTCGGGAAGCACTAACAATTTAGTTTTGCATATTCTAAATATATATATACAAAGGAAAGCAAGCAACAACACATATATTGATCCTTACTAGGCTGCTTGTATCTTAACTATCTAGAATAATATGTAGGAGAGAAAAGGTGGCTTAGAAGGGACAGGATTTATCTTTCCCATGCAGAATGGATATACCGACTTGGTACTGGACAGAAAAATAAAAGTTAGAACTATCTTACTATTTATCTATTCTACCAATGAGGTAATGTGGGCATGTCTTGTCATTCATCTGTAAATGCAGTCAGTCAGGGATTAAGGGCGAGATAATTGTCATAAGTTATTTTTGAAGGTTCAACAGTGCTGCAGTCTACAGTATTGCTAGACATGCGATTCCATAAGTTTACTACCAGGTTGAAAAAGAAATGCTTTTCTTCACGAGCGTGGAAGGGCTTACGGATGATTTTACAGCAATTCCCTCGTGTGCAATTTGAATAATGGAATTTGAACTACTGTACAGTATATATTTGAGAATATATTTGAAGTTAGCGAACCTTGAATAAGAATAGGCGATAGGAATATATTAGGCGCTTCAGTATGCAAAAGACGAGAACACGATCAAAAAAGCTTAATAAGGCAGCCAAAGATACAATAAAATAAAGCATGGAGGATAAAATGGAGGAAGGGGAGGGTATGAAGGAAAGAGCAAGCTTGATCCAAATCCACCCGATTAGCGCCTCTCTACCGGGGAGCCAAAAGGGTGAGTGTTCTGTATCATCCTGGATGTTGTATACGTTCCTAAACACACACCTTTCCACCCCCTACCTGAGATGGCCCAATTAAGTAGGCGAACACAACCGATATTGTCACGCTCTGTTTTACTTAGGAATGAAATTAGGTCAGTGAGGTGATGGGAGGGTGACAGCTGTCAAGGGAGAGATGGTCTCTTTTTCTGGATCCCCCTTCTCCCTCACGCTTAGCCCCATTACTGTTCAGATTTAAAGACGATCAACCCCTTAGATTGTCGATTTTATGACTTTTTGCCCCCTTTTTTGTTGTTGTCAATATTAAGACGTTTCCTGTCATTTAGGTGTCACATTTTTCCTGGCGAGCGATAGCGAGCCTATAATTAAGAAGGGACCGGCCTTCGGTAGAGACATTTGTTTACCCCCAACAAAATACAGATTTATCTTGACATGGATCTAGAGGGTGTTTTTTTAAGCTTGATGGAGGTCTCGCAAAGGAACTAAAAAAATATTAATGTATAAATAAATAGACCAAAAAGCAAACACTATCCCATTAAAATAATAAACTTAGTATAATGCTAATAATTATGAGGCTAGAACTAACACACACTCTTGACAACATCAACGTACACACATATTGATGTTAACATCCAACCAATTTAAAAGGCTAGTGTTGGGAGCAATAAAAACATTCATGGTTCGCCTTGAACTGCTTCCAATTTGCCTTGGAGTGTTGACAGCATAGAGATGAGGGTTAGGTCTGGATACACCGTATTTTATATGAAACGATTTGTGTATAAAGTGTCTTGGGTACGGAGTGCATTATATATATATATATATATATATATATATATATATGTTGGTAAAGCCAGGTAATAAATTTTCTTTAATACATACGAGGTTGAAAGAAATGGCAATTTCTGCGTTGGAAATTTTATTATTCAAAGTTTCCAGGTCTCTGATGATATATATATATATATTTACATTTATATATATATATATAGAGAGAGAGAGAGAAAGAGAGAGAGATAGATATATATATAGATAGATTATTGACTGACCACAGTCAAATATATATTACAAAAGGATTTTTTTTACAAAGGATTTGGTTCAACATAATACGTTAATGAAAAACACATTCATCGAATAAAATACTAAAACAACCGAAATGTAGATATTTCACTATAATTATAAGGAAACACCAACTGCACAAACTATACACTATACCATTTATAAATGCCAAACATATTAATGCCTTAAAATATGTGTATACAGAATATAACATTAAGTAAGAGAGAGAGAGAGAGAGAGAGAGAGAACATAAAACGAAGTGTGAAGTCACGGTCACGGCTGTGTTCTGCCTCCACTATTTCAGCTCTGATTAGTATCTAAGTTTCAAGTTATTTCAAATATTCTGAACATACATAAACAAAGCACATACTGTATATTCAACAACTGATGTTCAAGGTCATCCTGGTCAAAATACTAACAAGACAACAGACACTATAGACTACAACTTTTACCAGTAAGCTTATAACCTACCTTCAGGACTCAAAGGGGTAAAAATGATCTCAATATACCCTCTGAGTTTCATAGGTCCTTTTAACCCTTTCCCTGTGGGAGACGTTCCGGAACGCGTAGGCTATTTACAGCAATTTCCAGGCTTTAAAAGCCTGTAAAAGCCATAGAAATCGAGTGTCAGGGCGGGACAGCAAGGGGCCCACCTCCGACTGTCAGCACGGCCAACCGCGCACTGAGGGAAACAGTGGTCTCGGACCGCGGTCTCAGCAGTGTTGCCAAGCCGCTACATTCCTAATAATTAGCGAGGTTTCCCGAATGTCTATGGCAGCGCTGCGGGTGAACCCTGCGAGTTAGGAAGCTCATTCTAGTGTAATTTTGAAGCTATTTTTGTCTAGTTTTCGGCAGAATACTTTTCTTTTCATGCAGATACTTGATTAATCATTCAGGAGTGCCTGAATATGCCCTAAATAGTGCAAATATGACCGCAGCCAGAGGGTTAAACTGCATAACATCGTCTAATTTTAGCCAGAATCAAAGGTATAAAGGCGACATCGTGCTAAAGTGGTTAAATACAAAATAAATTACTCGCACTGCCTTTTTTTTTTTTTAAGAGACAATGAACGGAGGAAGGAAAAACACAGATAAAACAAAAAGGTCCATGTGCCTAAAGGCATCCTCCATTCATAAAATGTTTGTAACAACTGGATTTCAACTTTTGTAGATTGTAAGTTTGTGGAAAGCAACTCGAGGGAAGTGAAATCCAAAGAGTAGTAGTTCTAGGGATAAATGAATTTTGATAAGCAGAAGTTCTGCAATATGGAGGAGAAACTGTAAATTCATGGGCGCTCTCAGTTGCCCTAGTTCTACGGGGAAAGATGTGGAGATGCGGCACAATTGAAGCAAGTTCCTCGGAACAATTGCTGTGAAAATATCTGTAGAATAATGCAAGGGATGCAACGTTTCTTCGTATGGATAATGTAGGCAGGTCCTGTGTGATTGCAGGGTTATTGACTAATCTAATAGCTTTATTTTGAATTTTGTCCAACTGCCTCAATGCAACCACTCCACTTCCACTCCACAGAGGTGAACAGTAATCCATCTGAGAACGCACATGACTTTTATATATTACGGCCAACTGCTCGTCAGTGAAGAATTCTCGAACTCTGTACAGGAGTCCCAGTTTTTTAGAGGCATTCTTAGCAATGCTTCTAAAATAATGTGTCCAGCTCAAGTTAGTAGTTAATGTTACACCGAGAATGAATCGTGGATCAAATGATGAACAAGCAAACGTGATAACCATTACATCACACTGGCTTGAAATTTGTGTTCCAATTATATCTACTCAGGGTCATATGGGCCGATAGACGAATGTTTGTAGTGTAAAATTCTGTAGTGTCGTCGGTTTATTGACCTACATAACCCTGGGCAGCAGTTGTCGTCCAGATTACAACAACTCTTCGAAACCAGAGCCGCGGCGGTAGAGTAGATAGCATGCTCACGTGTGAATCTGCTTGACCTGGGTTCGATCCCAACCAAGGCAAACATATTTAGTAGGTGTGGTAGTACTTCCTAGTGTGAGTCACATGCTCGAACCCAGTCGAGGGATAATTCGAAGACGTATACAGACTAGTAACACACATAATAAAGCCACTCCAACATCTTCCTCTCTCTCCAGCGTCCCGACAGCTTCTTCCCTCTCAACACTCTTCGAAAAGTAGATGCGAGGTGCCGTTGTAAAGGTTTATCCATCAATACCTTCACCTGACCTGACCTGTAATGGCTAGCACGGTCGTCTAATTGTCATTTGATCCATGGTCCAATCCCAGGTGGTGTAAGTGGGATTTTTCTCAAGCTGGATTGCTTGTTTTATAGATTAACCCAGTAGATGATATGTGTATTTGAAAGTATGAAAGTGGACCCCGCTTATGTCCGTGGGAGTATCCATCAAAAAGGTACAATTATCTTGTTTAGTTTCCAATATAATGGCCATTAACCGAAATATGTGTTAACCCCTTCAGTACCCGTGACATCCTTTGTGTTATATTATGTCAACGATTAAACAATATGTTTCATCTCAGGAAGGACGTATGCCAATTAAAATGCTACAAACTATCTCAATTGAATATTATAGCTACCATATATCCTTCCAAAGCTTCATAAAAATCATCTAAATGTAGCTGAAATCAAATAAAAAAAAAACATCAACGGTTCTGAAAGGTTTAATGGTATTGATATGGTAAGGGTAATGATGTTATTGTCTTGGGTACGAAAGGAATGGGACCCCAACCGCAGCCCTACACAAAAGGTCTCAGATTAATTATCACCGATATTATATTATGGTGATAATGTGGCCAATCCTGAAAGTTTGCAAAACCTTCGATCGATCGATCGAGAGAGAGAGAGAATGAGAATATGTGGCGCTTTTGGATAAGCCGTTTATTTTCTACTAACCGATATGCCCACACCCTCTCAAAGCTAAATAAAAGTCTTGAAATCCCGAGAGGGTTGCAACATGATAATGTCTACGGCAATCACATAAACCTATACTATTCAACATTTGTTTTATCAATTATGTAATCCTCGCTTAAATCCAATTCTGGGACATCCTGACTACCCAGTACCCAGCCAAAGCTCATCTCCATAATTATTGCTTCTATGCTATGATCCGCATTCATATATTTATGGATATACAACTGACAAAAATACCTTTATTGCATTCCCTTACGTATCTACAGTAAATACGGACACGAATATTACCTTAGGATTTAAGAAATTAAACATGAACAAAAACACTTCCAAATTGCTGCCCCATGAGAATGGCTCGGGTTTCAACCTTAAACGTTTCATTTGCTTTTACGAAATTTGGTAGTTTAGGTTCGCCCCCCACCCCCCCCCCCCCCCCCCCCCACCCCACCCCATAGAGCTGTCTATCGTGAAAATCCCAGTTTGAATTAACCTGGTTCACGATCGAGCTGCATTTATGTCCATAGTTTCCTCGTTTATTCACTTTAGTAGATACGTAAATATAAATTATGTATGATAATAATAATACATTATTGGAGGTATATTTCAAATAATATTACCTAATACTAGCTGATTTACAGTATATTAACATGTTATATTCTTTCCTGTATCAATAAAGAAATTATGCAGGGAGAATAGAAATAAGGAGAAAGCTGTTAAACGAGCTCCCAATTGATCCCTAGTCTTGACCAAGCACCCATGAAGATGGCTCTGCCATCGGTGGTACATCGTCTGCACACTTACAAATGTCACTGGGAGCTGCCAGATGGCGTGGCGGCAGATACAAACATGGCACCAAAACAACACGGTCACAGCTGTGTTGTTTGTAGAAAATACAAGGCGGAAGCAAAAGAAAGTCATATTTCACTTCTTTCCCTACGGTAAGGTGAAGTGGTTAGTCATAAGTAGAGCGTATCTACGAGTATACAGTATATGGTATACTCACATACGAGTGTATAATCATGGCTGACTGAATACATATTCCAGAGACATCATCTCCGTAAATAGCTGACCCATGAATGCTGGCATTTGTATCATTGCAGAAGTTTGTTATGGCTCAAGAACCTTGACATCAAACTGAAGACGAAAACACCTGATCAGCTGAACAAAGTCCAGTGTTGTGTGAAGCAGCCACTTTTAAGATGACCAGTATAGCGGGGTTGGCCGTCTGACGTCTGATGCTCCACAATATACAGATGTTTTAAATAATATAAATAAATAGCATAATCTACTCACGCTGTATTATATGCCATTCACTTGATCGGTTATCTTTAATGTAAGACATACCATCAATTTTATGTTCTTAGCTTGTGTGGAATGTGAGGTTGGAATTGCTTGCTTATAGAATATTATTCATGAATACACACACAGAAAAACAATAAACGGCATTGGAGAAATTCCCTTAGCATTGTATTGTGCTGCAGTGGTCGACCTGAATAGTAAACACATAACATCAATAGAACATATATTTATAAACACGTACAACATGAGACAAAAGATGTGTTCCACACTTTTGGTAATGTTGTTGCTGAAGGGATGTGTATGTATTAGTGTATGACGTGTATGGGTAGAGCTGCAGAAAAATAAATTACTCGAGAGACAGTCACTGGGATGATTGCTGTGGTTGTCTCGCATATTCCTTCGTGAGAGATAATTGCGTACCGGTATGTCTCTATTTACTCCTCACCAATTAAGCAGTGCAAGTAATATGAGGATTGAGGAACTGTACGATTCACAGTGTGTGTGTGTTTGTTTATTTACTTTTTAGTAAACGTACGAACACTATGGGGAACATATGGCTGAAATGGGAGTGACCAGTAGCGACATTAGTAGAGCGCTTGGTTTCTAACCGGGAGGACCAAGTTCGATTCTCGGCTGGTGGAGATGGTTGGGCAATCTCCTCACACCCCTTGCCTCTGTTCTGATCGCCTAACAGTACAATAGGTCTATGCCAGGGTAAAAAGGTTACTTGTGACCTTATCCCTTTACTACTACAAAAAACAAAAAAAAACAAAAAAAAATTGCTGAAATCCATACAGGTAGGCCTACTGAAAAAAAAATTAAATGTAAGGAACAAAACCAATACAAACTATAGACGTTGAGTAACCTACTAACCTGTACATATAACAAAGGTATTATATTAGATCAAGTATTTTATACAGAAAAAGGTAAAGTTGTTGCACAAATACAAGATTGTATACATGGAATCTAGCACAATATATTTAGTTGTAGTAGTATATGGACCGAGGTAGGACTATTATGATAATGACAGAAATGTGATCACAATTTAAACATCATGGGTGACTTTTACAGTAGCTTACTACTTAGATATAGGCCTATAAGAACTATTGTGAATTGTGAAAAATGAAGAAATATTGAGTACTGTAAGCGGTAGCCTATAGATATTAGAAACTATATAGTTATAGCTCGAATATAATAGTTTTCTAAATAACGGTACATTCTCTAATGAGGGGTATAAACTGTATAGTTACTGTTCGAAATTAACCGTTCTCTATGGGGGGTGCTTGACGTTAGATGGGGTAAGTATCAGGGGGCTACAACCAAAAGCAGAGAGTCGCCTCTCCTTATATATATTCTTGAATTTATGGCTGGCAACCATAGAGTAAGAATACCTCAGAGGGGTGTCTTGGAAAATCAGCCGTGTTAATAGTAGTTGGCCATTATTTACAGATTTGGCTGGAACCCTGCAATAGATGGCGGTAGCGCATAGCTCCTCCCTATCGCGGGAAAATACTTCTGTCGTCTGTTTATTGACAGTTCCTCTCCCTTTCTGCAATGGTGTACACGTGTCTCGTGTAGAGTCTATAGAAACTCATGTAACTTGTTTGCTATCACCATATCAGCCATAGTCATTATGAATACAATGATTTAACCCGTGGAGCCCCGGCTAGTTTTGTAATGTTTGCGCACCAGAACCCATCACGGCAACCATCGGCACGGTTGCGTGGGATACGTACACAGTTCCCATACAAATATGAGCCCTCTTGAGTGGCTACACCTGAGGTTACGGTCGGCGCAATTAGGGTGACGCATCAGGCGCGTCTCTGGGGCTGTGCGTTACATACATCGCCGACGCGTCAGACGCGTCGCTGGGGCTGTACGGGTTAAGAGTACACTGATATGCAAAAGCACTCCAAAGTATTGCCTACACTGAAATGTGAACAATACTTCATTAACCCCTTCTGTACCGTCGTCGTATGTTATATTTTATTCTAGCAATATGTAGACGATTTTATACAGCTTAGAAAGGATCTGTGGTAGTTAAAAGGGTTGATTGAGATAGTTCGAAGCCTTATAATTGCTAAAGATCCTTCCTAAAGTGAATACAATCGATTAGTAGGAGCCAGAATAAAATCAAAAGACGTCGTCGGTATAGAAGGGGTTAATTACATAGCTTACCAAGTCTCCGTGATGATGTAAGGAGGCTGTGGTTGACCTTGAGAATAAGGATATGGTTTGCAATGGATCATGAAGGCTGTTGATGATTATTTGATATTGACTGTAAATTTATTAACAATGAATGTAGCCTATATGAAAAACTAATCTCAATTGAAGACAAGTATTTACATTGTAATATAAGTTACTAACTTGAAAGTACACAGCCACACTCAAACTTTGGTCAAACATAAATAATATATATATATATATATATATATATATCGTATATACAGTATACTGTATATATATATATATATATATATATATATATACATAGAGATGGAGAGAGAGAGAGAGAGTAGTAGTGTACCGGTACATATAATTAAAAAAAAAACAGAATGGAGGGTACATCCGTAGATTTATTCACGTTGAGTAGTTCTGGAACCCTGCAATAGATGGCGCTGATTTTTTTTTCGAAAAAGGGTAACTGGCAACGTTTAGAGGCACCTTTTTATTAATAAAATGCATAGGAAGACTCCTATCTCCTATACACAATATCTGCTGGCAACCTAGCGACACTCTAGGGTCAGCAGTTCGAAATATAACCACTTGTTACCCAACCACAACGGTGTGAAGACCGTCCTCATTCCCACCGTTCTCTGCCGGTTATTTATCCCTAGTACAACCATATTACCTCTACCAGACGTCCATCAACCCAGCTACATCTCATTATAAGGCTAATTACCCGTTAATAGCTTAGAAAGTGCACTCCAGTATTATTAACAGGTACGCATTATATAGGCTATAGTGGCCCTAGACCAACGAAAGAGACACTACATTATTACTACTATTATCATGATCAAGGTTAGTAAGTCATATTTATTGATACTACCTTTTTTATATTCCTATGTAACTTATTTAACATATATTTGCTTTATCCTGCCAGTTATTTTACCCTCCAAGGATATATATTTGTGAATACCACGAATTCATATCCATGTTCCCAGTGACCACGTTATGCATACTTGTATTAATTACAAAGAGGAGGATGTTCAGTATTACAGTGTAAATTTTTACCTTGTTGTGTAAAGTAACGATGACAATTATGACGTGAATTTCTAGTTACGATTAGTCGAGTGTGTTTATGTGTGTGTGTGTGTAACTGAACCGATGTGAGTTGTAATAGACATAAATGCTCTACAGTAGGTGACAGACACTGATAACAGAAGTGTCGGCTTCATGACATACAACACAACGAACTATGCAATGTAATATTACATGTTATCATCTGGTTATGAAATTCAGGTGTGAAACGGCAATGAGTACAAAGGAGTACAAAGGAAATCAAGCAACAACAGATCTAGTGACCCTTCTAGGCTGCTTGTCCTCCAAAACACTGAGGATCAAGTGTCCAAACAGTGGTTTAGAGTGGGTAAGGGAACATGGAAAGGGAACTACTGCCCTGCCACTAACGTGGCAGGACTAGGAAGTTAGTAGGGGACATATGGGTTAGTAACTGAGGGGAGGATAAAATAAAGTTATTCATTTACAAACGCAGTCAGTCGCGGGTTTGATGAGAGATATTTGTCTAGGCGGAATTTAAATGAATCAACGGTGCTGCAGTCTATAACGTCTCGGGGAAGCCCATTCCACAAGTTGACAACTCTATTGAAGAAGAAATTCTTAGATTCGTGTGAGTTAAAAGATTTACCAATAATTTTGCAACCGTTTCCCCGCATGTAATTAGATTGGTCGATAGTGAAGTACTTACTACAGTTCATATTGTCGATGCCTTTGATGATTTTGAACACTTGAATTGAGTCACCTCTTAATCTGCGCTGGGTTAAAGGAAATAGATTTAATTCTCTAAGACGCTCTTCGTATGGTTTGTTCTTTAGGCTAGGTATCATTTTGGTAACTCTACGTTGAACTCGTTCTAGCTTGTTTGTCTTTTTGGTAATAAGGGCACCAGCATTAAACGCAGTATTCCAGAAGAGGGCGGACTAAGGAATTGTAAAGGGTTAGGATTACGTCTTTGGATTTATGCTCAAATGATCTGCCTATAAAGCCAATTATTTTGTTTGCCTTCTTAACAACTTCTGAACATTGTTGACTCGGTTTTAGGTTACTCGATATTGTTACTCCCAGATCGGTTTCTCTGTTTACATTCTTAAGCTGAGTGCCATTTATCGAATAGTTTGCTTTCTCATTTAGGTATCCGATATGTAGTACTTTACATTTATCCGCATTTAAATTAATTTGCCAAATTTGGGCCCAATGTGACAATTTATCTAGATTGTGTTGCATATCGTCAACTTGATCTTTTGAGAGTACGCTATTTGCAATTTTTGTATCGTCAGCAAATTTTGAGATTGTACAGGTGAGACCCTCTATGTCGTTGATGTAAATTAGAAAGAGAATTGGTCCTAGTACCGATCCCTGGGGTACCCCGCTACTTACATTGGTCCATTTAGATGCCTTACCGTTTATGACTACTCTTTGCTTTCTGTCGCTGAGCCAATTTTCTATCCATTTCAATACACCGTCTTGTATTCCATGCGCTTTTAGTTTTAGCAGTAAACGTTTGTGGGGAATTTTGTCAAAGACCTTTTGAAAATCAAGGTATATAAAATCTACAGCTTTACTCTCATCGTAGAGGTTGAGGATATCGTGGAAGAAGTCTAAGAGGTTTGTTAAACAGGAACGTTTTTTACGAAAGCCGTGTTGAGTATCTTTAAGTATGTTATTTTCCTCTAAGTGATTTACGAGTCTGTCTCTTATGACCGTTTCTAGCATTTTACATACAACTGAGGTTAAGCTAATTGGACGATAGTTAGTGGGTAGGGATTTGCTGCCTTTTTTGAATATCGGTGTTACATTGGCTATCTTCCACTGATCAGGCATAGTTCCAGACTGCAAGGATTTATTGAATAGTAATGTCTGGTTTGGAGAGCTCATCGGTATATATTAAGCAAACCACCCACCAATTTTCATGACCATTTTGAAATGCATGTTGGAATCCCTATAAACTGTACTTCATTTTTATGTAAGTTTGATAATTGGGAAAAATCGATTAAGGGAGAAAATTAACATTGAAAATGATGTGTAAAATGTCTCCCATAAACGGCGGCCTGCTATGTTATTGTAATTTGCGGCCTAATTTCGTCTGTTAATTAACTTTCTCCTTAATTGGACCCCCTATGAAGTACAACAGATTATGATGACATAAGTGACGGGTGTTTAGAGGGGGCAGAGCTCCCCCTTCAACATATTACGTGTCCCACAGTAACTTCTATTATATAAACAACCCAAGAATTTTCACAAAGTTTTAAAATTTCATTTAGGATGTAATATAACCTATACTCCATGTTAAAATAAGTGTCAACCCTCGAAAAATTCTATTAAGGGAGATACAGAACCTAGAACCTGTAACGATATTTGTCCAGTGTTTCCCACAGACGCCACCCCGCTAGGTCAGCCATGTTGATACTATAATTGAGGAGCGCTTTTATCGTAAATATTCGAATATAACGCCCTCTGCCTTTCTCTATGTGAACTAATGATCAACACGTCACTATGTTTCTGCCATATTATTGGTTATTTTTTTGTATACGTCACCATACGTCACGGTATTGAAGGAGTCACCCAATCATGGATCAATATATGGACAATTACGTCATTTTAGTCAGCCAATGAGTGCATTGAACTCCAGCCCACCGACAGGCAGCATGGTTTTAAATGTCAGTTGCAGGATGTCTGTCCAGTGTCTGTAGTGGTTGTGCACTTACCCCTGAACAATAATTATACAAATTTCTCAAAACAACCAGGCAGCCCTTAAGATACTTACAGACCACGGTATATTGCCTACAAGTGTTGAGTGTCCTAGGTGTGGACATCCTTGCCATTACCGGCCAGATAAAGATCACTGGCGGTGTACACACCATTATTACGAGGAGAAGTCCAGAACACGCCGTCACTGTCCCTTTGTTACATAAGGTTGGTTATTTTTATTATTATAGATGTAAAAATTTATATAAAGTTTATTTGCACCTATAGTGTTTTTTCGGTATTATTCTAGCGTTACTTACACAGCGCACCCATCAATTTCTATGACTTCATTCCTATATATGTCAGTAGCGGCGGAAATGCATTAAAGCAATTATAGCTACTGTAAAAAACATAGACGGCACACAACACGACTCGGGGACCTCTTTCTCCCTGCATTTCAGTCTAATTAACACTAGGAATTGACCTAATTTTCTATCCAATGTACTATCCAACCAGCGGGGGTGGCAGCCTCCACCCATTATACTAGGTTAGGTTAGGCAAGGTTGGTAGGTTAGGCTAAAATCTTTAATGTTGCTTAATTGTTGGATAATGAGCTTACTGGGTAAGTTCATTTTCTATCCCATGTACCATCCAACCAGCTGGGGTGTGGGGGCGGCAGCCCCCACCCATAATACTAAGTTAGGTTAGGTAAGGTTGGTAGGTTAGGCTAAAATCTTTAATGTTGCTTAATTGTTGGATAATGGATAATGAGCTTACTGGGTAAGTTCATTTTCTATCCCATGTACCATCCAACCAGCGGGGGTGTGGGGGCGGCAGCCCCCACTCATAATACTAGGTTAGGTTAGGTAAGGTTGGCAGGTTAGGCTAATATCTTTAATGTAGCTTAATTGTTGGATAATGGATAATTAGCTTACTGGGTTTTTGGAATAAGTTCTTCAATATTTTTCTTTATTTTCATCTTTTACCCCACAATTTCCCTGATCTTCATAGCCCTCCCCACTATCGGGCAACATAGATGATGATTTCAATTAATCACGGGGATGGGGGGGGGGGGGGGGGCAGAGCTCTCCCACACCCCATCCTGTATCCAATGGCGAAGAGTTGGCTGGCATTTTCTACATTTTCAGCTTTTATGAAGCCTAACAATTGTCCAATCTGAGCCAACTTTTGCCAAAACATGACTTGTTTTTTTTCATTTTGGGGTTTTCTTAAGTTGAAAAACAATAAAACCTGAGCCAACTTTTTTTTGCCACTTTCTGACTTTTATGAAGCTGAAAAATCTTAAAATCCGAGCCAACTTTTGCCAAAACTTGGCTCGGGTTTTTTCATTTTGGAGTTTTCTCAAGTTGAAAAACAATAAAACCCGAGCCAACTTTCATCATAAAAACCCTTATATCGCCTTTTTATGTCTTTAACCCCACATTTTCCCTGATCTTCATAGCCCTCCCCACTATCAGGCGCCGTGTCTTAAGATCGTTGGATAAAGGGGAAAACTATTTTTGCGGAGGTTGAAACTAATGCCAATCACTATATATTGATGCAAGTAAACTAAAACTAAAAAAAAAATAATGAAAATAATTGGTGGGTGGTTTCCTTAATATTTTCCAGCTCATCCTTAGCTTCCTTTAGAACTCTAGGCGAGATTGTATCAGGTCCAGGCGTTTTATTTACCTTGAGTTTATCTAAACAATTCAATACTTCTCTCTCTGTAACGGTGATATTGCTTAGAACATCTGAATTATCAATCTGAATCGGCGATGGTGTAGGGATATCACTGAGGTCTTCTGTTGTAAAAACTGATGCAAAGAAGATATTGAGGGCATTACTCATTTGTACTTCGTCTTTGGTGTATTCTCCATTTTCATCGACTAACGGTCCAACAGTTGAAGTAACTACTTTTTTCTTTCTGATATAACTATAGAATTCTTTCGGGTTTGTTTTACTTTGATTCGCAATATGAGTTATCAATAGTGATATATGCGGGGTATTATGTAATACCACACACAGTTAAGCTTCGGATGCTGATAGGCTTATATATTCGGTATTAATTTAGTAAAAAATTTATATAACGCTCTAAAGGGTAAAGGATATAAGCATTGCGTCATGATATTATGCTTAGCAATGGCTATATATACCTTTTCGATGTTAGTATTATAGTATATGATATATGGCAATGCTTACACAGTGCATAAAGGTTAATAGCATGATATAAAATGGATGAATTATATTTGAGAACCGGTATGTGTTTAATAGTAACTATAGCTACTATGTATGACTTCTGATGAATCTCTCTCGCTCTCTCTCACACACACACACACACACAACGAAAGCCTGTTCATTGACTGCGGTTTGGTAGTGTTTCTTTACATTCATAATTCTGTAATAACTATCTGTGTTTACTGTAGATACAGGAGGGAATAACAAACAATGGTACTTTTGTCATTTGTATATCAGATTCAGTAGTATGAATCTTATCGTAGCAAAACAACAGCACAATAATTTGACATGGCAGACGGAGTGAAGCATCTATTGGTTCGAAACGTGTGTTCGTACGTGTGCGGCCTTGTGATAGTTAAAGTGGGCTGTCGTCCAGAAACAATACGCTCCCAATGCCCGGGCCCTATCTAGGTGTCTCAAAAACTGCAGTTTCTGACTGTACATTATGAGCTAAAGTAAATCGTCTAATGGTAACCAGACAATGATGGACATTACGTCATCGTTCTGAAGGGGATACAGCAATGACAATAATGGTGCTGGACACCATTGGTTTTGCTCAAACATTCATGTTACACAAACAGCCTATATTGATTGGTGGAACCATAATACAAAGAAAACTCTCCTTCACTCGAGAAAGACCAAGAAAAGTCGGAAAGCTCTCAAGCTAATACCCTGACATCCTTGAACAACTAGAACTCTGAGTTTCCTTCTCAATGACTAGGAACTCTCTTTACTTGTATAATTACTGTATAATTCAGATATTTAAACATCATTTATTGTTTATGCTTCAGTTACACGATCTGAAATATGAAAACAGTTATGAGCATATACTGTCAATATTTCAAATGAATATATACACCATATGATTTCAAACATTATTTCAAATGCCTGCTCTCTAATAACTCCCCTGGGTCATAAGTACGTTCACATACGGAATGTTATAGTATACAGTTATATTTTCCTATTACTGTATATGCGGAAGTGCTTGCTTACTTAATCACCCGCACCCATGGGGGTTATTAGGTTTTTTGTAAAGACACAGGAATACGTGTACGCGCGCCCACACACAACTTAATGTTCTCCCTAACTAGCAATATGAAGGAGTGAGCAGCGCGAGTAGTAACACGTTTTATTAGTGCTAACTATTGTTCTTAACTCAGCCGTGTTCATTGTGTGTTTATCTAAGCTCTGACGTAGGTAATGCGATCTATATATTGTTTTTCTTCAGTGCTATACACATTATCATAGATCTTTATTATAAACTAATATATATATATATATATATATATATATATATATATATATATATATATACCGGTATATATATATTTTCTTTAATACATACGAGGTTGAAAGAAATGGCAATTTCTGCGTTGGAAATTTTATTATTCAAAGTTTCCAGGTCTCTGATGAGTTTTCGCTGGGTGGCAGGAAGTAGATGAATGAGATGAGCAAAATTCATGGTGGTACAGGGTTACATTAATGTACATGATGATACAGGATATACGACGCGTTTCACTGGACAACCAGCATTATCAAGTAAGGATAGAATGATATAAAAGGTAAACAGGAAGGGTATATATAGAGGGTGGAGGATCAGAGGAGGCGAAAATCAGGGGGCAAAACTCTGCTACTGGTGGAGGGGTATTCTAGGAGAGGAAAAGAGAGGGCCGCGTCACGCATGCGCATTGGATGCGGGAAGGTGTTGGTCGGTTGGCGGGGTCGAAGCTGATTGGCTGCATGTCGAGGGGCGTGGCCTAAGTTGCGTAGTACGTGTGGCGCCGGCAGAAGACGAAGCTGAAGGAGGTAGTGCGGGGGGCTGCGTCAAGGACACCGGGGGGCGAGGAGGGGTGTTAGGTCCTGTAGGATAGTGCCTTTTGGCAGAAGGAAGGATCTGAAGGTCCAGAGTTTGGTTGTTGATGTTAGGATGTAGGGCTTGGATATATAACGCTTCGAGTATAGGTAATCTCCTTGGGTCACTTTCTTTATCGAGTATGGTGGTGTGTTTCTCTAACTCGTTGCGTGTGAGGTGGGGGTGGTTAGGGGTGAGATACTGTTCTTTAATGGCTCCAGCCTGAAGGTGAAGAGTTAACCGACGTGAAAGACGAGTCTGCGTCATGCCAATATAGGAATGAGGTCCACAGTCCTCATAATTACAGGTATGTTGGTAAATGACGTGATCGTCGGTCATCGCGCTCTTTATCTTGGTGGAAGCAGGTTTGTTGCGGAGAACGAGGTTGGAGCTCTTGGGGGATTTGTAATAATTTATTAATTTGATTTTGTTTTCCGGGTTGGTTGGGTGGACATTCTTGGAGATTATTTCTTTTAAGACGGCCTCGTCATTTTTGTGTTCAGAGGACATAAAATTGCGGTAGAAGATCTTAATTATATTGGGGGGTCAATGTTGGGAGGACTTTGGGTGTACCATTTTTCAAGATGGTGGTTGATGGTGCTGGAGATGTCGGAGTTGGAGTATCCGTTATTCACTAAAACTTGGGATAGTCTTTCTAGTTCCTGGTGGGTGTCGGCCCAGGTAGAGCAGTGCGTGAGGGCTCTCCTTACATAAGCGGAGATGGAGGATAGAAGATAACGGCGGGGGCATTCACTATCGCCGTTGAGGCATTGTCCTGTGTTAGTTGGTTTAGTGTAGACGGTGGTTTTGAACCCATGGTCGTTCAGAGCTACGAGGATGTCGAGGAAGGGCAGTTGTCCATTGTTTGATTTTTCAAAGGTGAAGTTAAGTCCGGAGGAGGTCATGAAGCGACGCTGGAGTTCCTGTAGTTCATGGAGGTCCTTGATTTGCACGAAGATGTCATCCACGTATCTACAGTAGACGGCGGGTCGTTGGGCAGCTAGGAGCTCTTCCTCGATGGTACCCAAAAAAAAGTTCGCAAAAATCAAAATAAAATTAATAATTTATTACAAATCCCAAGACCTCCAACCTCGTTCTCTGCAACAAACCTGCTTCCACCAAGATAAAGAGCCCGATGACCGACGATCACGTCATTTACCAACATACCTGTAATTATGAGGACTGTGGACCTTATTCCTATATTGGCATGACGCAGACTCGTCTTTCACGTCGGTTAACTCTTCACCTTCAGGCTGCAGCCATCAAAGAACACTATCTCACCCCTAACCACCCCCACCTCACACGCAACGAGTTAGAGAAACACCCCACCATACTCGATAAAGAAAGTGACCCAAGGAGATTACCTATACTCGAAGCGTTATATATCCAAGCCCTACATCCTAACATCAACAACCAAACTCTGGACCTTCAGATCCTTTCTTCTGCCAAAAGGCACTATCCAACAGGACCTAACGCCCCCCTCGCCCCCCGGTGCCCTTGACGCAGCCCCCCGCGCTACCTCCTTCAGCTTCGTCTTCTGCCGGCGCCACACGTACTACGCAACTTAGCCCCTCGACACGCAGCCAATCAGCTTCGACCCCGCCAACCGACTACCACCTTCCCGCATCCAGTGCGCATGCGTGACACGGCCCTCTCTTTTCCTCTCCTAGAATACCCCTCCACCAATAGAAGACTTTTGCCCCCTGATTTTCGCCTCCTCTGATCCTCCACCCTCTATATATACTCTTCCTGTTTACCTTTTATATCATTCTATCCTTACTTTATAATGCTGGTTGTCCAGTGAAACGCGTCTTATATCCTGTATCATCATGTACATTAATGTAAACCCTGTACCACCATGAATTTTGCTCATCTCATTCATCTACTTCCTGCCACCCAGCGGAAACTCATCAGAGACCTGGAAACTTTGAATAATAAAATTTCCAACGCAGAAATTGCCATTTCTTTCAACCTCGTATGTATTAAAGAAAATGTATTACCTGGCTTTACTAACATATATATATATATATATATATATATATATATATACACATATACACACATATCGCTCTCTCTCGTATTCCAGATACAATGAAAGATAGGATTTAAGATAATAAAATACATAAGTTTACGATAGACTTATGGGAAGATAGAGAGAAAAGTACTGCAGACAAATAAAACAATATATAAATCATGTTTCTTACAACCTTCAGTATGTTTTATTTATGTAACACAAACATGAGAGAGAGAGAGAGAGAGAGAGAGAGAGAGGAATTCACTACTTACTATCGTATTGGTTTGTTGTCTTCATGGAGTATTATCTGTGAAATACAATGGTCAGAGGTAGAGCGCCAGGGTTCGAATCCAGAGGGCGTTCGGACAGAGGCTCGACCATAGCTTTGAGTATGTGACCTCCTCTTTAAAGATCTTCAATTTCTCCAGTGATCTGAGTCCAAAACCACTTCAGTGCTCTATTGTGAAACCGAACAGTAGATTAAGTGTGTGTAAAGTCGTGAATGGGCTTTTAAGGGGGTAGTTTTTGTTGTTGTTATCTATTAATTAATTTATATATTTATTTATCAGTTTCCTCGCCTCCATCAAGCTTATAAAAACACCCACTTGACCCCCCGTCGAGATAAATTTGTACATTTTTCAGTAGACAAATGTCCCGTCCAAAGGCCGGCTCCTCCTAAGAATACATGCTCGCTATAGGTCGTCATGAAAAAAATCGACTCCTTAATAGCAACAAAGGACCTAATATTGACAAAGAAATGGGGTGAGAGGTCTTAAATTTTCTAAAGTAATGGAACGAACGTCAAATCTCAAAACTAATGGGAGTTACCATGAAGGAGAAGGTGGTAGAGAAAAACGACGTACCTTCCCATAAGGGAAATGGAGTAAATATTGATGAAAAAATGTGTTAGTGGTTGATGAATTGCAGCCTTTGACATAATACGTACTTACTATTAGAAGGCCTTTTGGCTAATAAGGCCCAGTCATTAGTATAGTAATAATATTGTAATACAGAACTAAGCAACATAATCAACATGGACAGACACTGAAGGGTTATCAACCGAAGGAGCCCACCATTGTTATTGTATTGATGTATCTGACGTCAACACTCTAGTAGTTACTATATGAAGGGCGTGTTTTATGGACACTTTCTCCCTCATGTTTAGCCCCATTATCATTTAGATTTAAGATGTTTGCCCCATGTCTTTGTCAATTATAAGACCTTTCGTATCATATAGGTATAATATTTTTTCTGGCAAACCTTCGGCTAGGGCACCAAAAAAAGCATAAAATTATCTTGGGGGTATGTTTTTAAGCTTGATAGAGATCTAGGGAGGAAAATAAAACTAATACAAATATACAAATTTACAAACCATCTCCCCTTAACCCCTTTCCTGCGGGACCGTCATCAGTCGGGCACCAAAATCTGGTTATTATGTAACACAGTGCAGGCAGCGCGGGGCCCCTACGTTCATCGCCCACTAGAGCTTGGAGCGCACTGACATTGCAGATTTACACATAGCGGAAACAGCTAAAAAATGCAAATTTTTATTGATTTTGGCCAATCTTTTCAAGATCGCTGTAAGGCAACCAGACGTAAGTGTCATTGGAAATCTTTATTATTGTACATTCACGGATATATCATTGTATTACGTTCTTGCTATTCTTTATGAATGATAATGTGCAGGTAATGAAGGTCACTTAGGGATGCCTGCCGGCAGGGATTTAAAGTCGACATATTTCCGATAAATCAATAATATATTTTATGCTCACTAGTGATATTAGATATGTTATTCACGCTAGGTTTCATTTCCTTCGTGACTATGAGGGTGATAGTGTTTGTTATGGTGATTTATAATCACAAATTAGTTTGTTTGCCCCATCAACAAAAATGGATGATTTGTCTCCTTCCATTCCTTACACCAAATCTATTATTGTATTATTCAGCCAATCCTTTCTGCTTATCTTTTTCCGTATTTTGTCCTTTACAATCCTCCTTTCCCCCCTTGTTAGACATTTGTCCTGCCCTCTATTAACTTATTCTTGAATTGTCCTAATCTTTTGAATAACGATATTTTCATTTGTATCATTCATTGTTCCAGTCTTCTCACCATGACCATCACCAGCTCCTCATCCTCCTCCTCCTCCAGCTTCCTCACAACAAAGCTCCTGCTCACTTGTATTGCTTCCAGATAACGATCCCAATTCCAGGTGGGTGTATGCTCTTTGCCCCTTGTTTGCTGTTATCCTGGTCTCGGCCACTTTAAATGAGAAGTAAGAAGGTGAGGATAGATAAAAGGAGAGAGAGAAGGAGAGAGATTTACATAGATACACTGGCCACACAGACCTTACGGTCCAAATGATGTAGTCAGGAGTTAATTCTAGTAGAGATGGTATATCCGATAGAAAAGGAAAGTTGAAGGAAAGGATAGAACAGAAGAAGGCTCTCTCCCCACCCTCTGTTCCCTCCGGCAATTGCCATACATGCAACAGTTGGAAGTGATTAACCTTGCTGGGCTTCGAAATCCCCGGAAGGAATTTACAGGAAAGATTGGAAAAAAGGAACATTTATGCAACCCGTCGCCTTAGTAGCATGTACATTTTGGGATTAATTGGAATCATGCAACCCATCACCCTAAGTATATTTTTAATGATGATTTTTATCATTATTATTCTTTATTTGTTTATTTACTTTTTTTTCTTACGCTCTATTCAGCTGGAAAAATAATAACGGTGATAATTACTGCCTATTCCATATCAATTAATATGTGGAATGAGTCTAGATTTGTCTCAAATGTGGGGATGGATGTAGATTCCGGGCGTACGGTAGTCATGTTTACATAGGGCGATCGCCGTGGTTAACTTCGCGTCTATTTTGACGGCGATTAATTCGGTTATTTGCCCCCTGCTGGCAATATATATGATGACAATATGTCATGGGGGGGTGAGGGGGGCTAAGCCCCCCTCAACATATTATTGTATCCAATGGCATTCAAAATAGACGGGAACATGATTGCAAAGGTCCGACGCCTCCATGTTTACATATGTCGATCGCCGTGGTAAAGTTCGCGTCTATTTTGACAGCGAGTTTTTCGGTAATTTGCCCCCTGCTGGCAAATATATGATGTCAATATGTCACGGGAGGGTGAGGGGGGGGCAAAGCCCCCACTCAACATATTATTGTATCCAAAGGCAGTCAAAATAGACGGGAACATGATGGCAGAGGTCCGACGCCACTACGCGTAGTGTAAATAAGGCTGGCAGTACGCCTGCACTTAACATTCTTGCCCAAATGTGTCTATAGAGGAACTGTCTATTACTTTATTTGGGAGTTTGTTCCACTCATCAATCACACTATGAGTGAATACATTTGTTGTTGTATCTAGATTCGCTCTCCTACCTAATAATGTAAAATTGTTTCCTCATTTAAATGTGTCCTGGACTTTTTGAATAACTTATCTAGGTTAATGTTACTGAATGCTTTTAGAAGTTTAAAACACTATCAATTGGCCTCTTATCCTTTGTTTCTTAAGTGAAAACAGATAATGTTTGTTTAGTCTTTCATCGTATGATTTATTTCATAATGAAGGTATTAGTTTAGTGACTCGCTTTTGCACATATTCCAATGTGTTTAACATCCTTTATGAGAGAGAGAGAGAGTGAGAGTGAGTGAGTGAGTGAGAGACCGACCCTTGCTGTACAATGCTCAGGTCTGTACCTTAATGGAGTACTCCCCTCTTATCTGAACATCTTGCCCTCCTTTATACTTTCACCTACTAGACAAGGTTCACAACAGAGTTTAAGGATCAATATTGTGCTGCAAACAGCTACCAGCCATTACAGCAACGCCGAAATGTTGCGGGGCTATGTGTTATGTACAAGGTACACACGCTTCACACTCCTCACTTGGCAGGAACACAATTGTCCCCACCACCACCACCACCTGTAAATGTCACACGCACACCTTATGCTAGAGACCATCAGCTGACTGAACCCTTTGCAAGGACAGAGCAGTACTTACGATCTTATTTGCTACAGCCGTCTCTGGAACCACATGGTGTGACAAACAGACCAAAACTTTGCCACATCAATACATATATTAAAGTCTCAAGTTAATGTATGGCAACAAGCTTGATTGTTTGTGTGAGTGTGGGTGTGTTATATGTTGCAATATGTATATTATGTAAATATGTTATATTAGTGTAGGCCTATAATGTTAAGCTATAGATAATGCCAAGTATCCTAACGGGGATTTATAGCTATAACTGCCTCCATATTAAATGACTAGTTAACAAATAAGTAAATCAAGAAAAACGAGAGAGAGAGAGAGAGTACAAAGGAGTACAAAGGAAATCAAGCAACAACAGATCTAGTGACCCGTCTAGACTGCTTTTTGTCCTCCAAAACACTGAGGATCAAGTGTCCAAACAGTGGTTTAGAGTGGGTAAGGGAACATTGGAAAGGGAACTACTGCCCTGGAACTAATGTCCTTGGCAGGATTAGGAAGTTAGTAGGGGACAGATGGGTTAGTAACTGAGGGGGGATAAAATAAAGTTATTCATTTACAAACGCAGTTAGTCGCGGGTTTGATGCAAGATATTTGTCGAAGCGGAGTTTAAATGAATCAACGGTGCTGCAGTCTATAACGTCTCGGGGAAGCCCATTCCACAAGTTGACAACTCGAGTGAAGAAGAAATTCTTAGATTCGTGTGAGTTAAACGATTTACCAATAATTTTGCAACCGTTTCCCCGCGTGTAATTAGATTGGTCGATAGTGAAGTACTTACTACAGTTCATATTGTCGATGCCTTTGATGATTTTGAACACTTGAATTAAGTCGCCTCTTAATCTGCGCTGGGTTAAAGGAAATAGATTTAATTCTCTAAGACGCTCTTCGTATGGTTTGTTCTTTAGGCTAGGTATCATTTTGGTAACTCTACGTTGAACTCGTTCTAGCTTGATTATATCTTTTTGGTAATAAGGGCACCAGGATTGAACGCAGTATTCCAGAAGAGGGCGGACTAAGGAATTGTAAAGGGTTAGGATAACTTCTTTGGATTTATGCTCAAATGACCTGCCTATAAAGCCAATTATTTTGTTTGCCTTCTTAACAACTTCTGAATATTGTTGACTCGGTTTTAGGTTACTCATATTGTTACTCCCAGATCGGTTTC
Source organism: Paralithodes platypus (assembly GCA_032716605.1). Classification (NCBI taxonomy): domain Eukaryota; kingdom Metazoa; phylum Arthropoda; class Malacostraca; order Decapoda; family Lithodidae; genus Paralithodes; species Paralithodes platypus. Next base: position 50,986,853 of record CM064533.1, on the reverse strand, counting down.
TCTGTTTACATTCTTAAGCTGAGTGCCATTCATCGAATAGTTTGCTTCCTCAGTTAGGTATCCGATATGTAGTACTTTACATTTATCCGCATTGAAACTCATTTGCCAAATTTGGGCCCAACATGACAATTTATCTAGATTGTGTTGCATATCGTCAACTTGTTTTTTTGAGAGTACGCTATTTGTAATTTGTGTATCGTCAGCAAATTTTTAGATTGTACAGGTGAGACCCTCATCTATGTCGTTGATGTAAATTAGAAAGATAATTGGTCCTAGTACCGATCCCTGGGGTACCTCGCTACTTACATTGGTCCATTTAGATGCCTGACCGTTTATGACTACTCTTTGCTTTCTGTCGCTGAGCCAATTTTCTATCCATTTCAACACACCGTCTTGTATTCCATGCGCTTTTAGTTTTAGCAGTAAACGTTTGTGGGGAACTTTGTCAAAGACCTTTTGAAAATCAAGGTATATAAAATCTACAGCTTTACTCTCATCGTAGAGGTTGAGGATATCGTGGAAGAAGTCTAAGAGGTTTGTTAAACAGGAACGTTTTTTACGAAAGCCGTGTTGAGTATCTTTAAGCAAGTTATTTGCCTCTAAGTGATTTACGAGTCTGTCTCTTATGACCGTTTCTAGCATTTTACATACAATTGAGGTTAAGCTAATTGGACGATAGTTACTGGGTAGGGATTTGCTGCCTTTTTTAATATCGGTGTTACGTTGGCTAGCTTCCACTGATCAGGCATAGTCCCAGACTGCAAGGATTCATTGAATAGCAATGTCAGTGGTTTGGAGAGCTCATCCTTAGCTTCCTTTAGAATCTAGGTGAGATTGTATCAGGTCCAGGCGTTTTATTTACCTTGAGTTTATCTAAACAATTCAATACTTCTCTCTCTGTAACGGTGATATTGCGTAGCACATCTGAATTATCAATCTGAATCGGCGATGGTGTAGGGATATCACTGAGGTCTTCGGTTGTAAAAACTGATGCAAAGAAGGTATTGAGGGCATTACTCATGTGTACTTCGTCTTTGGTGTATTCTCCATTTTCATCGACTAACTAACGGTCCAACAGTTGAAGTAACTACTTTTTTCTTTCTGATATAACTATAGAATTCTTTCGGGTTTGTTTTACTTTGATTCGTAACATGTAACTCCAGGGTCTTTTTACTTTGCTTAATTAACTTTTTGGTTTTGCGTCGTAGCTCTACAGTAGCTCTACAAATTTCACCCATTCTTCGTCATTTTGTGAGGATTTTAATATATCATTAGTACATTTTTTAGCAAGCAGACAGTCTGAAATATCTTTATTCCACCATTTGGGCTTATCATTATGGCCTGGACGCCGTATTTTCGATGGTATGCAGTCTTGCACTGCCTTAAGGTAAGTGGTTGTGAAACACTCCCAAGATGTATTTATGTCGTTATTGTTAGTCCGAAAGCTCCAGTCAGTTTCTTTAAGCTTTGATTTAAGTTTATGAAAATTTGCTTTCTTAAAATTAGGGACTTTCTCAATGCTGCTATTTGATTTGTTACTAGTAAACTTTAAAGTGAAAGTTATCGTAAGATGGTCGCTGTTACTGAATTCATCACCAACATTCAAATTCTCTATTAATTCTTCTTTTGTTGCGAGTACAAGGTCAAGCACATTATTACCAGGGTCGGAGATTGTACAAATTGAAAAAGTGAACTCTCTTGCAAGAGAGGGAGAGAGAGAGAGAGAGGGAGGTGGTGGGGCAAGGCGACAATTAGGAGAGTACCAAAAACACGTCTGCTGTACAATTAAGACAATGCACTTCACTGCTAGGAAATTGAAACAAACATGCTGTGCACCATATACAGTAGACACTATTTTACTTTGGCTTGTAAAGGGATGAACGACATTCGAATGCTATCGAAAGATAAGATAAAAGTTATCAATGTGCTGCTAAATAAGCACCCATGTGTTCAGGTGACACAAGTGACTGGAGTTCTCAAAAAGGGGCTCGAGTCCTGACTTCATCTTGACTTACAGATTGTTAGCCTCTGATTTTTTTTTTTTTTTAACTAACTTAAGTGACACATTTCAGTATAATCGGGAAAAGCAATTGTGATATATTAATCACGCACGTTTTCAGTACTAATAAACATGTTGAGTCTGGGCGAAGGCTAGAAACCCAAGACTTATATATTTCAAAGCTGTATGTGCGTGTTTGTGGTAATTAATGTTGAGTATTCATAAACAAATATTTTGTAGTAAGTTATCAAAGGGCTAGAGCTATGAATGTATATACAAATATTAAAACACAACTATTGTATACGAATACATACAGTTCTAAGCATCCAACAACATCAGCATCATCTCAGTACCGGACGAGTAGCAGTGAATTAAACAGTTTGGTTATTTTGTGTGAGCTAATTGCTCAATAGGTGGCGCTCTGAGAGTGAGGGTCCGAGGCTGGGGATTGAGATTGTGAGGCACAGAGGCGAAGCAGCTTCAGAGATGGAGTTGGGTTCGAGCCGTGAATAGGTGCTTCGCATGTCTCTCCCTCAGCCTCACTCCCTAGGCCGGAACAAGACCTCACGGGCCTCACCGTCTTCAGGGGTAGAGTGTAAAGGCTATCAGCCTATGCCCGAGAGGGAGTAGTTGGAATATAGAAAGAAAAAACAAATATTCTCACTTGTAACTCAGAACAGATATGGTAAATACCACTTCGGCATCGTGATCGGTATGTCTAACTCCATTACTGTTCTTTGTTTCTATCAAGGCCAGCTCACTAGAGTTGCGCACAATATGTTGTAATATATTTTCCTTGGAGTATTTAGTGATCGTAGCTTTGCTCCTTTTGGGGTATTCAACTTCGAAATATATTGTTGATGAAATTCAAATATTGTGGGGCACAACTTCAACAAACATGGCTTTAGCACCCGGGAGTTTGGAAATTATGTGTCTAAACAATCAGATTAATTGGGGAGATTGTAGACACCAATCGAGCAGGGCAGTACTCAGGGGAGGCCTCATAGGCATGTGATAAGAAGTTGCTGGAACTCCTGTTTAATTTGTCTGCCTTTCCTCACTGTTTCTGTTTGTGTCTCACCTACGCAAGAGCAATCCAGCTAACTTTCACAAACACTTGCTTCTCCTATCCATTTCACTACAGTAAACAAGCACACCACCTTGCCTTCCAAAAATGTACACCTAAAATAAAAAATAATTTTGTTTGGCTTTCTCACTCTTTCAACTTTGGGGGAGGCACTTGTTGCAAGCAGCTTTGCCTTTTATCTTCTTCATACACATAACATTTCTAAAGTTTATAAAACTATTCTTACCTCAAAATGTCCCAAGTATTTATCTTCCCATAACCTACTTTGAGACCGCCAGTATGGCTTCCTTAAGGGCCGTTCTACTGGTGATCTTCTTACAATGATCTTACTAACTCTTGGTCATCCTCCACTCGGGACTTCGGTAAGACTTTCTGTTACTCTGGACATATCAAAGGCCTTCGATAGAGTTTGGCACAAATCCCTCATTTCCAAACTATCCTCCTTCGGTTTCTATCCCTCCATCTGTGCCTTTGTCTCTAATTTCCTTTCCGGCCGTTCCATAGCTGTGGCTATGGACGGCCACCGTTCACTTCCTCAACCTATTAACTCCGGTTTTCCTCAGGGTTCTGTCATATCTCCAATTCTCTTCCTAATATTCATTAACGACATTCTCAACTGCACCTGCAGCCCCATTCGCTCATATACTGACAACTCTACTCTCTCTTGGAAGGACCATATTACCAGTCTTGCTAAGGTGGCCTCCCAGAAGCTGGGAGTGCTCAACCGCCTCAAGGGGTTCTTTACCCCTGCACAGCTTCTTGTTCTGTACAGGGGCAGAGTGCATCCTTTAATTGAGTATTGTTCACATGTGTGGGGAGGATCCTCTCACACAGCACTTCTAGACAAAGTAGAAAGGAAAGCCTTTTGTATCATTAACTCCCGTCCACTCACCGATTCTCTGCAATATCTCTCTCTCTCTTCACCACAATGTTGCATCTTTCTCGCTATTCTATCGCTACTAAAATAATTAGTGTTCCTCAGAGCTCCCCCAGTGTATAACATCTCCTCTAAATAGAGTACATGGCACCAGTCTTGCAACAAAATCCCACCCTTACTCTGTGCAACTCTCCAACTCAAAGAGTGAAACGATACTCCCAATCTTTTTTTCTATTCAACAGCTGAACTCTGGAACTCGCTCCCTGAATCCCTCTTTCCCTTATCCTATAACTTAAATTGCTTTAAACTCCGTGTGTCCAGGCATTTTGGCTCGACGGTTTCTTGACTTTGGCTCTGTCACTCTTTCAACTCTGGGGGAGGCATTCATCACGGACAGTTTTGCCTTTTGTCTCCCTCATCCACATAGAGAACTCAAATTTTTCTCGAAATATTTAGTTTTAGCATTGGAGCCCCTTCTACTAAGCCATGGCGTCCGAAGTGGTTGTGTTTTATACTCCAAAGAGGTATGATCAAATGAGTATGACTTTACTTTATTTCAGCCCATCAGAATGGCGTAAGATTAAAAAATATATCTTCGCAATGTTACGATCGGGTCTCGTATAAATCAGTGGCTCTTATACATTGGACTAGACTGGCATAAATGCAACAACGGAAACGCTAGATCCAACCCCTGATATATAATCCCGTCGAACAAAGAACACATATACCCTCCAGAGTTATATCTGCGATAGCGGGGTATCTTAACTCTCAGTATCTATGTGCTTCTATTATAGGCTGATGTTCTCTGAAACAGCCTATTACCTATAACATATGGTTGCTTAGTTATGGTACACAAGAAAAAGATAGTTAACTTAATTAAATCACAAGAGTGATCTAATGCAAACAAGAAGAAGGTTTACTAAACGTTACTTTAATCAATAATATCTGTCACTCCTTTATGAAAGAAAGTGTTGTAAAGTCCTCAAGCACCGAACAAGGAATCTTCTGAATAATGTCGGATGCTACTAAGAAGAACGTATCGGAAATGGAACCACAAAATAGCAGGAGGCAGGACAATGCACGTGTAGGCTAAATACACAAAAAGGCTGGACATATAATGTTATTGGACACAAGAATATTATAAGCGGTGCAACTGTAATAATGCTCGCCACGAAAAAGTAGTACTCCTATTAACAAAACCGGTCAATGCTGGTTGTGTCTCTCTACAGCAACCTAGACCTCAAAATGCTTGTGTAAAAATAATGGGTATGCATAAAAGAGTATATGATCTAATCCAGCTAATGTCTACCCGGGTTAATAAAGTCTAGCTGGGATGCGCAAAGGTACAGAATTCTGGTGGAGCAAGGCAGCTCCTAGCCTAGTGTGGACCTTGGGTCTGTGCGGCCTGATTACGTTAATATGAAGGGGTGCTCTCTGGAGGATTCTCGATCACAAGTATCGAGTATCCTCCTGGCGACCCTCAAAAGTAAAAGCAAATAGAGTTAGAACAGTGTTGGGTGGATTAGGCAAGCAGCCCTCACGCACTACACAGTCTAAACTCCAAGGTACACAGACAAAAGATCAACCCAGGTAACACACAGAATCCGTAGTGTCGTGTAGCTCAAAAATAGCCTACACACAGTGAAAACACCAACAGCAAGGTACCTGATCCCTAGTCTAGCATTATTTAACCCTGTAGAAACATTAGTGATTGATGGAGACAGTCCGAGCAATACAATCTCCCAAAAAGACAATGACTATCTTCAACCTTAACCTAGTACATAAGAAATGTGAGATCCAGCATATAATACAGTCTGGCCACCAATTCAAGGTGTGGATGCAGAAAACCAGAGGGGGATTGATATTAATAAAAGGTGAGGAAGTAGTGGAAATGATAGAGGCAGTAGGAGAGAAAGATTCTAAGACAAGAGTGTGGAACAGTTCATGGGAGATGCTTAGAGTATGCTGTCTGGGAAGGATCTGACAAGGATATTCCCAGGGACCGCCTGGCTGGAGTCCCAGTTCGCAGGAATGGCACGAGGGCGCGCGACAGTCGCCCAGTAAGCAGCCGCGTAGTAGGCAGTGTTAGGCAGGAGGCAACGAATCCCGCGAGGCCTATGTAAGGCGGCCAGCCACGCGCCGCCCTCCCTACCAAGTCACACCACCTGGTCTCTCTCTCTCTCTCTCCCGCTCGCCTTCCCATCATTCAACTACTTAACACAATACTTTCAATTGACTAAATAAAATAGAAAGGATTGTGACAGACGAAAATAAAGAACAGTTCTGAACTGTCTGCAACACAAGCTTTCTCGAAGGAAAGTACACAATGATAGGTAGACTGTAGCTATATTCTCTGCCCTGGCGAGTCTTAGCCAGTAAGCCATGCGGTTCTGGGGGAAGCGGTGAGCGTCACAGCAATGTTTCGCATTCTGAGAGCGCGAGTTTTGTATATGCTATAGCGATCTTTATCTCCATGTCAAACTTTACATAAACCCACAATTCTCAGTTAGCTGAGAACATGTTCAATCATTGACCTTCACCGTTTTCCTCTCCTTCTTGTTCACATTTCATTTTATTTGTGTATGAAGGAGACAAAAGGCAGGCTGCCTGTAATGAGTGTCTCCCCCAAAGCCAAAAGAGTTCCAGAGCGCCAAATTCAAGGGACGTTGGGGTCAAAATTCTTGATAAAGCAGTCTAAGTCATTAGATGAAGGAAAGATTGATTATGGGAGAGAGCTCCAGAGTTCTCCCATGAAATAGAAGAAAGACTGAGAACATTTTCAAATTCTTGGGTTGGAGAACTGGGCAGAATAAGAGTGGGACTGTGTTGAAAGCCGGGTGCCTCATACTCGCCGCACTGAGAGAACTCTGAAGAACACTGATTGTTGTAATAGCGATAGAAGAGTGAAAGCGAACAAAACATTGCGGCATGTAGCAAGAATTTGTAGGGAACTAGTAAGAGGAAGTGAGTTGATGAGGCGAAAAGCTTTTGACTACGGTACTCTTTCGAGAAGTGTGGTATGGGTGGAACCTTCCCACACATGCAGGACAGTATTTCCCTGTGTTTCAAGGTGCATTCAATGAACCCTTTCCCTGCGGGTGACGTTCTGGAACGTCCTGACAATTTGCAGCAATTTCCAGGCTTTAAAAGCCTATAAAAACATATAATATATTTGTGATCAATCATCAACCTATGTTCCACAAGAAGAAAATCGATAGAATAATAAACATTTATATTTGCACATTATCTTATGTGGTTGTATTCATTATCTATAAAATGTTTACTTTGATAATAGTTAGCTTCTTTAACGTTGCTTAATTATCTAAGTCTAGGAGCTTAAATATTTTAGTACCCACAGCGTGTATTCATATTTACTGTAATATTTATATTTGTCTGCCTAGGCTGGGTTTGTGTCGGCGAATGTGGGGATGTTGGTGGTGATGGAAGGTGGTGGCGATGATAATGGTGGTGAAGATAATAGCAGTGGTGATGATAGTAGTGTTAGTAGTGGTGGTGTAGATAATAGCGATGGTAATAGTGAAGATAATAGCAGTAGTGATGATAGTAGTGTTAGTAGTGGTGGTGTAGATAATAGCGATGGTTTTATAGGTGGCGTTAAAAAACAACAAATATGGCTAATGAACTGTTGATAATAAACGCGGTAAATCTGGTGGTTACAGTAATAGCTTTAGTTGTAGATATTGAGAAAGTGTGGTATTGCGGTTGTTGGTTGATTGTTAGGGCTATCATCTATTGCATCAGTTGCTTCTATTAGTTTGTGCACATTCAAAGAAACTAAATCCATGCATGGTATACATTATAGCATATGATATTGTAATGATTGTCATTCGAAACAATTCAAGGAGGGATACACATTATCCCCAATGTTATTATCTTCTGTTCACAGCCTGTGTAATCCATATTACTCATAATTTGTCCCCATATTTTGATCACAAAGGGTAGTAAGATTAATGTTCAGAAACACGTAGAGTAGAGAGATAAATGTACAGTTACGACCAACAGTTTGTGCATCCTTTCCTAAAGAACATAACACAAAGAATATACAACTGATTCGTAAATATATAATTACATATATATAATTTAAGTTAATATTTAAGCATATTGTAGAGATGGCCACAACGTTGGTTATATACATTTTAGCCATGCATATACATCTGCGATTAATGTTTCCTGAAATTTAGCATAGGATATCCCAAATATAGGCAGCCCCCAGCATGGTAAGGTATAAAGGTGAGAGCGTAGACTAATAAATAACACTGATATATGATGCCCGGCACAATAACCAACAACTCCAACCCTTCCTGCAGACATTCTCCGGCTGGTCAAGGAAATGTTATGTTGCATGCACATGCAAGGGCAAATATGAACATTCTAACACAGAAACTTGGTATCTCAGTCTCGTACACATATAATAATATATTCATACTCGCTCGTGCATGTTTGCATATACACAAAACGACACACACACACGCACATTTTCAAGCACACCTATGTACAGTTATGAAAAAGAATGTCTCGACAATTTCAGAAGGTACTCTTATATATAAAACACGGGTGTTCTATTTGTGTAAACTGCTTCAACCATATCGAATCATTTACCTGGATTCACTAGTTAATTCTCGCCGTTTTGTTTATATCACTAGGAGAGAGTTCATGTATTAACCTCTTCACCACCATTAAGTTATTTACATCGTATTATGGCTATCATTAGACGATTTTCTTTAGTTTGTAATCTACCTATACGATTAAAATGGCTAAATACGATCTCATTAAACCCTCTTAGTAACACAGGTCCTTCTTAAACTGCATACAAACATGTAATAGTAGCCAGAATCAAAGGTAAACGGGTGTTATGGTGTTGAAGGGGTTAATGGCCACGACTGTACCTGAAAGACAATACACAAACATACATTTACACAAACACGCAATAAGTTTCACTATCAACACAATACAATGAACGTTGCTCTTTTTTCATTATTCTTAAGTTAATTGGATGTCTTGTACGAGAATAAGTTCCAGAATTAATGCTCCTCAGGGTGCTTGCTAATGCAGGAGTTTCTTAAAGAAGACATACTACTGTATATGAAAGTTATATATATTTCAGTAAAATTATATAATATTAGTTTACATTTTTTAAATTATATCTGTCTTCTATTAGTCATTTGATTATGTCTTTAGCTAAGAAAAATCATCCGTATGCTTAACAAAATGGCTTACTGATAGCCGAACTACTCTCTTAAGATGGTTTATCTAATTGGTTGTACTTAAGACATAGCACCAGTTTATTGATAGGACATGGGGGCCCTGCACTAAGACCTACTGTATCGATCCTCAACCTCAGTATCTCTCAAAAGAAAGATAAATCCGGGGAAAATAACTCATTTTAGGGTATTTGCACGATCGTTGTAAGAGAACCCGTTGTCGTACAAGGATGATTCAGATGTCATTGGAAAGCTCGTTTTTCTTTCAAGGATATATAATTGCATTACGCTCTGGCTCTTGCTTATGCATGAAAAAGAGGATGGAATGATGCTCATTTTCGGTAAATATGCCCGCCAGGCGCTACCATGATACACCCCCACCACCCCTGCGGGATGGGAGTTAACCCAGGGACTGCCGCCAGACTCTTCAGAGGTTCTACTGGGTGAATGCAGCCAGACTCTTAACCCGGGAACGGCGAAAACACTCTTAAGAGGTTTTGGTGGGCAAGGGCAAGGAGGTAAGGCCTAAAAAAACTTTTAAAAGGCCCCAGTAGCACTTATAACAAATGAAATGGTTATTAAGTGAGATAATTCCCCTCCAAACCTCCCATCACTACTCCACATCTGTCAAAATCCCCTCCTTCCCCCCTACCCCCCCCTTCAATTATCACCTATTTTCCCTATTATTCCCTTATTAATTGATATATTTTTGTGTAAACATCTCCAAACCGATCCTAGGCTGTGGTCTTGTGTGTGTCTATGCATGGGAGAGAGAGAGAGAGACAGGCTTCAGTCACTCTCCAGGCTTGGAGAGAGGAGGGTATGGGCCTCCCCTGTCTCTCACCTCATGAATGAACGCTCGGCAATAATTCGCGATTTTCACCATCCTAACACTATTCCCACTTGTTTTATTGTTGTTACATGTTACTATCTTCATATTAAACGTAAAATAGGCTCATCTGAATAAGTAATACCGATATTTATCGTAAAATTACTATTATAGGCGGGAATGGAGCATAATATTGCCGCCCAGAAGTGTGGTGTTCACTACACCCTGCGGGTGCTCGCCGGGTTAATATCCAAGGTCTAAAAAAAAAATTTTTTTAAACACCCCAGTGGCACTCAAAACAAATCAATTTGTGATTAGATGAGATAATTCCTCTCCATTACTTGCTATCACTCCTACACATGTGCCCCCCCCCCTTCCCCTCCTATCCCCCCCCCCCTTTTTCCCTCCTCTTCCCCCTCCTCAATTATCCGGTATTTCCCTATTATTCCCGATATTTGTCAAGTATTTTCGTGTGAGGATAGCTGGGAGAGACAGGGGTGGATGGAGGAGTGTATCTCTGACCCTCTAAGCCAGTCTGAGAGCTCCCCTTGTCTCTCGGTACCATGCCAGACACGAGAGAGGGAGGGTGTTTCTCTCTCGCAGGTCAAGGTCAGATTACGACCGTGGGGCTAAAATATGAGATTTTCACCAGCCAATTGCTGTTACCACTTGTTTTATTGCTTTCCAATGCTCATATGTTCATATTAAAAGTAAAATAGGCGCATATGATAAGTATTAATTATAAATATGGTAAATTGACAATTTTTGGAAGGAATGTACCAAATACCTTCGTATGGCGGGCACTTTCAAATACTATAGCTGCGCAGCTTATGAGTTGAGGGCCGTTCTACTGGTGATCTTACAATTATCTTACTAACTCTTGGTCATCCTCCATTCGTGACTTCGGTGAGACTTTTTTCTATTACACAAGACCTATCGAATGCCTTCGATAGAGTGACATAAATCCCTCATTTCCAAACTACCCTCCTTTGATTTCTATCCCTCCATCTGTGCCTTTGTCTCTAATTTCCTTTCCGGCCATTCCATAGCTACTGTTGTGAACGGCCACCGTTCACTTCAGCAACCTATCAACTTCAGGGTTCTGTCCTATCTCCAATGCTCTTCCTATTATTCATTAACGACCTTATCAATGCACCTCCATCCCCATTCACTCATATGCTGACGACTCTATATTACACTATTCAACTAGCCTTCCACAAAATCATTCACAGCAGGAACTCCAAACTCATGTAAGGAGGCCAAAAAGAACCCATCTTCTGATCTCTCTACTATCTCTAATTTTGGCAGAGAAAACCTTTTTACTTTCAATTCTTCCAAAATTCAATTTCTCCATCTGTCTACTCGTCGCCCCATTCCAGAAAAGTATGACTTACTCTTCATAATCCCTTCATAATTTCTTAACATTCTCCGTGTCTCTTTTTCTTCTCTCTTGGAAAGATCAGATTACTACTCATGCTCTGCGCTGCTTCTTGCTCTGTACAGGGGCACAGTGAGTCCATGTATTGAGTATTGTTCACACATGTGGTAGACCAGTCAAAGTAGGGCTGGACTTAGAACAAATTGTAATAGAAGGTTTTTTGGCTTTAACTTGTTTATTAGGTCCCTCTGATGAACATATAAAAAGTCTCCAACTTTTGGACACCGGGAAAGTGGTTAATTTGCATAAATTCAAGATGGCCGCCGTCCAAAGCTTCAATTTACAGATAACTTTTTTCTGGTTGCCCCTAGACCCTATAAATGTATTACAAACAACGTTTTTTGGCTTTAACTTGTTTATTAGGTCCCTCTGATGAACATATAAAAAGTCTCCAACTTTTGGACACCTGGAAAGTGGTTAATTTACAGCCAAAAAACCTTACAGCCAAAAAACCTTCTATTGCAATTTGTTCTAGGTCAAGCCCTACCTTTACTGCACATTATTGTCTATTACATTTTGCCTAGGCCTATACTAATCCCATCATCTTGTTTCTTGTTTCATGCAAGGACTTCCAGGAGGCTGCAGATCTTTTGGATAAGCTGTTGCGTGAAGACGTTTCACCGGATGAAGTCTGCAGTAAAGACGTTTTCAACAGAATTTCTGAAAAACTTAAAGCTGAGAAGAGCTCCTTAGCAGAGCATAAGATGGGAAAGCTATGGATTCAATACATGGACATGATTGACCTGCTGCGTCGCTTCCTGAGGGCACTGAGAATGGGCGATTTCCTACTGTACCTCGGAACACTCCAGGAGATGTTGCCGTACTTTGCAGCGTGTGGTCATAACAATTATGCCAAGTCAGCCCATGTGTACATTCAAGACATGATTGAACTTGAGCAGCTCAACCCAGACATGTTCTGTCAATTGAACTCTGGTCTATTTGTGATCAGCCGAAGTGATCGGCTGTGGGCAGGACTGCCAAGCGACTTGGTTATAGAGCAGGTTTTGATGCGCTCTTTGAAAACGAATGGTGGATTGACACGTGGTAGGGGCATGGAGGAAACGCAACGCCTGCGCTGGTTACTTGCTATGCCAGCCTGCGCTGAGGTGAGTGAAGTTATGCAAGAACTGACAGGGAAGCATTTCCACACCTCTGAGCAGCACAAAGAAATGACTGAAGCAAGGCGTGAACGAGATAGGAAGGACACAGAGAAGGTTCTCGCATTCTTCAAGGATTATGATCCATTTCAAGAATCAAATGAACTCAGGAATATTGCCAACGGTGTGACAGGACCAGCCTCGGCCAATCCTCATTTACTGTATGAGGTTGGTATGAACATTGTGCAGAAGATGGAAGGTAGCAATGCTTTTGACTTTTCATTTAGGAAGAAAGATCAAGTTGAGTCGTTGGGTGCAAAGGTTACAATCAGTGCTGAAAAAGTACCAATCGACCCACAGCTCCTTTTCCAGAGGCTCCTCATCTTTGCTAATAACAGGGACTTAGGTGTTGAAGAGGTCTTTGCGTATGAGTTGTCTAGCTACCCTACTGCTCTGTTCGATAAGTGGGGGAGGCTCAGGGAAGCCAATAAACCACAGCTAGGAGATGAGATAGCTGCTGTTGTTCCCAAGTCGTCATTGGAATCATTTGAGGAAGAAAGGACTGTGACCCATGTTCTGGATGGTGGTTCCTTATTGCAAAGGATTCCATGGAAGAAGGGTGACACATTTGAGGACATTGCAAGCATGTACATGAAGCATGTTTCCAAAAACTTTCTCAACCCGGTGGTTGTATTCGACGGTTATAAATCAGGACCTACTACCAAGGACATGACACACAATCGACGATCAAAAGGAGTCTTTGGTCAAAAGGTGATGTTCACTCCAACCATGCCCCTTCGGTCAAAAAAGGAAAACTTCTTGTCAAACTCGGACAATAAGCAAAACTTCATTGACTTATTGTGTGAAACATTCAAGGCAAATGGAATTGACTGTGTCAATGCGCCAGCAGATGCAGATGTCATGATTGCGAAGAAGGGAATTGAGCATGCAAGGGAAACCGTGACATATGTGATAGGTGAGGACACAGACTTGTTGGTGCTGTTGTGTCATTATGCGGAACGAGGGATGAATGATTTGTACTTCAAGTCGAGCAAGGAAGGTGGGAAATGTTGGCATATTAACTCAGTAGCAGAAGCTCTCGGTGAAAGCATCTGTCGTGTCCTGCCAGTTGTCCATGCACTCTGTGGATGTGACACAACCTCACGACTGTATGGTATTGGTAAAGGGGCTGCCTTGAGGAAAGTGAGGGAAGACAACGGTTTCTTGAAATGTATAGAAGCATTCTGTTGCCAAAGTGGAAGTAAAGACGCGATATCATCAGCTGGTGAAAAGGCCTTGGTTTATTTGTACGGGGGAAAAGGAAATGACACCCTTGACGGACTGCGAAAGACAAAGTTTTGCAACAAGGTGGCAAAAAGTTCAACTACCGTTGAAGTTCACAGCCTTCCCCCAACAACCGATGCAGCCAAATACCACTCGTTCCGAGTTTATTGTCAGGTCCAGGAATGGATGGGGAACTGTGTGGACCCCGAGAAATGGGGCTGGTGTCTGCGGAAGGGACAGCTTGAACCGAAGACGATGGATTCGCCAGTGGCTCCTGATTCACTACTGAAATTGGTCAGATGTCAGTGTAAGGGCAACTGTGACACTCAACGCTGTAGTTGCAAACGGAATGAGCTTGAATGTTCCAGTGCATGTGGTCAATGTAAAGGACTCTGTCAAAATAGCAACTTTGATGCAAGCACCGATGATCCAAGTGAATACGAACTCCTATCATGAATTACATAATTGGCTCTGAATGACGTCATACTACGTCATGTTTTTTTTTTTTTTTTTTTTATAAAAAGAGGGACAACAGGTCAAAAAACCCATACAAGCACAAAGTGCCTGTGTCACCCCTTGTGAAAGAGACAGTTCAGCCTGTCTGTAAGGTTTTTCGGCTGTAAATTAACCACTTTCCAGGTGTCCAAAAGTTGGAGACTTTTTATATGTTCATCAGAGGGACCTAATAAACAAGTTAAAGCCAAAAAACGTTGTTTGTAATACATTTATAGGGTCTAGGAGCAACCAGAAAAAAGTTATCTGTAAATTGAAGCTTTGGACGGCGGCCATCTTGAATTTATGCAAATTAACCACTTTCCCGGTGTCCAAAAGTTGGAGACTTTTTATATGTTCATCAGAGGGACCTAATAAACAAGTTAAAGCCAAAAAACCTTCTATTACAATTTGTTCTAGGTCCAGTTAAATTATTGCTAGATTTACTGGACTATGGGGAGGATCCTCTCACACAGCACCTCTAGACAAAGTAGAAAAGAAAGCCTTCTGTCACTTTAACTCACATCCACTCACCAATTCTCTGTAGTCTCTCTCTCTTCGCCGCAATGTTCCATCTCTTTCATTCTTCTACCGCTATTACAATAATCAGTGTTCCTCAGAACTCTGTGTATACCAACCCCTCTTCGTAGAGCACGTAACACCCGTCTTGCAACACAATCCCACCACTACTCGGTGCAACTCTCCAACCCAAGGATGAAACTTTATTCTCAATCTTTCTTCCATTCAACAGCTGAGGTCTGGAACTCTCTCCCAGAATCAGTCTTTACCTCATCCTATGACTTAAATTGCTTCAAACTCCGTGTCTATGCATTTTTTCTCGAACGTCCCTTTATTTTGGCTGTGTCACTTTTTCAACTCTGGGGGAGGCACTCGTCACAGGCAGTTCTGCCTTTTGTCTCTCACTGACATAGACAAAACAAAAATGAAACCATTCAGGTATGAAAGAAGTTTAGTAATAATGAATGTGGGTATGAAAATGGATAAGACACTTTTGTAATTAAATTAGGTATTTAATAATATTGTGACTGATTTATGGATGCCGTTTCTAATATGATTCAATTAACTTTTCGCAACATAAACATTTATTAAAACAAATAGGCGCACAAATTAAGCTTAATTTTAACTGTCTGGTTCCTGGACTATTATCTGTCCCTGGCTGCACACACATTATGATATTCCTGAAATGAAAGTTTGGTTCTGGCTGCCGACGGATGATCAGTTGACATTTCTTCTGGGCGAAAAGATGTGTTTATAAATGGAATTAAGAGCTTGTTGGTAAAAGAGAAGTAGTTGAAAGTTTGTTTGAGAAATCTACAACCTAGTGGAAGTTATTGTAGACTAACAACCCAATACAATATATGGTTGTATATAGGTTAGTGTAGAATAAGATGATTACATATATATAATGGACAGGCTGTACACTACAGTCATGAGTGTAACATAGAACATTCATGACCGTAAAAGTACCGATACACAACATGTATTAATCGCTTTCCGTAAAAACTGAAGTCAATTGTGACAGTGCTTTCTGACAGTTATGAGGGCTATTATATTATTTTGTAATGAATGTCTGACAGAGAAAAATAGTGGAGGCTGTGATCAAATGTGTTGTTATAATCTATGTGTTTTACAATACTAAGACGCGTAAGCTATGGAAGGAGGTATGGAAGAACTTATATAAACATAGATAATGTCTTAATGTTGTGTGTAATGACGGAGAACATTACATGACAATATTTAATGTGTAGTGTTTGAAGGTTAAGATTGTTGTGTTCTACAAGTACAGAAGGTACACTTAGACTTGCTCAACTTATAATGGCTGTTCTGTTAATATAAAAATAAAGAGACCCACTAACAGTATTTCATGGAGGTAATAGTGATCATACAAACCACCAACAATTTGTTCCCCAAATCAAAACAATTATCCAACTCTACTCTATAAAAGAAAACAAAAAACCGAACCATTTACTGCATAATTATATTTCGTAGCCGCCATCAAAATAAGATTGTCAAAACACACACACACACACACATATGTATACATGGTGAACGTAGGATATAGCGAGTTACTTTATGCTGAAATTACTGATTAAAAAAACTATAACCTATTAAAATATTAACATAAGTGACGTTAAAAGATTAGGCGAAAAAGGACAAAACTATTACAGGTCGAGTTGTAATCTCAGAGCTGAGTTTGCATGGGAAGAATAATGCAATAATATTATGTTTTATACATGGCTTTGGAAACTATATGACTGCCACGTTTATATATGTATGAGTACATGTAATAGCTCACTGTTAATTAGGACGATTCAATAGGAGTTGAATGTATACATTGAGATAATATAGGAGTCTTCTATTTTGATATTGGTTCAGGAGTAATTTATCGAGAGGACTTCCCTAGTGGTTAAGGCCCCATTAATTGCTCTTTCCATTCACATATGCATAGCCTACGTGAGTTGCAGTTGGGATGTGTGTACATGCTTAGATTGATATGCAGGATTCGAAGTTGCATAATAAATCGTAGGCAGTGTCCACCATTCTTTAACTGCCTTCGTGGTGTAATGTATAAAGTGTTGATATTCGGTGTGAGCGTCCTGGGTTCGAATCCACGGACAGCCACATGTGTTTGTAATATTTCATTAATCGATGTTAGGAGTAGAGTTGGTTGTTGGATAGAACATAATAATTACTATGACTAATACCGTCTACCAATACAAAGAAAACATTGTATTAAAGGGTTAAATACAAGAACGGGTTCATTAAAAATATAACTACCACATCACAGTTAATACGAGAAAGATCAAGAGAGAGTGATAACGGGGGAGAGCTGATGAAATTTTAACGGGGACATGAAGGGACTCCAATAAAAAAGCTAATGCAGTGATAATAAAGAGATGATGTTTTTATGAGAGAGAGACGGATATAATTTTCTATACCTTTTTTAATATGATTTTAATATATAATTCACTAGACATTTTTCTGTTCTGCTTAAACTGGCATGTGAGCGCCAGAGGGTTTGTTCAGATAATGTTTATCTATTTGATATTAAGCAACTTTTCCTAAAATGAAAAACCGTCAAACGTCAGTCAAAAAATATAAACATTTACTCCATCTTATTGAATGAGTTAAGCGATGGTTGAGCAGTGATAATACCTTGTGGTCTCATGTGGCAGAACGAGTTTAGAATCCATCTGGTTTAAAATCGATTCACACATATCATTTAGTTAATATTATATGAACGTAATTGATAGTGAGGGCCATGACTTCAAAGATCAATGTTAAGGTTGGCACAATTGAAATTATGCGAACGTGCTATGTTAACCTTGGCATAATTCTTTCTTTCGTTGCATTGTTGTGTTGGATCCATGTATTTAACTGTGGTTCTCCTCCTTACAACAACCCTTTGCCATTGTTCATATCCCATTTTTCCCAATTCCTATTCTCTGCCCTACACCTTTCCCGTTGCTACCATTCCCTTTGTTTTTGTATTTTGTTATATTTGTACATTCCACTCCTCTGACTTATGCTTTCTCGATTCTCATATTCTCTCTCCTCCACCAAGCACTGGACAAATCCCCCGGATCACAAATTCGTTCCGATTTGTATTTTCTGAAACATTTCTCCAATTAGCCCTCCAGAAATATACGAGTTCTTTCTTCACACATGGAGAACCATTGCACCTAGGGACACGATTGTGGCTTTTTCATTGAAGACCCTTTTTCTAACACAGTTTTCGTTTTAAAAATCGAACCCTATATGAGAGAAAAATATTTATACTGCTTATAGACGACCTATCACTTAGAGCCATTTATAAATGCATAATTGCATATGTATTGAATAATGTTAAAGAGCATCAACAAATTTAGCTGAATATGTTTATGTATATTAACCTAACAAAGCAAACAATGACCTTGAGTGATGGGTTCAAGATAAACTCCACAACAAACTTCTAAAGTGTCGTCTTGTCTTTGTACCTAAAGCTTAATCATTGTACCAATTTATGAGAAAGCATAAGGTATTGCCGTGGGTCTTTTTAGCCCCTTCTATACCGGCGACGTCTTTGTATGTTTATTCTAGCTATTATTAGACAATTTTGTGCAGTTTAGGACGGATCTGTGGTAGTAAAAATGGTTAAGTGAGATAGTTCGACGTCTGTTAATTGCTGGAGGCCATTTTTATACCGAATACAATTGTCTAATAGTAGCTAGCATAAGCATACAAAGATGTCGCCGGTACAGAAGGGGTTAGTCATGTATATGCCAGTTTCTTACTAACATCAAACTAATGTTTTTGCAGTTAAGAGGTGTACATGTATTATACACAATTTCAGAAACGTAAATATGTTAGACAAACTGATCAATCATGTTTATGGAAGATTCTAACTGCATACACATTATTTTGTACATAAAGACTAATACGAATTGTTCTGTTGGTTATTGTTGTGTGCACGTGACATCGTAATAGTGTATCACCAACATACTTGCTCTACTACGGTATAACATAATAACACTAAATATACTACTCGCCGGTGTGCTTCTCGCTGGGCATGTAAATAATTAATTACACAGTTTGTCATTGCTTACTGAAATTCTAACCTGTTTTCCATTTTGATTCCACTGTTTGATTAAATACTTGGACACTAAGTTAATTAATAAAGTCACCCCTAGAATGTGATTTAGCTTTTATAATATTGTTTATTATGTTCTTATTTTATGAACCCACTTAAAATTACATCATGTATATACATAATATTGGTTTCAGTTTATATCACTGCATCATGTTTTTCGTCATTCATCCTACTTTTAACATTATATATTATTGTTTCTACTTGGATGTATCCTCCACCTGGGAAGTGAACAAATACAGACACTAAGAGGAGTGAGTACACACACACACACACACACATATATATATACACACAAACACACACACACACACACACCGTCAGTCTCTTAATAGCTCTATTACAGCCTGGCTTGTGTATTTTCAATCTGATTACTCCATTATTATTTTAGTAAGGAGTCACTATACTGTATATCTGTTTGCATTGTCTTTGATCGTAACATATTTGGAGGAAATAGCTACCTTAAAAACACCTTCATTTACATTCCTTCAATTATCCTTGATTAGTTCCTTAGTCTCCCTATAATCATCACAACCTCAATCACTGATATTCGCTCACCATTATGCAAGCGATTTCACAAAAGCTGAATAATTATCCGCGTGGAGTCAGAAGTGAATGGCTCTATGAATGATATGATTGGATAGTATAATTTCTCTCTCGCTCATTTTCACATTCTGACTCTCTCACCCACACACCCTCTCTCTCTCTCTCTCTCTCTCTCTCTCTCTCTCTCTCTCTCTCTCTCTCTCTCTGAAATCACCTACCTATATGTTTTGTTCTATAATAATATTTGTATCCCTGTATTCCATGCCATGTGTCTTCCTTTCACACAGCACTATTCATTACATATGATACTGTATATTGGTCCATTTATTACCAATAGGGAGGAAGAGAACGTGCGTGCGTTGGGGGTGTGAAGAGAATACTGATGTGTATGTTGTCTTAGTCAGAGAGACACAAGGTACAGAGTGAATCAAGTCCGTCAAAATATTGTAATTATTGTAAATCTCAACTGAAATCAGTACTGTGGTAGCCTAAACCCGGGCAACGATTCCAATGACGTTCTACTGTCATAAAAGCTATGTGTAAAATTCTCTTGGTATGCACCAAATGGTGAATAATAGCAATTTAATTGATCTACAAAGACAGAAAACAATTGAGTCATTAATCAGAAGTGTTCGAGAACCTCTAAAGGTTAATCGTGTTTGGTATATATATATATATATATAGTGTGTGTGTGTCAAATATTAATAGGTGAACAATATAAATAATGGCAAGAAGGACAACCCTCCACCTTTTACTCTACTTCCTATAAGAGGCTTCTCACCTCCCCAACCTGTCTATCCCACCTCAACTTTAACTTCAACTTTTCTCTCTCTCTTTCTCTCTCTCTCTCTCTCTCTCTCTCTATATATATATATATATATATATATATATATATATATATATATATATATATATATATATATATATATATATGGAGAGAGAGAGAGAGATAATTAATGGTTTGGGTCCCAATATCCCTTTATACATTAGTATGTTGTCTGTTCGCCCCATATGCCACAAGTTTAATCTCACAAATTAATCAGGCATCTTAATTCCTTACAATTAATGTTTGTTCGTCTCCCTCTCCATGCTTATAGATGCAGTAAGATCCTATTGATGGTTTGTCACTATTTCTTACATGAACAGTCTTAGTCTAAACATAAGATAGTGAGCAGTAACTAGTGATTCCCAGCTATTAAAGGGGGAAAGAGGTTTATTTATTGGTCAATTAATGTATTTACTTATTATGTCTTCCCCAGACCTCCATCAAGCTTAAACAAAAACACATTCCCAAGATCCCCCTTTTAGATAAATGTGTACAGTTGTCGGGAACAAAAAATGTCCCGCCCAAAGGCTGGCTATAGGTTACAGGCTCGCTATCGCTCGCCATAATGGCACGAAAGGTGTTTTGATTGAAAAAGAAATGGGGCAAAAATCACCAAATCTAAAATCGCCAAACTAATGGGTCAAACGTCTTGGACTCTGAATTATAATGGGACTAAGCATGAGGGAGAAGGGGGCGCCAAATTAACCAACCATCCCTCGTTAATCTGAATGGCTCAAGCAGTTTCTCAAAATTGTTCACTCGTGTATCATAATTGGCGCTCCAAAAAAACAAAAATAATAAATTCCTGTCCACGACTGTACAATCGCCTACACATTTAGTTGGTACACAGTTGAATATATAATTTGCAATATTATTAAAAAGTTAAAATAATTCCGTGATCTTAAATACATGGCTACATTATGATGGAAGGCATAATTAAGAATGTGCAGCAAGCCAAGATCAAAATACATCCTTACCCAAGATCAAGACAGGAGAGAAGTGAGGTTGATATCAAGATAGTGAGCCAAAGTAAACTACCGTACAGTAGGGCGGGTGCCCAACCCCGAAAAGGGTTGAAATAGGGGAGCTATCCCCCCGCCATAGGCGGCTTTCTAGGGCCTTTCCTAGCTGATGCTGAGAGGATTGGGTTCTAGTCATGTGGTGATGGGATGGTCTATCAGAGTGAGAACTGAGCAATCTCTGCCATACCCATAGCTTACTCTGACTGTTCCTTTTACTTATATATTTTCTAGATCTCAAGTGACGGCGTCTCTAACGTGGATTGACCTCCCAATCTACCAAGATTGGAAGCCAAAGCGTCACATTTTTCCCTTGCCCCTCAACTTTCTCTTCATAATTTCTGAGGGACACAGGGCCCTGGGTGGGGCTATGGTTTCCCGGGCATTTCCGCACCCTCCTCAGCTCCCCGCCATGGAGTGGCTTCGGTCACCCAGGCTTTATTGTGGTCGGCGGGGAGGGTTCTGTGGGGGCGCTCGGTTATGGCCTTGGCCTTGCTCGGGGCCTTGGGGCTGTTCGGCCAGGCAGCTTGGGGAACAACAACAACAACAACAACCGTACAGTAGGTGACCGTGGTTTGTTAGCTGCCTCACCAAATTTAAAATCGCCTATTCCAGCCACATGATATCCGGTTAATGATATTACAGGAATACCATGACGCCATGGCATTTTCCCCAAGTTAAACAAAAATAAACGAAAACTGGACAAACCTGGACAAAAACTCTACGGCCGAGAGATGAAGTATTTTGCATGTATTTCCTCCCCATATCAACTGCTGTGTTATGCTTATTATAACGGACTATGATATAAATCAACATTGGTGTTAAATGTACAAAATACAGGAGTTACTGCGCCGAGCTCAGCAGTGCCTTACTGAGCTGAAATTCATAGGAGGCCCACCAAAATTACAAGAGCAACGACTTGATATTTGTGGCACATTATATATATATATAATTATAGTATATTGGGGAATTATAGTATTTAGGGATTGGAAATGTGTATGACATTGATTTATCTATTATGAACATATTATAATATTAGAAAAATTAAAATAATTTGTGTCAATATATACATAAAATATATATACATACAGCTATATACAACTCGGACTAAGTTTCATCCTCACTAAAAGAAAAATACATAAACCGTCACGAGCAACACCCAGGCTCTAATTTCCCATAGCATCCATTCTCCAGTAGTGCCAAAGTGTTGGAAACTGCCTCCTCTCTCTTTCTCTCCATACACACACACACACACACACACACACACACACACACACACACTCATAAAATCACTTCAGTAAATTTGAAATATTTTAGGTGAACTTAAACAATTGAGAGTCCATGTTCACATTTCTCTCTCTGGTATTATGTTACTAGATTCCGTACTGCGTAGAAGTGACTGAAATGCAAATGGCTTAACAATAACTTATACCGCCATTTCCTATTTCTTCTTCCAAGTGACATTCTGTTGTCCGCCAAACATTTAAAGAACAAATACAAATGTTAAATACTGTATACAAGTATATAGTCAATTTAGAGGAATTTAATAGTTGCATGGGCGTTGTTTACTACGGTTTTCTTTAATTTATTACATTATGTCACATAATATTTTGAGATACTGGAATTAGAATTATAATTTTGTTTAACTTAAAGCTAGAAACAAACTAAATCCATGTACCACAAATGTTATCTCATTTATATGATAATAGATTCTTATTTAGTGGTGTAAAAAAATTGATTGGTAATACTCATCAACTCCCCCACAGCACACCGTCTACAAGTCACAACCAAAACTCCCAGAACACATTAATATACCAACCTAATGCTGAACATGCTGTGGAAAGGCAAAATTAATGCACTGTACCGGAGGATACAGTAATAAAAATCCCCCCCCCACCCCCCAGCCCAAGCAATGTGGCCAAAATGGCAAGATAGAGACAACCTTCCACCTCAAGAGATTAAGGAATACTGGCTCTCTCAGCCTTCAGAGGGTTGGATTATTGGATATAAGCTGAGAAGTGTTGCCATATCGAGAGCAGTGCTCAAACGGTCGTGGTACCAGGCACAGCCTGAGGTGGTTGGATGTCCGTTGGCTGAAGCTGTCCGTTGGGGGCACTGGCCGTGTACAAACTCTTAATGTAAAAATAAATAATAATAAAAACAAATCCAATTCCTTCTGAAGATCCCTTGGTCACGTCAGTGCAAAACGGAAACTAATAATGTTCTTCCTCAGTTCCTTTGGACCTCCAATCAACACACTAAACCCTTTCACGATCCAATACGCATTTCTTCTCTGTTTTCCAGCTATAATTAGACAATGTAGTTTAGATTAGGAAGGGCATATGGAAGTCAAAGGGTTTATTGAGATAGTCTTTACCCTTATAATTCCCAAAGTCCCTTCTTAGACTGTATAAAATCGTCTATTGATACCCAGAATAAACTGTCAAAATGCGCCATGATCTTCAAAGGGTTATTATACTCTGAAGACGTTCACATGGTACACAACTCTGGGAATCCCCAACGAATCCGGTTTTGCAAAACAAATTATGTTCTTGTTCCTAACCTGACAAGCAACGTCGATTTTGTTTCACTTAATTTATCATCCATCTTGTTACCACAACCGCTATTTTGTTTAAGTATGCACCTGTTTCGCTGTTAGTGATATATATATACGCCTCCTTCTGCTCGATTAAGATTTACATTTGCGCCATAATAATGTCTGCTTTCCCTCGTAATTCATCAATCTCTTTTTTACTGTTCTTGTTTCATGTAACATTTTTATTTATGCTATTTGAGCCTATGGTTCGTCCCATTTTCTCCATTTTGTGTCCCCTGAATAATGTGCTTGGTTGTCCCCGCACTGTTTCCTCTTCTTATCGCTCATTTACATTTCCTCTTCTCCTCATTTTTTGTTTTTGTTTTATGATGGACCTTTTCTTGTACCATTGCCACTCGAATTCAAATCGAAATCATACCGTGCTATATTATAGCTTATATGTTTCAGAACTCCTATGATAAGTTCTTATATGCTAAGGGGTGTATGCTACCATGACTCAAAACTGTGTTGTTGTTTTTCTTATTTGCTATAACTCTTTCTTACTACTATTATCTGGAGTTATATTTACGCACATGCAATAATGTCAGGCAATATTGAGGTATATAAGTTGGTTTCCGACTTTACAATGAATAGTAGGAGGGACTGCAACTATACAGCCCACATACACGAGCTGCCACTAAGTTTAAAACGAATAACTGCACGATTTCCTTTATTTATTGTTGCTACAAGTATATATCTCGATAAAATTCAGTAAGTGTAGAGCAATATGAAGGGACATCCATCAGTACCCTTTACTGTATGACAAATCAAAGCCAGGAACACCTTCAGTATCTTCAGAGCCATGTTTTTGAGCCTACATATGCCTGAGTCTGGTTCTCAACAATGGCGAGTATTTACGTGCGTGACGTCACAAGATCACCTGATCGAAAACACTATATTGCCAAAAGACATTGACAGATATAACGATCATATCATTAAACCTTAAGTTACTCACCCTACCATTCACGTAAACCTATAAATATGTATTCTGTTTTTAACTAGAGCAGCAACAAACCAAAATGTGCATGCCTTGGTCAGCAAATGAGAACAGGACCTGGCAGGAATAACCCAACTTTACCGTTCCTGTCGTCCACATTTCCGGAGTAATGTATGTCCCTCCCTCATGGACACCAGAGGCCAGGGTAATAGTGGACGGGTTCTGCCACCACTGATGACCTCCGGATTTAGAGGGATACCGTTTTCACATTATACGATAAAATTACACAGATCCTGAAATACAGTATATATACTCAACATTTTGAATGGTTGGAAGTAAAGAGGAGGACAGAGGAAGAAGTAGGTGTCAGACCACCAGTCACCTACATTATGTACCCCATTATCATTCCTCCCACCAACCAAAATATTCTCTCTCTCTCATTATAATTTCATATGTCGTTCAAGCCGTTTGTTATTTCCTACCTTTGACTACGAATTTTTGTTTTATTCTAAACCAATACATTTTACCAAATAAAGATATGTATTTTCATGTGTCATTATTTGTATTTCTTATTGTTTTTCCGTTTTTTTTTCTTTTATATCTATTCATCAAACCTTCATTCATTACCATTCACTGCTGACTACGTCCTATATTCCCTATTTTGTCTCGCTGCAAACCAATATGTATTGTTCTGGCATTATAATATCATTCCAGGCAATATAACCCATAGGTAGATTACTGTAGGTTAACTATGCTCGATAATAGTGGGCTAGGATTAGCTCAAATGTATTGCGATAAGTTATGTTGGTTTAACCTAGGTCAGGGGTGTCAAACTCATTTGTTCTGGCGGGCCAAATTTACACGGTACAATATTGTAGGGCCGCATTAACCCCTTCTGTACCGGCGACGTCTTTTATATTTTATTGTAGCTATGTTTAGAGGATTTAGTGCAATTTAAGGAGGATCTGTGGTAGTAAAAAGGAATAAGTGAGATTGTTCAAAGCCTATCAATTGCTGGAGACCCTTTCGAAACTGAATAAAATCGTCAAATAGTATCAACATTTGTTAAAAAGATGTTGCCGGTACAGAAGAGGTTAATGTAGCAGGCCAAATATAATATACCGGTAATGCCTCCACCTGTCCTAATATAAATTAAAATAAATGCTTCATATTATTCAGATTAAGCAATTTCTGAAAATATTCAAAACACATAACAATATATTATTTACGGCAACTGTGCCACCTGTCGCACTAATTTACGAAGAGCCCTCACTGACCATGGATTAACAACACTGGTTTGCCATTTTCCCAAGACTTATCAGGCGTAATTTGTTAGTACAGGAGATAGACCAGTGACCTCTCTCTCTCTCTCTTCCTTTATTCTATTTACTTCTCATTATCAACTATTTTAATACAGTGACGACCGCCAGGTAATTTTGTTCAAATTAGGAAGGACCTCAGAGAGAGAGAGAGAGACCGACAGACCAGACCAGACAGAGAGGGAGAAAGAGACCGAGACAGACAGACAGACACGGTGTGTGTGAGAGAGAGAGAGGGAGAGGGTGTGAGAGAGAGAGAGAGTATACAATTCGGAAGTATGAGTGAACTATTTTATTGCTTATTGTTTGGATGGGTTTTCCACATTCAATAAAGTCAATGTTTGAATTAAGATTCTCTTAGACTTGTATTATTTGTTTTGTCTCCTCTCTTTTTCCTACCCTTCTCTCTCTCTCTCTGAGGTCCTTCATAATTTGAATAAAATCACCTGGCTGTCGTCACTGTATTAAAATAATTGATAATGAGAAGTAAATGGAATAGAGAGAGAGAGAGAGAGAGTGAGTGAGTGAGTGAGTGAGTTTTTTTCTAATTAACTAACTAACTATGTGATTGAGGGAGGCAAAAGGCATAACTGCCTATAGCGAGTGCCTCCCCCATAGTTGAAAGAGTGACAGGGCCAAAATCAAGGGACGTTCGAGCCAAAATGCCTGGACACACGGAGTTTGAAGCAATTTAAGTCATAGGAAGAGGGAAAGACTGATTCTGGGAGAGAGTTTCTAGAGCTCAGCTGTTGAGTAGAAGAAAGTTTGAGAGTAACGTTTCACTCTTGGGTTGGAGAGTTGCACAGAGTAGGGGTGGGATTGAATTGCAAGACGGGTACCACGTGCCCTACGTAAGGAGGTGGTATGCACTGGGATAGCTCTGAGGAACACTGATTATTATAGTAGCGATAGAATAGCGAGAGAGATTGCAGAGAGTTGGTGAGTGGACGGGAGTTAATGATACGAAAGGCCTTCCTTTCAACTTTGTCTAGGAGAGCGGTGTGAGAGGAACCTCCCCACACATGTGAACAATACTCAATACAAGGGCGCACTATGCCCCTGTACAGAGCAAGAAGCTGTGCAGGGGTAAAGAACCCCCTAAGGCGGTTGAGCACACCCAGCTTCTGGGAGGCTGCCTTAGCAAGACTGGTAATATGGTCCTTCCAAATGAGAGCAGAAGAAAAAGAGACACTAGTTATAGTTAGTTGTGTATTATCTCCGTAGCCTTGGGCCTCATACTGACCATGATTTTAAGAACCGTCTCACTGGCCCCGAATTGAGCATATTCTAAACCCGTTGACGATTTTATTCAGCATAAGAAGAATGTCTAATGGTGAAAGAGTATTTAATCTCCTGTAAGCGTCTTACTCTCACAAATACTTCCTAGAATTAGAACAAGTTAATATAGGCTAGAACCAACATATAATATATTTAAGAAATAATAATTATGTCTAGTATAAAAATACAATATTTTACACTACTTGGTCAACCTGGTTTGCGGGCCGCATGTTTGACACCCCTGGCCTAGGTTATATAGTGTGGTTCACAAGATGAGTTGATATATTGGCAGTCTGAACATAATAATAACTATAAATCGATAATCAGCATAGTCATAGCTACTTTGATTGCTATAGATCATATATATAAGCTAAGTGAAATCGCGTAGTTTCATGAAATAGGTAGATTAACCAATAGGGTGAAATAACCACTGGCTTCAAGCTACCCTGGAGGCAGTCCCCAGCACCTTCACCCAAGATTAAATGCAAGAGATTCAGATGACTCTGAGCATCTCACCAGAATCCACTGCAGGCTTGCATCCCGTACGTGCACATCACAATATTCGGCTAGACTTATATTTATGCACATACTGATAGGGTAGCTTATTGGAGCACTACCACTAGATTCAGGTCCCTGTACTTTAAGGCGGGTAGTGCCAGTCTGGAGAGACAATATGCTCTATAGTCTACACCCTCCTGAGTATTTTCAGTTGGGTCAGCCACAGGGAACGAGAACCAAGTCTTGGCGCAATATCTAATGTCAGCAAGTCGTTCTTAGGTATATTTGACTGTAGTATAATAAAGTCCTGCCAAACACAACCCTACCATAGCATGACGTGCTGCTGATGGCATAGATCTAACAACCTGTCGGCAAGTTGTTACGCTCGCCAGCTTGCCAGAATGTACTCGTACTCGCTAGAGCTCGCCAGGGCAGTGAAATGGGCAATAATAATCGTAGAACGATGTTCTTTCTTTCCTAGTGTTCATGTTGTCACAGACAGATCAGTGTTTGCCTTTATTCTTGTCTGTGACACGTGGAAGTATTTTATATCATTGATAGAGTATAAGATATGTAGTGTGAAGTTACTAAGGAGAGAGAGCGGGGTGGTAGTATGTGCGTGTGTATGTACGTGTGCCCCCTCGCTTGGGCGTTGGTTCCCACGCTCATGATTGGATGGCGGGCCTGGCGCGTCATATGACGCCTGCGCTTCGTGACGTAGTTGTCTGTGATTGGCGGCCGCTGTCCTGGTGCAGGTGCTGGGGGGCTCCTGCCCTCGTGTCTCCTCTGAGCGCGGTGTGGCGCGTTTGGTCCTAGACGTCCCTTGCATTCTGTCACCAATCTAACCCTCTTTACTGCTGTTCCTTTCTCTGAACTTCTTCTTTCCAATACTTCCGATCTTTATTCAATAATCCCCCTTCTGGTTCTAGCATACGACTTCCATAGTCGGCCAGTCGTATTACCAACGCCAGTTCTCACATATATGTTTTGCACTAGTTTTAGGCATTATTAGTCATAGTCACAGGGATTCATATTATTGGGTGCTTCTAATTATTGGTTGTTCTTTTTCTTATTATTTAATGCTAGACAGTGGAGGGTATCTTTGGTCGTTGTCTGAGTTAAGTACATGGCAAGTCAGAGCCTGTACGACTTCGACGGAGCTAGGTTTTAGCCTGTAACCCTTGTGCATATTTTGCCTTTGCGAGTGCAGCAGTATACAAGTGAAGGGCTTTTGCCTACTCTTACTTATATACTTGCTGCCTCATTTTGTTGACCTTTGGTGGAGTGCCAGGGTAAGACCAGATACTTGAGATCTGGACTTACCAAGAGAGCCTCCTAGTCACTTAACGTAACATAAGGGAAATCTGTTCAAGGGAGACAGTAGGCTACGAGCATGCTTGCGCTCTACCTAGGATCCTGGTACCTTTTATGCCGCTGCTAGACTTTATTAGTAAGAAAGACAGCATTGTGTTTATTAACTTGGATTGCGTATGCTTTAGTAATTATTCACGTATTGTTTTAGCCTAGGTTGTTGCACAGTGCACAACCCAGTACGGCTGTTGCTTTGGCTAAGGAAGCACTGTTTTTGAGTTGCTGTCACAGAGTTGTTGCACTCCCTTGTTCTATATATATATGTATCCTACTTGTTGGTGTATTTGAGATACACCCTTTGGTGTCCTGCCCCTGCATTATTTCTGTTCTATAGTCGACGAGCATCTTAGAGCATCAGACGTTTCAGAAGATTCCTTATCTGTTTGCTGTAGGACTAGCCTTCAACTGCTTTCATAGAGCATTGAAGAGTTTAGTGTGGAGTTCAGACTCACACTAAAGTTACCGTAAGCATTTAACCTTTTATTAATCCTTGTCATAGTTTATTTAAGCATTGTTATTACTTGAGAGCATTTTATTAACGTAAGTTCTCCTGTTTGAGAGTAGGCTTTGCCGTCACCGGAAAGCCTTTGTAGAAGTGCACTTACCCTTTGTTAATTGATACCCCGTTATCCAGTAGATTAACTCTGAAAGGTGTAAGTGTTTTGTTCACCGGCGTAATAGTTCGAGGGTTTGGAATTAGCGTACCGTTGTTGCAGATATAGCCTAGTCCATTATTAAGTGCCCTTGTTTATTTCGTAGTGCCGGTCGTAACAAATGGCGACCTTAGTCCAGTCTATAGTGAACTGAATTTTGCAGTTTTTTTTTTGGAGAAATCTTATTGCCATTTGGGGTTTAATTTATTTCTCGCAGTATTGGCAGTGAACATTGTTTTGAGGATACATGGAACTTGTTGGAGTTTATTGGTGACTTAGCATTGAACTTCAAAACATCTTCGAATATTTTTTGTGAATAGAGCTACGCTAGAGTTTGGCTACTTTTGTCTTGACCGAGATATTTTTGGTTGACTCCATCATGTCACTGGACAGGTCTGAGCAGAGTGCGGGCACAGTGCGAGAGACAGGCGAGGAGGTGGAGAAGGTGGAGTTGGTTAACGGCGTTCTGTTGGTGAAGAATGAGGAGGATGTTCGGATTTTTGGGGGGGAGGCCTTTGTCGGCGGACCGGGTGTCGGGGCTGGACCGGTATGGACTGCAGTGTGTAGCCACGGTCTTAGGGTTTTCTGGTACTAGCGATATGTCGAGAAGTGAGCTGGTTACCTGTGTGCTGGGTGGGGTGCATAGTGCTTAGGGTGGAGCGGGAGCTGGGGCAGCTTCGTCCCAGCCCCCATTCCACTCAACTCCTATATGGCGCCCTCTCGGGCTCCGGAGCCGAGTACGGTCCCGCAGGCCGATGCCCGCTGGCAGTTGGGTATGCCTCAGGGTGACTCACGGGTTTGGTCCCCGGTAGTAGCACCCCCTCTTCAAAGTTTGTCTCCCGAGATGTTGTTCCAGCTCGAGTTCGCCAAACTTAAGCAACAGACTGACCTCGAGCAGCGAAGGGTTGAGCTCGAGCGAGCAGCGAAAGCATGAGGCTGAGCTCAGGTTCTGAGTCTGAAAGGTATTGTGCCGATGTTGACCTAGAGAAAACTCGCGTAGTGGTGACAAGGAACCGGGTCGTCCAGGGGGGTCGAGCCCATGACCAGTCCCTGTCGCATCTATTTAAGTTGGTTCCAGTGTTTGATGAGTCAGGAGTAGCAGAATTCTTTCTCCGGTTTGAGAAAAAGTGGGCAGCCCTTGTATCTTCACGATTTACGGGGAAAGCACTCAAGGCGTACGATGCTTTACCCCTAGAGATTTGTGTCGTATATGAGGAGTTAAAAGAGGCTGTTCTGAGGGCGTATGAACTACAGCCAGAGACCTACAGGTTGAGGTTTAGAGCTGTTCCTAAGTGAAAAGAGAGTACTTTCCAGGAGCATGCCAGAGAGTTGTCAGAGGCATTTGAGCATTGGTTAAGATCGGAGAAAGCAACTACTTTTGAGGCGGTGAAGCAATTAGTGTTGCTTGAACAGTTTTTTAAATGTACTGGCAGTGACTTGACTCTTAACTGTCGAGAAAAGCAACCTAAAACTCTGCAGGAGGCGGCTCAGTTGCTGACCTCAGGTTGTCCTTGATTTGTGGATGCGGGTCTGCACAGAGAGCTGAGGCAGGTAACCAGGGCTGTATCACTCCACCCCCCCGAATTAAGGACACAACTAATTACACATAATAAGAGTACTGGTGCCAATGTTGATCCCAAGTCGAAACCCTTCCTGTTCAAGAGAGGCCAGGGCCCTTCCTCACCTCAGAGGAAGTCCAAGAGTAAAGTGGAGTGTTTCAAGTGTCATGAGAAGGGCCATATTGTGCGCTCATGTCCGAGCACACCGCCTACAGCAGTGGTGTCACTAGTGAGCAACATCGGTGGGTCTTTGAGGTCTTCCGCGTTTGCCCGGGGTAATATGTCGGTTGCGAAGTCACAGTCGGTGGAGAAGCAGCAGGAGGGCTCGTCACCCGTCCGAGATGCTTTTTGCGGTCATAGGGGGCACGGCACTGTAAGGTGGGATGGTGTGGAGCATAGGCTCGGTGCTCACTTCCGAGGTTCCACCCTTAGCCGTTGCCGAGAGGGCGGCCGTCACGAGAAGGGAGGGGCAAGAGGGGCTCGAGAGATCTCAGTCCGCTCAGGTGTCTCAGCCTAGTACCCAAGTTTCAGACCAGCGGAGGAAGGGTCCGAAGGAGAAAGTCGAGGCTGGTGGTCGGGTTAAGAGTTTGGACCCAGCGACACTCCTTGGTGACTCGGTACTTGACCCAAAGGTGAGCTCCGGATTGGCCCCAGAACCTGTCCCCCCTAGTGACATGGTAGGGCGTGATGGCACTCCGTGACAGAGTAGTTCCCAGGTGCAACGAGAAGATCTTAGTCTTGAGAGTTGTGGGAACGGGGCTATTGAACTCGATGAGGACGGGGAAGCATGTCATGTGAACCTGTTAAAGGAGTTTGTGAGGCAACCACCTGAGCAGCCTACTGTCCCTGTGTTGGTCTGCAGCGGCCAAGGTAGAGCAGGAGAGGGGGGCAGTGAGGCATAGGTGGTGAAGAGTTGGGATTGTCATGTCTCGATGGAGCAGTGGGCGGTGGACACGAGTCGGGTGGCTGTGGAAGCGCTTGAGCACCTGCCTGAGCAGCAGTGTGCAGCGCTCCAGCACCCGCTCGGTTCATACCCCACTGTTTGTGCCGAGCACCCAGGCCTCACAACTCATGCGGTGCACGATGTTCTGCTGGCAGGTCACTTGGGTGTGAGTAAAAACCGTTGGCCTCGTTGTTTCAGTTGTTCAGGTGGGCGACGAGGCTTTGGCATGGTTGTCAGGTCAGGGTCGACCCCATGGCTGCTAAGAGTGGTAGTCCGTATCCGAACAGTAAGCAGATTGGTGAGGTGACTATGGACTAGATACGCCTGATCGTCGCATAGCCTCCCAATGCTGCCCTAGTAAAATGCAACAGCCCTACCATAGTCCGACTGTATCTGGTTATGTCGCTGAAGGCGGTGATGCTGCGCAGACAGATGTAGTCGCAAGGAATGCGGGGTGCGCATGTATTTACCTAATTGTATTTACCTAATTGTAGTTTACAGGAGTTGAGCTAAGCTCGTGTTGTCCCGTCTCTCAGTCTACTTTTATCCAATTTTTTCTTGAAAATATGGATGTTCCTTGCCCCTACCACCTCCTCCTCCAGCCCATTCCATTTGTCAATACATCTATAGGGGAAGCTAAACTTCCTGATATCGTTCTTGCAGGTAGGTCTTTTTACTTTGTAGCTGTGGCCTCTAGTTATTCCTGTATCCTCCCTATCCAGCCTCTCCAGCCCCCGGGTGCATTTGTACATCATTATCATGTCTCCCCTCTCTCTCCTCTCTTTTAGACTCGGTAGATTTAATTTGTCTAGCCTCCCTTCATATGGCAGTTCTCGAGACTTGGAACCAATCTAGTAACTGCTCTCTGGATTCTTTCTAACTTGTGAATATGCTTCGTTAGATGCGGGGGCCACACCACTGCTGCATACCCCAATCTTGGTCCTAATCATACTTTTTATAATTTTCGGGCTATCATGGTCTCATCCAAGTAGTTTCAGAGCAACTTTCATATTCCCGGCCATTGCATACATTCCGCTAAAGAGTTTTGTTAATATTGTCTCTGGCGACAAAGTTATCTTGTATAATCAACCCTAAATCCTTTTCTTTTTCGGCCTTGCTAATTTTATTATCTCCCATCCTGTACTCCCACACTTCTTCCCATATTTAACACATGGCATTTACTTATATTAAATTTCATTTTCCACTTGGTGCTCCATTCGTATATTTTATCTAAATCCCCCTTGCAGCTCCTCACAACTACTTTTATTTGTTATTTGTCTCATAATTTTTACGTCATCTGCAAACATTGACATGTAGGAGTTTATGCCTATCGGCAGGTCATTCACGTACATAAGGAACATGAGAGGTGCCAACACAGATCCCTGCGGCACACCACTCTCAACTTTCCGCCACGATGAGTAAGTTCCTCTAATGTTGGTCCTCATTTCCCTATCTGTTAAATAGCTCTCCATCTATTTCAGCAAACTCCCCCTGACACATCCTAGCGTCTCAAGCTTAGATAACAATCTCTTATGTGGTACCTTATCGAATGCTTTGGAAAGGTCTAAGTAGACGCAGTCCACCCATCCGCCTCTTTCTTGGAGTACATCTATCACCCTACTGTAATAACATAGCAAACTGGTAAAAACAGATGTCCCTTCTCTGAATCCAAATTGCTTTGGGGTTATTATCTTCTTTCTCTCCAACATTTTCATCCATCTCTTCCTAATTAGCTTTTCACAAATCTTGCATACAATACTAGTAAGTGAAACTGGTCTATAGTTTAGAGGGTCCACAGGGTTTCCATTCTTGTATATCGGAATGATATTAGCTCTTTTCCATTCAACAGGAACCTGTCCTTTATCTAAGGAAGCTTGAATTATGTCCCTCACTGGCTCCACTAATTGCTCTGCACACTCCTTTAAAACCCAGGCAGACACTTCATCCGGTCCCATAGCTTT
Source organism: Paralithodes platypus (assembly GCA_032716605.1). Lineage (NCBI taxonomy): Eukaryota > Metazoa > Arthropoda > Malacostraca > Decapoda > Lithodidae > Paralithodes > Paralithodes platypus. The sequence goes on along the minus strand of CM064533.1, from coordinate 50,952,374 downwards.
CCTTACTTCAAGTCCTCTCATCGCAGATAACAGCTCATCTCTAGTTATTTCAATCTTACTAAGACCACTCTCCAGTACTCCCAGGCCTGTGGTTCGTCAAAGCCTTCCTTTCTAGTAAAAACTGACCCCAATTTGTTATTCATTACCTCGCACATGTCCGATACATTTTCATACGTCGTAGCATCAACTCTTAATTTAGTAATTTGTTTCGTTACCTTCAACTTACTGTTTATATATTAATAAAATAATCTAGTGTCACTTTCACATTTATTTACTATGTTCTTCTCATAGTTCATTTTAACTTGCCTAATTATGTTAACATATCTATTCCTCTCCTGTGTATATTTATTCCGATTACTCTCAGTGTTCCTTCTTCTTAATCTAGCCCAAGCTGCATCACGCCTACCCAAAGCTCTTTGCATTTCAAATTAAACAATTTTTTCTGCTTAGTAACATTTCCAGTTTTATATCTTGGGACAAACAGATTGGTTCCTACTCTATAAATTTCGAGGAATCTACTATATTTACCTTGTACGTCTTGTTTCCTTCAAAATAAGATTCCAATCTACTCCCTCTAAATATCTTTTCAAGGATCCATAATCAGCTTTACTATAATTCTCTTTATATAGCTATTGTCTAATCTATTGGCAGTACTCGAGGTCAACTTCCATTTTAGTAATAGGTGATCACTTTTACCTACAGGACATAGATAGTTTATATCACTAATTTCGTGAGGATCTTTTGTAAAAATCAGATCGAGTTTAGAAGGTTCGTTATTACCCCTCATTCTAGTATTTTCCTTCACATGTTGTGCAAGTACATTTTCCGTAACCAACTCCACTAGCCGACTTCCCAAAAATCTCTGATTTGGCCCTGCATCTCCCGATTCCCAATCAACCTCACTACAGTTGAAATCTCCTACCCAGAACAAACGATTCTTCCTTAAAAGCAATCTTCTCAACGACTGAATCATATCCTCGACCATCTCCTCAACTCCAACTCCCTCCATGCTCTGGTCTTTGGTGGCATGTAAGCTACTGCTATGTCTAGCTTTTTTCCTTCTATATCATTGAGTTCAACTGCCATTATTTCTGCCTTGTCATTATTTAACTCCACGTGCTTTGCTGTCATAGGGTTCTTAACTAATACTGCCACTCCACCTCCCCTTTTCCCTTTCTATCATATCTCCATATATTATATCCTTCACTAAACACTATGTTGCTGTCAAAGTCCTGGTTCAGCTTTGTCTCCGTCAAACAGACTATCTGTGGTTGATATTTTCTTAATATATCATCTAACTCTACCTTTTTACTGTTTATTCCATCTATATTAGTGTAGTAGCACAGTGTATTTGAATCCACCTCCTTGTTTCTCTTCCTTCTCTGCCTCCTACCAGGTTCACCTCCTCCTCCATCCCTTCCCTGACCTAGTTCCACCTCCCCTGCTACTTCTATTCTCCTCCCCCCCCCCCCTCCACAACCTCCCATACCCCCTCTATCTCCCTCTGTTCCAACTTCTCCACCATATCCTGGCTCTCTCTCCGGTCCCCTGCTCCCTGCATTATCTCTTGCTCCGTCTCCTTGCTTTGACTTGGTACTTGTCTCTCTGTCTCTTTCCCTATCACTCCTCTTACTTTCGGTTCTTGGTGGCTCCTGATGTACCACTTCCTTAATTGCCCTTCCCTTATTCTCCAAAAATAAATCTTCTTTTGCTCTTCAGACAACTTTCCATTCTCTTCATCAGCCTTAGCTTGGAGTTCCCTTAACTGTTCTCGTTCTTCTACACTTAGGTAATTTTTTACCCTTATATGATTCAGCTCTGTCGAATTTAATTTCCAGCTCACATTGGCTACTGCTTCTGCTGTTTGATCTAAACTTTAGTTCCACTCATAGTGGTCTCATCTCGCCCTTCTATATTTTCCTAACCTTCTCACCTCCTCCAGTTCTTTTAAACCCATCCATAACCCTCGTCTAAGTAATCCAGTATCCCCCTTGACTTTCACAACATCCCTTTCCTTTCTTACCTTCATATCTGCCAGGTGCTCTTCCACATCTCCAAAGATTACTACACACTTACCTCTATCTATTGTCTCTCTCACTACCTTCTCTTTCTTCTTTAAAACTTGCACTAAATTGTTTTTCAAACTCTTTCTTTTCCTTTTCCTCTCTCTTCCTTCTGCTCCTTCACAATTTCTTCAAGGGCTTACCATCGTGGCACTCTCTACCCTTGTCCACTAATTTTTTACCTCACTAATTCCTTTTACTTCCTCACTCAGGTGGCCCTCACATTCCTTAAGCTGAGCCTTGAGTGCCACATTTTCCGCCGCTAACTCGTCTACTCTGGCCATCACTGCCTCTAGGCTGTCACTTACTGGCCTAAGCCTATCCACCCCGCTAGTAACGCCACACATATCGGACAAAACTTCTACTTTAGCCCCTAACTCCTTCCTCCATTTTTCCATGTACGGTATCGCGGGGAAGCATTAGCACTTATGAACTGTGGGAGTGACTGCACGGTGGTACAGATTGTCCCTCTCATGACCTGACTGTTTTAGGGACAGAGGTGGAGAAGGAGGGAGGCTATAGTGTAGTAACTGTGGTCTCGGCTGGGTTTGTGGGAGGGCAATGAGCATGTTGTTTTTCGAGATAAGTTGCAAACCTTTTGTTCCTAAGCGCCAAGAGAAGTTGCTCACTAGGCTGTGGCAGTACGTCCGCATGGTTTGTTGGTTCTAGAGGCCTGGGGAACGGGGGGGCACCCGACGTGGGGGCTGAAGACAGTGTAAGTCTTAAGGTGTCTCCCTACCGTATAAATCCTGCTTCGACAGCCTGTTGTGAAAGCAGAGCTGGACTACATGTTGAAGAAGGGTCTGAGGGATAAGGGATATCGTGAGTGGTCGTTGCCAGTAACTTTGCAACCTGAGTTAAGTGGCAAGATCCGTGTGTGTGTTGATTGCAAGAGTGTTGGTGGCATTATCCCTGACAGACGCCTATACCTTATCCAGAGTTGAAGACCCCATAGACCGCATCGGGGCTGCCTCGTTTATCACTAAGGTGGAAATAGTGAAAGGTTATTGGCAGGGTCCCGTTGCCGGAGAGAGCGAAGAGAATTGCCACTCTTGTGATGGACTGGGCAGTTTATCAGTGCCAGGTGTTGTTTTGGCTGCCGGAACACAAGTTGGATGTGTGGCATGTTAAGGGCACTGATAATTGTTCTGGTTGATTGTTTTGTCACGGGAGGGTAACGCTTCAAGGAGCACCCTCGCCGTTCAGTCAGTGTCTGTTTTGAGAGTGGAGAAAAATTAGGCTTGCCCCTGTAGAGCAAAGCCGCCAAAAACACTATTAAAATAATACAAAAACCTCACATAAAAACTCTTTCTTTTGATAGTAGATAAGTGCAGTAATGTTACACCAAGAATCTAGGACATTCTGAGTTTTTGTCTTAGTAGGACTAGGCTTGTTGAAGCTTGCCCGTTGAGCGTAACATTGTTAACCCGTACAGCCCCAGCGACGCGTATGACGCGTCGGCGATGTATGTAACGCACAGCCCCAGCGACGCGTCTGAAGAGTCACCCTAATTGCTCCGATCGTAACCTCAGGTGTAGCCACTCGAGAGGGCTCAGATTTGTATGGGAACTGTGTACGTATCCCACGCAACCGTGCCGATGGTTGAAAACTCTCAAAGTCCACGTGCGTGCACGTGAGCGCGCAATAACCTGTTTTTTGGGGATAATTGCCTTCAATTTTTTACTCTTGTAAAATACGTTTTCGGGGGCTCTGTAGGACCATTCTTTAAGCTTTTTGAGCGTTTTTTCGTGGTTTTTCCTTCATTCCTAACCCCTTCGCTATTGTTTCTGGAATAAAACCATTTTTTGAAAACCGGGCCGGGTTTCTGGTGAACAAACATTACAAAACTAGCCGGGGCTCCACAGGTTAAGTGATACTATTATTTTTGGGAAGTGTTGTGTAGATTTTGTTTATGATGAAGTGTTTTATGTTTGTGATTGTGCCTTGTTTTCACAACTTGTGGGAGTAGCTTGTTAATAATGCGGGGTTGGTGAGCATTCTGTCTGGTCAGATGTGGCCTGAGGTTAAAACGTTCCACATCTTGGGCGGGGTGTTACGCTCGCCAGCTTGCCAGAATGTACTCGTACTCGCTAGAGCTCGCCAGGCCAGTGAAATGGGCTATAATAATCGTAGAACGATGTTCTTTCTTTCCTAGTGTTCATGTTGTTACAGACAGATCAGTGTTTGCCTTTATTCTTGTCTGTGACACGTGGAAGTATTTTATATCATTGATAGAGTAAAAGATATGTAGTGTGAAGTTACTAAGGAGAGAGAGCGGGGAGTGCGGAGTGGTAGTGTGTGCGTGTGTATGTATGTGTGTCCCTTCGCTTGGGCGTTGGTTCCCACGCTCATGATTGGATGGCGGGCCTGGCGCATCATATGACGCCTGCTCTTCGTGACGTAGCTGTCTGTGATTGGCGGCCGCTGTCCTGGTGCAGGTGCTGGGGAGCTCCTGCCCTCGTGTCTCCTCAGAGCTCGGTATGGTGCGTTTGGTCCTAGACGTCCCTTGCATTCTGTCACCAATCTAACCCTCTTTACTCCTCTTCCTTTCTCTGAACTTCTTTGCAATACTTGCGATCTTTATTCAATTATCCCCCTTCTGGTTCTAGCATACGACTTCCATAGTCGGCCAGTCGTATTACCAACGCCAGTTCTCGCATATATGTTTTGCACTAGTTTTAGGCATTATTAGTCATAATCACAGGGATTCATATTATTGGGTGCTTTTAATTAATTGGTTGTTCTTTCTTATTATTTAATGCTAGACAGTGGAGGGTATCTTTGGTCATTGTCTGAATTAAGTACATGGCAAGTCAGAGCCTGTACGACTTCGACGGAGCTAGGTTTTAGCCTGTAACCCTTGTGCATATTTTTCCTTTGCGAGTGCAGCAGTATACAAGTGAATGGTGCTTGTCCTACAGTGACTCGCTAGGATCGCCAGGGCAGTGGATGGGGCTACAGTTTATGTATTAGAGTGTGCTTTATTTCATATGAAAGCTCGTGTCATGGGCAGTCCAGAAAGGCTCTTTGTTTTCACCCATGTCAAGGCTTTATATATTTAATTTGTAAAGTATATGTTTTATCATTAACTAGTAATGATGGGATCTGGGAGAGAGAGAGAGAGTAGAACAGAATGAGAGGGGGGCGCGCAGTGTTTTTGCCCCGCTCGATGACGTCACGGCTGGCTGCCTCATGGGGGTTGGTTGAGAGAGGTCCTTACCATGCTGCTAGCTCCCTTGCTAGTGGCTAGAGGACTTGTAACCGCTTTTTTCCCACGCGGCTCGAGCTAGTGCGAGTATATATACAGTTCCTCGCCACTCTCTCCCTCAGATCTGGTTTCTAGAACGCATCCATCTTTATCCCTTGCTACCTGTCCCCCGCTCCGCACCTGAGAATCTTTTCCTCTGCCTACCTCTCTCTTTTTTCATACCTTTCACCACCTTTTATTAATATTATACCCCCTCTGGTTAACTCTGCAAAATCAGCTTCATGCTGGCCAGTTGTATTGTGCGTTAAGGTCTGATATAACCCATGTATGTTAGTTGTTAAGATAGTTGATAAGTTGTAGGTAGTAGGGGTAGGCAGCCCCGCCCAGGGAAGTACTACCGCCAAGGTTTCGGGAGACTCAGGGAATAGCCTGAATTCCATTTTCTCTCCCAGGCCTTGGTAGCTGGATACATATCTTTCTGCCTCACACATCAGGGGTATCAGGAAAACCCTCTTTATATAACATACACATCCAACTTCACGACATTGCCCTACATCGCTATCCTCTATCCATAAAATACTACTCTTCCCACTACATATCATACATGTAACACCATACACTTACCTTATAAATATGGCAGTACAATTGTTAAGAGCAAACCTGGTGGTCCCTCGGATATCCACCCCCGGCAGGGTTGGGTTATTGACACAGGGCCCTCCCGGTCGTCATCATGCGACTGGGTCAAGAGCATTGCAACGTCCCAAAGCTGCTTGTCAGTACAGCTATTTCTTTAGTAATATAAGGGGACTTCACTCTAACATCAATTCTGTACACCAATTTCTTCAAGCAGAATCCCCTACTCCCCTTTTTTTGACAGAGACCCAAGTAACATCCACATCTGACACATCTAGATTTAATTTTCCAGGTTATCAACTGCTCCAACATTTGAGCCCTAAAGGAGGTGTATGTTGCTTCGCAAAATCTGAAATTGCCCTGGAGGAGGTTACTAGTATCAATTGTCCCTATTTTGATTATTCTATATACAAATTAATTTCTGCTGGTAAATTTAAATACATATGTTGCATCTACCGTTCCCCAAATACTCCTCCAGAGCAAAGTCTTTTTGATTCTCTGTCCTCACAACTCAAGTGTCCTCAACTTAAATGCTTCTTCTAAAATCACTGTGTTGGGTGATTTTAATGTCCATAATGTTGAATGGCTCACTCATTCAGCCAGGACTTATGATGCTGGTCTTGAATGTGAGCTATTTGCAGACTCATTTAATCTCATTCAACTAGTCAACCAACCCACCCGTGTACCAGATAATCCTAATCATAATTCCCACCTACTGGACTTATTTTTAACAACCAATTCAGAAAATTATGATGTTACAGTGAGGTCCCCACTTGGATCTTCTGATCACTGTCTGATACAGGCCACCTGTGTATCACCTACCACACCTTCCCACTCTGAATCTGTTTTGGTGACTAAATGGCATTACGATAAGCAGACGTGGGAGGGTCTTCAAGGTTTCTTTATTGATATTCCCTGGACCTCTTTCTTTTCTAATGATGCACACGTCCACCTTGAGCCACATACAAGATTTTGTAAAAATTGGAATGGAAACTTTTATTCCTCATCAAAAGTACAGTAAAAGATCTAATTCACCTAAATGGTTTGACCATAATTGTGCTAGAGTAACTGAACAAAAAGCAATAGCCTACAATGCATACACAAGATCAAAAACACATGAAGCCTTTTAATTACTTTAGAAACATCAGAAATCATGCCAAAACTGTATTAAACCTAACTAAATTAAACTTTCTCCATAAGCAGGCAAATAAACTTCTAAATAATCCAAATGATAACAAAATATTTTGGTCTACTCTTACTCATTCAAATCCAACTTCACTACTGCTTCATCCATTCCACCATTAAATCTCCGACTGGCAATCTTGTAAGTGACCCACGAGGTAAAGCTAACCTTCTTGCAGATATTTTCTCCACCAACTCAACCTTAGATGAAAATCAAGATGTCCCTGTACTTAATTTTAATTCACCTGAAATTCCCTCACTTAAGATCCACACCAGACATGTCAAAACTATTTTGCAGAATCTCTCAGTAGATAAGGCTCCTGGTCCAGATGAAATTCCTCCAATAGTACTTAAGAATTGCTCCTTGGTGCTCGCTCCTGTATTGGCAAAATTTTTCCGTCTGTGTACTCATACCTCATGCTTCCCAGTACCCTGGAAAGAAGCAAACATCCATCCAGTTCCTAAAAAAGGTGCCTCTTCAGATCCATCAAACTACAGACCAATAGCTATACCTTCCACTCTTGGCAAAGTTTTTGAAATTATATTAAATAATCACATAATTAAGCATCTGGAGAATAATAAATTAATCAGTGATAGGCAATATGGTTTTAGACGATGTCGATCAACTGCAGACCTTCTTTGCCTTCTTACGCATCAAATCAACCAAGCTACAGACCAACATGGTGAAACACATACAATAGCACTGGATATATCAAAGGCATTTGATAGAGTCTGGCATCAATCCTTATTGTCGAAGATGTCACACTACGGCCTTGCAGTCATTAGTTCCACTAATTTCTTCTTATCTTCATAACAGAAAATACGTGTAATGGTAGATGGCCTTTATTCTCAATTTCACTCAATAAATGCTGGTGTTCCCCAGGGATCAGTTTTGGCCCCAACTCTGTTCCTCATTCATATCAATGATCTCATATCTACCACTCATAATCCAATACATTCCTACGCAGATGACTCAACACTCCACAGTTCCTTCACATTTACCAATTCTTTCACCCAACCCGATCTTATAAATTCAAAAATAAACACTGCAATTTCTCTGAACCAGGACCTTTCTAGAATTAATGAATGGGGACAAGAGAATCTAGTTTCCTTTAATGCACAGAAAACCAAGTACATTCAATTTTCTAACCGACAGAATCTCACTGACTCCCATATATTTTTTAATGATGTAAATATTCCCACTTCCCCTAGTATTGACATTCTCGGTGTAACATTAACTACTAACTTGAGCTGGACACATTATGTTAGAAGCATTGCTAAGAATGCCTCTAAAAAACTGGGACTCCTGTACAGAGTTCGAGAATTCTTCACTGACGAGCAGTTGGCCGTAATATATAAAAGTCATGTGCGCTCTCAGATGGATTACTGTTCACCTCTGTGGGGTGGAAGTGGAGTGGTTGCATTGAGGCAGTTGGACAAAATTCAAAATAAAGCTATTAGATTAATCAATAACCCTGCAATCACACAGGACCTTCCTACATTAGCCATACGAAGAAACGTTGCATCCCTTGCATTATTCTACAGATATTTTCACAGCAATTGTTCCGAGGAACTTGCTTCAATTGTGCCGCCTCTCCACATCTTTCCCCGTAGAACTAGGGCAGCTGAGAGCGCCCATGAATTTACACTTTCTCCTCCACAATGCAGAACTTCTGCTTATCAGAATTAATTTATCCCCAGAGCTACTACTCTTTGGAATTCACTTCCCTCGAATTGCTTTCCACAAACTTACAATCAACAAATGTTTAAATCCAGTTGTTACAAACATTTTATGAATGGAGGATGCCTTTAGGCACATGGACCTTTTTGTTTTATCTGTGTTTTTCCTTCCTCCGTTCATTGTCTCTTAAAAAAAAAAAAAAAAAGTGGATCACGAAGCATTGGTTGGCATTTATATTGTTTAAGTACCGCGTCCTATAATTATTAGTGTTCTGCTGGATTAGATAATGCTAGACTAGGGTCGATATTATAAGGTATATTGTTCCGATGAGTGCTGGCTTTAGTTAAAAGCTGCACGACATACCTGAGAACTGGAGTTGATTGAGTAAATTCTAGTCTGTGTGCCATTGAGAGTAGAGCATGCACGAATGAGGGCATCTTACTTACTCTTACTTATATACAGTACTTCTGTTCTGCCCTCATTTTGTTGACCTTTGGTGGAGTGCCAGGGTAAGACCAGATACTTGAGATCTGGACTTACCAAGAGAGCCTCCTAGTCACTTAACGTAACATAAGGGAAATCTGTTCAAGGGAGACAGTAGGCTACGAGCATGCTTGCGCTCTACCTAGGCTCCTGATACCTTTTATACCGCTGCTAGACTTTATTAGTAAGAAAGACGGCATTGTGTTTATTAACTTGGATTGCATATGCTTTAGTAATTATTCACGTATTGTTTTAGCCTAGGTTGTTGCACAGTGCACAACCCAGTACGGCTGTTGCTTTGGCTAAGGAAGCACTGTTTTTGAGTTGCTGTTATTAGTGCTGTCACAGAGTTGTTGCACTCCCTTGTTCTATATATATATATGTATCCTACTTGTTGGTGTATTTGAGATACACGCTTTGGTGTCCTGCCCCTGCATTATTTCTGTTCTATAGTCGACGAGCATATTAGAGCATCAGACGTTTCAGAAGATTCCTTATCTGTTTGCTGTAGGACTAGCCTTCAACTGCTTTCATAGAGCATTGAAGAGTTTAGTGTGGAGTTCAGACTCACACTAAAGTTTACGTAAGCATTTAACCTTTTATTAATTCTTGTAATCGTTTATTTAAGCATTGTTATTACTTGAGAGCATTTTATTAACGTAAGTACTCCTTTTTGAGAGTAGGCTTTGCCGTCACTGGAAAGCCTTTGTAGAAGTGCACTTACCCTTTGTTAACCCCGTTATCCTGTAGATTAACTCTGAAGGGTGTAAGTGTTTTGTTCACCGGCGTAATAGTTTCGAGGGTTTGGAATTAGCATACCGTTGTTTGCAGATATAGCCTATCATCTAGTCCATTATTAAGTGCCATTGTTTATTTCGTAGTGCCGGTCGTAACAAAGTAAAGTCATGTTGCAGTACGTACCCGCATTACACCAGCCACACAGGTGTCAACAACAATGATGATGAATCAACACATGAAGTAATTACATGGGGATGTTAAAATAATATGGAAGTAAGGTTTAATTACATTGTATTGATCGTGGCAGCAGTAAAGTTGGGGAAGAGTTGATGTAAATTATTTGGCATTGTTAATTTGTATTGGGCTCTTTCTCTCTCTGGACTGATAACATGTACAAACATTTTCATAGCAGCCAGCTATATATCCTTAGCATAATTGCAAACTACGCTTTATGCTGAAAGGTAGTAAAATAGCTGCCCCACTCTCACGTTTACTCTCTCTCTCTCTCTCTCTCTCTCTCTCTCTCTCTCTCTCTCTCTCTCTCTCTCTCTCTCTCTGTGATCGTTAACAAAAAGAATTCTTGGCAGGCACATAATGATAATTACAGCATCTTGAGTAGGTTATTATGTTAAGAGGTGATGAAAGTGAATGAGACTTACTTGGAAGAATACGAAAGTAAACCACACAACATTAATGGAAATGGGGAACAGATTAGGGGGATCGAATTAATAGATGAAGTAAACAAGTAACATATACGTACAGTGAATTCGGAGTGTTTATGGTAGTGGACTAGTAAATGATCTCGTGATAATATCTCAAAATATCCATGAAATGTTATTGTAATTACATTTGCAAGTCCATTACCATACCAACCAAGACTATGTAATATCTATTTTCTAAGATTATATATATATATATATATATATATATATATATATATATATATATATATATATATATATATATATATATATAAAATGGACATGATTACTCATTCCATAAAGAGTTGGAGGCATTTGTAGTATTGTATGTAGGGGTTATTGCCAGCTGTTGGCTTGATGGATAGGCTATCACCCCTATTGGCCTATTTCTGTTTAAATACAAATAAAATTGTTTTCGGTTCGGCTATCACTGCGTATTCAAATTTAATTTTGTTTTGTTTTAATTTTCGGTTAGGCTATCACCGCTGATAACCTATTTGTGCGTATTTCAACATTTTTGTTTTCGGTTAGGCCTATTTAAGTAAGTGAAGCGACCTGAAGGAAGTGAAGTGTTTTTAAAGTGAGATAAGTGTTTTTAAAGTGAGATAAGTGTTTTTAAAGTGAGTTTAGTGTTTTTAAAGTGAGTTAAGTGTTTTTAAGTGAGTGAAGTGATCTGAAGAAAGTGATTGTCACCATGCCTCGTGCCTGTACGAACTGCGCCGGTAGGTTTTGGTGCTTCCATGTTTGCTCCTGCCAATCCACAAGTCTGCCGACTCTGCCAGCAACGAGAGGATTTGACAGCAAAATTGGATGAAGCCCACAACAAGATCAACGCCCTCACCAGGAAGCTGGAATCACTCCAAGAGTTTGTAACACTCAACGTTGGAGTATCACTAACTCCAATTGTTTCAACTCCAACATCCACCACCGCCCCAACGTCATCTGCCAACAATCCAACACCTGCAGTAGCCACTGCAGCATCTTCTGATGAACCTGAGCCGACATCAAACCAGGACAGCCGCCCTGTTCACCTTAGTCTCTCCCCCACTCCTCGTGCAAGAAGCCTGCTAGCACGAACAGTACCAACCCCTCGCCCCCGTTCTAACCACTCCTCTCCCCGACCTGTACGCAGAGTCCCGCCACCACAGGTTTCTGGATTTACACCAGTGAGGAACGGTGCACGCCCAACGCAGAAAAGGTCTCATCTACCAGTCACAATGTCAAACAGATTTGAGATATTGGTAGGCATGGAAGACGAACCAGAAGAGACCAGGCTCGTTGGGGATTCCATCCTACGAGGACAGGTCGAAGAGTTCTGCGACAGAGTCCCAAATCGACGAAAAAGATTTTGCATCCCAGGAGCTGGACTGGACGACATTGTGGAAGCCTTCGAAGATACCACAAAGGATGCAAATGAAAATACCCTTTTTGTCATCCATGCTGGTGGTTCAAATGACGTCATGCGCACCAGATCCGAAGAGTTGATGGAGAAATATCGCAAGATGATCCAGCACTACAAAAACAAGTCAAGGAATATCATCATCTTAGGCATTCTCCCAAAGATCGACGCACCTGACAAATTCTACGACAAGGCCTTCAGCACAAATAGCCGACTAAAATATTTATGTCTGAGGGAAGAAGTTGAATTCATCAACCTCTGGGACAACTTCTACAACCAGCCTACTCTGTTCCGCAAGGATGGCACTCATCTAAACCCTGTGGGTTCTGCATGCATGGGTCATCTGTCTCCTACACAAAGCAGTCCGCAGCCATGGATAAAAAAATGCCATCCGAGAAGAAGCAGCAGTGACATAAATCATCCAACGCCAAGCAAAAAACAGAGGCAACCGAGGACCACCAGCGATAAGGACCGAAGACAGCGAGGACCGAGGACAGCCATGAACATAAATGTAGATCCGACAAGAACCAAAAATATTATTAAAGAGCGTTCCGTGAGTTCTAAAATAACAAATTTAAAGGTTTTCCATGCAAACGCTCGTAGCATACGCAATAAATTTTCAGATTTAGAGGAGCTAGTGTTTACAAAAAATTATGATGTGATTGGCATAACAGAATCTTGGCTCAATACAGAAGATAGAGACTTTTTCGCAGAGTATTCACTTCCCGGTTATGTAATGTTTGAGAAAAGCCGAATAAATCTAAATTGAGGTGGCGTTTTACTTTATATCAAAGAAAGTCTTAACCCTACCCTCTTGTCAAAACCTCAAATTGTGAACGTCGACACATCTTTTGTGCTAATAAAGAATAATAAAGGTACAAAAATAATACTTGCGTTAATATACAGACCTCCAGCTCAATCAGTGCAAACTGACCGAGAAATTTACGAACAAATTGCAGATGTAAGTAACTCACAAGATACCGTAATTTTTGGCGACTTTAATTTACCTGTGACCAAGTGGGGCGATACTCTTACTTCACACTCCGGACATGACTTGTATACGAACTTGCAAGAGAGTTCGCTTTATCAATTTGTTCGAACGCCGACCCGTGGTAATAACGTTCTTAACATTGTACTTGCAACAAAAGAAGAATTGATAGAGAATTTGAATGTTAGTGATGAATTCAGTAACAGCGACCATCGTACGATAACTTTCACTTTAAAGTTTACTAGTAACGAACCAAATAGTAGCATCGAAAAAGTCCCTAATTTCAAGAAAGCAAACTTCCATAAACTTAGAGCTATGTTTAAAGAAACTGACTGGAGCTTTTTAATTAACAATAACGACATAAATACATCTTGGAAGTTATTAGAAACCACTTACCTAAAAGCAGTGCAAGACTGCATACCATCGAAAATACGGCGTCCAGGCCATAATAATAAGCCCAAATGGTGGAATAAAGATATTTCAAACTGCCTGCTTGCTAAAAAATTTGCTAATGATAGATTAAAATCCTCACAAAATGACGAAGAACGGGTGAAATTTGTAGAGCTACGACGCAAAGCCAAAAAGTTAATTAAGCAAAGTAAAATGACCTTAGAGTTACATATTGCAAATCAAAGTAAAACAAACTCGGAAGAATTCTATAGTTATATCAGAAAGAAAAAAGTAGTTACTTCAACTGTTGGACCGTTAGTCGATGAAAATGGAGAATACACCAAAGACGAAGTACAAATGAGTAATGCCCTCAATACCTTCTTTGCATCAGTTTTTACAACGGAAGACCTCAGTGATATCCCTAAACCATCGCCGATTCAGATTGATAATTCAGATGTTCTAAGCAATATCACCGTTACAGTATTGAATTGTTTAGATAAACTCAAGGTAAATAAAACGCCTGGACCTGATACAATCTCGCCTAGAGTTCTAAAGGAAGCTAAGGATGAGCTCTCCAAACCACTGACATTACTATTCAATAAATCCTTGCAGTCTGGAACTATGCCCGATCAGTGGAAGCTAGCCAACGTAACACCGATATTAAAAAAAGGCAGCAAATCCCTACCCAGTAACTATCGTCCAATTAGCTTAACCTCAATTGTATGTAAAATGCTAGAAACGGTCATAAGAGACAGACTCGTAAATCACTTAGAGGAAAATAATATACTTAAAGATACTCAACACGGCTTTCGTAAAAAAATGTTCCTGTTTAACAAACCTCTTAGACTTCTTCCACGATATCCTCAACCTCTACGATGAGAGTAAAGCTGTAGATATTATATACCTTGATTTTCAAAAGGCCTTTGACAAAGTTCCCCACAAACGTTTACTGCTAAAACTAAAAGCGCATGGAATACAGGACGGTGTGTTGAAATGGATAGAAAATTGGCTCAGCAACAGAAAGCAAAGAGTAGTCATAAACGGTAAGGCATCTAAATGGACCAATGTAAGTAGCGGGGTACCCCAGGGATCGGTACTAGGACCAATTCTCTTTCTAATTTACATCAACGACATAGATGAGGGTCTCACCTGTACAATCTAAAAATTTGCTGACGATACAAAAATTGCAAATAGCATACTCTCAAAAGAACAAGTTGACGATATGCAACACAATCTAGATAAATTGTCATGTTGGGCCCAAATTTGGCAAATGAGTTTCAATGCGGATAAATGTAAAGTACTACATATCGGATACCTAAATGAGAAAGCAAACTATTCGATGAATGGCACTCAGCTTAAGAATGTAAACAGAGAAACCGATCTGGGAGTAACAATATCGAGTAACCTAAAACCGAGTCAACAATGTTCAGAAGTTGTTAAGAAGGCAAACAAAATAATTGGCTTTATAGGCAGGTCATTTGAGCATAAATCCAAAGAAGTTATCCTAACCCTTTACAATTCCTTAGTCCGCCCTCTTCTGGAATACTGCGTTCAATCCTGGTGCCCTTATTACCAAAAAGATATAAACAAGCTAGAACGAGTTCAACGTAGAGTTACCAAAATGATACCTAGCCTAAAGAACAAACCATACGAAGAGCGTCTTAGATAATTAAATCTATTTCCTTTAACCCAGTGCAGATTAAGAGGTGACTTAATTCAAGTGTTCAAAATCATCAAAGGCATCGACAATATGAACTGTAGTAAGTACTTCACTATCGACCAATCTAATTACACGCGGGGAAACGGTTGCAAAATTATTGGTAAATCTTTTAACTCACACGAATCTAAGAATTTCTTCTTCAATCGAGTTGTCAACTTGTGGAATGGGCTTCCCCGAAACGTTATAGACTGCATCACCGTTGATTCATTTAAACTCCGCCTAGACAAATATCTCGCATCAAACCCGCGACTGACTGCGTTTGTAAATGAATAACTTTATTTTATCCCCCCCTCAGTTACTAACCCATCTGTCCTCTACTAACTTCCTAATCCTGCCACGGACATTAGTTCCAGGGCAGTAATTCCCTTTCCAATGTTCCCTTACCCACTCTAAACTACTGTTTGGACACTTGATCCTCAGTGTTTTGGAGGACAAGCAACCTAGAAGGGTCACTATATATGTTGTTGCTTGATTTCCTTTGTACTCCTTTGTACTCCTTTATGGACTCCCATTGAGGTTTGAATTGTCCATGCATAGGATTTTTTTTTTTTTTTTTCTCACACCTCGAACACCTCTCTCCTTCATTCACTTCGTCAGTGTATTTTGTCACCTATCAAGATCCCAAAGATCCCCCTTCAATTATTTCTAGATATTTCCTCTTCAATTTCAGGCTGGCAATCTCTCGCCCGGATAAAATCCATACCTACTGTAGATGGCACGAAAGGTCTAAATATTGACAAATATATGGGACGAACAGTTTTAAAGTCGCCAAACTAATGGGCCGAACGTCTTAAGATCTGAAAACTAATGAAGCTAAACATGAGGGAGAAGGGGGGGGGGGGGGGGGGGTGCAGACAAATACTACCCATAAAGGACGTACTGGGTTAATTGAGCCCCTCGCTGGGCCCGAGGACACAGTGGTAAACGTTAACCAGTGGTGTCTATATTACTATACTTAAGCAATAAAGACGATTGTATTAAGTTTATAATGGACCCCCAGCTATTAACAAGCTTCGAACTATCTCACTTAACCCTTTTTACTACCATAGATCCTTCTTAAACTGCATAACATCGTATAGATATAGCTAGAAAAAAAAAAGTCATCGGTACAGAAGGAGGGGCTAAATTTTGTAACTGAGGATGTTAAATGGCAGTTTGTGTATATTGATTGATATATTCAGAACATACAATCGAGTTCATACTAGTGCAATAGGAACACGGAGCATGTATATATATATATATATATATATATATATATATATATATATATATATATATATATATATATACTGTATATCATATGAATATTACTTCCGATAACAACGTGAATTATGTTCATATTATATAACTCACACAATGAACTGGAAATCATGTTATAAAAGTGTCCAAGATATTATGATTTATGGAGTGTTACAGGGGCCCTTGTTGGTTCACAGAAGCGAGAGGTAAAAAGTGATGATTTATGATTGGTTTATGGGGGTAGTGGTTATTTTTTGGGTCCATATATTTATTAATTCAAAATTTGTTTTACAGTTTCCTCCCTAGACCACCAAGCTTAAACAAACGCCCTCTAGACCCGCCTTCAAGATAAATGTGTAAATTTTTCGGTAGACAAATGTTCTTTCCTGGTCGACACCCAACTGGCACGAATGGTCTTAATATTGCAAAGAAATGGGACGAACGGTGTTATAATCGACAAACTAATGGGGCGAATATCTTCAACTCTCAAAACTAATGGGGATAAAGATGTGGGAGAAGGATGTCCAGGAAAACCAATAATTTCCCCCTAAATGTATCAGCATCCACAAAGTTCAATGCATACAATCGGCATCACTACAGTAATATAGTCTATTTTGTCCCAGCCAGCTGATGGTAGATTCCAAAGTTCCCATCAACATTTATCGATTATTTTGAAGATTTTGTACTGAAATATGGTGTTAATTATTAAAAATTTGCGTTAATAAGACACAGAGACATAACAGTTTCACATTTTTGTATCCAATATCGAGAAATATGCTGCTCAGGGATTCAGTTTACCATCAGCTGAAAAAAAATCGACTATAGCGTGCATTGATACTGTGAACTAATAAGGAGACAGCCAGGCAGTGATTGAGGAAGTCCCAGCCATCGATAATTATTACATAATTTTATAGTCGGTTAACTCTTACAGTAATGTTCGTTGTCCGATACGTTTATAATATACAAACTAGTGAGAGCTATCGTGTACAGGGTTGAAATAAAATCAATCGATCAATATAAAGGCACATAACAAAACATGGAACAGGAAGTTAACCGCTTCCGTACCGACACCGTCCTCTTACCTTTATTCCGGCTACTATTAGACGATTGTATTCAGTATAAAAAGGACCTCCATCAATTAACAGACTCTCGCTTATACCATTTTACTACCACAGATTCTTCATAAGCTGCACAAAATCGTCTAAATATAGCCAAAACAAACTTTAAAAGACGTCACCGGTACAGAAGGAGTTTAAGCAATAGGGCTACAAGAATTCATGACTATACAAATATTCAACGCGACCACTTTTACATCCGATAATATTAATTACACCTCTCTTTTCGTAAATGTATTCTGGAGAGCCAAGGAAAGCCGGTCACGTTCTTCAACTCGGAATTAAATATTCTAGGCCTAATATCGTAAAGGCGAGATGGTTGATTTTCCTAATCCCCCCTCCCTCCTCCTCTTCCCTATGTTAAGCCTCGTTCGTTTTCAGATTTGAAGACATTTCGTCCATTAGTTTGGCGATTTTAAGACTTTTTGCCCCATTTCCTTGTCAATATAAAGACCTTTAGTTCCATATTTATTCCTGGCGAGTGATAGCGAGTCTGTAATTTAGGAGAAGTCGGCCTTTGGCCGTGACATTTTTCTATTGAAGAATGTACACATTTAAGGAATCTTAGGCATGTCTTTTTAAAGCTTGATGGAGAATTATGGAGTAGCTGAATATAATATTAAATCAAATTAATAAAAAGGACCAACAAATAACCCCTCTCCCCTTAAGAACCAGTAAGGTCAATGCTGAGTGAGGCTGTTAATAAACGGGTCACGGAAACACCATATATAAGTGGCCGCTGCTTGACTTTCTAAAATATGTTGAGACGTGAGAGGAAATAAAAAGAGGTTCCGGCACAGAGTTCAATGGTGAGAAATAATGGTGAAAATTGTGTGAGAATGGTGCGGCAGGCTAGTGTAAGAGAATGGTGCGGCAGGCTAGTGTAAGAGAATGGTGCGGCAGGCTAGTGTAACAGAATGGTGCGGCAGGCTAGTGTAAGAGAATGGTGCGGCAGGCTAGTGTAACAGAATGGTGCGGCAGGCTAGTGTAACAGAATGGTGCGGCAGGCTAGTGTAAGAGAATGGTGCGGCAGGCTAGTGTAACAGAATGGTGCGGCAGGCTAGTGTAAGAGAATGGTGCGGCAGGCTAGTGTAACAGAATGGTGCGGCAGGCTAGTGTAACAGAATGGTGCGGCAGGCTAGTGTAAGAGAATCACTCAAATATAGGAACATTAGTGGGAAAGGTTAATTGAGGTTGAGATGGGTGGACGCGACAAATAGCCATATTAATACCAGTGTGTTTATTATGGTTAAGTGATGTGATCTAGATTGTTATAGTTTATGAAATGGGAGGCATTTACTATAACAGTAAATGGGTTCACTGACCTTCCGACAATAAATGGAAGACATTCTCCAAATTTGGATTCCTTCTTAAAAAAATAACAAAGTAAAACCCAAACATTTATAAATAACACGATAAAATACACATTAACACATAACAAAAAGGTTGTTCGACATAATTTATTGATTTTTCCCAGGGTTTCCTTTTGAGTGGTGTTTCCAAAGCTGAAAACAAACACTTTATGTTATTCAGCATATTATTATATAGTTATATTTCCCTATGTGTACCAGCAAACATCCTGGCTCGGTGGATGCAGTGTTGACCCTCACAGACGCACTGAAACCCTCGCATTTGGGACGGTGGTCGGGTTGGAATGTTGGAATGTGTATTGACTGCTGGTACTGTTGACGTATCTCCCTCTATACATGTCTTTTATCGCCATCTTCTTCCACCTCCCCCTTTATTCACAGCCTTCGTGTAAGATAATTGGAGAGCCTTTTCAATCACATAAGGCGAAGCATTTCTTTTGTAATCGAGTTGTTAACTTATGGAATGAAATACCATTGAGTGTAGTACTGTTCAAACTTTCAAAAATCGTTTAGATATATATCTCGCTCATAATCCCCGATTAACTGCGTTTACAAACGAATAGCACCACCTTATATTGTGCTATCCTTTCCTGTTTTCACAAAGGATCTGTAGTTTAGTTTGAAGCAGCCTCATGATAAGGGTCAATAGATCTGTTGATGCTTGTATTCCTTTGTGACTTTTGTACTTCTTTATAACTACATTTACTGATTTATTTCTTCTCTCTAATATTTGTTGTTTTAAGCTCACCATCTAATTACATTTTATCCTCCATATGCTTTGTTTCCCAGACCCCCTCTTGCTTCCTCACAATATTACATAAGAAAGGTAAAGATTTCGAAGCGTTACAAAGGAGTACAAAGGAAATCAAGCAACAACAGGTCTAGTGACCCTTCTAGGTTGCTTGTCCTCCAAAACACTGAGGATCAAGTGTCCAAACAGTGGTTTAGAGTGGGTAAGGGAACATTGGAAAGGGAACTACTGCCCTGCCACTAACGTGGCAGGACTAGGAAGTTAGTAGGGGACATATGGGTTAGTAACTGAGGGGAGGATAAAGTTATTCATTTACAAACGCAGTCAGTCGCGGGTTTGATGCGAGATATTTGTCTAGGCGGAATTTAAATGAATCAACGGTGCTGCAGTTTATAACGTCTCGGGGAAGCCCATTCCACAAGTTGACAACTCGATTGAAGAAGAAATTCTTAGATTCGTGCGAGTTAAAAGATTTACCAATAATTTTGCAACCGTTTCCCCGCGTGTAATTAGATTGGTCGATAGTGAAGTACTTACTACAGTTCATATTGTCGATGCCTTTGATGATTTTGAACACTTGAATTAAGTCGCCTCTTAATCTGCGCTGGGTTAAAGGAAATAGATTTAATTCTCTAAGACGCTCTTCGTATGGTTTGTTCTTTAGGCTAGGTATCATTTTGGTAACTCTACGTTGAACTCGTTCTAGCTTGTTTATATCTTTTTGGTAATAAGGGCACCAGGATTGAACGCAGTATTCCAGAAGAGGGCGGACTAAGGAATTGTAAAGGGTTAGGATAACTTCTTTGGATTTATGCTCAAATGACCTGCCTATAAAGCCAATTATTTTGTTTGCCTTCTTAACAACTTCTGAACATTGTTGACTCGGTTTTAGGTTACTCGATATTGTTACTCCCAGATCAGTTTCTCTGTTTACATTCTTAAGCTGAGTGCCATTCATCGAATAGTTTGCTTTCTCATTTAGGTATCCGACATGTAGTACTTTACATTTATCCGCATTGAAACTCATTTGCCAAATTTGGGCCCAACATGACAATTTATCTAGATTGTGTTGCATATCGTCAACTTGTTCTTTTGAGAGTACGCTATTTGCAATTTTTGTATCGTCAGCAAATTTTGAGATTGTGCAGGTGAGACCCTCATCTATGTCGTTGATGTAAATTAGAAAGAGAATTGGTCCTAGTACCGATCCCTGGGGTACCCCGCTACTTACATTGGTCCATTTAGATGCCTTACCGTTTATGACTACCCTTTGCTTTCTGTTGCTGAGCCAATTTTCTATCCATTTCAACACACCGTCTTGTATTCCATGCGCTTTTAGTTTTAGCAGTAAACGTTTGTGGGGAACTTTGTCAAAGGCCTTTTGAAAATCAAGGTATATAATATCTACAGCTTTACTCTCATCGTAGAGGTTGAGGATATCGTGGAAGAAGTCTAAGAGGTTTGTTAAACAGGAACGTTTTTTACGAAAGCCGTGTTGAGTATCTTTAAGTATGTTATTTTCCTCTAAGTGATTTACGAGTCTGTCTCGTATGACCGTTTCTAGCATTTTACATACAACTGAGGTTAAGCTAATTGGACGATAGTTACTGGGTAGGGATTTGCTGCCTTTTTTGAATATCGGTGTTACGTTGGCTAGCTTCCACTGATCAGGCATAGTTCCAGACTGCAAGGATTTATTGAATAGTAATGTCAGTGGTTTGGAGAGCTCATTCTTAGCTTCCTTTAGAACTCTAGGCGAGATTGTATCAGGTCCTGGCGTTTTATTTACCTTGAGTTTATCTAAACAGTTCAATACTTCTCTCTCTGTAACGGTGATATTGCTTAGAACATCTGAATTATCAATCTGAATCGGCGATGGTGTAGGGATATCACTGAGGTCTTCTGTTGTAAAAACTGATGCAAAGAAGGTATTGAGGGCATTACTCATTTGTACTTCGTCTTTGGTGTATTCTCCTTTTTCATCGACTAACGGTCCAACAGTTGAAGTAACTACTTTTTCTTTCTGATATAACTATAGAATTCTTTCGGGTTTGTTTTACTTTGATTCGCAATATGTAACTCTAAGGTCTTTTTACTTTGCTTAATTAACTTTTTGGCTTTGCGTCGTAGCTCTACAAATTTCACCCGTTCTTCGTCATTTTGTGAGGATTTTAATCTATCATTAGCACATTTTTTAGCAAGCAGGCAGTTTGAAATATCTTTATTCCACCATTTGGGCTTATTATTATGGCCTGGACGCCGTATTTTCGATGGTATGCAGTCTTGCACTGCTTTTAGGTAAGTGGTTTCGAATAACTTCCAAGATGTATTTATGTCGTTATTGTTAATTAAAAAGCTCCAGTCAGTTTCTTTAAACATAGCTCTAAGTTTATGGAAGTTTGCTTTCTTGAAATTAGGGACTTTTTCGATGCTACTATTTGGTTCGTTACTAGTAAACTTTAAAGTGAAAGTTATCGTACGATATTGTCACGATATTGTCATCGTCATCGTTACATAGACTTACGTGGCCGGTACAGAAGGGGTTAAGGATAGCGGCATTGCCTTCCTTCCCAGGCCACTCTAACCCCTATGTTCATTAAGCCAGTCGGCCCTTCTCGTATTACTTCTTCCATTAACCCTTCCGATGCGTCTGACGCGTCACCCTAATTGCGCCGACCGTAACCTCAGGTGTAGCCACTCAAGAGGGCTCAGATTTGTATGGGAACTGTGTCCGTGTGAAAGGACACCACGAAATAAGGGCCGGTGCCCGGGTGTCCTTTCAGGAGATAGTATGCTTGAAAGCCTATTCAGCTTGGTCTGAACGCCGTGCGGTCCGACGCATGTAAACAAAGCCGATCGTTGCGTCACCGCACCTCCGAAAACAATAAGGAGACGTCGGATCAATGTTATTGTTGTGACGTCAGACGAAATTAGTGGGTGAAAAGCTCCGATATTGTCAACATCGCGGAAAAATTAGCTCCACTGAAATCGTCATCACAACTGAACAAGTTGACTTAGAGAGCTCTACTCAACGCCAGTCTACAGATTGGAAACCGCACTACGTTTATAGATGCGTGGGAAATTTCTAGCAGTTAAAATTAACAAAAATACGGTAGCCTAGGCCTAGACGTTTTTCGGCCAGATCGCCCGGGTAGCCCACACTGTCCTTCGGAGATGCAGCCCGGGCCAGGAGGGTTAAAGCCTCACCACAAACAATACACCACTCACCCAAGACAATCACTCAGTGTATTACCCACCTTCATGTTTACCTTTGCTATGGTTTGTTTTTCTTATGAAGGAGACAACAGGCAAAACTGCTTGTAAAATGTATCCACTCCAAGATTTAAAGTGATAGGGAGCCAAAATCAAGGTACGTTAGAGGTAATTTAGGAATGTTGGACAGAAGTGTGGTGTGCTTCTTAAGTGTAGTGAAATGAATAGGAGGTGTTTGTGAGGAAGAGAGCATTGTAATAAACTATGTAGACCAAGATACAATGGATGCAAACTAATATATCAATAAACATTAACCCGTACAGCCCCAACGACGCGTCTGACGCGTCGGCGATGTATGTAACACAGCCCCAGAGATGCGTCTGACGCGTCACCCTAATTGCGCCGACCGTAACCTCAGGTGTAGCCACTCAAAGAGGGCTCAGATTTGTATGGGAACTGTGTACGTATCCCACGCAACCGTGCCGATGGTTGAAAACTCTCAAAGTCCACGCACGTGCGCGTGAGCGCGCAATAACCTGTTTTTTTGGGGTAATTGCCTTCAATTTTTTACTCTTGTAAAATACGTTTTCGGGGGCTCTGTAGGACCATTCTTTAAGCTTTTTGTGCGGTTTTTCGTGGTTTTTCCTTCATTCCTAACCCATTCGCTATTGTTTCTGGAATAAAGCCATTTTTTGAAAACCGGCTGGGTTCTGGTGAACAAACATTACAAAACTAGCCGGGGCTCCACGGGTTAACTAGCATTGTGATAGGGTATATACTACGGGATATTGATCGGAAAATATTGTTTTGGAAGAAAAACCCTGCAGAATTAAATACTATCATAGGAATAACCTTTATTTTTATATAGGATCTATCGCCAAATGATATAGGAATATCAGTAAAATAAGATGCGTTCCATAATCCTAAGTACATGGATATAAAACTTCAATACAGCGTTCGTATATTGCGATACTTACATGTTTATAATGCTATACCAATGCAAATGCAGTCAGTTACGTGCGTGTGTGTGTGTGTTTGTACGTGTTTGAGAGATTTACATAGATTTACATTACTGGAGAGAGAGAGAGAGAAAGAGAGAGAATGAATGTGAGATGGAATTGTAGTGCTTAAAACGTACCGGTAGTCATACCAATTTGAGTTTTAAATATCACACACACACACACACAGCCCGTAGCCTAGTAGGTAGAGCTCTCGTCTCACACACGAGGGGTCGGGGGTTCAATCCCCCGGCCGGGCGGAGACAAATTGGGCTTGTCTCCTTTCATGTGTTAGCCTCAGTTCACCTAGCTGTAAATAGGTACCTGGAATAAGTGGACGACGTTGTGACGTCCCATCTGGGGTTGGCAAAAATGGTACAAGGCGAGATGGGTATCATATGGTTCACCTAAGCTGATGGCTACCTAAGCCTTCGGGCGAGACGGTACCGTCTATAGTGAGAATGGTACCATACAGATCCACCCTAAGCCTTCGTTTCCGTTGTCGCCAATTAGCTAAATACAGACTACACACACATCCACAGCCATTCCAACAGTACATAAAACACTTAACATGCATTTCACGCAATACATTCCCAGTTAAGGAGGCGCGATAATAATGAGCTTAGCTCGCATTGCGTGGATTCCCCTTGACGAACAAGTAACTGAGTAACACACACACACACACACACACACACACACACACACACACACACACACATTGGAAGGGTAAACAGATAAAGTTGAACAATCCTGACACATTGGTGACGTTTAGAACCATTCCCTTTAAACACATTCCCGAATCAAAGTTCTGTCCTCATCGTATCCGCACTGTATCACTTTCATCATATAATATAATTAATATAATATCATATAATTGGCCCCAACTCTGTTCCTCATTCATATCAATGATCTCATATCTACCACTCATAATCCAATACATTCATATGCAGATGACTCAACACTCCACAGTTCCTTCACATTTACCAATTCTTTCACCCAACCCGATCTTATAAATTCAAAAATAAACACTGCAATTTCTCAGAACCAGGACCTTTCTAGAATTAATGAATTGGGACAAGAGAATCTAGTTTCCTTTAATGCACAGAAAACCAGGTGTATTCAATTTTCTAGCCGACGGAGTCTCACTGACTCCCATATATTTTGTAATGATGTAAATGTTCCCACTTCCCCTAGTATTGACATTCTTGGTGTGGCATTGACTACTAACTTGAGCTGGACACATTGTGTTAGAGGCATTGCTGGGGGTGCCTCTAAGAAACTGGGACTCCTGTACAGAGTTCGAGAATTCTTCACTGACGAGCAGTTGGCCGTAATATATAAAAGTCATGTACGTTCTCAGATGGATTACTGTTCACCTCTGTGGGGTGGAAGTGGAGTGGTTGCATTGAGGCAGTTGGACAAAATTCAAAGTAGAGCTGTTGGATTGATCAATGGCCCTGCAATCACACAGGACCTTCCTACATTGTCCATACGAAGAAACGTTGCATCCCTTGCATTATTCTACAGATATTTTTGCAGCAATTGTTCCGGGGAACTTGCTTCAATTGTGCCGCCTCTCCACGTCTTTCCCCGTAGAACTGGGGCAGCTGGGGGCGCCCGTGAGTTTGCACTTTCTCCTCCACAATGCGGAACTTCTGCTTGTCAGAATTAATTTGTCCCCGGAGCTGCTGCTCTTTGGAATTCACTTCCCTCGAATTGCTTTCCACAAGCTTGCAATCTGTAAATGTTTAAGTCCAGTTGTTGCAAACATTTTGTGAATGGAGGGTGCCTTTGGGCACATGGACATTTTTGTTTTGTCTGTGTTTTTCCTTCCTCCGTTCATTGTCTCTTTAAAAAAAAAACCACACAAACAAAAATTGCTACTTGCGCAGTTTATTGTACCAATTTCGCTTCACTAAATATTGTGTATTGGATATTGCTTGTTTAAACCTCTTCTGTACCGGCGACGTATTCTAAATTTTGTTCTAGCTATAGTTAAACGATTGTGTGCAGCTTAAAAAGGATCTGTGGTAGTAAAAATGGTTAAATGGGACAATTCGAAGTCTGTTAATTACTGGAGACCCTTTTATAAACTTGCTTAAATAGTAGCCAGAGTAAAGTTAAAGAACGGAACCGGGACTATAAGGGTTAATAAACTAGAATTGGTATCTCACTGTGTACCGGCGAAGTTTCTCATAAATACCTTTTTCCGGTCGTAGGCGTTAAGGTTTGGACGGGACAGTCACGGTGGACCACAAGCTCCTATGCCCCCGTTCAACACCCAAAGGGGTACGTCAAGTGGCACACAGGGATAGTGATCACTCTCGATGACACAGTTTAGGACACTTTATTTTCAACCTCATTGGCTGTCAGCTCGAAACCAAACAACCATTATTATTAGTATTAGTAAAGGTACTAGTATTATTTAGCTTTACATGGATAAAGGACATCAACATTTATCTACTTTTGATAACCCTGTGCTTATCAAATAAAGAAATAAACCTTCAATCTTTACTAAATACGTCACAGGAATCAAATGTGAAGACAAATATTAACAAAAAGGGCACTCGATAGAGAGCATAGCTCCGCCTACGCTTATACATTGTCGACTTGCGAGTTTTGGTCTATAAGGAAGTTGGAGCTGTGGCCATCAGTATGTAGCAGAATTACCAGCTAAAATACGATTGTAGTACATTCATAAATACATAAAACCCAATTCAACATACTATTTATCCATCAAAAACCTACATTATTATTGCATTTCTGTTGAATATCGATGGTCTCTGCTCCAACTTCCTTATAGCCTGAAACTCGCAAGTGGTCAATTGAATCACTCCTTCCTTAGCGCATATCCTATCTGCCCACCAAATTTTGTGAAAGCAGGTTCATTAATTTTGTGCGATATATTATTTACAGACAAAAGACAGACACACAAACGGAACAGAAAACATAACCGTCACGCAAGAGCTAAGAGATCTATTCTCTCTTCCGCCAAGGTTCGGAGGTATGGGGATCATAAACCCGTGGAGGCGGCACTACATGAGTACCAAAATTCCCTTAAACTTACTACGTCTCTGACAGAAAAAATACGGGAGCAAAATGAAAATGATGAGGTGGACGAAGAGGAAAAACGAAATGCAAGACAGGAAATTACAAAGAGCAGAGAAGAGAGACAGAAAGATAGCCTAGAACAAATTAAGACCAGATGTAGGGAAGAACTGAAAATGAGAGTTGAGATGGCACAAGACACGGGGGCTTCAAATTGGCTCACATCATTACCAATAAAGGAGAAAGGCTTCAGCTTAAATAAACAAGAATTCAATGATGCCGTAGCCTTGAGGTATGGGTGGCCAGTTTCGAACCTGCCGCTGAAATGTGCATGCGGTGAAATAAACAACCCAGACCACTGTATGACCTGTAAGAAAGGAGGATTCTCTGTATCCGGCATGATGAAGTACGAGACATCACTGCACAAATGCTGGACGAGGTGTGCCATGATGTCAGAATCGAACCGGAACTTCTGCCTATGGACGGACAGCGCTTGGCCCACAATACTGCAAATACTTCAAATGAAGCAAGAGTGGACGTAAGTGCTCAAGGTTTTTGGACGAGGGGACAACGGGCTTTTTTCGACATCAGAATCTTCAACCCAAGAGCACAAACATATCGTGAGCGAGGACACAAGGCGGCATACTTGAGAAACGAAAGTGAGAAAAAACGCGCTTATGAAGAAAGAATTTTGAACAGGGATCAAGGAAGCTTTACTCCTCTGGTCTTCTCATCGTCGGGAGGTATGGGACCTTCTGCAAGTGTCTTCTATGCCAGATTAGCTGAACAGATATCGGTGAAAAAGCGCCAGCATAGAAGCCAAGTCATAACTTGGATGAGATGCTCTCTTTCTCTCTTCTCAGGTCTGCACTCCTATGTCTCAGGGGTACAAGGTCCTCCCCGCTACAGAGGACAAGAGTGAGAGACTTGGACTTTGAAATGGTCGTGGCGGAGGGACGAATTGGGGAACAACTAGGTTGATTGTAGGGAGGTACTGGTACAATAAGATAAACTACAATGTAACTAGAATAAGATAGATTGTACACCACTTTGTAACTGTCACCTTAATAAAAAAAAAAACATTAAAATGGTACACATTATCTTATTAATCATCTTAGCTACTATATATTTTTCTTAAGCTTCATTAAATAATTTACATTTAGCTGAAATCAAATAAAAGAGATGTCGCCAGTACAGAAGGGGTTAAAGGGGAGGGCGGTAGGTAGGGCTGAGCGAGGGTGCATACTTTTCGGATATTAGATACGCTGATGCCGCTGGGCAGGATAACTTAATGTATTTTTATTTGTTAACCCTTCTTTAGCGGGGCCCGACTTAAGTCCGTATAGAGAACACCTGCCCAAAGAGCGGGGCCCGACTTAAGTCTGTGTGCAATTTTGGAGCAATATTGCCTCTGAGAGAGAGACGAGCGGTGGGCGGAGCGTAGGTCGGGCTCTGACCGTTCGCCACGGGTCCAGCGGCCTACTGACGTTTACTCCACACAACATCCACCCTCCCTCCCTCACTACACAGGGTATTATGTCAAGAAATTACCGTATTTTAGGGATTTTTCCTTCGTCTTGCACGATCGTTGCAAGAGAACGCGTGGTCGTAGGAGGATGGTTCTGGTGTCAGTGGAAAGCTGAATTAACGCCCTTTCAGGGATACATAATTGTATTACGCTCTGGCTCTTGTTTATGCATGAAAAAGAGCACGGAAACAAAAAGGCCATTTAGGGTAAAACCCCCCATTGGGGGTAGTAGAAATTCCTTACGGGGCCCGCTCGTAAGGCGTTAAAACACCTTCACAAAAAAGATAGAGAACCAAAGTATAAACTTTGAACACCCGATTATCATAAATTCTCGGCTCTGTTGGTAGAAACAAATATTATTAAACTATCAACAAAATTAGATGCAGTAGTATGTCTAAAACAAAACATATTAGATATGTTTATGTAAAATGAAGACAAAACTGAAATATAACGATTGGACACTTACTGGGATAGACGGAAGCACCTGATATTTAACATATTGAACGTAAATGATTAGAGAATAAAGATAGTCTTAGATCAAATTTAAAGAAGAGCAAGCGAGGTGAAAGGTCAAGGTTAGAGTGGAAAGGGGATCGGAAAAAAAGGAAACATGTCTTACTCTATCAGATATTTGTTCATAACATACGACGGACAGTATGCTGCAATTACATTTCTGATGCGTTCTGTCTTTTGCCAAATGATGCTATTTCTCTGGTTAGTATTTCCAATTATTTTCCGTAATTACTAATTTCTGATGACCTACTGTATATTATTGGTTAGAAAATGTTATCTTGGTTTTATCAATCAATTTTAAGTTGCAAGATGCCTCAATTCCCGAGGGGGTGCACACAAACGAATCGCTTCCATGCTTCCCTGTCATTCATCAGCCTGCGTCCCTCCTCCCACCCCACACCACTTTCACTTGTATACCTCTCAACTCCTTTCTCATCTCATTTCCTCTCCCTCTGTGGCTTTACATCTCTCTCTCATACACTATAGTAGTCATTCTCTCACTCGCCATACACTCCACATGACCCAACCACCTCAAGGTGTTCCTCTCTCTCTAACAACTTCCATGCTTCACTCCTGTGTTAGTGTCGGGATCACCACACTATCATGCAGTGAATCGTTTACTTCCATGCTCACCTCTCTATTCCTAGTTACTGCATTCAGCGTGCCTACTGTACATTTCTTCTCTCCTGTTGCGCCCTGTTTTTAATGTTTCCCCCAAACTCACTTCTTCATCTATCACACTGCACAAGTACTTATATGAGCTGACATTTTCCATTACCAGGCCATTCAACCTTACTTCACACTCTGTGACTGTATTCCTCTCTAAGACCACATTCGTTATTCTTTAAGGTTGACTGGATCTTCAACTTCCATTACTAATGTACACAGTGCCAAACAAGATTCACCAAGCACTGTAAATCGCATTACTCGATATATAGTATCCGCAGCAAACAGCAGCCGACTGCCCCAATTTCCTTACCAAGGTTACTCCAACAAACACTGGTTTTGTCTTTCTTTCCTGACATCACCAATATAAATATATTGCACAAAGTCACTTGTACATCACAACTGAAACTCTGCTTTAAATCCGAGATGTAAAGTAATATAAAGCCATTGCAGCTGTTATTTCCCTGCTCAGTAACTCACTGCTGCCCTTGCATGCTCCATACATGATCCATGTAGCCGTTCCTTCCCAACTTCTGTTCCTTTCTGAGATTATATTTTTTTAACGGTAAAACCTATTGTTTAATTAAGAGTTTCTTGCTATGCAGTCTTTAATTCACCTTCTTATATAACTGTTACATAGGATACTACACTCCAAATTCGATTAGACTATTTAATATCCATAAATAATATCTCAAAGAGGAACGAAACTTGTGCAGTAACTTTCCATATACAGTCCTATCAATTGGGTCATAGGCTTTCTCCAAGTCCACGACGGCAGCATAACGACTTCCTTCATCCATAAATATTTCACAATCCACCTCCAGAAGATCTGATCTACACATACTCTTCCCTTCTCAAAGCCCACTACTGATCTTGACTAACTCATTGTTTTTTTTAGTCTCTTCACAATACAGTATGTCTTTCTTATTAATCCTGTGTTTACCACGAACACGCGGCTCCTCCTCTTTCGCTATCTATATGGGGACTATTATACATGATTACCAAACGTCCTCTGGCGTCTCTCCACTTCACATGTATATGAAGGGATGTATTAGAAACTATACAATTTAATCTTCCTTGTCATGGTAAATTCCTTTCATTTGGGTTATGTAATATGCACTTCAACGTCTGTCTTGCAAGAACTCTTGGACTCTTCTAGTATGACCCAAATCAAAGAATGTCCTTTATTACCAAAACCCAAAGGCAAAGACATATATGCAGTTTCTCTAGAACAACCCAGTTCTAGTATGCGAATTATTGCGGAATTAACTCTATAGAAATGAAAACTTATAATTAAAAGAAGGCAAAAATAATAACGGGAAAGATTGGGGCAAAGGATTTTAACTTCTATAGTGATATATTCTGACAAAACCTAAGATAACAATTAGGAAATAAGTCTGTAAATCCTGTACTTCTTATGGAATCGCATTATCACACACATCATTACCTATAGTCACTACATACATAGTATTATAAGTATTATGTTTATTTTTTGTTAACGTCTTACCTATAAATGTAAGGATGAATATTTTATGTATTGTAACAATATTTTGCTTGGCTCATTTGATTATAATGTAGAACCTATACTTAATTCTCGGATCAGACACCAGTTATCTAAGAAGGTAATGTAAAACTGGAGGAGTTCAAACGATTCTCAATCTCTCAATGATAATAAAAAGGATGTTAATTTGTGTTCTTCTTCCTGTTCCACACGATCAATCTTTTGATAACATTTGGTTACAAGTAATAGCTTTTTTTGCCTAAGACTTATTTTCCATTGGTTCCAAGAGAAAAAAATTAGCGTGCGTGCGTTGGTGGTGTGAAAAGAATATATACTGTCTATATGAATAGATATATATAGATATATGTAGATAAAAAAATCAAAAAAGATATTAAAATATAAATATATATTAGCACTTGCAACTGAACTATCGCTGTCTCAGTTGTAAGTGTTTGTAGTAAATAAAAATATCACATAGCCTCAGAGATGTGTGTTTGGAATGGAGGCACAATGCCTTCGTTCTTTCTTCCTTTGAAATAAGGGACCGTCTGCGAGGGTGTTGCTGGCCGTTAGTCCCACCATACAGTGCAACATTGTCCTTGTTTGCCACGAGTGTGATTATATCATTTGTTTAACCCTGGTGGGATTATTGGTCAGTGGTTATCAGAAGTTAGGCGCCAATGATGTCGTATGTTGGTTTGATGTACTCCTGTGTTTATGAGGGCGCAGGGCAACGGGTACCTATTTTAGCGTTATGTAGGTGGGCGGCTGGCTGGAGCCCTTCCTTCCCCTCGCGAGCCCTAGGACTCCCTGGGCCGCACCAGCACGGTCACTCCAGTCACGAGACCCTGGTACTGATCACGCGAACTGCTCGCGTGTTTGTTAGGCTGGGCTCTGCTAGCGCTCTTATTACTACATATATTCGTGGCATTCTTTTTAATTGTATAGTATGGGGGCATGTCTGGAGTCATTTCAACACTTTAACATTTTATCGGAACCTTCTGGTAGTTTGCATATGAGAATTGTCTGCATTTGTTTTAGATAGAATTACTGCAGCCTTTTGGAACTTCTTAGATAATATCTTCACACCTTTTCTTCCATTTTTTCCTTTATTCTACTGGATTGTGCAGTATTATTGTATATTTATATTGTGTATTATTGAGGTTGCTATCTACGCTTACTTTAGTGACTGGCTTGTTTGGACCAGCTGTTTAACAGCCATCACTAACCTCCAGAGATATCAACCCTTGTGTATCATGTGCCGGGTTGGCACAAAAGCGTGTTAGGCTACTGCATGGGACTCGTCCCATGGTTTTTTCATTCGTATTATTCGCGGTTCCTGAGCGACTGGGCAGGATATGGATTGTGTTCTAGGAGTCTAGCAGTATTTTGGTTTTGGCACTTTTGATCAAGTTTAGAATAATTTTAGAAGTATCGCTTGAAATACTAATAGCACTATCAAACCCGAGTCGGATAGGCCCCGAACTCGCAGATAGTAGCTATTTTTGTCTCTTTGTATTACTGCTTGAGGGTGGAGGGTTGGATACAGTTGGTGAGGGTGGATCTGGATGTGAGGAGGTGGGGGAGGGATGGGGTTGTACGAAAAGTGGGTGCGGGACGGATGGTTGTAACGGAATGGGTGAGGTGTGGAGGGATGATCGGGGTGGGTTAGGGAGGCTGGTTGTACGGGTGGGGTTCGGGAGGACTGTGGACAGTATATACTTGAATGAGGGATTGAACACAACATAAAAACTCTCATAACTTAACGTTATACTGTATGTGTGCGTTACTCGAGTGCGGGGGGGGGGCTTTGTGCTGACAATATAAAACAACAATAATAGGTCGTACGCTGTCCGAAAAAATAAATAAAAACAGATAAATGAATAGAAATCAAATAAAAAACAACATGGGTTCAGTAGGTGCAAACTTGTTTACGCAGTTTCTCTTTCTACTCTGAAAAGGGACTGCGATTGTTTCCAATGCGAGAATGTGTCGGTGATATTTATCCTTCGTGTCAGTATTTATCAGTGACCTATATACAAAATTAAAATGTAGGTACGAAATTTGGTTATGCAGTTTCTCTTGTACTATGAAAGTACTTCGTTTTATTCCAGTACGAGATTTTTTTCTTCGTAATATATATCCCTGTCATTATGTGATGCAGTGTTGCATATATCCGAATAATCTTATGTTCGTAGTTACAAGGGTAGTTCGTAGTTCGTAGTTTTTTGCAACATAAAAATGTTGAACATAAGACTAGTCTACAAACGTTGTTTACTCTCCACTTTAAGAAAGTTAGCATTTTTTGACTCTTGTAAAACTTACATTTTTTGTTATGTAAATATTTCATAACATCAAATACCCCATTCATTTGCGTCAAATTATCTAAACAAACAAAAATTGACCTTGTTCCCAGTGCCATTTTAACCCTTTGTCTGTGGCTATGTTAGCTATTTAGGGCCAAAAAAAACACACACTCCGGCACTCCTGGAAGATAAATCAAGCATTCAAGAATTCACGCATCTGATTATTGACATAGTCTCTCAGCATCTCCCTCACCTCGCCGTATTAGCTTCTGGTCACCCGTCAAATTAAAACCTCAGTAAATTCCACCCAGTACAACCAATAATTCCATTCTTAGCGGGGATAAACCGCACCCCCCCTATCCCCTGCACACACGCTTTTGCCCCCCCCCCCCCCGCCCCCCCCCCCCCTCACCCGCAAACCGTCATAGGTCCCCCACCAATAATTACCCTGGAAGGTTTATGCAAACATACGATTCACAGTCTTGGCAGTATAAACTTACAAACAAGTGCGATATGTTAACATAAATGTTTGCCGACATTGTGCGGATTAACGCGTTTGTTTTATCCCGGATTCTTTAGAATAAAAAATTCTTAATGACGGCTGGCTAGGGGGCATTTTGATTTATTGACATATCGCTGTACTGCACCATTTAAAGCTTGGGTTAATTGAACTCTAGAGAGAGGAGAGAGAGAGATAGACGGGGGGGGGGGGGGGGGGGGGGATACCTGATTTATAACAAATGGTTGAATCGGAAACGATAGCAAAACAGACAAATATAAAAGAAAGACGTGAACAAAGGTTCATGACAATATTTAAAAAGTGGCGGAGGAGGGGAAGGAACTTCTAAATAAGAATAGTAAGGTGGGGAGAGTTGAGTAAAAGAAGAGTTGTGTCCAAAGAGAGCACTAACGCTGGTTAGTGTTATGAGGGCAAGAGTCGTGGAGGGAGGGGGAAACACCATGGTATAAAAGGGAGGGCTTTGGTATTGCTGGACCCCCTTCTTTCTCCCTCAGTTTTGGCCCCATTAGTTGAGGAGGTTTTTTTAGAGGTTCACGGGTCAGTAAACTAAATTGTGGCGATTGTTCTGATGGGGAAATAAAGGACCGCAATCATTACTGGTTATTACGAAATCCCAAGTTAAATCACTAACATCGCTTCTATAGTCTTGGTGTCATATCAATTCTACATTTGTGTATATTAACAACACAAATCGCTATACAAATATTCATAATCGCTGAGTAATCAAGTTGGGGATGTGCAAAGGTTACGTCAACTAAACAAAAATTAAGAACAAAAAAAAAATAAATAAATAACTATAGTGAGGATGTGAGGGTAAGCAAGCACAGTAAATGTTGGTTCTACATAAACCTCAATAACACGAATTCAACCTACTTTGTCCAATTTTGATAAAAACTATGTGTGAATAATAAAGGGAAAATCGCGGTTGCATTCGGATTTTTTTTCTTGGATAACTAACTTCAATTATGCTGTGCGCATCGGCTTCTTCAAATAGCCGTCATGGGAGGTGTTTGGTGTTTGGTGAGGTTAATAAAAAATAGATTTACAGTAGGTTCAGGGATATTTCGTAGCGAGGCCGGGCTATATGATCTGTGCCCCATGAATATTCGTTTCCTCTCACTTAAACATTAGGCTACCATGGTGCGGTGGAAGTATTGAACATGAGTAGATTACTATCCAGTATTCAAGAATTGATAATAACGTCGTATGCATGTGCATTAAACCTTATAACCGTCTTAGTGGTGATGATGTTTAAGGTGTCAAAAATCTAGTATGGTGATACCCCGGGTTCGAATCCTGGTGGACGGCGCACATGTCATTTAATTAATTTCATTTGACAAGGTGGGATAAAACGTAGGTGTGGGGGGGAAATAAAGGGGGTGTTAATAAACCATCAGAATATAATTATACCCTAAAGGAATTGCTAATAGGACAATGATGTCTTTCGTCAACCATATTTTTGTATATACTGTCAAATACAATTCCCTTACATAATGCCATACACAAAGTTACATACGGGTCATACATATCATTACAATAAGAACAAATCTATTTAGGATTCATATCAAGGATCGGGGTGTGCCAGTGTAGTGTCTTTGAAGTACCATCGAATTTGTTCATTTGTCTTGCAGTATAGTGGGGCAGATCAAGCAATAACGCAACACTGGAAGATATACTGGCTACCATGCAAGAGGCAACACCGCCACCAACCACCTGAACCCTATTCATTGATCCAATACGCATTTCTTATCTGTTTTCCGGCTATTATTCGACGATTTAATTCCGAATTAGTAGGAATACACTGTCAAAATGCGTCACAATCTCCAAAGAGTCAACAACAAACAATAACACGGCACCACGGAACCACAAC
>CM064533.1:50860901-50916450 GCA_032716605.1 Paralithodes platypus | reverse complement strand
TGGGGGCTGCCTATTTTATGGATATCTTATGCTACAATTTCAGGAAACATTAATCGCAGAGGGAAATGCCTGGCTAAACTTTTATATAAACAACCGTGTGGCCATCTCTACAATAGGCTTGAAATATTAACTTTAAAGATTCTATATATGTAATTATATATTTACGAATCAAGTTCAGTTGTCTATTGTTTGTGTGATGTTCTTTAGGAAAGGATTGCACAAAATGTTGGTCGTCACTGTCACATTTATCTCTCTTACTCTACGTGTTTCTGAACATTAAATTGACTACCCTTTGTGATCAAAGATGGGGACAAATTATGAGTAATATGGATTACAAAGGCTGTGAAAAGAAGATAATAACATTGGGGACAATGTGTATCCCTCCTTGAATTGTTTCGATATGGGACAATCATTACAATATCTAATTAACTATAATGTATTACCATGCATGGATTTAGTTTCTTTGAATGTGCACCAAACTAATAGAAGCAACTGATGCAATAGATGATAGCCTTAACAATCAACCAACAACGCCAATACCACACTTCTCAAATATCTACAACTTAAAAGCTATTACTGTAATCCACCAGATTTACCGCGTTTATTATCAACACAGTTCATTAGCCATATTTGTTGATTTTAAACGCCACCTATAAAACCATCGCTATTATCTACACCACCACTACTAACACTACTATCATCACCACTGCTATTATCTTCATTATTACCATCGCCACCACCTTCCACCACCACCAACATCCCCACAATCGCCGACACAAACCCAGCCTAGGCGGACAAATATAAATATTACAGTAAATATGAATACACGCTGTGGGTACTAAAATATTTAAGCTCCTAGACTTAGATAATTAAGCAACGTTAAAGAAGCTAACCTAGGTTATCAAATCTCGGATCTACCCACAACATTTATAGATAATACTAATACAACCACATAAGGTAAGGGGAAAATATCATTGTTATTATTCTATCGATTTTCTTCTTGTGGAACATAGGTTGATGATTGATCACAAATATATTATAGTTAGGCCTAATATAGTAATTTATGAGGTTTCAAGCAGATTCCTATGTGGTTGCCAAGATTATAATATTGCTATTGGTGTAGTCTATGATATAATTATCTTGTTTGAAGAAAGTGTACTAATGTGTTTATATAATGGGCGGTTAGGATTTTTAGTTGTTGTTCCCCAAGCTGCCTGGCCGAACAGCCCCAAGGCCCCGAGCAAGGCCAAGGCCATAACCACAGAACCCTCCCCGCCGACCACAATAAAGCCTGGGTGACCGAAGCCACTCCATGGCGGGGAGCTTGAGGAGGGTGCGGAAACGCCCGGGAAACCAAAGCCCCACCCAGGGCCCTGTGCCCCTCAGCAATTATGAAGAGAAAGTTGAGGGGCAAGGGATTTTTAGTTTAAGCTTTTTATAGAGGATAGCAATGTTCACCTATTACAATACCCTGTTCCAAATAGGTAGGCAAGACATCGTAAGCCGTAACCTCTGTAATTCAAAAGCGTTTGAGAAAAAGGGCTGTACATTTCCGCACCTATTCCCCGACTGATCCTTCCCAAATATTAGCTCGTTTACTCTTGTCGTTTGTGAGTTATAGAGGTTAATGTTCAACACTGTTGGCCTACTTATTTGGAATACCTACCTTCATTACACAACTATTATATATTATGGTTCCAGCTTATAATCCAGTATGTCTTACAGCTACGGGCACATTAATAGTCACTCAACTGACAGGCATGTTTTTATCATAATTGATATTTGAAAGCAAAATATTTATAGTCATACTTATGGATACAGAAGCTATTAACATACAACTTAAAAGTACAGACTGGCTCTTTCCAGAGTTTTACTCTACAAAAAAAAAAAAAAAATATGATAAGTGATACTTTGGACGAGTTAATTTTGTTCATTAGTTATATTTAGAATTATATAATTATAGTTATATGTAGAGTTATATAGGAAGACAATCATACAAAAATACTTATATACAAAATGTATATGGAAATAATGTAAATAAGTGTGTATAAACATACAGTATGTGCACCTACTCAATCTCCTGCACTTGTTCACTATATACTGTAGATCTATAGGTACAGTCACCCAAAAATCCCCTGATTCTCTCATATTCTCTGCTAGGCAAGATATATTTGAGAGCCTGTTTCTTAATATATATTCGAGAGCTTTACTTATCAAACAACGTACCACGAACTCAAGAGTGACTCTACCTTCAATGATATCCATTCACACACTTATACACACTTACGTATTGACATACATACATACATACATCCTTAGACAGATGAATAGTTTCACTTCACGTTACATGCAACTATTACATATAATTAATATATCTAACCAACAATTATCAATTCTGGTATTAGGCAAGCAAGAATGACTTAGGGGACTTTGAAATAGTTCACATACATACCAATATACGGCACATAAAACATTTTCTGTAATACCTACACATAATTTAAAATAATACATAGCAAAATCGCATCCATTCCTTGGGTTTAATTATGTAAACTAAGCCACACAACAGGTCCACAACTATACAACACACAGCTCCACGAGAGGTATACTGGGCAGGTAGAGGGTGGAGGTGGTGGAGAACTGTTCCACTTTAACCATATAAATACCTTGGTGTAACATCAACACCAAGTGCTATACCAAGTGCTATAGTGGGATCTAAAACTGTAGGGAGCTTTAAGATAAAATTAGATAAGCATATGGACGAGAAGGGTTGGGTGTGAAGGGGGATCAGCCGGGTTGGGCCAATCAGCGCTCTGCAGACCTCCATAATCCTGCGTTAATCTCTAACCGTTTTGGTAAGATGATCCTCAGGGTATTAGAGTGTGAAGCCTATAATTGGGCTTTGTAATTGAATTGGGGTTGTGTGGGACAGGGATCTGCCTTGCTTAGGCCAATCGGCTTTCTGCAGACTCCCATTTTCTTATGTTCTTATGT
Organism: Paralithodes platypus; assembly: GCA_032716605.1. Classification (NCBI taxonomy): domain Eukaryota; kingdom Metazoa; phylum Arthropoda; class Malacostraca; order Decapoda; family Lithodidae; genus Paralithodes; species Paralithodes platypus. The sequence goes on along the minus strand of CM064533.1, from coordinate 50,913,459 downwards.
TCTTATGTAAAGGTGAATGTCGACCACAGTGAAGACTGTCACTACCTTCACGGACAAAACACCACCAACGTCAACTCACCTTTAATGTATTTCAATATAGGTAGAATGTCATTAATGATGTGTATTTTGCTCTACAAATTAAACAGCCACAATATTCAATTATCCAGAATGTTAGACACATAAACAATGGATCATTGCGGAATCAAGATCAATATAATCACCACTCTGTCAAGTCACGGTAAGGACTCTTATATTAAAAAAAAAAAAAAAAAAAAATGCTATCACCACTACTAACAACAGCCGTAGCTTTAGGTGGAAAGTTGTTAAACATTGACACCTTAATATAAACACCTTGCAATGGCAAGTGCAATATATGCAGTTTTACCCTATTTTAGCGTGTCATTACCAGTATCAACACCACCTCTACCATTATCACCATCAACTGTATGATCGCTAATACCATCATCAATAATGTTGGCATCATCATATCAATAACTTATCATGTAATTTATTTTAAGACAGTAAGCGCTATAATATCCATATTTTAGAAAGTTGAATTCTATGTATTTTAGATTGATTTACTTATAGAAAATATGACCCCGCAGAAACGTGATATGGCATTGTGTAAGCTAAACAAAAAATACAAAAATATAGAAATATAAAGCACACATTTAAGACTTTATGATGCATAACAGATAATTTATCAATGCAACACATAAATATAACGTATAACAATTCTAAACAGTGATATACGATAAAGGTCTAAGGGTTCTTGGCGTCGAGGAGTGTGGCCCCTTGGGAGGAAAGATAATTGTTAACCCTTTCCGTACCGGCGAAATGTTTTTTATTTGATTTCAGCTAAAGTTAGACGATTTTATAAAGTTTAGGAAGATTATTTGGTAGCTAAAATGAACAAATGAGACAGTTTGTAGTTTTTCTATGGATAGGCGTCTTTCCTAAGCTGAATATAATCGTCTAATAATTGTCAGAATATGATGAAACGGATGGGTTAATATGAAGCCTTTGGAGTCCTTAGTGTGATGCCTCTAATGAAGGGTTGCTTGGCATGGTACATACCTATATCACATTGCCCATAATGTAAAGGTTAAATAACCTTACAAATGAATTTCACCAGGGGAGAAATCCCAAATTGTAATGAATTATACAGCACTAAGCGACAAAGGCTATATAGCACTAGATACTGCCGTAGCACAGGTGGGATTCGAACCCTAAGCGGTCAGTCATCACTGACGCAGCGTCGGCGCCCTAACCCACTAGGCTACGACAGCACCACCTATAACGTAAAAAAAAAAAAAAAAATCTTTGGAACCAAAACATAAACAAGCAGTTCTGTAGCTTTCTTTACTTTCTCTGTGGGGTGTTTTAGGCTATTTAGGGCATATTCAGGCACTCCTGAATGATTATTCAAGCATCTGCATTAAATGAACTGTATTCTGCCGAAAACTAGGCGAAAATAGCTTCAAAATGAGACCAGAACGGGCCTCGTACGTGACCTGGTTCACCCGCAACGGTGCCATAGAAACGCGGGAAACCCGCTATTTGTTAGTACTCGCTCGCTTGGCAACACTGTTGTGAGAGGAAGTGAGAGACCCGCGCGAGACACAGTCTACCTCAGTGGGCCGCTGGCTGCTCTGAGGGTCGGAGGTGGGCCCCTCACGCTCCCGCCCACTGACACTCTATTTTTATTGTTTTTATAGGCTTTTAAAGCCTGGAAATTGCTGCAAATTGCCAGGACGTTCCAGAACGTCACCCGCAGGGAAAGGGTTCATTGAATGCACCTTGAAACACAGGGAAATACTGTCCTGCATGTGTGGGGAGGTTCCACCCATACCACACTTCTCGAAAGAGTACCTAGTCAAAAGCTTTTCGCCTCATCAACTCACTTCCTCTTACTAGTTCCCTACAAATTCTTTCTACATGCCGCAATGTTTTGTTCTCTTTCACTCTTCTATCGCTATTACAACAATCAGTGTTCTTCAGAGTTCTCTCAGTGCGGCGAGTATGAGGCACCCGGCTTTCAACACAGTCCCACTCTTATTCTGCCCAGTTCTCCAACCCAAGAATTTGAAAATGTTCTCAGTCTTTCTTCTATTTCATGGGAGAACTCTGGAGCTCTCTCCCACAATCAATCTTTCCTTCATCTAATGACTTAGACTGCTTTATCAAGAATTTTTGACCCCAACGTCCCTTGAATTTGGCGCTCTGGAACTCTTTTGGCTTTGGGGGAGACACTCATTACAGGCAGCCTGCCTTTTGTCTCCTTCATACACAAATAAAATGAAATGTGAACAAGAAGGAGAGGAAAACGGTGAAGGTCAATGATTGAACATGTTCTCAGCTAACTGAGAATTGTGGGTTTATGTAAAGTTTGACATGGAGATCAAGATCGCTATAGCATATACAAAACTCGCGCTCTCAGAATGCGAAACATTGCTGTGACGCTCACCGCTTCCCCCAGAACCGCATGGCTTACTGGCTAGGACTCGCCAGGGCAGAGAATATAGCTACAGTCTACCTATCATTGTGTACTTTCCTTCTCGAGAAAGCTTGTGTTGCAGACAGTTCAGAACTGTTCTTTATTTTCGTCTGTCACAATCCTTTCTATTTTATTTAGTCAATTGAAAGTATTGTGTTAAGTAGTTGAATGATGGGAAGGCGAGCGGGAGAGAGAGACCAGGTGGTGTGACTTGGTAGGGAGGGCGGCGCGTGGCTGGCCGCCTTACATAGGCCTCGCGGGATTCGTTGCCTCCTGCCTAACACTGCCTACTACGCGGCTGCTTACTGGGCGACTGTCGCGCGCCCTCGTGCCATTCCTGCGAACTGGGACTCCAGCCAGGCGGTCCCTGGGAATATCCTTGTCAGATCCTTCCCAGACAGCATACTCTAAGCATCTCCCATGAACTGTTCCACACTCTTGTCTTAGAATCTTTCTCTCCTACTGCCTCTATCATTTCCACTACTTCCTCACCTTTTATTAATATCAATCCCCCTCTGGTTTTCTGCATCTACACCTTGAATTGGTGGCCAGACTGTATTATATGCTGGATCTCACATTTATTATGTACTAGGTTAAGGTTGAAGATAGTCATTGTCTTTTTGGGAGATTGGATTGCTCGGACCGTCTCCATCAATCACTAATGTTTCTACAGGGTTAAATAATGCTAGACTAGGGATCAGGTACCTTGCTGTTGGTGTTTTCACTGTGTGTAGGCTATTTTTGAGCTACACGACACTACGGATTCTGTGTGTTACCTGGGTTGATCTTTTGTCTGTGTACCTTGGAGTTTAGACTGTGTAGTGCGTGAGGGCTGCTTGCCTAATCCACCCAACACTGTTCTAACTCTATTTGCTTTTACTTTTGAGGGTCGCCAGGAGGATACTCGATACTTGTGATCGAGAATCCTCCAGAGAGCACCCCTTCATATTAACGTAATCAGGCCGCACAGACCCAAGGTCCACACTAGGCTAGGAGCTGCCTTGCTCCACCAGAATTCTGTACCTTTGCGCATCCCAGCTAGACTTTATTAACCCGGGTAGACATTAGCTGGATTAGATCATATACTCTTTATGCATACCCATTATTTTTACACAAGCATTTTGAGGTCTAGGTTGCTGTAGAGAGACCACAACCAGCATAGACCGGTTTTGTTAATAGGAGTACTACTTTTTCGTGGCGAGCATTATTACAGTTGCACCGCTTATAATATTCTTGTGTCCAATAACATTATATGTCCAGCCTTTTTGTGTATTTAGCCTACACGTGCATTGTCCTGCCTCCTGCTATTTTGTAGTTCCATTTCCGATACGTTCTTCTTAGTAGCATCCGACATTATTCAGAAGATTCCTTGTTCGGTGCTTGAGGACTTTACAACACTTTCTTTCATAAAGGAGTGACAGATATTATTGATTAAAGTAACGTTAAGTAAACCTTTCTTGTTTGCATTAGATCACTCTTGTGATTTAATTAAGTTAACTATCTTTTTCTTGTGTACCATAACTAAGCAACCATATGTTATAGGTAATAGGCTGTTTCAGAGAACATCAGCCTATAGTAGAAGCACATAGATACCGAGAGTTAAGATACCCCGCTATCGCAGATATAACTCTGGAGGGTATATGTGTTCTTTGTTCGACGGGATTATATATCAGGGGTTGGATCTAGCGTTTCCGTTGTTGCATTTATGCCAGTCTAGTCCAATGTATAAGAGCCACTGATTTATACGAGACCCGATCGTAACATTGCGAAGATATATTTTGTAATCTTACGCCACTCTGATGGGCTGAAATAAAGTAAAGTCATACTCATTTGATCATACCTCTTTGGAGTATAAAACACAACCACTTCGGACGCCATGGCTTTAGTAGAAGGGGCTCCAATGCTAAAACTAAATATTTCGAGAAAATGAGAGTTCTCTATGTGGATGAGGGAGACAAAAGGCAAAACTGTCCGTGATGAATGCCTCCCCCAGAGTTGAAAGAGTGACAGAGCCAAAGTCAAGAAACCGTCGAGCCAAAATGCCTGGACACACGGAGTTTAAAGCAATTTAAGTTATAGGATAAGGGAAAGAGGGATTCAGGGAGCGAGTTCCAGAGTTCAGCTGTTGAATAGAAAAAAAGATTGGGAGTATCGTTTCACTCTTTGAGTTGGAGAGTTGCACAGAGTATGGGTGGGATTTTGTTGCAAGACTGGTGCCATGTACTATTTAGAGGAGATGTTATACACTGGGGGAGCTCTGAGGAACACTAATTATTTTAGTAGCGATAGAATAGCGAGAAAGATGCAACATTGTGGTGAAGAGAGAGAGAGAGATTGCAGAGAATCGGTGAGTGGACGGGAGTTAATGATACAAAAGGCTTTCCTTACTTTGTCTAGAAGTGCTGTGTGAGAGGATCCTCCCCACACATGTGAACAATACTCAATTAAAGGATGCACTCTGCCCCTGTACAGAACAAGAAGCTGTGCAGGGGTAAAGAACCCCTTGAGGCGGTTGAGCACTCCCAGCTTCTGGGAGGCCACCTTAGCAAGACTGGTAATATGGTCCTTCCAAGAGAGAGTAGAGTTGTCAGTATATGAGCGAATGGGGCTGGAGGTGCAGTTGAGAATGTCGTTAATGAATATTAGGAAGAGAATTGGAGATAGGACAGAACCTTAGGAAAACGGAGTAATAGGTTGAGGAAGTGAACGGTGGCCGTCCATAGCCACAGCTATTGAACGGCCGGAAAGGAAATTAGAGACAAAGGCACAGATGGAGGGATAGAAACCGAAGGAGGATAGTTTGGAAATGAGGGATTTGTGCCAAACTCTATCGAAGGCCTTTGATATGTCCAGAATAACAGAAAAAGTCTTACCGAAGTCCCGAGTGGAGGATGACCAAGAGTTAGTAAGATCATTGTAAAGGATCACCAGTAGAACGGCCTTAAGGAAGCCATACTGGCGGTCTCAAAGTAGGTTATGGGAAGATAAATACTTGGGACATTTTGAGGTAAGAATAGTTTTATAAACTTTAGAAATGTTATGTGTATGAAGAAGATAAAAGGCAAAGCTGCTTGCAACAAGTGCCTCCCCCAAAGTTGAAAGAGTGAGAAAGCCAAACAAAATTATTTTTTATTTTAGGTGTACATTTTTGGAAGGCAAGGTGGTGTGCTTGTTTAGTGTAGATAAATGGATAGGAGAAGGAAGTGTTTGTGAAAGTTAGCTGGATTGCTCTTGCGTAGGTGAGACACAAACAGAAACAGTGAGGAAAGGCAGACAAATTAAACAGGAGTTCCAGCAACTTCTTATCACATGCCTATGAGGCCTCCCCTGAGTACTGCCCTGTTCGATTGGTGTCTACAATCTCTCCAATTAATCTGATTGTTTAGACACATCATTTCCAAACTCCCGGGTGCTAAAGCCATGTTTGTTGTAGTAGTGCCCCACAATATTTGAATTTCATCAACAATATATTTCGAAGTTGAATACCCCAAAAGGAGCAAAGCTACGATCACTAAATACTCCAAGGAAAATATATTACAACATATTGTGCGCAACTCTAGTGACCTGGCCTTGATAGAAACAAAGAACAGTAATGGAGTTAGACATACCGATCACGATGCCGAAGTGGTATTTACCATATCTGTTCTGAGTTACAAGTGAGAATATTTTTTTTTCTTTCTATATTCCAACTACTCCCTCTCGGGTATAGGCTGATAGCCTTTACACTCTACCCCTGAACACGGTGAGGCCCGTGAGGTCTTGTTCCAGCCTAGGGAGTGAGACATGCGAAGCACCTATTCACGGCTCGAACCCAACTCCATCTCTGAAGCTGCTTCGCCTCTGCGCCTCACAGTCTCACTCCCCAGGCTCGGACCCTCACTCTCAGAACGCCACCTATTGAGCAATTAGCTCACACAAAATAACCAAACTGTTTCATTCACTGCTACTCCTCCGGTACTGAGATGATGCAGATGTTGTTGGATGCTTAGAACTGTATGTATTCGTATACAATAGTTGTGTTTTAATATTTGTTTATACATTCATAGCTTTAGCCCTTTGATAACTTACTACAAAATATTTGTTTATGAATACTCAACATTAATTACCACAAACACGCACATACAGCTTTGGAATATATAAGTCTTGGGTTTCTAGCCTTCGCCCAGACTCAACATGTTTATTAGTACTGAAAACGTGCGTGATCTAATATCTCACAATTGCTTTTCCCGATTATACTGAAATGTGTCACTTAAGTTAGTTAAACAAAAAATAAAAATCAGAGGCTAACAATCTGTAAGTCAAGATGAAGTCAGGATTCGAGCCCCTTTTTGAGAACTCCAGTCACTTGTGTCACCTGAACACATGGGTGCTTATTTAGCAGCACATTGATAACTTTTATCTTATCTTTCGATAGCATTCGAATGTCGTTCATCCCTTTACAAGCCAAAGTAAAATAGTGTCTACTGTATATGGTGCACAGCATGTTTGTTTCAATTTCCTAGCAGTGAAGTGCATTGTCTTAATTGTACAGCGAGTGTTTTTGGTACTCTCTAATTGTCGCCTTGCCCCACCTCCTCTCTCTCTCTCTCCCTCTCAAGAGAGTTCACTTTCAATTTGTACAATCTCCGACCCTGGTAATAATGTGCTTGACCTTGTACTCGCAACAAAAGAAGAATTAATAGAGAATTTGAATGTTGGTGATGAATTCAGTAACAGCGACCATCGTACGATAACTTTCACTTTAAAGTTTACTAGTAACAAATCAAATAGCAGCATTGAGAAAGTCTCTAATTTTAAGAAAGCAAATTTGCATAAACTTAAATCAAAGCTTAAAGAAACTGACTGGAGCTTTCTGACTAACAATAACGACATAAATTCATCTTGGGAGTGTTTCACAACCACTTACCTTAAGGCAGTGCAAGACTGCATACCATCGAAAATACGGCGTCCAGGCCATAATGATAAGCCCAAAAAATGGTGGAATAAAGATATTTCAGACTGTCTGCTTGCTAAAAAATTTACTAATGATATATTAAAATCCTCACAAAATGACGAAGAATGGGTGAAATTTGTAGAGCAACTGTAGAGCTACGACGCAAAACCAAAAAGTTAATTAAGCAAAGTAAAAAGACCCTGGAGTTACAAGTTACGAATCAAAGTAAAACAAACCCGAAAGAATTCTATAGTTATATCAGAAAGAAAAAAGTAGTTACTTCAACTGTTGGACCGTTAGTTAGTCGATGAAAATGGAGAATACACCAAAGACGAAGTACACATGAGTAATGCCCTCAATACCTTCTTTGCATCAGTTTTTACAACCGAAGACCTCAGTGATATCCCTACACCATCGCCGATTCAGATTGATAATTCAGATGTGCTACGCAATATCACCGTTACAGAGAGAGAAGTATTGAATTGTTTAGATAAACTCAAGTTAAATAAAACGCCTGGACCTGATACAATCTCACCTAGAGTTCTAAAGGAAGCTAAGGATGAGCTCTCCAAACCACTGACATTGCTATTCAATGAATCCTTGCAGTCTGGGACTATGCCTGATCAGTGGAAGCTAGCCAACGTAACACCGATATTAAAAAAAGGCAGCAAATCCCTACCCAGTAACTATCGTCCAATTAGCTTAACCTCAATTGTATGTAAAATGCTAGAAACGGTCATAAGAGACAGACTCTTAAATAACTTAGAGGCAAATAACTTGCTTAAAGATACTCAACACGGCTTTGGTAAAAAAACGTTCCTGTTTAACAAACCTCTTAGACTTCTTCCACCTACCCGCCGGCTTTGGCATCGCCAACAGCTCCGCATCGCCAACAGCTCCGCATCGCCACTGAGAAAACTCGATCATAATTTGAGTATTTCATATCCCAATTCCCTTTATTCATTGCATGAACAGTAGTTAAGTGCTTGTTTAACCTCCACATAGTTCTGTAGTTGCCGTGCATGTTATTTTATTGCTTTTCTGACTGATAAACATTGTTGTTTACATTTGTTATCCTAGCTTGTAGCAGACGATGCACGCGCACCTCTAATCGACCTAGCTTTGTATTTTCTTATTAACTCTAGTAGTTATCGTATTCAGTATCCTACTGTAGCTATATATATCTGTAATTTTAGTTGTTGCTTGCATGATCTTGTACTGTAGTAACCTTTGACTGATAACTTTGTTTATCTAAATATAATCCTGCTTGACTAGCCTACAGTGACACCAGCGCCATCTGTTGATACAGTATATTAACCCCTTGTGTGCAGTTACACTTTATTTTTATATAATCTCTATTTGGTGAATTGTATATTTAGTTACATATTCTATTATATATATATATATATATTTGTTTTGCTTTTTAGGTAGGTTATCACCCTGGTAGCCTACTTCTGCATATTCATACTTTTTGGTTTTGGTTATTTTTTGTTTTCGGTTAGTCTAGGCTATCATCCCTGGTGGCCTATTTCTGCGTACTTCAATTTTTAAATTTTCAGTTAGGCTATCACCGCTGGTGGCCTATTTCTGCGTACCAGTATTTCATAATTTTTGTTTTCGGTTATTTTTGTTTTCGGTTAGTCTAGGCTATCACCGCTGGTGGCCTATTTCTGCGTACCGGTATTTCATAATTTTTGTTTTCGGTTATTTTTGTTTTCGGTTAGTCTAGGCTATCATCCCTGGTGGCCTATTTCTGCGTACTTCAATTTTTAAATTTTCAGTTAAGCTATCACCGCTGGTGGCCTATTTCTGCGTACCGGTAGTTCATAATTTTTGTTTTCGGTTAGGATAGGCTATAACCCCTGGTGGCCTATTTCTGTTTAAATAAACAAATTGTTTTCGGTTCGGCTATCACTGCGTATTCAAATTTAATTTTGTTTTGTTTTAATTTTTGGTTAGGCTATCACCGCTGATAACCTATTTGTGTGTATTTCAACATTTTTGTTTTCGGTTAGGCCTATTTAAGTAAGTGAAGCGACCTGAAGGGAGTGAAGTGTTTTTAAGGTGAGTCTAGTGTTTTTAAAGTGAATTAAGTGTTTTTAAGTGAGTGAAGTGAACTGAAGAAAGTGATCGTCACCATGCCTCGTGCCTGTACGAACTGCGCCGGTAGGTTTGGTGCTTCCATGTTTGCTCCTGCCGATCCACAAGTCTGCCGACTCTGCCAGCAACGAGAGGATTTGACAGCAAAATTGGATGAAGCCCTCAACAAGATCAACGCCCTCACCAGGAAGCTGGAATCACTCCAAGAGTTTGTAACACTCAATGTTGGAGTATCACTAACTCAAATTGTTTCAACTCCAGCATCCACCACCGCCCCAACGTCATCTGCCAACAATCCAACACCTGCAGTAGACACTGCAGCAGATGCTTCTGACGAACCTGAGCCGACATCAAACCAGGACAGCCGCCCTGTTCACCTTAGTCTCTCCCCCACTCCTCGTGCAAGAAGCCTGCTAGCACGAACAGTACCAACCCTCGCCCCCGTTCTAACCACTCCTCTCCCCGACCTGTACGTAGAGTCCCGCCACCACAGGTTTCCGGATTTACACCAGTGAGGAACGGTGCACGGCCAACGCAGAAAAGGTCTCGTCTACCAGTCACAATGTCAAACAGATTTGAGATATTGGTAGAGATGGAAGACGAACCAGAAGAAACCAGGCTCGTTGGGGATTCCATCCTACGAGGACAGGTCGAAGAGTTCTGCGACAGAGTCCCAAATCAACGAAAAAGATTTTGCATCCCAGGAGCTGGACGACATTGTGGAAGCCTTCGAAGATACCACAAAGGATGCAAATGAAAATACCCTTTTTGTCATCCATGCTGGTTCAAATGACGTCATGCGAACCAGATCCGAAGAGTTGATGGAGAAATATCGCAAGATGATCCAGCACTACAAAAACAAGTCAAGGAATATCATCATCTCAGGCATTCTCCCCAAGATCGACGCACCTGACAAATTCTACGACAAGGCCTTCAGCACAAATAGCCGACTAAAACATTTGTGTCTGAGGGAAGAAGTTGAATTCATCAACCTCTGGGACAACTTCTACAACCAGCCTACTCTGTTCCGCAAGGATGGCACTCATCTAAACCCTGTGGGTTCAGCACGCATGGGTCGTCTCCTACACGAAGCAGTCCGCAGCCATGGATCAAAAAACGCCATCCGAGAAGAAGCAGCAGTGACATAAATCATCCAACGCCAAGAAAAAAACAGAGGCAACCGAGGACCACCAGCGATAAGGACCGAGACAGCGAGGACCGAGGACAGCCATGAACATAAATGTAGATCCGACAAGAACCAAAATATTATTAAAGCGCGTTCCGTGAGTTCTAAAATAACAAATTTAAAGGTTTTCTATGCAAAACGCTCGTAGCATACGCAATAAATTTTCAGATTTAGAGGAGCTAGTGTTTACAGAAAATTATGATGTGATTGGCATAACAGAATCTTGGCTCAATACAGAAGATAGAGACTTTTTAGCAGAGTATTCACTTCCCGGTTATGTAATGTTTGAGAAAAGCCGAATAAATCGAAATGGAGGTGGCGTTTTACTTTATATCAAAGAAAGTCTTAACCCTACCCTCTTGTCAAAACCTCAAATTGTGAACGTCGACGCATCTTTTGTGCTAATAAAGAATTATAAAGGTACCAAAATAATACTTGCATTAATATACAGACCTCCAGCTCAATCAGTGCAAACTGACCGAGAAATTTACGAACAAATTGCAGATATAAGTAACTCACAAGATACCGTAATTTTTGGTGACTTTAATTTACCTGTGACCAAGTGGGGCGATACTCTTACTTCACACTCCGGACATGACTTGTATACGAACTTGCAAGAGAGTTCGCTTTATCAATTTGTTGGAACGCCGACCCGTGGTAATAACGTTCTTGACATTGTACTTGCAACAAAAGAAGAATGAATAGAGAATTTGAATGTTGGTGATGAATTCAGTAACAGCGACCATCATACGATAACTTTCACTTTAAAGTTTACTAGTAACGAACCAAATAGTAGCATCGAAAAAGTCCCTAACTTCAAGAAAGCAAACTTCCATAAACTTAGAGCTATGTTTAAAGAAACTGACTGGAGCTTTTTAATTCACAATAACGACATAAATACATCTTGGAAGTTATTCGAAGCCACTTACCTAAAAGCAGTGCAAGACTGCATACCATCGAAAACTCGGCGTCCAGGCCATAATAATAAGCCCAAATGGTGGAATAAAGATATTTCAAACTGCCTGCTTGCTAAATTTGCTAAGCATAGATTAAAATCCTCACAAAATGACGAAGAACGGCTGAAATTTGTAGAGCTACGACGCAAAGCCAAAAAGTTAATTAAGCAAAGTAAAAAGACCTTAGAGTTACATATTGCGAATCAAAGTAAAACAAACCCGAAAGAATTCTATAGTTATATCAGAAAGAAAAAAGTAGTTACTTCAACTGTTGGACCGTTAGTCGATGAAAATGGAGAATACACCAAAGACGAAGAGCAAATGAGTAATGCCCTCAATACCTTCTTTGCATCAGTTTTTACAACAGAAGACCTCAGTGATATCCCTACACCATCGCCGATTCAGATTGATAATTCAGATGTTTTAAGCAATATCACCGTTACAGAGAGAGAAGTATTGAATTGTTTAGATAAACTCAAGGTAAATCAAACGCCTGGACCTGATACAATCTCGCTTAGAGTTCTAAAGGAACCTAAGGATGAGCTCTCTAAACCACTGACATTACTATTCAATAAATCCTTGCAGTCTGGAACTATGCCCGATCAGTGGAAGCTAGCCAACGTAACACCGATATTCAAAAAAGGCAGCAAATCCCTATCCAGTAACTATCGTCCAATTAGCTTAACCTCAGTTGTATGTAAAATGCTAGAAACGGTCATACGAGACAGACTCGTAAATCACTTAGAGGAAAATAACATACTTAAAGATACTCAACACGGCTTTCGTAAAAAACGTTCCTGTTTAACAAACCTCTTAGACTTCTTCCACGATATCCTCAACCTCTACGATGAGAGTAAAGCTGTAGATATTATATACCTTGATTTTCAAAAGGCCTTTGACAAAGTTCCCCACAAACGTTTACTTCTAAAACTAAAAGCGCATGGAATACAAGACGGTGTGTTGAAATGGATAGAAAATTGGCTCAGCGACAGAAAGCAAAGAGTAGTCATAAACGGTAAGGCATCAAAATGGACCAATGTAAGTAGCGGGGTACCCCAGGGATCGGTACTAGGACCAATTCTCTTTCTAATTTACATCAACGACATAGATGAGGGTCTCACCTGTACAATCTCAAAATTTGCTGACGATACAAAAATTGCAAATAGCGTACTCTCAAAAGAACAAGTTGACGATATGCAACACAATCTAGATAAATTGTCATGTTGGGCCCAAATTTGGCAAATGAGTTTCAATGCGGATAAATGTAAAGTACTACATATCGGATACCTGAATGAGAAAGCAAACTATTCGATGAATGGCACTCAGCTTAAGAATGTAAACAGAGAAACCGATCTGGGAGTAACAATATCGAGTAACCTAAAACCGAGTCAACAATGTTCAGAAGTTGTTAAGAAGGCAAACAAAATAATTGGCTTTATAGGCAGGTCATTTGAGCATAAATCCAAAGAAGTTATCCTAACCCTTTACAATTCCTTAGTCCGCCCTCTTCTGGAATACTGCGTTCAATCCTGGTGCCCTTATTACCAAAAAGATATAAACAAGCTAGAACGAGTTCAACGTAGAGTTACCAAAATGATACCTAGCCTAAAGAACAAACCATACGAAGAGCGTCTTAGAGAATTAAATCTATTTCCTTTAACCCAGCGCAGATTAAGAGGCGACTTAATTCAAGTGTTCAAAATCATCAAAGGCATCGACAATATGAACTGTAGTAAGTACTTCACTATCGACCAATCTAATTACACGCGGGGAAACGGTTGCAAAATTATTGGTAAATCTTTTAACTCGCACGAATCTAAGAATTTCTTCTTCAATCGAGTTGTCAACTTGTGGAATGGGCTTCCCCGAAACGTTATAGACTGCATCACCGTTGATTCATTTAAACTCCGCCTAGACAAATATCTCGCATCAAACCCGCGACTGACTGCGTTTGTAAATGAATAACTTTATTTTATCCCCCCCTCAGTTACTAACCCATCTGTCCCCTACTAACTTCCTAATCCTGCCACGGACATTAGTTCCAGGGCAGTAATTCCCTTTCCAATGTTCCCTTACCCACTCTAAACCACTGTTTGGACACTTGATCCTCAGTGTTTTGGAGGACAAGCAACCTAGAAGGGTCACTGGATCTGTTGTTGCTTGATTTCCTTTGTACTCCTTTGTACTCCTTTGATATCCTCAACCTCTACGATGAGAGTAAAGTTGTAGATTTTATATACCTTGATTTTCAAAAGGCCTTTGACAAAGTTCCCCACAAACGTTTACTGCTAAAACTAAAAGCGCATGGAATACAAGACGGTGTGTTGAAATGGATAGAAAATTGGCTCGGCGACAGAAAGCAAAGAGTAGTCATAAACGGTCAGGCATCTAAATGGACCAATGTAAGTAGCGAGGTACCCCAGGGATCGGTACTAGGACCAATTCTCTTTCTAATTTACATCAACGACATAGATGAGGGTCTCACCTGTACAATCTCAAAATTTGCTGACGATACAAAAATTGCAAATAGCGTACTCTCAAAAAAACAAGGTGACGATATGCAACACAATCTAGATAAATTGTCATGTTGGGCCCAAATTTGGCAAATGAGTTTCAATGCGGATAAATGTAAAGTACTACATATCGGATACCTAACTGAGGAATCAAACTATTCGATGAATGGCACTCAGCTTAAGAATGTAAACAGAGAAACCGATCTGGGAGTAACAATATGAGTAACCTAAAACCGAGTCAACAATATTCAGAAGTTGTTAAGAAGGCAAACAAAATAATTGGCTTTATAGGCAGGTCATTTGAGCATAAATCCAAAGAAGTTATCCTAACCCTTTACAATTCCTTAGTCCGCCCTCTTCTGGAATACTGCGTTCAATCCTGGTGCCCTTATTACCAAAAAGATATAATCAAGCTAGAACGAGTTCAACGTAGAGTTACCAAAATGATACCTAGCCTAAAGAACCAACCATACGAAGAGCGTCTTAGAGAATTAAATCTATTTCCTTTAACCCAGCGCAGATTAAGAGGCGACTTAATTAAAGTGTTCAAAATCATCAAAGGCATCGACAATATGAACTGTAGTAAGTACTTCACTATCGACCAATCTAATTACACGCGGGGAAACGGTTGCAAAATTATTGGTAAATCGTTTAACTCACACTAATCTAAGAATTTCTTCTTCACTCGAGTTGTCAACTTGTGGAATGGGCTTCCCGAGACGTTATAGACTGCAGCACCGTTGATTCATTTAAACTCCGCTTAGACAAATATCTTGCATCAAACCCGCGACTAACTGCGTTTGTAAATGAATAACTTTATTTTATCCCCCCTCAGTTACTAACCCATCTGTCCCCTACTAACTTCCTAATCTTGCCAAGGACATTAGTTCCAGGGCAGTAGTTCCCTTTCCAATGTTCCCTTACCCACTCTAAACCACTGTTTGGACACTTGATCCTCAGTGTTTTGGAGGACAAAAAGCAGTCTAGACGGGTCACTAGATCTGTTGTTGCTTGATTTCCTTTGTACTCCTTTGTACTCTCTCTCTCTCTCTAGTTTTTCTTTATTTACTTATTTGTTAACTAGTCATTTAATATGGAGGCAGTTATAGCTATAAATCCCCGTTAGGATACTTGGCATTATCTATAGCTTAACATTATAGGCCTACACTAATATAACATATTTACATAATATACATATTGCAACATATAACACACCCACACTAACAATCAAGCTTGTTGCCATACATTAACTTGAGACTTTAATATATGCATTGATGTGGCAAAGTTTTGGTCGGTTTGTCACACCATGTGGTTCCAGAGACGGCTGTAGCAAATAAGATCATAAGTACTGCTCCGTCCTTGCAAAGGGTACAGTCAGCTGATGGTCTCTAGCATAAGGTGTGCGTGTGACATTTACAGGTGGTGGTGGTGGGGACAATGGTGTTCCTGCCAAGTGAGGAGTGTGAAGCGTGTGTACCTTGTACATAACACATAGCCCCGCAACATTTCGGCGTTGCTGTAATGGCTGGTAGCTGTTTGAAGCACAATATTGATCCTTAAACTCTGTTGTGAACCTTGTCTAGTAGGTGAAAGTATAGAGGAGGGCAAGATGTTCAGATAAGAGGGAGAGTCCTCCATTAAGGTACAGACCTGAGCATTGTACAGCAAGGGTCGGTCTCTCACTCACTCACTCTCTCACTCTCTCTCTCATAAAGGATGTTAAAAACATTGGAATATGTGCAAAAGAGAGTCACTAAACTAATACCTTCATTAAGAAATAAATCATACGATGAAAGACTAAACGAACATGATCTGTTTTCACTTAAGAAACGAAGGATAAGAGGCCAATTGATAGTGTTTTAAACTTCTAAAAGGATTCAGTAACATTAACCAAGATAAGTTATTAACAAAATCCAGGACACATCTAAATGAGGAAACAATTTTACATTATTAGGTAGGAGAGCGAATCAGGGGAGGTGTGGTGGAGTGGTCTTGCCACTGGCCTGGTAATCCAAAGGTCCCGGGTTCAAATCCCGATGTATCAATGGGAAGATATTATTGGGATGGAACATGTGCTGTACCTGGTATCAGTGCATTACCACAAGCCCACCGAAACGTCAATAAAATACCCTCATTGTTCCCTGATTAAATAGCACTGTATGAACATTCCCATATTCAAAATAATGCTATAGGGGTGCAATGCCTGGCGAGTTATCTGCTCAACAGGTGGCGTTGTGTGTATGTAAGTGTGAGAGTCCGAGTGTAGTGGGTGGGACAGTGAAGCACGGGAGCGGGGTGGCTTCGGGGGTGGGGTAGTTTCGGGCAATGAGTGAGCACCGTGCCTCATGTGAGGGCGGGATGGCAGGTGCTCGTTGTGCTCTACGTGCTTCACATGTCTCATTCCCTAGACTGGAACAAGACCTCACGGGCTTCACTGTTCATTGTAAAACGGTGAATGTTAAGGCTCTCAGCCTATGCCCGAGAGGAAGTAAGTTGGAAAAAAAAAAAAAAAGATACAACAAATGTATTCACTCATTGTGTGATTAATGAGTGGAACAAACTCCCAAATAAAGTAATAGACAGTTCCTCTATAGAAACATTTGGGCAAGAATGTTAAGTGCGGGCGTACTGCCAGCCTTGTTACACTACGCGTAGTGGCGTCGGACCTCTGCCATCATGTTCCCGTCTATTTTGACTGCCTTTGGATACAATAATATGTTGAGGGGGGGGCTTTGCCCCCCTCACCCCCCCCCCATGACACATTGTCATCATCATATATATTGCCAGCAGGGGCTAATTACCGATCACTGTCAAAATAGATGCGAACTTTACCACAGCGATCGGCATATGTAAACATGGAGGCGTCGGACCTTTGCAATCATGTTCCTGTCTATTTTGAATGCCATTGGATACAATAATATGTTGAGGGGGGACTTATCCCCCCATGACATATTGTTATCATATATATTGCCAGCAGGGGGCAAATAACCGAATTAATCGCCGTCAAAATAGACGCGAAGTTAACCGTGGCGATCGCCGTATGTAAACATGACGACCTGACGACCGTACGCCCGGAATCTACATCCATCCCCACATTTGAGACAAATCTAGACTCATTCCACATATTATATGATATGAAATAGGCAGTAATTATCACAGTTATTATTTTTCCAGCTGAATAGAGCGTAAGAAAAAAAAGTAAATAAACAAATAAAGAATAATAATGATTAAAAATCATAATTAAAAATATACTGAGGGTGATGGGTTGCATGATTCCAATTAACCCCAAAAGTGACATGCTACTAAGGCGAAGGGTTGCATAAATGTTCCTTTTTTCCAATCTTTCCTGTAAATTCCTTCTGGGGATTTCGAAGCCCAGCAAGGTTAATCACTTCCAACTGTTTCATGTATGTTAATTGCCAGAGGGAACAGAGGGTGGGGAGAGAGCCTTCTTCTGTTCTATCCTTTCCTTCAACTTTCCTTTTCGATCAGATATACCATCTCTACTAGAATTAAGTCCTGACTACCTCATTTGGACCGTAAGGTCTGTGTGGCCAGTGTATCTATGTAAATCTCTCTCCCTCTCTCTCTCCTTTTGTCTATCCTCACCTTCTTACTTCTCACCTAAAGTGGCCGAGACCAGGATACCAGCAAACAAGGGACAAAGAGCATACACCCACCTGGAATTGGGATCGTTATCTGGAAGCAATACAAGTGAGCAGGAGCTTTGTTGTGAGGAAGCTGGAGGAGGAGGAGGCGCTGGTGATGGTGAGAGGACTGGAAAAAAGAAGGATACAAATGAAAATATTGTTATTCAAAAGATTAGGACAATTCAAGAATAAGATAATAGAGGGCAGGACAAATGTCTAACAAGGGGGGAAGGAGGATTGTGAAGGACAAAATACGGAAAAAGATAAGCAGAAAGGATTGGCTGAATAATACAATAATAGATTTGGAGTAAGGAATGGAAGGAGACATATCATCCATTTTTGTTGATGGGGCAAACAAACTAATTTGTGATTATAAACCCTCATAGTCAAGAAGGAAATCAAACTTAGCGTGAATAACATATCTAATATCACTAGTGAGCATAAAATATATTATTGATTTATCGGAAATATGTCGACTTTAAATCCCTGTCGGCAGGGTTAAAGCCCTAAGTGACCTTCATTACCTGCACATTATCATTCATAAAGAATAGCAAGAACGTAATACAATGATATATCCGTGAATGTACAATAATAAAGATTTCCAATGACACATACGTCTGGTTGCCTTACAGCGATCTTGAAAAGATTGGCTAAAATCAATAAAAATTTAATTTTTTTAGCGGTTTCCGCTGTGTAAATCTGCAATGTCAGTGCGCTCCAAGCTCTAGTGGGCGATGGACGTAGGGGCCCTGCGCTGCCTGCACTCGCTTGCCTCACACCCGTGATACATAATAACCAGATTTTGGTGCCCGACTGGTGACGGTCCCGCAGGAAAGGGGTTAAGAGGAGATGTTTTGTAAATTTATATATTTGGATTAGTTTTATTTTCCTCCCTAGATCTCCATCAAGCTTAAAAACATACCCCCCAAGATAATTTTATGCATTTTTTGGTGCCCTGGCCGAAGGTTTGCCAGAAAAAATATTATACCTATATGATACGAAAGGTCTTATAATTGACAAAGACATGGGGCAAACATCTTAAATCTAAATGATAATGGGGCTAAACATGAGGGAGAAAGTGTCCATAAAACATGCCCTTCATATAGTAACTACTAAAGTGTTGACGTCAGATACATCAATACAATAACAATTGTGGGCTCCTTCGGTTGATAACCCTTCAGTGTCTGTCCATGTTGATTATGTTGCTTAGTTCTGTATTACAATATTATTACTATACTAATGACTGGGCCTTATTAGCCAAAAGGCCTTCTAATAGTAAGTACGTATTATGTCAAAGGCTGCAATTCATCAACCACTAACACATTTTTTCATCAATATTTACTCCATTTCCCTTATGGGAAGGTACGTCGTTTTTCTCTACCACCTTCTCCTTCATGGTAAACCCCATTAGTTTTGAGATTTGACGTTCGTTCCATTACTTTGGAAAATTTAAGACCTCTCACCCCATTTCTTTGTCAATATTAGGTCCTTTGTTGCTATTAAGGAGTCGATTTTTTTCATGACGACCTATAGCGAGCATGTATTCTTAGGAGGAGCCGGCCTTTGGACGGGACATTTGTCTACCGAAAAATGTACAAATTTATCTCGACGGGGGGTCAAGTGGGTGTTTTTATAAGCTTGATGGAGGCGAGGAAACTGATAAATAAATATGTAAATTAATTAATAGATAACAAAACAAAAAAAATACCCCCTTAAAAGCCCATTCACGACTTTACACACACTTAATCTACTGTTCGGTTTCACAATAGAGCACTTAAGTGGTTTTGGACTCAGATCACTGGAGAAATTGAAGATCTTTGAAGAGGAGGTCACTTACTCAAAGCTATGGTCGAGCCTCTGTCCGAACGCCCTCTGGATTCGAACCCTGGCGCTCTACCTCTGACCATTGTATCTCACAGATAATACTCCATGAAGACAACAAACCAATACGACATTAAGTAGTGAATTCCTCACTTTCCCTCCCCCCTTCTCTCTCTCTCTCTCTCTCTCTCTCTCTCTCATGTTTGTGTTACATAAATAAAACATACTGAAGGTTGTAGGAAACATGATTTATATATTGTTTTATTTGTCTGCAGTACTTTTCTCTCTATCTTCTCATAAGTCTATCGTAAACTTATGTATTTTATTATCTTAAATCCTATCTTTCATTGTATCTGGAATACGAGAGAGAGCGATATGTATATATATATATATATATGTTAGTAAAGCCAGGTAATACATTTTCTTTAATACATACGAGGTTGAAAGAAATGGCAATTTCTGCGTTGGAAATTTTATTATTCAAAGTTTCCAGGTCTCTGATGAGTTTCCGCTGGGTGGCAGGAAGTAGATGAATGAGATGAGCAAAATTCATGGTGGTACAGGGTTACATTAATGTACATGATGATACAGGATAATTTTAAGATGCGTTTCACTGGACAACCAGCATTATAAAGTAAGGATAGAATGATATAAAAGGTAAACAGGAAGGGTATATATAGAGGGTGGAGGATCAGAGGAGGCGAAAATCAGGGGGCAAAACTCTTCTATTGGTGGAGGGGTATTCTAGGAGAGGAAAAGAGAGGGCCGCGTCACGCATGCGCACTGGATGCGGGAAGGTGGTGGTCGGTTGGCGGGGTCGAAGCTGATTGGCTGTGTGTCGAGGGGCGTGGCCTAAGTTGCGTAGTACGTGTGGCGCCGGCAGAAGACTAAGCTGAAGGAGGTAGCGAGGGGGGCGTTAGGTCCTGTTGGATAGTGCCTTTTGGCAGAAGGAAGGATCTGAAGGTCCAGAGTTTGGTTGTTGATGTTAGGATGTAGGGCTTGGATATATAACGCTTCGAGTATAGGTAATCTCCTTGGGTCACTTTCTTTATCGAGTATGGTGGTGTGTTTCTCTAACTCGTTGCGTGTGAGGTGGGGGTGGTTAGGGGTGAGATAGTGGTCTTTGATGGCTCCAGCCTGAAGGTGAAGAGTTAACCGACGTGAAAAACGAGTCTGCGTCATGCCAATATAGGAATAAGGTCCACAGTCCTCATAATTACAGGTATGTTGGTAAATGACGTGATCGTCGGTCATCGGGCTCTTTATCTTGGTGGAAGCAGGTTTGTTGCAGAGAACGAGGTTGGAGGTCTTGGGGGATTTGTAATAAATTATTAATTTTATTTTGATTTTTGCGAACTTTTTTTTGGGTACCATCGAGGAAGAGCTCCTAGCTGCCCAACGACCCGCCGTCTACTGTAGATACGTGGATGACATCTTCGTGCAAATCAAGGACCTCCACGAACTACAGGAACTCCAGTGTCGCTTCATGACCTCCTCCGGACTTAACTTCACCTTTGAAAAATCAAACAATGGACAACTCCCCTTCCTCGACATCCTCGTAGCTCTGAACGACCATGGGTTCAAAACCACCGTCTACACTAAACCAACTAACACAGGACAATGCCTCAACGGCGATAGTGAATGCCCCCGCCGTTATCTTCTATCCTCCATCTCCGCTTATGTAATGAGAGCCCTCACGCACTGCTCTACCTGGGCCGACACCCACCAGGAACTAGAAAGACTATCCCAAGTTTTAGTGAATAACGGATACTCCAACTCCGACATCTCCAGCACCATCAACCACCATCTTGAAAAATGGTACACCCAAAGCCCTCCCAACATTGACCCCCCCAATATAATTAAGATCTTCTACCGCAATTTTATGTCCTCTGAACACAAAAATGACGAGGCCGTCTTAAAAGAAATAATCTCCAAGCATGTCCACCCAACTAACCCGGAAAACAAAATCAAATTAATAAATTATTACAAATCCCCCAAGACCTCCAACCTCGTTCTCCGCAACAAACCTGCTTCCACCAAGATAAAGAGCCCGATGACCGACGATCACGTCATTTACCAACATACCTGTAATTATGAGGACTGTGGACCTCATTCCTATATTGGCATGACGCAGACTCGTCTTTCACGTCGGTTAACTCTTCAACTTCAGGCTGGAGCCATCAAAGAACACTATCTCACCCCTAACCACCCCCACCTCACACGCAACGAGTTAGAGAAACACACCACCATACTCGATAAAGAAAGTGACCCAAGGAGATTACCTATACTCGAAGCGTTATATATCCAAGCCCTACATCCTAACATCAACAACCAAACTCTGGACCTTCAGATCCTTCCTTCTGCCAAAAGGCACTATCCTACAGGACCTAACGCCCCCCCCTCGCCCCCCGGTGCCCTTGACGCAGCCCCCCGCGCTACCTCCTTCAGCTTCGTCTTCTGCCGGCTCCACACGTACTACGCAACTTAGGCCACGCCCCTCGACATGCAGCCAATCAGCTTCGACCCCGCCAACCGACCACCACCTTCCCGCATCCAGTGCGCATGCGTGACGCGGCCCTCTCTTTTCCTCTCCTAGAATACCCCTCCACCAATAGCAGAGTTTTGCCCCCTGATTTTCGCCTCCTCTGATCCTCCACCCTCTATATGTACCCTTCCTGTTTACCTTTTATATCATTCTATCCTTACTTGATAATGCTGGTTGTCCAGTGAAACGCGTCGTATATCCTGTATCATCATGTACATTAATGTAACCCTGTACCACCATGAATTTTGCTCATCTCATTCATCTACTTCCTGCCACCCAGCAAAAACTCATCAGAGACCTGGAAACTTTGAATAATAAAATTTCCAACGCAGAAATTGCCATTTCTTTCAACCTCGTATGTATTAAAGAAAATATATATATATACCGGTATATATATATATATATATATATATATATATATATACTGTATATATATAATTTATATATATATATATATATATATATATATATATATTCGTTTATAATAAAGATCTATGATAATGTGTATAGCACTGAAGAAAAACAATATATAGTTCTTTGACCTGAATGTTGGGTTGAAACAGGGGTGTGTGATGTCCCCGTGGTTGTTTACTGTATATATGGATGGAGTTATGAAAGAAATACTATCAAGAGCAGTGGATGTTGGTGTATCGCTGAAAAGGGAGGGAATTGAGTGGAAGCTACCTATACTGCTGTTTGCGGATGATACAGTTCTGATGAGTGATAATGAATGGGAGTTGCAGGGTCTGGTAAATGAGTTTGGAACAGTGTGCGAAAAACGGAATTTGAAGGTAAATACGGGGAAGAGCAAGGTTATGGTCTTCGAAAGGGGTGAAGTCACAGAGTGTGAGGTGAAGCTGACGGTCAGGCTATGGAGATCGTCAACTCTTTTAAGTATCTGGGCAGTGTGTCGAGTAAAGATGGGACTATGGATGAAGAGGTGCGGGAGAGGGTACAACAGGGGAAGAGGGTTGTAGGAACGCTAAAAGCAGTAACAAGAAATAGGGTGGTCAGTATGGAAGTGAAGAAGTCCTTGCATGACAGTGTGGTAATCCCGACACTGACTTACGGAAGTGAAGCATGGACGTTGGTTGAGAGACTCAGACCAAGAGTGAGAGCAGTGGAAATGAATTACTTAAGGAGTGCGTGCGGAGTTACATGGAGGGATAGACAGACTAATGAGGAAGTAAGAAGGAGGTGTGGTGTGGAGGTAGATGTGCTGGAAAGTGTGAAAAGGAACAACTTGAGATGGTTCGGCCATATGGAACGTATGGAAAGCGAGAGAATGACTAAGAGGGTGTATGAGAGCGAGGTGGAGGGACAGAGGGGGAGAGGTAGACCGAATATGAGGTGGAAGGATGGAGTGAGGAAGTACATGAACGAAGGTGGTGCTGGTTGGGGGGAGGGGCGTCGACTGACTGGGGACAGAGGTGCATGGGGGCGGTTCGTTCGTGGCCACCCCTTCGGGGATCACGGCGTCAGGCAATAGATAGATAGATAGATAGATTACCTACGTCAGAGCTTAGATAAACACACAATGAACACGGCTGAGTTAAGAACAATAGTTAGCACTAATAAAACGTTTTACTACTCGCGCTGCTCACTCCTTCATATTGCTAGTTAGGGAGAACATTAAGTTGTGTGTGGGCGCGCGCACACGTATTCCTGTGTCTTTACAAAAAACCTAATAACCCCCATGGGTGCGGGTGATTAAGTAAGCAAGCACTTCCGCATATACAGTAATAGGAAAATATAACTGTATACTATAACATGCCGTATGTGAACGTACTTATGACCCAGGGGAGTTATTAGAGAGCAGGCATTTGAAATAATGTTTGAAATCATATGGTGTATATATTCATTTGAAATATTGACAGTATTTGATCATAACTGTTTTCATATATTTCAGATCGTGTAACTGAAGCATAAACAATAAATGATGTTTAAATATCTGAATTATACAGTAATTATACAAGTAAAGAGAGTTCCTAGTCATTGAGAAGGAAACTCAGAGTTCTAGTTGTTCAAGGATGTCAGGGTATTAGCTTGAGAGCTTTCCGACTTTTCTTGGTCTTTCTCGAGTGAAGGAGAGTTTTCTTTGTATTATGGTTCCACCAATCAATATAGGCTGTTTGTGTAACATGAATGTTTGAGCAAAACCAATGGTGTCCAGCACCATTATTGTCATTGCTGTATCCCCTTCAGAACGATGACGTAATGTCCATCATTGTCTGGTTACCATTAGACGATTTACTTTAGCTCATAATGTACAGTCAGAAACTGCAGTTTTTGAGACACCTGGATAGGGCCCGGGCATTGGGAGCGTATTGTTTCTGGACGACAGCCCACTTTAACTATCACAAGGCCGCACACGTACGAACACACGTTTCGAACCAATAGATGCTTCACTCAGTCTGCCATGTCAAATTATTGTGCGGTTGTTTTGCTACGATAAGATTCATACTACAGAATCTGATATACAAATGACAAAAGTACCATTGTTTGTTATTCCCTCCTGTATCTACATTAAACACATAGTTATTAAAGAATTAAGAATGTAAAGAAACACTACCAAACCGCAGTGAATGAACAGGCTTCGTTGTGTGTGTGTCTGTGTGTGAGAGAGAGAGAGAGATTCATCAGAAGTCATACATAGTAGCTATAGTTACTATTAAACACATAC
Source organism: Paralithodes platypus (assembly GCA_032716605.1). NCBI lineage: Eukaryota > Metazoa > Arthropoda > Malacostraca > Decapoda > Lithodidae > Paralithodes > Paralithodes platypus. The sequence continues at coordinate 50,888,575 of CM064533.1, read as the reverse complement.
CGGTTCTCAAATATAATTCATCAATTTTATATCATGCTATTAACCTTTATGCACTGTGTAAGCATTGCAATATATCATATACTATAATACTAACATCGAAAAGGTATCTATAGACATTGCTAAGCATAATATCACGACGCAATGCTTATATCCTTTACCCTTTAGAGCGTTATATAAAGTTTTTACTAAATTAATACCGAATATATAAGCCTATCATCATCCGAAGCTTAACTGTGTGTGGTATTACATAATACCCCGCATATATCACTATTGATAACTCATTGCCGTTTCACACCTGAATTTCATAACCAGATGATAACATGTTATATTACATTGCATAGTTCGTTGTGTTGTATGTCATGAAGCCGACACTTCTGTTATCAGTGTCTGTCACCTACTGTAGAGCATTTATGTCTATTACAATTCACATCGGTTCAGTTACACACACACATAAACACACTCGACTAATCGTAACTAGAAATTCACGTCATAATTGTCATCGTTACTTTACACAACAAGGTAAACATTTACACTGTAATACTGAACATCCTCCTCTTTGTAATTAATACAAGTATGCATAACGTGGTCACTGGGAACATGGATATGAAGACAGTATCATGAATTCGTGGTATTCACAAATATATATCCTTGGAGGGTAAAATAACTGGCAGGATAAAGCAAATATATGTTAAAGAAGTTACATAGTAATATAAAAAAGGTAGTATCAATAAATATGACTTACTAACCTTGATCATGATAATAGTAGTAATAATGTAGTGTCTCTTTCGTTGGTCTAGGGCCACTATAGCCTATATAATGCGTACCTGTTAATAATACTGGAGTGCACTTTCTAAGCTATTAACGGGTAATTAGCCTTATAATGAGATGTAGCTGGCTTGATGGACGTCTGGTAGAGGTAATATGGTTGTACTAGGGATAAATAACCGGCAGAGAACGGTGGGAATGAGGACGGTCTTCACACCGTTGTGGTTGGGTAACAAGTGGTTATATTTCGAACTGCTGACCCTAGAGTGTCGCTAGGTTGCCAGCAGAGATTGTGTATAGGAGATAGGAGTCGTCCTATGCATTTTATTAATAAAAAGGTGCCTCTAAACGTTGCCAGTTACCCTTTTTCGACATTTTTTTTCAGCGCCATCTATTGCAGGGTTCCAGAACTACTCAACGTGAATAAATCTACGGATGTACCCTCCATTCTGTTTTTTTTTTAATTATATGTACTGGTACACTACTACTCTCTCTCTCTCTCTCCATCTCTATGTATATATATATATATATATATATATATATATATACTGTATATACGATATATATATATATATATATATATATATATATATATATATATATATATATATATATATATTATTTATGTTTGACCAAAGTTTGAGTGTGGCTGTGTACTTTCAAGTTAGTAACTTATATTACAATGTAAATACTTGTCTTCAATTGAGATTAGTTTTTCATATAGGCTACATTCATTGTTAATAAATTTACAGTCAATATCAAATAATCATCAACAGCCTTCATGATCCATTGCAAACCATATCCTTATTCTCAAGGTCAACCACAGCCTCCTTACATCATCACGGAGGCTTGGTAAGCTATGTAATTAACCCCTTCTATACCGACGACGTCTTTTGATTTTATTCTGGCTCCTACTAATCGATTGTATTCACTTTAGGAAGGATCTTTAGCAATTATAAGGCTTCGAACTATCTCAATCAACCCTTTTAACTACTACAGATCCTTTCTAAGCTGTATAAAATCGTCTACATATTGCTAGAATAAAATATAACATACGACGACGGTACAGAAGGGGTTAATGAAGTATTGTTCACATTTCAGTGTAGGCAATACTTTGGAGTGCTTTTGCATATCAGTGTACTCTTAACCCGTACAGCACCAGCGATGCGTCTGACGCGTCGGCGATGTATGTAACGCACAGCCCCAGAGACGCGCCTCACGCGTCACCCTAATTGCGCCGACCGTAACCTCAGGTGTAGCCACTCAAGAGGGCTCAGATTTGTATGGGAACTGTGTACGTATCCCACGCAACCGTGCCGATGGTTGAAAACTCTCAAAGTCCACGTGCGTGCGCGCGAGCGCGCAATAACCTGTTTTTTTGGGATAATTGCCTTCAATTTTTTACTCTTGTAAAATCCGTTTTCGGGGGCTCTGTAGGACCATTTTTTAAGCTTTTTGAGCGGTTTTTCGTGGTTTTTCCTTCATTCCTAACCCATTCGCTATTGTTTCTGGAATAAAACCATTTTTTGAAAACCGGCCGGGTTCTGGTGCGCAAACATTACAAAACTAGCCGGGGCTCCACGGGTTAAATCATTGTATTCATAATTACTATGGCTGATATGGTGATAGCAAACAAGTTACATGAGTTTCTATAGACTCTACACGAGACACGTGTACACCATTGCAGAAAGGGAGAGGAACTGTCAATAAACAGACGACAGAAGTATTTTCCCGCGATAGGGAGGAGCTATGCGCTACCGCCATCTATTGCAGGGTTCCAGCCAAATCTGTAAATAATGGCCAACTACTATTAACACGGCTGATTTTCCAAGACACCCCTCTGAGGTATTCTTACTCTATGGTTGCCAGCCATAAATTCAAGAATATATATAAGGAGAGGCGACTCTCTGCTTTTGGTTGTAGCCCCCTGATACTTACCCCATCTAACGTCAAGCACCCCCCATAGAGAACGGTTAATTTCGAACAGTAACTATACAGTTTATACCCCTCATTAGAGAATGTACCGTTATTTAGAAAACTATTATATTCGAGCTATAACTATATAGTTTCTAATATCTATAGGCTACCGCTTGCAGTACTCAATATTTCTTCATTTTTCACAATTCACAAAAGTTCTTATAGGCCTATATCTAAGTAGTAAGCTACTGTAAAAGTCACCCATGATGTTTAAATTGTGATCACATTTCTGTCATTATCATAATAGTCCTACCTCTGTCCATATACTACTACAACTAAATATATTGTGCTAGATTCCATGTATACAATCTTGTATTTGTGCAGCAACTTTACCTTTTTCTGTATAAAATACTTGATCTAATATAATACCTTTGTTATATGTACAGGTTAGTAGGTTACTCAACGTCTATAGTTTGTATTGGTTTTGTTCCTTACATTTAATTTTTTTTCAGTAGGCCTACCTGTATGGATTTCAGCATTTTTTTTTTTTTTTTTTTTTTTGTAGTAGTAAAGGGATAAGGTCACAAGTAACCTTTTTACCCTGTCATAGACCTATTGTACTGTTAGGCGATCAGAACAGAGGCAAGGGGTGTGAGGAGATTGCCCAACCATCTCCACCAGCCGAGAATCGAACTTGGTCCTCCCGGTTAGAAACCAAGCGCTCTACTAATGTCGCTACTGGTCACTCCCATTTCAGCCATATGTTCCCCATAGTGTTCGTACGTTTACTAAAAAGTAAATAAACAAACACACACACACTGTGAATCGTACAGTTCCTCAATCCTCATATTACTTGCACTGCTTAATTGGTGAGGAGTAAATAGAGACATACCGGTACGCAATTATCTCTCACGAAGGAATATGCGAGACAACCACAGCAATCATCCCAGTGACTGTCTCTCGAGTAATTTATTTTTCTGCAGCTCTACCCATACACGTCATACACTAATACATACACATCCCTTCAGCAACAACATTACCAAAAGTGTGGAACACATCTTTTGCCTCATGTTGTACGTGTTTATAAATATATGTTCTATTGATGTTATATGTTTACTATTCAGGTCGACCACTGCAGCACAATACAATGCTAAGGGAATTTCTCCAATGCCGTTTATTGTTTTTCTGTGTGTGTATTCATGAATAATATTCTATAAGCAAGCAATTCCAACCTCACATTCCACACAAGCTAAGAACATAAAATTGATGGTATGTCTTACATTAAAGATAACCGATCAAGTGAATGGCATATAATACAGCGTGAGTAGATTATGCTATTTAGTTATATTATTTAAAACATCTGTATATTGTGGAGCATCAGACGTCAGACGGCCAACCCCGCTATACTGGTCATCTTAAAAGTGGCTGCTTCACACAACACTGGACTTTGTTCAGCTGATCAGGTGTTTTCGTCTTCAGTTTGATGTCAAGGTTCTTGAGCCATAACAAACTTCTGCAATGATACAAATGCCAGCATTCATGGGTCAGCTATTTACGGAGATGATGTCTCTGGAATATGTATTCAGTCAGCCATGATTATACACTCGTATGTGAGTACTGTATACCATATACTGTATACTCGTAGATACGCTCTACTTATGACTAAGCACTTCACCTTACCTTAGGGAAAGAAGTGAAATATGAATTTCTTTTGCTTCCGCCTTGTATTTTCTACAAACAACACAGCTGTGACCGTGTTTTTTGGTGCCATGTTTGTATCTGCCGCCACGCCATCTGGCAGCTCCCAGTGACATTTGTAAGTGTGCAGACGATGTACCACCGATGACAGAGCCATCTTCATGGGTGCTTGGTCAAAACTAGGGATCAATTGGGAGCTCGTTTAAGAGCTTTCTCCTTATTTCTATTCTCCTTGCATAAATTCTTTATTGATACAGGAAAGAATATAACATGTTAATATACTGTAAATCAGCTAGTATTAGGTAATATTATTTGAAATATACCTCCAATAATGTATTATTATTATCATACATAATTAATATTTACGTATCTACTAAAGTGAATAAACGAGGAAACTATGGACATAAATGCAGCTCGATCGTGAACCAGGTTAATTCAAACTGGGATTTTCACGATAGACAGCTCTATGGGGTGGGGTGGGGTGGGGGTGGGGGGGGTGGGGGGGCGAACCTAAACTACCAAATTTCGTAAAAGCCAATGAAACGTTTAAGGTTGAAACCCGAGCCATTCTCATGGGGCAGCAATTTGGAAGTGTTTTTGTTCATGTTTAATTTCTTAAATCCTAAGGTAATATTCGTGTCCGTATTTACTGTAGATACGTAAGGGAATGCAATAAAGGTATTTTTGTCAGTTGTATATCCATAAATATATGAATGCGGATCATAGCATAGAAGCAATAATTATGGAGATGAGCTTTGGCTGGGTACTGGGTAGTCAGGATGTCCCAGAATTGGATTTAAGCCAGGATTACTCGCTTAATGATAATTATGATAATTAATCTGAGACCTTTTGTGTAGGGCTGCGGTTGGGTCCCATTCCTTTCGTACCCAAGACACTAACATCATTACCCTTACCATATCAATACCATTAAACCTTTCAGAACCGTTGATGTTTTTTTTTATTTGATTTCAGCTACATTTAGGTGATTTTTTATGAATCTTTGGAAGGATATATGGTAACTATAATATTCAATTGAGATAGTTTGTAGCATTTTAATTGGCATACGTCCTTCCTGAGATGAAAAATATTGTTTAATCGTTGCCATAATATAACAAAAAGGATGTCACGGGTACTGAAGGGGTTAACACATATTTCGGCGGTTAATGGCCATTATATTGAAAACTAAACAAGATAATTGTACCTTTTTGATGGATACACCCACGGACATAAGTGGGGTCCACTTTCATACTTTCAAATACACATATCATCTACTGGGTTAATCTATAAAACAAGCAATCCCGCTTGAGAAAAATCCCACTTACACCACCTGGAATTGGACCATGGATCAAATGACAATTAGACGACCGTGCTAGCCATTACAGGTCAGGTCAGGTGAAGGTATTGATGGATAAACCTTTACAACGGCACCTCATATCTACTTTTCGAAGAGTGTTGAGAGGGAAGAAGCTGGGACGTTGGAGAGAGAGGAAGATGTTGGAGTGGCTTTATTATGTGTGTTACTAGTCTGTATATGTCTTCGAATTATCCCTCGACTGGGTTCGAGCATGTGACTCACACTAGGAAGTACTACCACACCTACTAAATATGTTTGCCTTGGTTGGAATCGAACCCAGGTCAAGCAGATTCACACGTGACCATGCTATCTACTCTACCGCCGCGGCTCTGGTTTCGAAGAGTTGTTGTAACCTGGACGACAACTGCTGCCCAGAGTCATGTAGGTCAATAAACCAACGACACTACAGAATTTGACACTACAAACATTCGTCTGTCGGCCCATATGACCCTGAGTATATATAATTGGAACACAAATTTCAAGCCAGTGTGATGTAATGGTTATCACGTTTGCTTGTTCATCATTTGATCCACAATTCAATTCCAGGCAGTGTGAGTAATTTATTTTATATTTAACCACTTTAGCACGATGTCGCCTCTATACCTTTGATTCTGGCTAAAATTAGACGATCTTATGCAGTTTAACCCTCTGGCTACGGTCATATTTGCACTATTTAGGGCATATTCAGGCACTCCTGAATGATTAATCAAGTATCTGCATGAAATGAAATGTATTCTGCCGAAAACTAGACGAAAATAGCTTCAAAATGACACTAGAATGAGCTTCTTAACTCGCAGGGTTCACCCGCAGCGCTGCCATAGACATTCGGGAAAACTCGCTAATTATTAGGAATGTAGTGGCTTGGCAACACTGCTGAGACCGCGGTCCGAGACCACTGTTTCCCTCAGTGCGCGGTTGGCCGTGCTGACAGGCGGAGTGGGCCTCTTGCTGTCCCGCCCACTGACACTCGATTTCTATGGCTTTTACAGGCTTTTAAAGCCTGGAAATTGCTGTAAATAGCCTACGCGTTCCGGAACGTCTCCCACAGGGAAAGGGTTAAAAAGGACCTATGAAACTCAGAGGGTATATTGAGATCGTTTTTACCCCTTTGAGTCCTGGAGGTAGGTTATAAGCTTACTGGTAAAGGTTGTAGTCTATAGTGTCTGTTGTGTTGTTAGTATTTTGACCAGGATGACCTTGAACATCAGTTGTTGAATATACAGTATGTGCTTTGTTTATGTATGTTCAGAATATTTGAAATAACTTGAAACTTAGATAATAATCAGAGCTGAAATAGTGGAGGCAGAACACAGCATATGACCGTGACTTCACACCTCGTTTTATGTTCTCTCTCTCTCTCTCTCTCTCTCTCTCTCTCTTACTTAATGTTATATTCTGTATACACATATTTTAAGGCATTAATATGTTTGGCATTTATAAATGGTATAGTGTATAGTTTGTGCAGTTGGTGTGTCCTTATAATTATAGTGAAATATCTACATTTCGGTTGTTTTAGTATTTTATTCGATGAATGTGTTTTTCATTAAAGTATTATGTTGAACCAAATCCTTTGTAAAAAAAATCCTTTTGTAATATATATTTGACTGTGGTCAGTCAATAATCTATCTATATATCTATCTATCTATCTCTCTCTCTCTCTCTCTCTATATATATATATATATATATATATATATATATATATATATATATATCTGTATATATATATATATAATTTTTATATATATATATATATATATAATGCACTCCGTACCCAAGACACTTTATACACAAATCGTTTCATATAAAATACGGTGTATCCAGACCTAACCCTCATCTCTATGCTGTCAACACTCCAAGGCAAATTGGAAGCAGTTCAAGGCGAACCATGAATGTTTTTATTGCTCCCAACACTAGCCTTTTAAATTGGTTGGATGTTAACATCAATATGTGTGTACGTTGATGTTGTCAAGAGTGTGTGTTAGTTCTAGCCTCATAATTATTAGCATTATACTAAGTTTATTATTTTAATGGGATAGTGTTTGCTTTTTGGTCTATTTATTTATACATTAATATTTTTTTAGTTCCTTTGCGAGACCTCCATCAAGCTTAAAAAAACACCCTCTAGATCCATGTCAAGATAAATCTGTATTTTGTTGGGGGTAAACAAATGTCTACCGAAGGCCGGTCCCTTCTTAATTATAGGCTCGCTATCGCTCGCCAGGAAAAATGTGACACCTAAATGACAGGAAACGTCTTAATATTGACAACAACAAAAAAGGGGGCAAAAAGTCATAAAATCGACAATCTAAGGGGTTGATCGTCTTTAAATCTGAACAGTAATGGGGCTAAGCGTGAGGGAGAAGGGGGATCCAGAAAAAGAGACCATCTCTCCCTTGACAGCTGTCACCCTCCCATCACCTCACTGACCTAATTTCATTCCTAAGTAAAACAGAGCGTGACAATATCGGTTGTGTTCGCCTACTTAATTGGGCCATCTCAGGTAGGGGGTGGAAAGGTGTGTGTTTAGGAACGTATACAACATCCAGGATGATACAGAACACTCACCCTTTTGGCTCCCCGGTAGAGAGGTGCTAATCGGGTGGATTTGGATCAAGCTTGCTCTTTCCTTCATACCCTCCCCTTCCTCCATTTTATCCTCCATGCTTTATTTTATTGTATCTTTGGCTGCCTTATTAAGCTTTTTTGGTCGTGTTCTCGTCTTTTGCATACTGAAGCGCCTAATATATTCCTATCGCCTATTCTTATTCAAGGTTCGCTAACTTCAAATATATTCTCAAATATATACGGTACAGTATTCAAATTCCATTATTCAAATTGCACACGAGGGAATTGCTGTAAAATCATCCGTAAGCCCTTCCACGCTCGTGAAGAAAAGCATTTCTTTTTCAACCTGGTAGTAAACTTATGGAATCGCATGTCTAGCAATACTGTAGACTGCAGCACTGTTGAACCTTCAAAAATAACTTATGACAATTATCTCGCCCTTAATCCCTGACTGACTGCATTTACAGATACATGTCTTGCAAGACATGCCCACATTACCTCATTGGTAGAATAGATATATAGTAAGATAGTTCTAACTTTTATTTTTCTGTCCAGTACCAAGTCGGTATATCCATTCTGCATGGGAAAGATAAATCCTGTCCCTTCTAAGCCACCTTTTCTCTCCTACATATTATTCTAGATAGTTAAGATACAAGCAGCCTAGTAAGGATCAATATATGTGTTGTTGCTTGCTTTCCTTTGTATATATATATTTAGAATATGCAAAACTAAATTGTTAGTGCTTCCCGACAATATATAGGCGATGGGACTACTATGAACAGTTCATGATCCAGTACTGTATACACGTGGCCGATATTCTGACTTGGGTTTCACTTTATTAAAACAATGTAATATGATTAAACGTATGATGACAATACGATTGTAATTATATCACAATAGCTTAAATACAAATCTCAATCATAGAACATTCTTTTTTGGAATTTGTTTATAAGATACGTATTTCTTGATGGTGTGCATGTCTATAGATCATATTATGCAAGAACGTAAATATCATCAAAGCACATTCTTATAATTGATATCTTAAATTACTGTATTCCAAATCTTATGCTGGGGATATTTGATCCACAGTGATAGCAAAGTGAACATAATTATATATACCTTCTATAACACAATAATATACCCCTTTATATATATACTGTATACTATACATATTTTATACACCTTGATTATCGTCTATATGTAATGCCTCCATTTGAACGATGTAGGGTATGTACAGCTGTTGTTGTTGTTACTGCTGATGCAGCCTAAAATGTTGTTCCGAATAGAGAGAGAGAGAGAGAGGGAGGGGGGAAGCCAAATATTCCACATGATTAAACACACCATTAAACTCGCCACTGATTTAAAGTTGCTATTCAAGTCGCCACTGTACTGTATAAAATCGCCACAGCAGTAAAGTCACCAGTTATTACCACATTAAAATCGCCATTACATTAGTCATCACTGCATTAATGTCATCATAATTATATAGTGGCATAATGTTCATCTCATTGCAGTCGACACTGTAAATAATACTTGCCTCAATATACACATTATGAGTATTTATGTCACCACTACAAACAGCGTCACCATCACTATTCAAGTCATGTATATGAAAGTTGACACTTTAAAAGTCATCAATATCAAATTCACTACTATAAAACTCGCCACTATAAGTCTGTCGTCCTTACATTATAGTCGCCACTCCAGTACCATCGCCACTGTGTCATAGTCTCCACTGTATTACATTTTTCACTATAAGGACGCCACTCTAGACGTCACCACCATGAAAGGAACCGCTAAACTGTAAGCAACTGCTGTGAAATCGCCATGGTATTAAAGTTGCCACTGTATTAAAGTCGCCACTATACAATTCGCCACTATAAAAGTCGCCACTAATCACATCACAATTAAAGTTGCCATTAAAAAACCCCGTCTATATTGATAAAGGTCGCCACTCTAAAAGTCGCCACTATTAAAGTCAATATTGTTATTGCCAGTGCTATGAAAGCGCCTTTATGTAAGTTACCACTATCACATTTGCCTCTATAAATATAGCCACTATTGAAATTATCACTTCATTACTGTTTCCACTGCAATAAAGTTGCCACTGCATCATAGTGACCACGGCACTAAAGTAATCATTGTGGTAAAGTAACCATTCTCCAACATGCCCATAACCTAGCCCACAAGACTGTAATCCAACCCTATGAACAAACAGAGGTAGGAAGAAGTGGGGCTTTGGAACGTCTAGGTGGTTGACAGCGTTCAAAATTGCTTTGCAATACATTTCACTATTTGATTTCACAGCATTCAACATTGCGACTATTAAGCCACAATACATGGACATGTAAAGATTAGTGGAATTAAATCATATATTCGTTCCTCAAGGAAAATTACGCAATACTAGTATAATGGTTAATAAGATCGCTATTGCTGAGGCTTGTACATTTATAAGGCGTCTCCATTCTATCCAGATAAAGTATAAATATTATTCCGGCTAATATGGGTAATTTAAGCTGCGTAATGTACAAATTAATCCAGATAATTTAAGGTGAGGGCTGGTCCTATCCAAAGTAAGGTTTGGCATCCTCTACTCAACCTTAGCCGTTTATGTCTGTCTCTTTTACTGTCCTACTTTTCGTTCTGTGGGCGGGAGGCTAGGAACCCTCATCTTCTGGTAGAATTAATTTACTAGACGAGACAGAGAGAGATAGGGAATGCGAAAGTGGTTCCGAACCCTAGGAATTGGAACTTTAAATGTTTCTGTTCGGTCTCTGTCTCGAATCGGCCAACCCCAGCTATGGGGTATATGATTGAGTATATACTTACATACATATTCATATATACAATTATAGCAAGGTATATTATTTATATTATTCCGGATATTATGGGCATTGGAAGCTGTTTAATGTACACATTAATTCAGATATTTTAGCTTTAAGAGGGTGAATCTACTTTTAAGTTGCGTGCCTATTCTCAATGCCGTAAACAAAGATAAATCCACATATATCATGTGAAGCATTTTATTGCCAACTTTACTATTATCAAATATATATATTAGGACTATCCAATTTCCATTTTGTCAGAATATAACTGATTTCCTGTACCTCCCCTCGTTATCCCTTTTCCCGTCTCCCTGTCAGCAGTATTGAAGAGACATTCAGAAGTTTGAATGGGTAATATCCGTTTATATCCGGTCCAGTTATTGCCCTTTATTGATATTGGTTGTTGAAGTGTGTCTGGTGAGAGAGCTGGTTGGCTGGGTGTGAATAATACGACTATACTTCCACTATATTTCCAGCTGACGGTAAATTGCTTTGTCTTCATAATGATTACTCACTATTCTGTAGGTTTTGTAGCAAAATCGGTTGTTTATTATGAAAACTTGGCACTACTATGAAGCATAGACATGGGAGTTCTAATTTTATATTTAGTTTTCGATAAATCAGTTGCAAAGTGATTCAATTTACCGGCAGCTGAAATGAAACCAAGTGTAGAGAAGTGCGTGGGTTTACACATTATAGGGATGGAAGTGTAAAGATCGGTCAAATATGTAAAATCGCTAACGGAATGGATGAGTTATATGGGTTGATAATTGGACGTTCACTAGCCAAAGTGCCCTTTTAGAGGTAAAATAAGAGGTAGATTTTTCGAATATAACCAGAAAAGGATATCTTCCCTTTATAAAATTCCTTCACTTGGAATAGTGCATTTTGTTTTGGCCTCAACATGATGATTATATAATACATAAACTAGAAAGAGTTTAGCGTAACATATCCAAAATGATAATCCGACATACAACAAATAATTAACCTATACAAACAGTGTGTACAAGAATTTACCCTATTTAGCTTGGCAACGCACCGATTAAGAGCATAGCTGGTGCAACTGTTCAATAAAATTACATGCATCAATAACATAGATATCAATACATTCTCCACAAAAAACATAAAACAAAAGACAATAACAATATGTATTACTAGACCAGAAAAACTATTCCATTTGCTTGAGGCACCCACTTTTAAATTCCAACATACAGTTATTATGTTCCTTCTAATCTTTTTGACAGTGAGCAGTTACATAATTATATAAAATGAAGACAATTTATCATTCATGGAATATGTAGATTAGCATACATTTCACTTAATGAATGAGATGGGCATACAAATAAGAATTTATTATATCTTGGTTAAATTATTATGTTCCTTCCAACAACCAACTAAATAAATTATATTTATTAAATATAATATATTTAACCAAGATATAATAAATTCTTGTGCATATATTATATGCACATAGGAAAAACAACAGGAATATATTAATATACATGATAGTAAAGTCGTGTAATTTTAACACAAAACATACCATAACGCATTATAATGAATACATAAATACAATTCGGTACAAAATGCCATCTATATCAAAATATGAGAGAGAGAGAGAGAGAGAGACCCATGCCCCACTTTTAGCCAATATCTAGGGCAGATGCACAATTGCAATTAAACTTCAATGGAAGCATAATTAATTCAAAGAATGAGGTTGACATATTAGGTGTCGTCTATGATAAAACAAATATTTTCAAAACTCACATAGAAAACATTGCTAGAAAAGCTTCAGCAAAATTATCTTCTCTCAGGAAAATATCAAGCCTGTTAGATCAAAAAGGAAAGGAGATTTTGTATAAAGCCCAAATCAGATCTGCAATGGAGTATTCATTTCTCACATGGGGAGGTGCGGCAAATATACATTTGAAACTCTTGGACAAGGTACAGAGGAGAGCACAAAGAATAATAGAAAACGAATTTCCTACTCCACCTGAAGCAAACCTCGAGAACCTACAGCATAGGAGGGATGTTGCTGGACTTACAACCCTGTTTCAGATCCAGTGTCAGAACACCTCTCACTTACAGTCTCGGCAAACACAGCGACAGTCGGAGCGAACCACAAGAACAGTGGAAAGTGCTCCTGATACGTTGGAGGAGCCACGCTGTCACACTTCAGCATATGAGACAGTTTATTCCAAGATACTGTAAACTATGGAATAAAATCCTAAGACAAGGCAACAATGTAAATAACAACAATGTACAAAGTTTTAAATGCTATGTAAATGTTTGGCTAAAGAATAACCAGACATAAAACAAGCTTTAATATCAAGGTTGGGCTTTAGGACATGTACCATTTCAACGCATGCACCTTTAGCCTGGAAAAGCATTATTCAGCCTATTATAAGGCACTTAATGTAACCTCTAAAATAAAAAGTATTAAAAAAAATAAAAATAAAAAAATAAAATAAAAAGGATGCAGGCTTGAGTGATGGCCTCTCAGTTGCTGCCAATCAATCACTCTATAAATCCCTCTCAATCTTAACAGCTTCCACTGGTTGGGCCAGTTTAATTATTATTGTTCAATGGCTTCCATTTTAACCTCTCACTGACTTCGCTTTTATCACAGGCTCGATTTTACTTTTATTTAAACATACATCAATATCACGTTTTTTATGTTATATATCTTAACTAATACTTAAGGATTCTAGTTAAATGACAAAGGACCTGTGGGAGTTAGGGGTTTGGTTGAAACATTGGGTACCCCTTTATTTGTTAGTCATTCGTAGCCTATTGTGATAGTAAAATACTAGTCAACCTATTATAAAGATCATAGCATCTCGCTCGCGGAATAATTGAATCGCTACATTTTCACTTTTATCGTTACCTTTAACCCATTCTGTACAGGTGACGTCCTTTTCATTATATTCTGGTAACTATTAAATGTTTGTTTCCGCTTAGTAAGGACGTCGACCAGTTATAAGGCTATATAATATTTCAATTCATCCTTTTAACAACCATTTACTCTTACTAAGCTTCATAACAACGTATAAATGTAGCTGAAATCAAATATAAATTACATCATCGGTATAGAAGGGGTTAATTCTTTACACGGATTGTTGTTTTATGTTCCACCTCTACCACCAAACTTAGCCTTATACTGTAAATTGGAGACTGACGTTCACCCCAATATTACGGACCCTTGGCCCAATTCCATCACTTGAACCTATTTGGCCGCTCAGTGTACCTTCAGCTCAGCCCGGGAATTTCAAACATGAGTGCAAACAAGAAGGGAGGGACGGGGAATATTTGAAGTGGCCGGGGTAATGGGGCTGGACAACAGAGGGGCTCTTCAGATTGTGAACTTTGTTATATTTGATGGCCGGGGTAGTGGGGCTGGAGAGCAGAGGTGTTCTGTAGTTAGTGACTTTGTTATATATAATGATGAATACATAGTAGAGAGCAAACTTTGAAGATTTTTCTTGTTGTTTGCATATCATTCTTCCTTTACTCTGGAGGTTTCTGGGTCCCTGTCCTACATACAAACTTGAGTACCTAAAGTGTCAGAGGTAGTAGGGCCAGGCACCAGAGGGGTTCTTTAGCTTGTGACGTTTGTTATATGTATTTTACATGCGCGTATGTATATAGTTATCCGTGTGTATGTTTTTTTTTGTTTTTTTTTCTATATTCCAACTACTCTCTTTCGGGCATAGGCTTATAGCCTTTATACTCTACCACTGAACACGGTGAGGCCCGTGAGGTCTTGCTCCAGTCTAGGGAGTGAGACATGCGAAGCTTCACGGCTCTAAGCAACTCCATCTCTGAAACCGCTTCGCCTCTGCGCTTCACAGTCTCTTCCCCCACACTCGGACCCTCACTCTCAGAACGCCACCTATTGAGCAATTAACTCACTTGGCATTTCCCCCCTGTAGTATATTTTTGAATATGGGAATATTCATACAATGCTATTTAATCAGGGAACAATGAGGGTATTTTTTTGGCATTTCGGTGTGCTGTGGTAATGCACTGATACTAGGTACAGCACAAATTCCATCCCAATAATATCTTCCCATTGACATATTGGGATTCGAACCCGGGTCCATTGGATTACCAATCCAGTGGCAAGACCACTCCAGGTGGGTTTATATATACAGTATATAGTACAGTATAATGTATACATAACATTGATTGTACAAGTGTTGTTTATGGCTATGCATGTGCATTCGTACAAGTGTGTATATTTATGTGTATTTTGTATTTCTATTTTCCTGGTACTATTTATTCCAAATTACTCAAGTAATACTCTAGGGATCTTTAAGAGATCTTAATCTCAACAGGTTCAGCTATTGTATATTTGTAAGATACAACAAATAGTTATGCTTGTTTTCTATACTGGCTCAATAAAAATATATTATTTGTGTTTAGTATTAAGCAAGACCAATGGTTATAGTATATTATAGTTCATGACGTCATAGAAGAATACGATGACTAATTATTAATAAAGTTGTATACAATCTATATGAGCATACAGTAACATTTATATGAGTATGATTATATTTTGTTTATAATGGTGGTAGTTAATGGTGACAGTTTACTGATTGTCATTAGTTATGGTTTAGTTGTTGTTCCCTAAGCTGCCTGGCTGAACAGCCCCGAGTCCTTAAGGAAGGCCATGGCCATGGTCGGGCTTTCCCACAGAACTCTCAAAGAGTGTAAATTGTGTTGTTGGCGTAAGTGGTTGTGTGAAATGCAGTCTTCTATGATGTGTTTAATGGTATGGGGTGCTGTGTTACAACCCGGGCAGATGTCGACAACGGAGTCGTCGATACCAGCTCAGAAGAGCTGGATGATGCCCGCATCTCAGCCTGGCCAGGTGGACTCTGTCCTCGCGAGGAAGGGAGGATTTAGAAGGATGGATTTCGGGAGGTCGTGCTTGCAGCTGCGTGTTGTCTATGAGTGAGTGGATGGAACGGCGAGTGATATGAGTATGGATGTGCTTCCGGAAGTTGGTTTGGGGTGGGCAGGGAGGGAGATAAGACAGTACTTGTGTGTGATAGCGTGTGCTGGGTGTTGTTTTGATATTTCTTGGTGTCTGTGAGTGTGTTGCCATGTAGTGTAGTGGGTGGTGTTGATTCGTGGAGGCTGCTGCCAGGAATTGAGTGCCTCTCATGTCTAGATGATCTTTGACTTTGAGGTCTTTGGTTTCTTGATGTAGGTGATCTGTGGGTGTAGTAGCTGTGCATCCTGTGATAATTTTCAGGGCTTTATTTTGAATAGTCTGTAAGATCTTATGGTGTGTTTCAGCTAGGTTAGAAGCCCAGGCCGGGCTTGCTTATTCCATAACTGATCTTATGTATTGTTTGTAGACTGTGGTGGTGGTTTCTTTGTTGTGTCCAAATTTCGTGTGGGCAAGTGATCTGAGTGCGTTAAGTCTGGGTGTCAGTTTCTTTTTCGTGTTTGTGGTGTGCTGTTTGAATGTCATTTTTTTTTTTTTTTTTTTTTTTTCTATATTCCAACTTACTTCCTCTCGGGCATAGGCTGAGAGCCTTAACATTCACCGCTTTACAATGAACAGTGAAGCCCGTGAGGTCTTGTTCCAGTCTAGGGAGTGAGACATGTGAAGCACGTAGAGTACAACGAGCACCTGCCATCTTGCCTTCACATGAGGCACGGTGCTCACTCATGGCCCGAAACGACCCCATCTCTGAAGCCACCTCGTTCCCGTGCTTCACTGTCTCACCCCATACACTCGGACTCTCACACTTACACACACACAACGCCACCTGTTGAGCAGATAACTCACCAGGCATTGCACCCCTATAGCATATTTTGAATATGGGAATATTCATACAGTGCTATTTAATCAGGGAACAATGAGGGTATTTTATTGACGTTTCGGTGGGCTTGTGGTAATGCACTCATACCAGGTACAGCACAAATTCCATCCCAATAATATCTTCCCATTGATACATCGGGATTTGAACCCGGGACCTTTGGATTACCAGGCCAGTGGCAAGACCACTCCACCACACCTCCCCTTTGGGTGTCGTATGTTACTCCTAGGATTTTGTGTGTGTGTGTGTGTGTGTGTGTGTTAGGGGTGTGTTGTTTATGTTGAGTCCCGGGACGTAATCGTGTTCTCCTGTCCAACTTGTGAGGAGGGTTGCAGTGGATTTAGCTGGGGCTAAATTGAGTCTGTTTGTAGTGCACCATTCATGTAATGTGTCGAGATGGTCTTGAAGGAGTCTTGTTGCTGTGTCTGGGTTTTGGTGCGTGCTTGTGAGTGTTATGACGGCTGCGTAGGAGGCTATGGTTGTTTGGGGTGAATTTGGTGTATTTATATCATGCATGTACAGATTGAAGAGTGCGGGCGACAGGACGGATCCTTGCGGGACTCCGTTTGGGAAATGTCTAATGCTAGATGACTGACCGGCAAAAGATACGTGTGCACATCTGCCTGCTAAGAAGTTGGCCAGCCATCTTTTTGTGTTGTTGTGCATGTTTGTGTTGTAGATTTTGTTTGTTAGGTTGTGGCGGGGGATGGCATCCAAGGCTTTACTAATGTCGAGTGTGGCAAGTACTGATCTGTGTGGTGGTCTAGCTGAGTTGATGCCATCAAAAGCTCTTTGTGTAAGGTCTGTAAGAAGAGTGTTTGTGGAGTGCAATGGCCTGAAGCCGTGTTGTGTTGGAGAAAGGGGTAAGTCAGGTGTCATTAGTTGTAGTACAAGGCGCTCTATGACTTTGGAGGGGGTGCAAAGGAGTGTGATAGGGCGGTGTGAGGAGGGTTGTGTGGGGTCTTTGTTAGGTTTGGGGAATGTGATGATGATACCATGCTTCCAGATGTCTGGTATTGTGTTGTGTGAGTAGCTGTAGTTTGATATGTTAGTGAGTGCTTGTATGCCTTGTGGTCCCAGGTGTCTGAGGTGAATGTTGCTTATGTTGTCTAGGCCACAGGCGGGTGAGAGCTTGAGATTGTTGATGATATGCTTTGTCTGGTTGTTGGTGAAGGGTGTATAGTCAGGGTCTGTGGGGAATTGTCTTTTTCGTCGGATGACACGTCGGTCGTCTTTTTGGGGTTTTAGGTGACTGACATGAGAGAAGTGATTGATGAGAGTGTTTGTTTGTTGTTTACGTGAAGGAGTAGAGTCTGTTGTTGTGATTGCAGCATGTGATGCTGTTGGAAAGTATGATGCTGTTTAGTGTTTTGTAGAGCTTTTTTGGGGTTTGTTTTGTGATCGAGTGTTTGTAGGAAGTTATTCCAATTTAGTGTTTGTTGTTCTTGTATTTTCTTGTTAATCTGGATGTTGAGTGCTTGAATTTGTTGATTGATGTCTTGTGTGTGGGGTGCTGGGGAGTGTTTCAGCGTGTCGCGTTGTATGATGAGGTTTTGAATTTCTGGTGAGAAGTTGGGGTTGTGTTTTTTTATGTTACCTCTTGGAATGTGTTTCTTGTCTTGTATGGTTTAGTTATAAGTCATTAACTGATCTTAGAATAATGTTGCTCAGCCAAGATTATAATGTCTTTAATATATATATATACATTTTCCCCCAGAATAAATCAATTCATTCCATTACCTACAGTAATTCTAGGCTTTCTGTCTCCTTACTGTTTGTACCTGGACTCTAGATGTGGCACTTGTTCGTTTATCTAGCTCTACAAACTAGTTATTATTTTTTAATATATATCAATATGTTTGATATATATGAAGTCTTTATTACTTTCCAAATCGTATGATAAAAAACAAATGGCTAAGTGTGTATTTATAACAGGCTCACAGTATTAATCTAGGTATCATAATTGATAAATGGTGAATGTGATACACCATACTATAGGATATAAGGGTTGGGAGGTCCGGTCCAGTTCTCAATTGATACCTGATACTTGACATATATTTTAAAATACAAACATATTATAATGAGAGACACATTGGACATTAGGAAAATATTCCGTTATAATGCAACATTTCAAAGAATGTTTAGATACATTATTAATTTGAACATGGACGTATAACGGCGACATGTAAACTAATATCTTTAGACAGCATTACTTAAACGAAAACTTGTGAAAATAATTCCCAGTATATTTATATAGACAACAAGAACATTATTTATAGAGGACATACTGTATATACGATAAAAATCAGCAACAGGAGAAGGAAGGGAACAAGAATGGTAGGTCAATTATATTGATGACAGCGGACATCGAATATCGGAGTGAAGATGAAAGGGAGCTCTGGAGGAGTCTTTAGAGAGAGAGAGAGAGAGAGAGAGAGAGAGAGAGATAACAAAATGTATTATCAAAACTGTATAGTATCATAAAGACTTGGTAGTGGTTTTCAGGAAGATGGTAATAATTGTAACGTATTTCGTACAATACAGTAGAAACTTTGGAAAGTGGTCACAACACAAGCTATTATACCTTGATGTTGTTCTATTGATAAATGGACTACCATCTCCGGAGACATTGCAGATATTGCTGGTTATGTGGACACATTTAATTTGTTGCCAGTGCTAGGTATCTTCAAAACTATATATGGGGGAGGTATTTGCTTTCTCTGGACTCCCTTCTCCCTCATGTTCAGCTCCACTAGTTTTGAAATTTTACGACGTTCGTTCTATTAGTTGGGGTATTTTAAGACTTGGTCTTCGAAAGGGGTGAAGTCACAGAGTGTGAGGTGAAGCTGAACGGTCAGGCTATGGAGATCGTCAACTCTTTTAAGTATCTGGGCAGTGTGTTGAGTAAAGATGGGACTATGGATGAAGAGGTGCGGGAGAGGGTACAACAGGGGAAGAGGGTTGTAGGAACGCTAAAAGCAGTAACAAGAAATAGGGTGGTCAGTATGGAAGTGAAGAAGTCCTTGCATGACAGTGTGGTAATCCCGACACTGACTTACGGAAGCGAAGCATGGACGTTGGTTGAGAGACTCAGACCAAGAGTGAGAGCAGTGGAAATGAATTACTTAAGGAGTGCGTGCGGAGTTACATGGAGGGATAGACAGACTAATGAGGAAGTAAGAAGGAGGTGTGGTGTGGAGGTAGATGTGCTGGAAAGTGTGAAAAGGAACAACTTGAGATGGTTCGGCCATATGGAACGTATGGAAAGCGAGAGAATGACTAAGAGGGTGTACGAGAGCGAGGTGGAGGGACAGAGGGGGAGAGGTAGACCGAATATGAGGTGGAAGGATGGAGTGAGGAACTACATGAACGAAGGCGGTGCTGGTTGGGGGGAGGGGCGTCGGACTGGGGACAGAGGTGCATGGGGGCGGTTCGTTCGTGGCCACCCCTTCGGGGATCACGGCGTCAGGCAATAGATAGATAGATAGATTTTAAGACTGTTTGTGCCATTTAGGAGTCGAATTCTATCCTGGCTAGTGATAGCGAGCCTGTAATTTAGGAGTATACGGCCTTCAGATGGGACCTTTTATACCGAAAAATGTACGCATTTTACTTCGAAGAGGGTCTTGAGGGTGGTTTTTATAAGCTTGATGGAGGTCTAGCGAGGAAAGTAAAATATGTATGAATAAGCAAATAAATAGACCAAACACGAAACCCTACCTCCTTAATAGTCAGGATACAATCTATTCATGTCCAACATAGTTTTAATTAACATTGTTAAATTATTTTATATTGCTTAATTGAGTATTGAATGAATTGGCAAGGAACATACACCAAAAACTCGAAATTTACTCCACCAGTGTTCCTAATCACTCGATATCTTTCATTGGCGATGACACTATAATTCACCAGCATATTCCAGAAAAGGCTGAAATGCAACAGTGTGGACTGTCACCTCATCCTATACTGATATAGCCTAAACATTTATTAGCTTTCATATCTACTTATATACATCGTTGAAAATGTATTCTTCTTAACCCGTCGAAGACACGATGGCGCACTTCGTTTCTGTTTCCTGGATATCATTAGACGATTTTATCCAGATTAGGATGGGTATATGGAAGTCAGAGGGTTAATATCGATTGCCTTTACCCTTTTGATTCCCACAGATTCTTTCTAAGCTGCATAATATCGTCTAATAATAGCCAGAACAAACTGTCATAATGCGTCATAATCTTCAAAGGGTAAATAATCATTCTGAGTTAGTCCACTGAAGGAAATAATCCTCTCCTAAACGATTCCACAATCATTGTTCAGACTGTTCCAACTCACTCCAGTAAACTTTGGATCTCCTCTCTCTGTTTAGTTCTCTGTCCGCCCCCTTGTTCTACTTCCATCTCTAAGATCCAATATATCACTCTTGTAGTCCATTTGTTATCATTACCTCAAAATGTATAGCCTACCCAAGACCAGTTTTTATAGCACCGAAAATTACTTTTAGCTTTGTTTGTTCTCTTATTCAAGGCGTTCTTTTCTTGTTTCTCACTGACATGCCTAACATCATGCTCTCCATTCCCCCGTCAATACTAATATGTTTACTTGCAAACTAACATAATATTTTTTTCTTCAAGGAAATAGTTACCTAGCTTTTCAAAATAGGGCTTTGTTTGCCACATGCACTTCACTCCATGCCTATCCTTCCCGTGACTTCTCTATTGTGATGTGAGTTTAACTCTACATCCTATCGGATTTACGTTAATGTCAAATGAGAGAGAGAGAGAGAGAGATAGTGAGTAGAGGCAGAATTGTGGCTGAGAATAATTGTGAAGGACTGAGATCGTAATGTTAGGAGACTGAGGAGTAGACTTTTATTGAAGATAGGAAAGGAATAAACATGGAGGGAAAGACATCAACTATCTCTCTCTCTGTCTCTCTCTCTCTCAAGAGAGCAAACTTCCGTAAACTTAGAGCAATACTCAAGGAAATCGACTGGAGTTCTATGATTAACAATGATGATCTAAACCAATCATGGAGATTTTTCACCTCCCCCTATTCGAATGCAGTACATGAGTGTATACCATTAACCCTTTGGGTACCAGCGATGTGTGTACTATTTCATTCTAGCAATATTTAGACGATATTATGCAGCTTAGGAAGGATCTATGGTAGTTACAAGGGTTGGTTGTGATACTTTGAAACCTTATTATTGCTAGAGGTCCTTCCTTAGCTGAATAAAATCGTCTAATAGTTCCCGGAATAGGATGAAATGGACGTCGCTGGTACTGAACGGGCTAAAGAACCGAAGATCAGTACATAATAATAGGCCTAAGTGGTGGATTAAAGCCATTGCGGATTGTCTGCTTGCTAAAAAGAATGCTCATGATAAATTAAACATTTCTGACACCCATTAACCCGTGGAGCCCCGGCTAGTTTTGTAATGTTTGCGCACCAGAACCCGGCCGGTTTTCAAAAAATGGTTTTATTCCAGAAACAATAGCGAATGGGTTAGGAATGAAGGAAAAACCACGAAAAACCGCTCAAAAAGCTTTAAAAATGGTCCTACAGAGCCCCCGAAAACGGATTTTACAAGAGTAAAAAATTGAAGGCAATTATCCCAAAAAAACGGGTTATTGCGCGCTCGCGCGCACGCACGTGGTCTTTGAGAGTTTTCAACCATCGGCACGGTTGCGTGGGATACGTACACAGTTCCCATACAAATCTGAGCCCTCTTGAGTGGCTACACCTGAGGTTACGGTCGGCGCAATTAGGGTGACGCGTCAGGCGCGTCTCTGGGGCTGTGCGTTACATACATCGCCGACGCGTCAGACGCGTCGCTGGGGCTGTACGGGTTAAAATAAAGTTATATTCTGTATGTACAGTAGATATTAGACGCAAAGCCAACAAGTTAATCACACAAAGTAAAACACGCTAGAATTACATGTTGCAAATCAAAGTAGGGTAAACCCGAAATAACTGCACAGTTACATCAGGAAGAAGAAAGTAGTGACTTCAACGATTGGACCGTTAGTCGATGAGAAAGGAGATTACACTAAAGATGAAGCAAAATGTGTAACGTTCTTACCACCTTCTTTGCATCAGATTTTACAACAGAAAACCTTAATAATATCCCTACAGCATCGTCGGTTCAGATAGATAATTCTGACGTTCTAAGCAGTATCAGCATTACAGAGAGAGAAGTTTTGAAATGTTTAGATAAACTCAAGTTAAATAAATCGTCTGGATCTGATAGGATCTCTCCTAGAGTTCTAAAGGAAGCTAAGTAAGAGCTCTCCAAACCACTGACATTGCTCTTCAATAAATCCTTACAGTCTGGGACTATGCCTGATCAGCGGAAGCTCGCCAACGTAACTCCGATATTTAAAAAAAGGCAGCAAATCCTTACCTAGTAACTATCGTTTCATTAGCTTAACCTCAGTTGTACGTAAAATGCTAGAAACACTCATAAGAGACTAACTAGTAAATCACTTAGAGGAAAGCAACATACTTAAAGACTCTCAACAAGGTTTTCGTAATAAACGCTCCTGCTTAACAAACCTCTTAGACTTCTTCCACGATATCCTCAACCTATATGATGAGAGTAAAAGTGTAAGTATTATATACATTGATTTTCAAAAGGCCTTTGACAAAGTTCCCCACAAACGTTTTTTTAATAAAACTAAAAGCGCATGGAATACAAGATGATGTGTTGAAATGGATAGAAAATTGGCTCAGTGACAGAAAGCAAAGAGTAGTCATGAACGGTACAGCATCCAAATGGATCAATGCAAGTAACGGGGTACCCTAGGGATCAGTACTGGGGCCAGTTCTCTTTCTAGTTTACATTAACGACATAGATGAGGGTCTCACCTTTACAATCTCGAAGTTTGCTCACGATAACAAATTGCAAATAGCGTACTCTCAAATGAACATGTTGAAGATATGCAACATAATATAGATAAGTTGTTACATTGGGCTCAAATTTGGCAAATGTGTATCAACGCGGATACATGTAAAGTACTGCATATCGGAAACCGAAATGAGAAAGCAAACTATTCAATGAATGGCACCCAGCTTAAGAGTGTAGACAGAGAAACTTATTTGGGAGCAACAATATCGAGTAACCTATAACCGTACACAGCTGCATGCACGACCTCCCGAAATCCATCCTTCCGAATCCTCCCTTCCTCGCGAGGACAGAGTCCACCTGGCCAGGCTGAGATGCGGACACCATCCAGCTCTCCTGAGCTATCAGAAGAGACTGGATGACTCCGTTGTCGACGCCTGCCCGGGATGTAACACAGCACCCCATACCATTAAACACATCATAGAAGACTGCATTTCACACAACCACTTACGCCAACAACACAATCTACACTCAATGAGAGCTCTGTGGGAAAGCCCGATCGTGGCCATGGCCTTTCTCAGGGACTCGGGGCTGTTCGGCCAGGCAGCTTAGGGAACAACAACAACAACAACAACCTATAACCGACTCAACAATGTTCAGAAGTTGTTACGAAGGGAAACAAAATAATTGGCTTTATAGACAGGTCATTTGAGCATATATTCCAAGATGTAGTCCTAACTCTTTACAATTCCTTAGTCCGCCCTCTCCTGGAATATTGCGTTCAATCCTGGTGCCCTTACTAACAAACGTATATAGACAAGCTAGAACGAGTTCAACATAGAGTTACCAAAATGATACCTTGCCTAAAGAGCAAACCATATGAGGAGCGTCGTAGAGAATTCAATGTATTTCTTTTAACCCAGCGAAGATTAAGAGGCGACTTAATTAAAGTGTTCAAAATCATCAAAGGCATCGACAATATGAACTGTAATAAATATTTCACTATTGACCATTCAAATTACACGCGGGGGGAACGGTTGCAAAATTATCTCTTCTTCAATCGAGTTGTTAACTTGTGGAATTGGCTTCCCCGAGATGTTATAGACTGTAGCACCGTTGATTCTTTTAAACTTCGCCTAGACAAACACCTTGCCTTAAATCCACGACTGACTGCATTTATAAATGAATATTTGTTTTCCTCTGTTATATTACTAACAATTGTCCCCTACTAGCATCTATCCTAATCCTGCCACACACATTTGTCCCAGGGTAATCTTCCCTTTCCACTTCTCCCTTACCCACTCTAAACTACTGTTTGGACTACCTTTGGACACTTGACCATCAGTGTTTAGGAGGGCAAGCTGCCTTGAGGGGTCGCTGGACTTGTTGTTGCTTGATTTCCTTTGTACTCCTTTGTACTCTCTTTCTCTCTCTCTCGTGAACTATTTACTTCTCCTCCATTACTCACTGGGTGGGCCTCCTTCAGGGACTCCCAGACCAATTGCTAGTCCAACAATGCCTCAACCTCTCCCGGCCGCCCCGCTTCACTTCATCAACCTGCTTCCTCTCCTCCTAAGCCTACTCCTACTTTGATTACTCTTCCATAACCTCTCCTTCCTGTCCACCGATTCTTAGTCAACATACTCTTTCTTCTTCAAAACCTGCTACTCCTCGACTTACTTCCTCTGCTATGTACCCCGCCTCCTCCTCCATAACTTACCCTTCCTGTCCGATTATTATTCAACTTTCTTCTTCCAAGCCTGTTACTTCAAGACTTACTGTTTCCACTCCCCCGCCTCCTCCTCTCTATCCTGTTCTTCTCTATCTAAAATTCCACTTGCATCCCGGCCACTTCCAGGTCTTACTCAAATTGGTGTAGATTATACGATGTGAGAAAGAATCTGATGGTCTTAGTGCACCAGGATAACGAGGAATGACACAAACCAACGCTTGGGATTCGGCTAAACAGGCACCCAGAAGACTGTTGTTAGAATGGGGCTTGTAACGCAGAGATTCACATAAATAAATACACTGGTCACACAATTTTCGCGATACCAGCAAGATGGCAAGGTTTTATTTCTAGTACAGAGAGAGAGAGAGAGAGAGAGAAAGAGAGCCTGCAACTTAGGGGGGACTGGCCTTCGGCCAAGGCATTTTTCTACGGAACAATGCACATATGTATCTCAATGAGGTACAAATTTAAGCTTGATATAGGTATTGGAAGGAAATAAAAATAATATTAATAATAATTTACAAATATATAAATATAAATATATACATATACAAATATATAAAAAACGCTGTTTGATACTGTCTAGAAATGTTGAAGCTAACTCTGACCCAACTTAATTAATTCCCCTATTAAGGTTTTACCTCATGTTTGTATTTCGGAGATTCCTATAATTAGCTCAAGGGCTTTGAGTATTTCAGAATTTGTGAACACGACTGTACATTATATTATACACAAGTACCCAATGTATTTAAACTAATCTTCAGCACAACATAAACACTATTATTGTTAGTAAATAGAATAGTCTCTCTCTCTCTCTCTCTCTCTCTCTCTCTCTCTCTCTCTCTTTCTCCTACATTAACCCAGCGACAGCATTTCATAATATTTTGAACTATGTGACTGAAAATTTATAGGAGATAAAGATGAAGGTGATGGTGAGGATCATCAATCATATTTCACCTGATTAATCTCCGGCCTCTCTGTCTCATAGTTCACTAATGCAGCCCGCTGGATCTGTGCATGATTGATGGGAAAATTTAAGGTGTTTTATATTATGCAAGGAGTTGTTTTAATGAGTAACAATTTATCATTACAGTTTACCAGGCACTAATGCAACATTAAAAAAAATGCATTCACAAAGATTAAATATACATGATTATTGAATGTATGTAAGTACAGTATGTATGTATTCCACGAATTATTATGAGTGGGCTAGATACTATGGTATCTGAGTGTATATCTATACTTTTTTTGTGTGAGTGTGTGTGTGTTTTCAGCTGACGGTATTTTTTCTTCTTCTATATGAGTGAGGGAGACACAAGGCAGAACTGCCTGTATCGAGTGCCTCCCCCTCAGAGTGACCGGGCCAAAATCAAGGGACGTTCGAGCCAAAATGCCTGGACACACAGAGTTTGAAGCGATTTAAGTCATAGGAAGAGGGAAAGACTGATTCTGGGAGAGAGCTCCAGAGCTCAGCAGTTGAATAGAAGAAAGTCTGTGAATAACGATTCACTCTTGGGTTGGAGAGTTGCACAGAGTAGGGTGGGATTGTGTTGCAAGACGGGTACTACGTACCCTACGTAGAGGAGGTGGTATACAGTGGGAAAGCTCTGAGGAACATTGATTATTGTAGTAGCATTAGAATAGCCAGAGAGATGCAACATTGTGGCGAATAGAGAGAGATTGCAGATAGTTGGTGATTGGATGGGAGTTAATGATACGAAAGGCTTTCCTTTCTACTTTGTCTAGGAGTGCGGTGTGAGAGGATCCTCCCCACACATGTGAACAATACTCAATACAAGGACGCACTGTGTCCCTGTACAGAGCAAGAAGCTGTGCAGGAGTAAAGAACCCCTTGAGGTAGTTTAGTACACCCAGCTTCTGGGAGCCTGCCTTAGCAAGACTGGTAATATGGTCCTTCCAAGTGAGAGCAGAAGAAAAGGAGACACCGAAAATATTGAGAAAGGATAATAGATTGATTTTTGTATTGTTGAAGTGTAAGGGATAGTCCTCTGGCAGTTCAGGATGGGTAGTAAGGTGAATACATTGGGTTTTGGAAGCATTAGAGGCAACAAAGTTTTCTCTGCCCAAATAATTGGAAATAGTAGTTAGATCAGAAGATAAGTGTTGCATGGCTTCATTACGT
>CM064533.1:50825976-50860801 GCA_032716605.1 Paralithodes platypus | reverse complement strand
AAATACTTTTCCCCCGCTTTTGATAAAGAATCATTATCTATCTATCTATTTGCCTGACTGGCCGTGATCCGCCGAAGGGGTGGCACCATGAACGAACGACCCGCCCCCATGCACCTCTTTCCCCAGTCAGTCGACGCCCCTCCCCCCAACCAGCACGTCCTTCGTTTTCATGTACTTCCTCACGTCATCCTTCCACGACCTCTCATTCGGTCGACCTCTCCCCGCTCTGTCCCTCCACCTCGCTCTCGTACACCCCCTTAGTCATTCTGCGACTCGCGCTTTCCATACGTTCCATATGGCCGAAAACAATCTCATATTGTTCCTTTTCACGGACTTTCCAGCACATCTACCTCCGCACCACACCCTCCTTCGTACTCTCCACTCCTCATTAGTCTGTGCTAAGGTCCCTCCGATGTAACTCCGCACTAGCACTCCTTAACTATTCCATTTCCACTGCCTCACTCTTGGTCTTAGTCTCATCAACCAACTTCCATAGCTTCGCTTCCGTAAGTCAGTGTCGTGATTACCACACTGTCATGCAAGGACTTCTTCACTTCCATACTGACCACTCCTATTTCTTGTTACTGACTCTGCTTTTTTAGTCGTTCCTACAAACCCTCTTCGCCCCTTTTGCCCCCTCGGGCCCGCACTTCTTCATCCATAGTCCCCATCTTTACTCAACACAACTGCCCAGATCTTTAACCCTCCAGCCCCGGCTACGCATTACATAAATATTCCCCGAAACCCGGGTGTTTTGGGCGAAAAAAACTTCTAGGCTAGTCTACCGTCATATTTGTTTATTTCTTACTGCTTTCCTCCCCGCATTCCCCCACGCATAACCCCAAGCTTAGCTGTTATTATTTAACCTGTAGAATGGCGTTTACGTAGCACTCTCTAAGTCACACTGGTTGAGTTTTTGTGATGATGATGATTTCATTTGAGATTAAACTTTATGTCAAAAACCGGCCACTTTACACGTACTTTTCGATACTTAACAACAACACCATGCACCAGACTACCAAGTCGAACTCTCCTCCTTCTTGTGGCCGTATATGCGCTGGTGGTCGTTCCATCCGGCTGTTGTGTTACATGCTTCGTACCGACGCCTCGCACACGAATCTCACAGCCTTTCACCCACCTGGGCATTCAAGAGCCCCTTCCCGGTACCTTTTACTGCTTTTTTCTGGTCGTGAGTCAAGAGCCCTTCCGTGGTGTAGTGGGTTACAAAGAGTTGCACGTATCTCCATAGCCTGAACCGTTCATCTTCACCCTCCACACTCTGTGACTTCAACCCGCTTTCGCACTTTTCATACCCTTGCTCGTTCCCCCGCATTTACCGTTCAAATTCCCTTTTTCATTCTCACCCTGTTTCCAAACTTATGTACCAGACCCTGGCACTCCCATTCATTAGCACTTAGGGCAGAACTGTAATCATCCCGCAAACAGCAGTATGGTTAGGCTTCCACTCAATTCCCTCCCTTTTCAGCGATACACCACCATCCTCTGCTCTTGCTGGTATTGTCTGTTTCATGACTCCATCCTATAATACAGTAAACAACCACTGTGACATCCCACACCCCTGTTTCAAACCAACAGGTCATGTCAAAGAACTCGCTCTGCTCACGTCTCCACACGTACTGCGCGCTTTGGCAGCCTCATACCGGCTCTTCGCCTTCCCTATAGCTTTGCATCAACTTGCCCTCTACTCCGTATAGTCTAAGTACTTTCCACAAACCTTCTCTAGTCCCCTCTGTCCCAGGCCTTCTCCAAGTCCCTACAGACAACATCACACCTATTTGTTTCTTCTCCAGATACTTCTCCACAACACAAGCATGGTAAAAATCTGATCTGAGCACATCCCTTTCCCTTCCTAAAAACCTCCCTGCTCATCTCCTATTTACCCTTTTCTCCCGTTCTCACTCTCACTCTCTCACTCACTACCCTACTGTATACGCTTCCCTACTAGTGACTCCTTAGCAGACATATTCCGCGGTGGTTATGCCACACACGGTCCTTCTTTCCCCCTTTTCCCTTATATAGGGGGACTATTCTGCAAGTCTTCTATTCTCCTATTGTAAAATGTAATAATTTCCTTTCATATGTGTTGATACATCACTACAATTGGATCCCTGGCATTGGTGCTAACACCATTACCATCATATTGCACCCTCTTGAATAAGTCTGTGGTTTTATCACAGTACTTTGGCACTCTTCATTTGAGATTAACAATTCCATGGAACTTTTGCCTTAATGCTATTAGCTAGTTTCTGTTATTTCCCGGCCTTATTAATTTTTGCTTGTTAATTCTATAGGTATGTGGTCGTCATCCTTAATGTCGTATCTTCTGGCCTTTTCTGAGATAGAGTCCTGAAAGGTCAGGAGGCTAGAGATTGCACTGCGGTCAAGCCACGACCTGGTCTCCCATGCTTCACTAACATATGTATAGCTATTTTTTCTGGAAGCAGGTTTTTTGTGAGGACAAAAGTAAACCTTGCTCCTCACAAACCGTTAAGATATGTTTGCACACATGGAACATCCATACTTTAGCTTAAATCGCATAAATCGGTTACAGCGTCTTATCCTATTTTTATGAGGGTTTGGACTCCGAGAATGATTATTATAGCTTTAACCCACCCATTTTAATGGATGGACAAGTTATTCATGCATTATTTTCCATAGGGCAAATAATAATAAACAATTTGTGTTTGTTCCATGTCCGAAGTTAAAACATTTTTTTTTGTGGAAACACACTTTAGTTCATAAATGATTAATGTTACTAGCTAGAGCTTTATACGGAAGTGTAAACGAAATTTCGCTTTGGTACTGTTGTCCTTGGTAATTTGGTACTACAAACTTATATCAGTCACATCATTCATACACACAAATTGCGGGTATGGATGTTAGTTACAGGCGTCCGGGTTTTGGTAACCACTAACGGGTACATACAACATAAATCATCAATAAATACTTATAAAAAACAGTACATTATAAAATCTATATTACTATAGGTTAGGTTACGGTTTTTCTAGGTTATGGATGTTTGTTTTTAGTTGGGTAATAATCGTATTTTTTTTGTTGTCATCCACCTCCCCAAGGGCAGT
Organism: Paralithodes platypus; assembly: GCA_032716605.1. Classification (NCBI taxonomy): domain Eukaryota; kingdom Metazoa; phylum Arthropoda; class Malacostraca; order Decapoda; family Lithodidae; genus Paralithodes; species Paralithodes platypus. Next base: position 50,857,700 of record CM064533.1, on the reverse strand, counting down.
GCAAAATAGCACGTCCCCCCGGAACATGATGTGATTTCACGCTGTCCCCTCCCCTCGCGTTAGTGCAAACAAGACTGGCTGGTACACCCGGTACACTACATTCTTGCACCAAATTTCTAGAAATTCGTGGGGTGCTAGAAAATTTGCCGCAGGGGATAGCAGAAAAATGTAAAAATTTTCGTCATATATATAATTGTTTTTTTTTTTTACATATACTTCATGTCAAAAACAACGGACTCTGAAGGGGGGCCACCTATAAGGGACAACACAACCCAGTTCATGAATCAAAGACTAGTAGACACCTCGATTTTCCGGCATTCAGGCATCCGGTTAGCTTCAAAACAACCGAGGGTTTAGAAATTTTTAAAATTAGACACCTCTTAACTTAACCGAGCGGGCCCTATTGGGGGCGGTTTATTTATGTTGTAGCCTCCCAGCGGGGGTTGTTTTTGTTTTAGCCAAAATAGGGCTGTGTTACGTGATTCATTTTTCATGCCTAAATAAGACCCAGAACGTTTAAAACAAGTATCTATCCCTGAAAGGGCATAAACAGAGCTTTCGGAATGACAACCATAAACGATCCTTGGTATGATGAGATTAGTTTTTCCCCTTGCTTTCAATAACCGTGCGAACACGCGATGTGCAAAAAGCAGGTAATTCGGTACTTTGCGGTACATGATGGAGTAAGTATCGAGTGAGAGAGGGAGGAGGGAGCTGAGAGTTGGGTCAGTAGGTACTCCGCGGAGGACTGGAGCAGTCATACGCTCGCTAGTCTCCTGCCACCACTTGTCTCTCTCTCTCAGCACATTACGTTCTGAAATTTGCCACTCGAGTTATGTCGAGCGCCGCACATAGTCCAGCTTTATTTAACTCGACTTATGTTGCTCGCCGCTAATTAAGGGTTAAGAAAAAAAAAAAAAAAATATGTTTTGTCTTACCAGCATAATTTCATCATGACAAATAAAATACATATAATATTAGGAAAAAAGAAATATCCAAACGAATGGATAGAGTGGAGGATGTAACGCATCCACCTCCTACAACTGTGAATGAGTGGCAAGCATCCACCCCTTGTTGCCTCTCCCAAAGCATCAACCTCATAACTAAGTTTTAGATATTAATGAGAATTAAACCTAAGACAAACTAAAAAGAACAAAACAGTTTGATATTAGTGTTTCGTTTTGTACTGTCAAAACTTTGAATGCGCCGCGAAACTCCCTCCCAATAAGGCCTAGCCTTCGCATACGATGATAAGCATTACAACAGCTGGACGCCTTTTCCAACTTCTACTGTACTTATAAATTGGCGAGTTGAGAACATTACTATAAAATTCTTACAGTTTCTTACAGTAGATCCTCTGGAAAAAGGCAAACTAGGCCTGTGTATCCAGCTCAGTACCAGTACTTGCACTGCTGCGGTGGTTCACGGTGTTGGCGGCGGCGGTAGCAGACGCAACATTTTTACTATTCTGTATTTTTGTTTTATAATCAAACTTCAAATCTTGTCTTCCCCATGCTTTATCAAGATTACTTTCAAACTCCCTTTTTGATTTGAATCGACTACATACTGGGGCAGAGCGTGCCACTCGCTTACCACTCTCTCTACAAATGAGTTCTTTGCCTTCTCAAGCCTATTTCTTTCTTTGTAAATTTTCTTAGATTGTCCTCTCGTTCTTGTTCCTCCCGCATCAAGAAGAGACCTTCACACACATCCTCATCATACATTCCTGACACTATCTTAAAAGTCTCTATCATATCCCCTCTCTTTCTCCTATATGCCAGTGTCGGAAGCCCCAGTGTCCTCAACCTCTGCTCATAGCCCGCGTTCTTCAACGTTGGTACCAGCTTGCTAGCTCTCCTCTGCACTTTCTCCACTGCTTCTATATCCTTTACCATATATGGAGCCCACACCTGGTTGCATATTCCAGGTGCGGCCTCACCAGCGCTGTATAGAGATTCCTGAATATTTTTTCGTCAAGTGACACAAATGTCCTCCTTATCAGCCCTACAATTCTATTGGCTTTGTTTATCTTTTCCGCTAAATGTTCTGAGAAATTTAATTTATTGTCTATCACTACTCCTATATCCTTTTCTGCATTCACTTCCTCCATCGCTTCATACATACTTTATCCTACCTTGTCTATCTTGCTTGTCCCAATCCGCATGTACTTGCATTTTTTTGGATGAAAAGGCATTAACCAATGCTCAGACCATCCCTTCATGCCCTCCAAATCTCCTTGAAGCAACCCACATCTTCCTTACTCCTCACTCTTCTATACAGCTTAGTGTCATCCGCATACAGGTATACCTCACTTCCATTAGTTATAACTTCAGGTAAGTCGTTGATAAATATAACGAACAGCAGTGGTCCCAACACAGATCCCTGAGGTACCCCACTTGTAATTTCCCTCCAACCCGAGCCTATTCCATTCACCAGTACCCTCTGTCTCCGATCTTTCAGGAAGGCTTCTATCCATTTCACACATTTCTCCCCTATATTATAGCTTCTAACTTTCTCTATTTACCTTTTATGTGGGACCTTATCGAAGGCCTTCATAAAATCGCAATATACCACGTATATTACATCACCATCTTCTAGAATTTGCATCCAATCATCTACCACCTTAATTAGCTGTAGTACCGTCGACCTCCCCGGCAAGAATCCGAACTGTCTCCCACTGAAAAGTTGGATTTACTTCATATGCATTATTCCTTCTCTAATTACCGTTTCCATTAGTTTACACACAACACTTGTCAAACTGACTGGTCTATAATTCCCTGGGTCATTTCTCTTTCCCTTATTAAATATAGCTGTTATGTTCGCCTCTCTCCAGTCCATCGGGATTTGTCCTGTATTAAACGATACCTCAAATAACATTTTTAACGGCTCTAACATCTCACCTCCTTCCTTTATGATTCTTGGGTGTATCCCATCCAGTCCCGGGACTTACTTCTGTTTTCATTTTTTCTATAGCCCTTCTTATTCTAGCATGGGAAAACTCTATTAGTTCTAATGCCAGTGCCTGTTTGATGGGAATAGTAGGCACTGCATCATCCGACTCCACTGGTAGACTCCCCCCCCCAAGTATTACCCCACCACCTCCACTTTCTCCTTATCAGTCTCCGCTCTACTCCCATCATCAACCCCCCTACCAGCTCTGGGATCCTACTCTTCTTGTTAACTTTTCCTGAATGTACTTCCAGAATATTTTTGGATTATCCTTCACATTTCTAGCAATCTCTCTCTCCCTTTCCTTCACCCCCCTCCTTGTCTCCCACCTTATTTTATTGTTTATTTGTCTGCGTTCCAGATCCACTTATTTAGCTTCTATACTAGACCCCCTGTTCTTTTTTAACAATCTTAGTCTTTCCCACAATCGTTTCTTTCTTCTAATCAATGTCCAAAGCTTTCTTTTAATTGGCAATTCTGGGTTCGTTCTTTTCCTCAATTTTATTTTATCCTTATATTCCCTTACTGGTACACTTTTGGATACAGCATTCTCCAGTTTGACTCTAATTTTTCTCCACATTCCTGCAGCGTCTTCACCATTCAAGTATTCCCCCCAGTCAATGTCCAAACACCGTCTCAGCAGCTCATAATCTGCTCTATCATATATGTATAATTTTTCTATTGCTTCTATTATCCCTCTGTTTTAATATTGCAACTAAAGCTTATACAGGCATGGTCACTACGACCTATAGGGCTATCCACATTGACATGTTCCACTATATCCTCCTCATTGCTAAAAATCAAAGCAAGTACACTCCCCTGCGTCCCATCTCTATATCTTGTCATCTCTGTAATATGTTGTGTTAAAAAACAATCTCTCACTTTCTCTATAAACTTGTTTTCCAGGCTACCCTGTCCCGCTGGAGTAGTACAATTTGCCCAGTTGATCCTTGGCAAATTGAAATCTCCAATCAAAATTTTATATTTGTTCTCTCTATTATCTATTTCCTCCATTGCTTTCAATAGGTTATCATCCTCTTCCCTACTATTATTTGGGCTTCTGTATATAGAGGCAATTAGAATTGATCCTCTTGCACATTTTACTTCAATACACAAATACTCACAATACTGCTGTCTCATATCCACCTCATTAACCTTGAGCTCTTTTCTTACATAAATAAACAGTCCTCTTCCTGTAAAGTCAGTGAAAATAGGCTAGCCTAAAAACAGACCTCGGATGCGGAAATACCCTGAGCCGAACAGGCCAAGTAGGATATCTCTATTGGTCTAACTGGTAAGGTGCCTGCCTCACACCCAAGGGTCGAGAGTTCGTGCCCCCACCAGGGCTTGATATTTTCGTGAGGCTATTTCCGCATTTAACGTAAATTTGGTATGCTGGTTAAATTGTTCAGATGGTTGAGAGTAAGATCGGAGCTCCATAAATCATCTTTCGGGTATGGTGTAAAACCGATTCCTACAGGACAAGGAAGAGGATAGGAGAGAGCAGGGAGTGTTGTGAGACTCGATTGGGTTGGGTTGTGGAGTTGCCAGCCGCCCAAGCGAGTTGCCAACTGGGCAGTTTGTAGGTGCGTGTAGCATCGCTCAGTGAAGTTGACTCACCATTCCCGTTCATCTCTCTGACGGACTCTCGGTCGATTCGGCTCAAGCTTGTTCCTCTCTGTTCGTTCCTCTCTGTTCGGAGCTTTCGCTTCCCGGTGAAGTAGTGTAAAGTCAGTGAAAATAGGCTAGCCTAAAAACAGACCTCGGATGCGGAAATACCCTGAGCCGAACAGGCCAAGTGGGATATCTCTATTGGTCTAACTGGTAAGGTGCCTGCCTCACACCCAAGGGTCGAGAGTTCGTGCCCCCACCAGGGCTTGATATTTTCGTGAGGCTATTTCCGCATTTAACGAAGTTTAGGTGTGCTGGTTAAATTGTTCAGATGGTTGAGAGTAAGATCGGAGCTCCATAAATCCTCTTTCGGGTATGGTGTAAAAAACGATTCCTACATTCCGACCTCTGCTCTAATAGCATTCCTCTCATATAACTCAAAACCCTCCAAACTATACTTCACCAGTTCCCTTTCAATTCTAGCATTTTTTGGTCTTACTTCCTGTAAGGTTATGACATCAGGTTTTTCCTCTTCCTCCTGCAACCTACATATCAGTTCTCTTTTCTTGTCCTGGGTAAACACATCCACATTACTAAACATAATCCTTAATCAATCTACCATTCCTTCAGCATTTACACCATCCCGCTCCTCCTGTCCGTACCCTACTCCCCCCTTAGCACTACTGGGTCTACCACTTTGTCTCCTGTCTCTCCCTGTGACACCTCCACCCCGTTCTCCTCCTCCGTCACAACTCCTATCACATTCTCTTCCCTCCCTGATCTCCCCCTCCCTTCTACTCTTATAAACCACTTCTTCAATTTTCCGTCCCTCACTCTCCAGTAAAAATTTCTCTTATCCTCCTCACCCAACTTTCCATTATTTTCATCAGCCTTTTCTTGTATTTCCTTCATTTTTTGTCTTTGTTCTATGCTCAAATCCTTCTATAGTCTTATATGTTTCAGTTTTTCATTTGTATTTAGCCTCCAACTAAAATTTGTCACCGTCTCTGCCACTGCCCTGGTTTTAAACTGTACCCTTATAGGTCTCATCTCTCCCCTTTTATATCTACCTATCCTACTGACCTCCTCCACCTGCCCTTCCCATCCATATCCGTCCTCATCCACACCTTTCATGACTGTTTACCTCTCCAGTATTTTAAGTGAAATATATTTTTTCCAGTTTTCATACCCATCCTCATTCTCCAGTTTCGGTGGCCACTTAGTTGAACACGCCATTGTTTTCCGAACTACGCTCTGCTACCTATGTTAATTAGCTCAATGGCCGTGTTCACCACTCACCCGTATGTACACGACTTGCTCCGTCCTGACAGCTAGCCCGCCTAATCGGTCCGGTCGTGACGTCATCTCTTACACGTCAGCATATAGTAGACCACGCAATTTGGCGGAAACTAGTTGGGCAAACTCCTGTGTCGATCGTCTGCTCACATATATAACCAGTTTGCACTCCCACACACATTAACATATTTGCCTATGTTAACACTTCACTGTCTCCATATCCCTCACTTTTCTCACTCCATTATCATTCATATGAGCCTCTATATCTCCATACATGATTACACCCCTATCCCTGTCCATGGCCTCACTCACGACACTCTCCTTGTTCTTTATGACCCCTACAACTGCACTCTCAAACCTTTTTTTGGTCATATTCATTTCTTCCTTTTGCTCTTTCGTAATATCCTCCAAATCCTTGAATTTCTGTTTACCTACCACCGTCCATGCAGTTGACTCCTTTACTTCCTTGAATCGTCCTTCGTATTCCTTCAGTTTCTTACAGTTTCTTACAGTAGATCCTCTGGAAAAAGGCAAACTATGCCTGTGTATCCAGCTCAGTACCAGTACTTGCACTGCTGCGGTCGTTCACGGTGTTGGCGGTGGCGGTAGCAGACGCAAAATTTTTACTATTCTGTATCTTTGCTTTATAATCAAACTTCAAATCTTGTCTTCCCCATGCTTTATCAAGATTACTTTCAAACTCCCTTATTGATTCGGAATCGACTACATACTGGGGCAGTGCGTTCCACTCATTTACCACTCTATCACAAAATGAGTTCTTTGCCTTCTCAAGCCTATTTCTTTCTTTGTAAATTTTCTTAGAGTGTCCTCTCGTTCTTGTTCCCTCCCGCATCAAGAAGATACCTTCACACACATCCTCATCGTACTTTCCTGACACTATCTTAAAAGTCTCTATCATATCCCTCTCTTTCTCCTATATGCCAGTGTCGGAAGCCCCAGTGTCCTCAACCTCTGCTCATAGCCCGCGTTCTTCAACGTTGGTACCAGCTTGCTAGCTCTCCTCTGCACTTTCTCCACTGCTTCTATATCCTTTACCATATATGGAGCCCACACCTGGTTTGCATATTCCAGGTGCGGCCTAACCAGCGCTGTATATAGATTCCTGAAGATTTCTTCGTCAAGTGACACAAATGTCCTCCTTATCAGCCCTACAATTCTATTGGCTTTGTTTATCTTTTCCGCTAAATGTTCTGAGAAATTTAACTTATTGTCCTATCACTACTCCTATATCCTTTTCTGCACTCACTTCCTCCATCGCTTCATACATACTGTATCCTACCTTGTCTATCTTGCTGGTCCCAATCCGCATGTACTTGCATTTTTTTGGATGAAAAGGCATTAACCAATGCTCAGACCATCCCGTCATGCCCTCCACATCTCCTTGAAGCAAACCCATATCTTCCTTACTCCTCACTCTTCTATACAGTTTAGTGTCATCCGCCTACAGGTATACCTCACTTCCATTAGTTATAACTTCAGGCAAGTCGTTGATAAATATAACGAACAGCAGTGGTCCCAACACAGATCCCTGAGGTACCCCACTTGTAATTTCCCTCCAACCCGAGCCTATTCCATTCACCAGTACCCTCTGTCTCCGATCTTTCAGGAAGGCTTCTATCCATTTCACACATTTCTCCCCTATATTATAGCTTCTAACTTTCTCTATTAACCTTTTATGTGGGACCTTATCGAAGGCCTTCATAAAATCGCAATATACCACGTCTATTACATCACCATCTTCTAGAATTTGCATCCAATCATCTACCACCTTAATTAGCTGTAGTACCGTCGACCTCCCCGGCAAGAATCCGAACTGTCTCCCACTGAAAAGTTGGTTTGACTTCATATGATCCATTATTCCTTCTCTAATTACCGTTCCATTAGTTTACACACACACTTGTCAAACTGACTGGTCTTAATTCCCTGTATCATTTCTCTTTCCCTTCTGAAGCTGCTCCTTCAATGCCATATTCTCTGCTCCCAGTTCATCTACCCTTTTCAATACCATCTCTAGGCTATCATTAACTTCCGAAATAGGCCTGCATTCACTTCCTTCGCTAGGCCTATTCCCTTCCCCACCTGTCACACCACATTACACACAGTGCCTTAACTTTCTCACCATTCCATTTCTCCGTATCACTCATCCACTTTTCCAAATCCTTCACAACAATAATAACCTCTTCTAACTTATTATCTGTGCTCTTAAACCCACGAAAACGTTGTAACTTTTCTTCCGCCTCCGTCATACCCGAAATTCCCTCCGCCATGTTTGTTTACAAACTCTACACACTCTTATTACAAAATGGTATAGTAATGTGTGTTTGTTTATTATATTAAGGCTGATAATACAGATAGCCATTAGGGGGTATTTTCTTGGGGTTTATGAGCATTTATAGGAGTAATTTTCATTCAACCGGACTTTTCAATTCACCGGAGGTTTCAAATCCCCCTGAGTGCCGGAAAATGGAGGTGTTACTGTATAAAGCGATGAATGATGACACCTGACAGGGCAAAAAAGCATGGTGATGTGAAGACGCAAGGATGTAGAAGGCTCCAAATCACCCCTCCCCCAGATATTGGAGGAGAGGCCGCAGCACTACCGACACAGGAGACAATCGGTGAGGACAATGAAAGATCACTTATTATAACCCTCTGAGCCAATATCCAGAAGCAAATATCAGTCTTCCCCGTGGGACACGGATAGCCTTTGTGAAGCCTAAGGGCTATTATACATAGCTTACTATGAAGTGCGCAGGGGGGGTAGTGGCCACCTCTCCCTGTGCGGAGGTATTTAGGCTGTTTCCTCCACTCAAATCGTCATCGTACCATAAATATCATTAATACTTATCCATATGCGCCTATTTTACGTTGATTATAAAGGTATTAACCTGTTACAGCAATAAAACAAGTGGAAACAGCATTTGGATGGTCAAAATTGGCAAGTTAGATCGGGAGTTACATAACTTAAGGCTGAGGCAGCCTGCCAGCCAGCCAGCCGTCACGACGGCTGGAGCGACACAGCCGTGTAGTTCGGGTCCACAAAGAAAATGGGCGAATTTTGGCACACTGCGCACCTGGAATATGCGAACCAGGTGTGGGCTCCATATATGGTAAAGGATATAGAAGCAGTGGAGAAAGTGCAGAGGAGAGCTAGCAAGCTAGTACCAACGTTGAAGAACGCAGGCTGTGAGCAGAGGTTGAGGACACTGGGGCTTCCGAAGTTCCGACACTGGCATATAGGAGAAAGAGAGGGGATATAGAGACTTTTAAGATAGTGTCAGGAAAGTATGATAAGGATGTGTGTGAAGGTATCTTCTTGATGCGGGAGGGAACAAGAACTAGAAGACACTCTAAGAAAATTTACAAAGAAAGAAATAGGCTTGAGAAGGCAAAGAACTCATTTTGTGATGAGTGGAACGCACTGCCCCAGTATGTAGTCGATTCCGAATCAATAAGGGAGTTTGAAAGTAATCTTAATAAAGCATGGGGAAGACAAGATTTGAAGTTTGATTATAAAGCAAAAATACAGAATAGGCCTAGTAAAAATGTTGCGTCGACTACCGCCGCCGCCAACACCGTAAACGACCGCAGCAGTGCAAGTACTGGTACTGAGCTGGATACACAGGCCTAGTTTGCCTTTTTCCAGAGGATCTACTGTAAGAATAAACAGGGAACATGAGCTGGGTTTAGACCGTCGCGGAGACAGGTTAGTTTTCGGTTAGGTTAAGTTAGGTTAGGCTAATGTTAAAACTACTAAAATGCGACAGTCCTCGGTATTAAACAACACTGTATATCAAAGAAAAAATGGTTATACTGATGTTTTGGACCGACAGTTAGCCCATCGATCTGTTTAGGCCTAATAGGTCCGGTAGAGCATATACATCATTGCTATATATGACATTAAGAGCTGAAATGTATTATAAGGGAGAAAAAAAACATAAAGGCTAAAATACATGTAGGCCTATATAGGCCTAGGCTACTGTAAAACATTAAGTTTTTCAGCCAGTACCCAACCAGCGGGGGTGTGGAGGCGGCAGCCCCCACCCATATACAGTACTAGGTTAGGTTAGGTTAGGTTGTTAAGTTAGGCTAATAGCAAAAAAAAAAAAAAAAAAAAAGAGTAACCCAACCAGCGGGGGCAGCAGCCCCCACCCATATACTAGGTTAGGTTAGGTAAGGTTGTTAGGTTAGGCTAATAGCCTAGAATATTAAAAAAAACATAAAAACAAAAAACAGTCTAACCCAACAAGCGGGGGTGTGGGGGCGGCAGCCCCCACCCATAATACTAGGATAGGTTAGGTAAGGTTGTTGGGTTAGGCTAATGTCTTCCCAAAGTTGACTATTTTTATAACATGAAATATTAGGCTACCCACTCCACCCCGTGAAATCCGAGCCAGCTTTCGTCAAAATTTGGCTCGGGTATTCACAAAATTGGGTTGTATGGGTTTGCAATTTGGGAAAACCCGAGCCAAGTTTTGATACAAAACGCTATAGTATTGTATTTTTACGCTTTAACCCTCATTTTCCTGAACTTCATAGCCCTCCTCACTAGTGGGGGGCGTGTTTTTAGATTGTTGGATAATGGGTAGGCCCTAAATACTCATTTCAGCTCCTCTTCAGTATAAAAGAACACTATCCTATATCTGAAGGAAAATTTAAAAAAACAAAAATAACTTACTGAAATCGCTGTCGGTCCAAAAGTCAGGTTTACCGAAAAAAATCAAGCACAACAAAAAATTGCTGGTTGGTGATAAATTTTGGTCAATATACAGGAGGCGCTACAATATAGGTAGCAAAATTCGGTCAATATTTACGAGTCACACCACAGCTGGAATCTCATTTCTAATGGTAGTTTTGGGTTCCTATCATTCTATGTTTCATTACTATATACTTTTTTCCACCGGAAATATTATGTTTTTTTTTTTTGTTTTTTTTATTGTTTTCTTTTTCTTTTTAGCATTAACCTAACCTAAAAACCTAACCTAACCTAACCTAAATGTATTTGGGGCTATTAGGTTAGGTTAGGTTAGGTTTTTTGGTTAGGTTAATGCTAAAAAAAAGAAAAAAAACAAAGAAAAAACAATATTTTCCGGTGGATAAAAAGTATATAGCAATGAAGCATAGAATGATAGGAACCCAAAACTACCGTTAAAAATGAGATCCCAGCTGTGGTGTGACTCGTAAATATTGACCCAAAATTCTAATGGTAGTTTTGGGTTCCTATCATCATTTCTATATACTTTTTATCCGCGGGGAAAAAAAACAAAAATCTTGGGATTTTTAATTTATTTTCTTGGGATTTTTTGTTTTGGTCATTAACCTAACCAAAAAACCTAACCTAACCTAATAGCCCCCAAATACATTTAGGTTAGGTTAGGTTAGGTTAATAAAAAAAATAAAAATAAAATCCAAGAAAAAAATAAAAAACCCAAGATTTTTTGTTTTTTTCCCGGGGATAAAAAGTATATAGAAATTAATCATAGGCCTATGATGATAGGACCAAACTACATTAGAATTTTGCTACCTATATTGTAGCGCCTCCTGTATATTGACCTAAATGGTCATCAAAATAAGTTTTTTTCAGTTTCCGCGTCTGCTGAACCATCCAAAAAACACGCTTTAAGGCGTGTTTTGAAGGGGGAGGTGGTGGGGGGTAGTGGGGGAGGGGTAGTATAACTGTAGATTTACCTAACCCCTAAGGAAACCTAAATCACTAGGCCTACTAAATAACTAGGCCTAGGCCTATCACCATTATCTCTACTACAGTAGTACTACTAGGCTATCACCTAAATCAAAATAATTAAAATTCAAACACATCTAGGCCTAAGTCGCAGTAAAATTAATATTACATGTGCCTATAGGTTATCAGCACAATAATAGGCTATGGCCTCATGTAGGCTACATGGTTACATAATACATGCAGTAGGCCTACTTAAGTATATAAGCAGAATCAGTTTACTAATGTAGTTTATATGCATTGTAATTACCTCTAAATGGATACAGGGCGTATTTTCCTTGGCAATCATTTCCATTTCACTAGCCTGTTCTAATATAAACTGGGAGTGGGAAACGTATTACGGTATACACGTGATGACACGACAGATGCTATTGATAAATCGAGGGCTCGTCTCGAGGCTCGAACAGGGTTTCCACAGCCAAATTTTATTTTACCCTAAATTTGTGCCTAAATTCCCCTAGATTGGCATGATTTACCCTAAACCAATATAAAAGAGTGAATATAATAAAACAACAATATATTGGAGTAAATATTGAAGTATATACTTTCATTATTTCTTTTATTAACCTACAATTAATTCATATAACCAAAATAAATAATCAATATGCATTGATATCGACAGAATTGTCATTGTTGCAAAAGTTTCATTTTATATAATAGGTAAAAAACTAAAAATAACTTTAACCACATTTCCATCAGGTTTTGAACATACCTAATGCAATAATATTATGTTTGTACCACTAAACATCGATTTCAGTACAAGTTGCATTACTTTTTACTGCCCTGAGATCTGAAGTCATTCTGTTATCAATGCTTAGAGTGTCTGCAGTCATGTTTTTATTACTAAGGTAGTATATCATGTGCATTAAACCACAGTGTTTCATTTTTTAGCCTGGTCCTCTGTGGAGTCTTTGTTAAATTATTAAAATGCCTGTTATGCCCTGTTTTTCTACAGGTTTAACTTGGGTAATGTGAGTTCTAAATGACTGGGTATATAATACACTGCATTTTGTGTTACCACCACTGATAAGCCATTGGGCTTTTGGCAGAAAATGCCAAAAATTATCAGTGATATCCGAGACATGTTTACATACAGTGTTCTCATCGTCCAGCATATTACTGCTTCATATTCATTAGCCAACTTAAAACATGTAAATTTAAGAAAGAACAGATAATTAAGAACACAGGAAATTAAGAAGAGGTAAAGTGTTTAACAATGTATAAAGCAAATTTAAAAGATAGTCAGAAAAGTGTAGATTAACAAGAAAAGTAGTATGACTAAGGGGAAAAAAATATAATATATACAGTATATGGAAAACATGTAAATTTATAGAATCATGCCCAATCGCTTAGGAATTGAAAACAATAAAACAAAATTAAGTACCATAATATCCTCATCATCATCAGGGGGGGTTATTTAGGGTCGCCGTTAGTTCTGTCGTTAGGAATGTGGGTCTGGGGGCGAGCTGGCCCGGGGCCAGTTTTGGAGGGGGGGTCTAAGTGGGTTTGGTCGGGGGTAGTGATAGGGGGGTTTTAAAGATGAAACGGGCAGGTCGAGTCGGGGTTGTTGTTGCGGAAGAGGTTGGTGCTGGGGAGGGGTTGAATTGTGTAGAGAGTTGTGGTCGTGAGTGGGGTTTGGGGAAGGGTGAGTAAGGCTGAAGGTTGAGAGTTTACTATGATCTGGAGGTTTGGGGTGTGGGGATTTGATAGGGAGATGGGGGGGGGCGGGGGGTCTGGGCAGGCAGGGTTGTGGTTTGAGAGGGGTTGAATTTGGACTGATTTTATTTTCGGGAGAGACATGGATGGGATTTCGAGGAGTGGTTGAAGTTGAGAGGTTGATTATGTTGTTTGGGGCGAGAGAGAGAGTATTTTGGGGTTTAGCCAAGGTGGAAAAAGTGTTGTGGTTGGATTGGGATGGGAGTGGTATTTTGTCGAGCGGGATCTTTGGGGGTGGAATTTGGGGCGGGTGGGGTAACGGTGAAGAGGGGGGTAAGATAGGGGGGAAAAAGGAGGTAGGGATTATGTACGGGGGTGATTGTTCGTTCTGAATGTGGTCGTGAGAGGTTAGGCTGGCAGGGTGGGAATTGGTGGAGGTTGAAAGTTTAGCTGGGCTCATGATGGTGGGGGACCGACTGGTGAGCAGGTGTTCGGTACGCATGAGGGGGGGGAAATCACTTTGGTGGGGGTCACGCGTGAGGGGGGGATTAACGGCGCGTGTGGGAGGATCAGAGTGGGGGGGTGTGTTGGTGGCAGTGACGGTTTGTTTAGAGGTTATCTGGGGTTGGTGGGTTTGCCTGTCATGAGGGGGTGAGTCAAGTGTGGGGTTTTGAAGTTTATTAGGGGTGTGAATTGTGGGGGGGTGGAAGGGAGCTACTGACGGAAAACTGTCACAAGGGAAATTTTGTTGGTGGGGGGATAGCTGAGCATTTCTGGGGGAAGGGGGGGAACATGGTTGGGTCCCTAGGTCGTCACGCGTGAGGGGAGGATTAACGGCGCGTGTGGGAGGATCAGAGTGGTGGGGTGTGTCGGTGGCAGTGATGGTTTGTTTAGAGATTATATGGGATTGGTGGGTTTGTCTGTCATGAGGGGGTGAGTCAAGTGTGGGGTTTTGAAGTTTATTAGGGGTGTGAATTGTGGGGGGGTGGAAGGGATCGATGCTACTGACGGAAAACTGTCACAAGGGAAATTTTGTTGGTGGGGGAATAGCTGAGCATTTCTGGGGGAAGGGGGGGAACATGGTTGGGTCCCTAGGTCGTCACGCGTGAGGGGAGGATTAACGGCGCGTGTGGGAGGGTCAGGGTGGTGAGAGGTGAGCGAGTTAGAAAACGGGATTTGTTGGGGGGACTGCGGCGGGTTGGTGGGGGAAGAGTTAGGTGTAGAACAGGGGTTATTGGTAGAGGACTGATGTATTGATTTTAACAGGACGAATTTGGGGAATTTTCTTGGTGTCAGTCTCGGTCTGGTTAAAGGTTATGTGGGACTGGGGAGGATTAGTGGGGGCAGAGTTAGGCATAGGACATGGGTTATTGGTAGAGGAGTGATGTACTGATTTGGGGTTGTTAACAGGACGAGTTTGGGGAATTTTCTTGGTGGCAGTCTCGGTCTGGTTAGAGGTTATCTGGGACTGGTGAGTTTGTTTGACATGAGAGGGCGAGTCAAGTGTGGGGTTTCGAAGTTTTCTAGGGGTGTGAATTGTGTGGGGGTGGAAGGGAGCTACTGACTGAAAACTGTCACAAGCTACTGACGGAAAACTGTCACAAGGGAAATTTTGTTGGTGGGTGAATAGCTGAACATTTCTGGGGTCATGGGGAAAATATGTTGTGGTAGGCCTACATAGGTAGGCATAGCTAGAATGCGGGGGGGGGGGGGGGGGCTGCAGAGGGTTGGTGGGGGAAGAGTTAGGTGTAGAACAGGGGTTATTGGTAGAGGACTGATGTATTGATTTGGGGTTGTTAACAGGACGAATTTTGGGAATTTTCTTGGTGGCAGTCACGGTCTGGTTAGAGGTTATCTGGGGTTGGTGGGTTTGTTTGACATGCATAGAAAAAGGATGGGGTTTATGGGGTAACACAATTGATGGAAGATGATCGTTGGTGGATGGCTGGGCAGGGGAAAATTTAGGGATGGTCAGAGAGGATAGAGGCAAGGAAGAGTGCACTGGGGTTGGACTTTCACCGGAAGTCATTTTGGAAGGGTGCACGGAGTCTTGGATAGGGGCTGAAGGGTTGGATAGGGGATTCATCGAACTGAGTAGGCATTCTTCTCTGATGGAGAGCATATGTTCTTCGAATAAGCCATACGGGTCGAGATGGGTGGTGATGTGGGGTGGGAGGATGTTTAACAATGCGGTGAATAAGAGTTCATTTTGTTGATCGTAATCTTCATAGCTATACGTGGTCCTCACGTATCTGTAGAGTTGTATGAGGCTCACATTTATATCCCCTTCATACCTGATCTCGTCGACTTTTATTATTTTGGGGGCGACAGGGGAACCCAAAAGTGGATCTAAGGTCCGGATCACGAAGGATCGAAACTGGTTCCAGGTAAACTCTGGCGTACACTGTGTCACAGTTTGGCGAATAAATTCTTTAAAGGTAGGCTGATCAACAAGTTGGGAAACGGCTGCTCTCAACTGTATAATATCCAAAATTGCAATGGCGATTTTTTCGCGGTCATTATGAAGTACCACATCGTACACTGGTTTTATTATGTCTAAGTAAGTGACAATATCATACGTGTTTACATCATACTTGGGAATGTGTGTGAGTGGCTGCAAATTTCGCGATGTTGTCATGCTTCTACTGTTCCAAACTTGCAGTGTAATGCAACCTTTTATCCGAATCAAGAACCACCGCTGCCGCCAATGTTATGCCCTGTTTTTCTACAGGTTTAACTTGGGTAATGTGAGTTCTAAATGACTGGGTATATAAGGCTGCATGCACAATACAAGATATGAGGAATAGAGAACACAAAGAAACACATGGTATCAAGTTAAACGATCACGTTTATTTATATACCACTGCAGAATACTCGTGCAAGACAATATAATAGAATCGAACAACACTAGCATAAGTGGATCTGGATGGAGCCTAGTCTCCCACTTCCAACGTTCAGGTATTAATCTTCTGATCACTGGCTTTAATTCAACAGGTTTATATACCGAAGACCATCAATGTTACTTATAGAATCATATTCACTGTTAGATTTATTACTGGTAGCTCTGGTGCACAAGTAGTAGTTCACAGACTAGATTAGACACGCGTATTTTAGAGCACGGGAATTCTAGTAACCTCAGGGGGTACTGATCTAAGTTTGATATTCTTGTCTCAGAAATACATAGAACGCAAATCAGTGGGTGAACATTCAGATATCACTAGGGTTTCCTTCTAGGTAATAATATCTGGGTATATGGTTGATTACGAGAGTTAGTATCGCCTGTTAATTATTGAACACTGATACGCTTAGCACTTCCTAATTGAATGGTTATATGAATTATACTGGGGCAAAGAGATAGCCACTTCGTAGAAATATTAATTAGTGAATCTCTAAACAGCACAGTAATATGTAGTACTGATAAAGGGAATCTTGGGTAGTATCTGATGGGTCTGGTCCTGGTTATCTTGCGTCCATGATGTTGGGGGCTAACGACTGGTTCCGCGGCCGTCCAGGGGGTCCATATGTGTGAAGTTCTCAAATACGTGGGCAGGTCCTTCTATCCAAATCTGCCACGGAGTCTGCCGGCTCTGGAATCTCAACTCCGGAACAACACAAGGGCAGAGCTAGAATTTAACTGCAGGGTAGTGACCCCTGGTTGGTGTCTAGCTTTCAACTGATTTGACTGGGGGCGGGAGCTAGATTTATAGGCTCGGTTCTGGACCCTGTAGACAGTAGGGATCTCGAGTCATATGGACTTATTTGAGCTCTCAATAGATATGGGGACTAGGTAAGATGGTATTTACTGTTGTGGCACATGGCTATAGGAAGCCTTTATATTTTCATATAACTGAGCCTTAGTAAGAGGTACTATTTTGGCTATACTGGAAGTATTTAGGGGAGAGAGACTGGATCTACTTTGCGAGGAGGATGGGGACAGCTGTGATACGAGCATCTCTCTTAGATTGTTCAATCTTCATTCTATGGTATAGCTGAGGTGCTAATTTAGTGATCAGAGTATGCAAGAAAGGTAAATGGTTTATTGTGAGTTAATAGAGGTTAGTAAAGGTGTTAGTCATGCATGGTTAGTTCATTGATAGGAAGAATTCCTGTGCTACCTGGCAATGACTCAGAAGTCAAAACAGGGGCCAGGTATACCTCCGCGGGGGTGGGGGTCTCCCTCCTCGGGTGGGCAAAAAGGGGGAGCTGGGCGCCCTCTCTCTGTGATAGTCGTCCGGCGGCTGTGGCTAGGGGCTTGCCATATCATCAGTGTTTGTAATAACCCTCTGTGTATGAGACAGATGTGGGTGTCCTTAATACCAAAACCGAAGGTGCCTTAGCTAGCTGGTTTTACTCGGCTGGTTGTTAATTGTAGGGTTTGCTGGATGTGGTGGAGACTGGGTTGCTAACTCTGCCACATTTATCTGGAAGTATGGCAATAGAAGTTAGTTACTGGCGAGGCGGCTAGCCTCGCACCGACGACCATTGGGTGCAGGGTTGTGAATGGGTTGTAAGAGAATAGATGGCATGCAAGGGGCTAGTAAAGTTCTAATGTTGTTCTGGCCTACTAAGTGAAGGTAGGCTGGATAGGAGTATATATATAAAAGGTTGGAGAGCGTTAGCAACGGGAAATTCAAGGATCTTCAAGAGGTATGAGAGAGAGGCTAGGTCGGACAAGAGTAGAGAAGCGCGGGGTCTTATAATGAGAGGGGAGGAGTTCAGGGGGGCTATAGGGGAATTTGACCCTAAGGTCTCTGGGCGTGGGGGTGGCATTAGGCCGCAGTTGATATGGGAGTTTGAAAAGGCAGTGGAGTACGTTAGCCAAATGCTACCGGGGAATGCAACTATGGGGTGGAATATAAGTCTGGAAAAGATTATAGGTTTGACTCCTGTAAGGAGATAAAGAAAACCTAATATTTAGTAGTGGCCCCGTAATCATTGACGAACATGCCTATTACATAAGGCATCCTCTTCAAACACTAATCCGCCGTAGTTTTGAATCTACCGCGCAGAGCATTTAAAAACTGAGGAGCCTTCATCATGAGCGCACGCGACCTCACTCATGGCTTCAGTCATTATGAATTGGGTTCTCACTACGAAAAAACTTCGTAAAAAATAAAAACAAAAAGAAAATAAGAATAACTATCCAATAAGCTTTCCATCATATCGTGGATGTACTTGTGTGGATTTCTGACCAGACGCTGATTCAGGCGTCATTCTTCCTTCACTGACATATCAAGTAAACCAAAATCCTTAATACATCAACGAATGGGAAGGGGACGGTCGGGAGGGCCCCAGTCGTCAATGATTACGGGGCCACTACTAAATATTAGGTTTTCTTTATCTCCTTACAGGAGTCAAACCTATAATTTATTAGTGGCCCCTCCATCATTGACGAACATGCCTGATTTCTAAGACTGGAGGGGGACATTCGTAATCATATCATAACTCTAGAAAAGCAGATAATAAAAACAACCACATAGTATTCTTACTTTGAAAATATATTTAATTAACGGCGTAGCCGAACAAATACAAGAAAAAGGGGGTTCAGGCAGGTGCGTGCTTCAAAGAAGCCTGCCTGACAAAAAATTGGTAACCCTGAAGATTCTGAACACAGATCTGTAGTTACAAAGGCACCCCACTCAACGAGTGGTGACAAAAAATAACAAGTTATAAGTTTACATGTGCACATAATAAACCCCAACATAAACTTGGAGATAAATTGCAAAGGAACTCCAATAATCTAAAACTAAATTGCTTTCGCAGCTAAACTACTCTAACAACACCGTTGTTTTGTACTTAACATTGTACTAGCACAATTTCTCACTGAGAAATTTTCATAACACATTTTAACCTTAAATTGTATCACAGCTCTCATACTCCGGCGGGGTCTAGGGTGTCCTGTGTCACTGACTGCACCCCCCCCCCCCCCCCTTTCCCATGAAAGTAAACAAAAGTGACTGCAGGGCCGCCTAGACCCTCTGCCTTAAAGCTATACATGGTAAGGAAGGTTTGTCTAGAGCAACTGACAAGTATCTAGACAGAAACGTATGATTAGACGCCCACAACTGCGTGGACGCTATGTCTTCAACTGAAAAAAATTTCAGGAAACGTAAAGAGGCTGCCCATTTGCGTAAATCGTGGGCCCGACCCACAACGCCGGGATTACTTTCTTTAATGACTTCTACCAGAAGAGAGGCTAATCGCCGTTTAAGTAAGCGTTTACCCGTACTTGCTACCCATAAAGCACCTTGGGGGTTGTGAGGAGCTACTCTCAAATATTTGGTTAGAGCTTGTAATGGACATAAATTATGATGCACCTTTCCCCTTTTTAACGCCGGCACCGTGAACTCAGAAAACACGTGTGCACTATGCTCATTCTTGGCTACAAAACCTGGGGAGGGTGCAATGGAAATACATTCATTAAGTCTACCAAACCTAAGACAATTAGGTGTGTTGCTCATCGCCGCCAGCTCAGACACTCTGTTTCCGGTGGCTAAAGCCAAAAGGAAAACCGCCTTTTTAAGATTAATGCAAAGTCTGCAGTATTTTGGTACAGACGAGAGTGAAGCAAAGACAAAGCTTTGTCCAGAGACCAAGTAGGCATGAGCTGACGGGGAGGTGGGCGGAGTTTAAAACATGCTCTCATAAAACCTGTTTCCTCCGCTACCGGTATGGAAAGACCTGTAAGGTCTAAAAAGGGCACTCTAATCGCAGTTAAGTGATTTTTTAATGTTACCACAGATAAACGTTTCTGCTCAAACAGATAATTTAAATAATTAAAAACTAATGCCACTGAGGGTACAGTTTGTTTTGTTCTAACGATCCAAGAAGTAAAGGCTTGCCAATGTGATTGATACTGTCGTTTTGTAGACTGAGTATATTGATTAAGTAATTTATTTGTCACATCTCTACCGTATGGTGCTAGCCACTTGGCCTCCTGAATGTCCATAATGCAAAAGTCAGCGAGGTCGCGAGGTTGCCAATCGCGTCTAAGTGGAAATACCCGACCGGGAGCGATACCGGGTCCGGGCACCACATTTTCAATTGCTGGTACCACAACTGCGCCGGCCACAGTGGCGCGATTAGCGAGACTAAGCCTCGATAATCTCGTAGTTTGTTCACTACGTGGCACATTAGTGACGCATCTGGCGGCGGAAACAGATAGATGGAGCTCCATCTGTTCCAGTCTGTCACTAGGGCGTCTGGCCCCCCTGCCGGCGTTTTCGCCCGGCGGGTGAGGTATAGATGGAGTTTGTGAGTCTCCTCGGACGCAAAAAGATCCACTTGTGGATGGGAGAGCTCTGCAATCATTAGGTTGAAAATTGGTTGCTTGAGCTCCCATTCTACTGTCGTGCTCTGTCGCCGGGATAGAGCGTCTGCCCAGACGTTCGCTACGCCTGGGAGATAAGAAGCGTGCAGATAAATATCTAGACTGTTGGCTAGAGCAAAAATCTCTTCTGACACGTTTAGCAACTTCCTTGACCTCGTTGACCCTTGTTTCTGAATACAGTGGACTGCATTCAGATTGTCCATTCTGAAGGCCACCGACTTGTCCCGTAACGCCGGGCCGTGAGCCTGAAGGAAATATAAGGGGACTAGTAATTCTTTGACATTGATGTGCGAGATTTCTAAGTGGGACCAAAGCCCCTGACCCTGGTGCCCCTGATTTGACTGAAATCCCCAACCTATTGTGCCTGACGCATCCGTGTCTACCCATACCGTTGGTGGAGGAGAGGTCCATGACATTATTGAGTGCAATGTTTCCCTCTTCGCCCAGACCGCTAGCAAGGTGTAGATTAATTTCGGGATGGGCCATAATTTTCCCGCCGGTAAGAGCGGGAAATATTTGTTGCCTTCCAATATTAATCGTTTTACTTTCAACCGGCCCAACTTGACAGTTAGTTGAATCCAGTTGAGAGAGCCGACCAGAGACTCCCAGACCCTCCGTGTCGTAGTCAGACTGTGAAGAAACCTGAACAGTTTCCTGCGAAACCTGTTGCGATTGTCCACACTCTGACTCAGAGTGAGAGCGGCGGTGTCCCAGACCAGCCCTATCCACTGAATTACTCGTGAGGGAACAAGGTTTGACTTTACCAGATTTACCTTGAAGCCTAGAGTTTTGACATGATTCAAAATTATATTGACATGTTTTATGCATAATTGTTGTGTCTCTGCCACCACCAGCCAGTCGTCCAGATACCACAACACTCTGATCCCTTGTTTTAACAATGGCATCAGGGCTTGCCGGACTAGTTTTGTGAATAATCGAGGTGCTAGGTTCAAACCGAACGGCATCCTCTGAAAAACAAAATTTTGGTGCCTGATCCGTAAGGCCAAAAACCTTTAAAATCTTTTGTTGACCGATACGTGCCAATAGGCGTCTGTCAGGTCTAGTGAACACATCCAACCTCCCGGCGGAAGTGTTAGCCTGATTTGGTGTACTGTTAACATTCTGAAAGATTCGTTGTGAATGTGAAGATTCAGATAAGACAGGTCTACGACCGGCCTCATCTGAACACTGTCCCTTTTGGGAACCAAAAATAGTTTGGACGTGAATACAGGGTAATTTGGGGGGACCGGGATGATGACATTCTTGGCAATCATTTCCTGGGCTAGTGACTCCACCTCTAAAGAAACAAAATTCGCCGTTGTCGGCTGACGTAATCGAGGTCGCCGGAGCCACTGCCAAGTGATACCTTTGCGTGCGACCATCCGTGCCCAAGTGTTTAACGGCCATGCTTGGTGACACGTTCGGAACGACCCAGTTAGCAGACAAGGGTTCGCCGGCTGTACTACCCTCGGTTCCTCCGGCCTTAAGGTAGGCGCCGGGAGTGAGAGAGACTTTAGTTTTTTGATGGTGGGGTTGGTGCTGGCCGCTTCGCCGGCTGGCTGGTGTTGGTCGAAGACTGGCCCTGACCTGGTTTATTTTGGCCGTGTCCTCTCTGACCTGAAAACCTATTCTGTCTATGCCTGTACTGACCCTGGGGGGAGTTGGAGGACTTAGGCGGAAGAAATGGTTTAGATCCCCCTGGCTGGGCTTTAGTAGTAGGCCTGGGTTTGGGGAAGTTAAATGCAGGTTTCTTAGAATGGGTGGGACTGTGCTTAACGGCCTGTGCCATATTGAACACCGTTCGCCATACTTCAGGGGACATTAAAGAAGGGGTAAGTACTGGTGACATCACCACCTGGTTAGCAATGCGCTCAGGTAGCTTGCGAACTAACGACATCCTAAGATCTTGTCGTGCTCGCACCGCCTCAAGCAAGGCGGTGCGTATGTCACCTAAGGATTGGATTGACGACTGAAGAATCAGTCGCCGGGATAACTCAACCGATCTTCGAGCATCCGCGTCTGCGATTGCCTGAGTAGATCGTAGTAAAGACTTAGCCACCTGCTGAGATACTATGTACTGTGAAAACAGGCGAAAAGCTTTTCCTCGTAGCCTAAATTCTCTGTCTAGGTGAGTAGGGGTAGGGGTAGTGAACGGGTCCTTCAGTTCACAAAGATTAATCTTAGGGGCAGCTAGGAATGCAAACAAAGCCGCCGGGACTCCGCCGGCAGAACCCACCGGCATGGAAAACCATGAATGTGAGTCCTGAGGGATCTGGTGGGAAGATTTAGAAGTGAAAGTGGTTGCAAAGTTTTGAGCCTCTACCTCCCAATCCACCCAAGGTCCTGGACCCAACTGTCCCACCTTCAAAACTGGATTAGCTGCGTCGTCTGTGACGGTCCGTAAATCTAGTTCAGGAGTAAGAGCTGACAGAGTCTTAATATCATTAAACCCATCCAGCTTAGACCAGTCTGAAAATAGTTTTAAAGCTGAGGCAGGGGGTAAAGCAGGCTTAGAAGCATACACAAATTAATCCTGGTGATAATAACTAGGTATAGCCTTAATGTTTACGTCCAGAACATTACCTAAGGCATCCATGGCCCTTAATTTCTTTGACTTGTTGCCCTGGATAAACCACTCACGCGGTACCGGGAGTTCCCCTGACAAGGTAGGTTGGGCAAGCTCTGGTTTAGAGGGGTTCAAAAGAACCCATGACTCGTCTGGCCCATAAAGGAGGGGCATAGCTATCTTTCTAAGAGGTGCTTTGTCTAGAGGGGGTGGATTAACATCCGTTATGACCCTGACATTTGAAGTTGTCAATGCCTCCGTGGCAGGCTTAGTGCTCCTTGCAGGTGACAGAGTAGGAGGGTTAGGAATCTTAGATAAATCAATTGACGTCATCAGAGGCCGTACCGTAGAGCTTGTCGAGGGAGCCCCCAAGTCCATTGTGGGGTTTTCTTGTTGCTGACCAAAAAATTTAGATAAAGCATGAGTAAGCAACCCATCAATTTCTTGTGCTGTAACAAACTGGTTAGATGAAGAACTTATAGGAGAATCATTATTATCTCTTGCGGCATCCAAGCCTGAGCCTGACCCTTGTCCTTCCATATCCGAAATTATTGAAACTTCGTCTTTTTCCTCCCGATCCTCCTGAGAAGACCCCGCCGAGGCAGGGGTACCTTGTTTCCAAGATAAGTCTGGGATAGAGGATGGGGTCGCCGCGTCCCTGTGGACGTCGGCTACTGTGTGACTCGTATGAGTCGGACGTGGGTGGTCAGACCGTGGTTGGGCAAACCGCCAAACACCAAGGCCCTGGCCTACGCTCTCTTGAGAGTCTGAAACATTCTCAATTATTGACCCTCCTGAACTTTCCATTTCCAGGGTTAAAATATTAATTGGCAACTCCTCTTTAGGGACAGGTGCTGCACTGGACTCAGAGGCCCTAACACAAACTTTGTCAGGTGTAGAGGTACGATGAGATGCACTAGACTTAGGGGAATGTCGAGAGGACTTCCGATGTGAATCCTTTTTTGAGGATTTATGGCTGCGGTGTGACCGCGAACTAGTCTTAGATCTGGAAGAATCTCCGCCGTGACCACTGGTGGAATCTTCCGTCTTACTCTTCTTACTCTCCGGCGAAGAGGCCCGACTAGAAGACTGTTGTCTGAGAGGTGACCTTGACCTAGATCTCGCCTGCGACGAGGAGGCGGATGCCGGGGGTGTAGGCTCTCGGGCGTTTAGTTGTAGTCGCAGACGATACAGAACCCTGACTAGTCTCCATCGGCTTAACACTCGTGACTCTAGAGGAACGTTTAGGGGGAGGGTGTTCTGACAGCAATCTATCCCAAAGTGGGACGTTGTCACATTGAAGTGACTTATGCGCGACAATGGTAGTGTAGGCCGACATTTGTTGTCGAACCTCTCTCAACGCTACCGCCGCGGTCTTATCGTTATCACAAAGGACTTTAACAGCTAATTGAGAACAAAAGGAACAATTATGCATCACCCAGAGACCCCTTGAACGGTCTAGACATTTAACACACCTTATGCAAAGGGTGTGTGCAAAAATAGGGATACCAGCACAAGTAGGGGTAATGCACAGGGCAAAAACTGGGGCCACGGTAGCCATGACAGAGACTGGTGGGTGAAAACTACCGCCGGGTCTGTATTGGTCCGCCGGAGCTCAGCTCTGGAAAAAACAAGAAAATTTCCAGGAATTAATGCTCATAAGGGTAATCCAACATGATCGCACACCAGTGTTAATAACCCGCCGGGTAACGAGATGCAAAGACACAACTAACACATCTCGCCACGCGGCGGGGTGTAAAGTCTAAACAAATCTTTTGCTAAAGAAAGTGAAGAATACCCTCTGATATAATGGTCCAGCATGGCACTTATAGTCTCTCGGAGGAGGTGACTGTCTCAAGATTCAATTTTGTAACAAAGCAACCCCCCAAAAAGACGCCGGCCCTTGAATTATTATAGTAGAATAGCCCAGGGCAGGATGATACGAGATCTAATGTTTAACGAATTGTCCCAAAAGATCGCCGTAAGATCGAAGGCGGCGATACCTGATAGTATCACTAAATTAAATAGGTTAAAATGAATTTTGTAAAATTCCTTAATTCCTCCACCTAGGAGCACCTGCCGGGTGTGAGAATCGATATATAACCTAATTGAACCTTCAATCGCCGTAAATAGTAAAGGCAGCGATACACAGAGTATCACTATAATGGATCGGTTAACTAACTGGAAGACCTAAGTCGTTCATCTCACCCTACCCAGGTGCACCCGCCGGGTGAGAAGTTTTAAAAGTTAACCCCATAAGTTCCTGTCCCCGCTTCTTTGTAAAAGATCGCCGGGGAGGAAAGCCTAAACAACAGCTAGGTTTTTTCATGTGGTTGTCGTAAAACCAGGTAGAAAAAACTCCTAAAACGTATGTCCACAAGGACGCCGTTTTATATGGATGGGTACAGCCATCCCGCTGGGAATCAAAGGAGGCCTGAAACCAGGCACCCACAGAGACGCAGTCCTGGAGAGCCACAGACACCCCACCCGCCGGGGATACAAGCCAGTGTCAACAACCACGTGTGGCCCAACACTGCTCTCGGCCAGGATTTTTTCACGGTGAAACCGAGAAAAACCCGCCGGAAGGAAACCCACCCTGAACAGATACCATCTGAACAACACACGACACGAGGATAGCCACGCACGGCTAACCCAAGGTCACAACATAATCCGTGGAATTAGCCAATACACAACTAAACCAGGAAACAATTATAGTCCGAGGAATTAGCCAATACACAACTAAAACCCGGATACACATGACACAGTAGGGCATATTTATAAATAATAAATAATAACACTAGTACATGTGGCAAAGCTACGAGCGGCTGGCTAGGCCTAGGCAGACGGCATAAAAAACAGTTGAAATATACACACACACTGGAAATATCACAACAGGAACCACCGCCAACACACCACCGAGCAATAACTTCCAACCCAGGGAAGACTGACTCGGGACCCAGAAAAAACTTCACTAAGTGAAGAAAAATACGCTGGGAACGTCAGAAAACACAGCTTACCTCATCAGAAAGATAAAAGGCAGCAATAATTAACGCGTAGTGAAAGCCGCCTGCATCACAAACTAACTCAACTGTGAAAAAGTTCACATGTCCACAACGTGACCACGAGGGTACATCCGAAATAGATGCCCCATACACTCGACCCAAAATACACTGCACTGCGGGCAACCAGCCCAGGACACTCCTGCTACGCCTATCCTAACCTTACTCGATACATCCTGGAGTAAACAAATGAGAAAAACTCACTAGGGACGCAACGAGTGCGGAACCAGCGGAGCGTGGGGAGGCACGTCCGGGCGGGCTGAGCGCAGAGCAGAGAAGGAAGAATGACGCCTGAATCAGCGTCTGGTCAGAAATCCACACAAGTACATCCACGATATGATGGAAAGCTTATTGGATAGTTATTCTTATTTTCTTTTTGTTTTTATTTTTTACGAAGTTTTTTCGTAGTGAGAACCCAATTCATAATGACTGAAGCCATGAGTGAGGTCGCGTGCGCTCATGATGAAGGCTCCTCAGTTTTTAAATGCTCTGCGCGGTAGATTCAAAACTACGGCGGATTAGTGTTTGAAGAG
The DNA here is from genome assembly GCA_032716605.1 of Paralithodes platypus. Taxonomy (NCBI): domain Eukaryota; kingdom Metazoa; phylum Arthropoda; class Malacostraca; order Decapoda; family Lithodidae; genus Paralithodes; species Paralithodes platypus. The sequence goes on along the minus strand of CM064533.1, from coordinate 50,830,942 downwards.
GATGCCTTATGTAATAGGCATGTTCGTCAATGATGGAGGGGCCACTAATAAATAGAGTTATGTGATCCGTCCGAGGGGTTATGGATACTATTAGTTGGCCCTGGGAACTGCGTTTTCTATAATATATATATATATATACCAGCAAAAGCGGCAGTTCGTAGGGGTACTTAGTTATTGTTTCGGGGTACTTATGACAGATACTGGTAACAAGGTTATCTTATACAATCTCGGTTTGGGGTAAGAGGTGTATGACACGAAGTAAATTGGCGTAGTGTGGACTGTGGATATGAAGGAGGCAAGGGGAAGACGTATGACAATTGTGGAAAAGTAAATGGAAAAAGGTGAACACAATGGCGGATAAAAATACTTAACCTAAGGATTGAATACATAGATTTATGGGGCGATGGGTCTTCATTAGTTTAGTCTGGCAAGACAAGATGTTAGCGAATGTTAATATTAATACTTAAACTAAGGATTGCATACATCGATGAACGACGACATTATAGTCGTCGTCCTAATAAGGTGATGAAACCTGGTTGATCTGTACTTGGCACAATACGACACAAGGACAGTGCCGCTATGTCGTATCAATACTGGTGGCAGTTAATATTATAGAGACACTTAGTTACTAGAGGAACAATGCAAGGGGGCGACTGAGCACGGGTTACATATATCTATACTCGTCATTTGAAATGATATACAAGGTCTAGGGACAGGCGTGGGTGTTTTAACTTCTAAGAACATCTACTTCTCGGATGTAAGAACATACATAGATATAATTATGGCTGTCTGATGTGTTGGCATTGGCTCAACGTCGGGACAGGGCATGGGTGTTTTTAATATGAATGTATATTCCTGTTCATCATCTTTGTATAGTTAAGAGGCAGGACACGAGGGGGTAGTGTATGTGAGGTGTGGAAAAATGGTCAGTTTAGAAGTGGTATATAGGTGCGACCTGGAGCTGCTTAGCCCTGCGGCTTGGGCCTGTCTGAATTGGCTGGCTCGGTCAGCTGGTCCTTTCGTTCTGTGGACCTTTCCTTTGGGTGTTTCTGTGTGGTGTTCGTTCGTGGCTTCTGTGGTGGGCTTCTCGTTCTGGGGCATTTTAATGCCCCAGAACGAGAAGCCCACCACAGAAGCCACGAGCGAACACCACACAGAAACACCCGAAAGAAAGGCCCAAAGAACGAAAGGACCAGGTGACCGAGCCAACTAGTTCAGACAGGCCGAAGCCCGCAGGGTTAAGCAGCTCCAAACCACACCTGCCTACCCCTTCTAAACACTGACCTTTCCCACACCTCGCGTATACACTACCCCTCGTGTCCTACACCTCTACCTACATGATGATGAACATAAATACACCTTAAAGTTAATACACCCATGCCCTGTCCCTAAGTTAGGATGTCAATATCAACATACCCTAAAATACCTTGTCTTGCCAGAGTAAGTTTCTGAAGACCAATCGCCCCATAAATCTATGTATGTTCCTCCCAGGTTAAAACACCCATGCCCTGTCCCTCGGTTGAGCCAATGCCAACCAGTTCAGACAGGCATAAAATCTATGTATTCAATCCTTAGGTTAGTTATCTTTATCCGCCATTGTGTTCATCTCTTCCATTTACTTTTCCACACTTGTTATACGTCCTCCAATCACCTCCTTCGTATCCACAGTCCACACTACACTATTTTGCTTCGTGTCCTACACCTCTTACCCGCCAGACTCTACCTACATGATGATGAACATGAATACACATTCATTTAATACACCCATGCCCTGTCCCTAGGTTGAGCCAATGCCAACCAGTTCAGACAGCCATAAATCTATGTATGTTCTTCCATCCGAGAAGTAATATGTTCACCCCCTTAAAATACCTTGTCTTGCCAGACTAAGTTTCTGAAGACCAACCGCCCCTATAAATCTATGTATGTTCTTCCATCCGAGAAGTAGTATGTTAAAACCCCATGTCCTAATTGATAAGAAACTATGATACCCACGGGTACACCAGTGTATATAGAACCATTGTTCCTGTAAGACCTAGCCAGCAATGACTGAAGATGTTAGCCACCATGCAGTAACTTTAATTCTTACCCCAACCAGAGATTGTTATTATACAACCCTCTGTTACCATTGTCGCGACGCATTTTCACCACGAAACAATACCGAAGTTAACCCTATGAACTGTCGTTTTCTTTGGTGTATATATCATAGAAAACGCAGTTCCCAGGAACAACTAGATCAGCAAGAAATAGCGTCAGATTAACAGTATCCATAACCATCGTATTGACGAGTAATAATACACCATGTTTTTCCCTACTTTGATCCACAGTCAAGCACACACCTACAGTTAACCTCCTCTTCCCCACAGCCCCACAGTCCACATGATTCTATCCTTTCCAGACTCATATACCACCCCGTATTGCTCATCCCCCGGTAGCATTTGGCTAACATACTTTCCCTGTCATTAACCCCCAAACTCCAATATCAACTGTAGTCTAATGCCACCCTACGCCCGGAGACCTTAGGGTCAAACTTCCACGTAGCCCCCTGAACCCTCCCCCTCTCATTAACCCCCCACGCTCCTCGACTCCTTTCCGACCTAGCCTCTCCACCATACCTCCTGAATATCCTTGATTTTTCCGTTGCTAACATTCTCCAACCTTTTATATATATACTCCTATCCAGCCTACCTTCCCTTAGTAGGACGGAACAACATTAGAACTTTACTAATCCTTTGCATGCCATCTATTCCCTCATAACCCATCCACAACCCTGTACCAAATGATCGTCAGTGCGAGGCTAGCCGCCTCGCCAGTGACTAACTTCTATTGCCATACTTCCAGATAAATGTGGCAGAGTTAGCAACCCAGTCTCCACCACATCCAGCAAACCATGCAATTAACAACCCAACCGATTAAACCAGCTAGTCAAGGCACCTTCGGTTTTGGTATTACGAACACCCACATCTGTCTCATAAACAGAGGGTTATTACAAACACTTGTGATATGGCAAGCCCCTAGCCACAGCTGCCGGACGACCATCACAGAGAGAGGGCGCGCACCTCCCCTTTTTTACCCACCCGAGGAGGGAGACCCCCACCCCTGCGGAGGTATACCTGACCCCTGTTTTGACTTCCGGGTCATTGCCAGGTAGCACAGGAATTCTTCCTATCAATGAACTAACCATGCATGACTAACCCCTTTACTAACCTCTATTAACCCACAATAACCCATTCACCTTTCTTGCATACTCGGATAATCAAATTAGCACCTCAGCTATACCATAGAATGAAGACTGAGCAATATAAGAGAGACGCTCCTATCACAGCTGTCCCAGTCCTCCTCGCAAAGTAGATCCAGTCTCCCTCCCCTCAATACTTCCAAGTATAGCCAAAATAGTACTTCTTACTAAGGCTCAGTTATATCACATTATGAAGGCTCCCTATAGCCATGTGCCACAACAGTAATCACCACCTTACCTAGTCCCCGTATCTATTGAGAGCTCAAATAATTCCATAAGACTCGAGATCCCTATGGCCTACAGGGTCCAAAACCGAGCCTATAAACCCAGCTCCAGCCCCCAGTAAAATCAGTTGAAAGATAGACACCAACCAGTGGCTGGCCCCCTTAAGTTGACCTCTAGCTCTGCCCTTGTGTTGTTCCTGAGATTTGAGTTCCAGAGCCGGCAGACTCCGTGGCAGATTTGAGATAGAAGCATCTGTCCACGTACAAGAAATCTACGTGCACCTTATAACCTTCACACACCAGTGGGTATATAAGCGTGTAGCCAGCAACGATCGCCAAGAGATCCGTCTTGAGAACTTCCTACATATGGACCCCCTGGACGGCCGCGGAACCAGTCGTTAGCCCCAACATCACGGACGCAAGATAACCAGGAACAGACCAACCAAATACTACCCAAGATTCACTTTATTAGTACTACCGTGTTACAGTACTACTTAGAGACTCACTTATTAATCTTTCTATGAAGTGGCTATATCTTTGCCCCAGTATAATTCATATACAACCATTCTATTGGGAAGTGCTAAGCGTATCAGTGTTCATTAATTAATAGGCGACATTAACTCTCGTAATTACCCCTATTAAGATATTATTACATAGAAGTAAAACCCTAGTGATATCTAACGTTCGCCCACTGATTTGTGTTCTACGTATTTCTGCTATAAGAATATAAAACTTAGATCAGTACCCCCCTGAGGTTACTAGAATTCCCGTGCTATAAAAATACGCGTGTCTAATTCTAGTCTGTGAACTACTACTTGTGCACCAGAACTGTCAGTAATAAATCTAATTAGTGAAATTGAATCTATAAGTAACATTGATGTCTTCCAGTATATAAACTTGCGAACCAAGCCAGTGATCAGAAGAGTATACCTGAACGTTGGAAGTGGGAGACTAGGGTCCATCCAGATCCACTAATGCTAGTTGTTCATTTCTATTATTTGTCTTGTACGAGTATTCATACCTTCTTATGCTTCCCATTAATCATCTTCAATAAATGTGATCGTGTGTCTTGTTACCGTGTGTTTATTTTGTGTTCTCTATTCCTCATACCTTGTATTGTGCATGCAGCCTTATATACCCAGTCAGTTAGAACTCACATTACCCAAGTTAATCCTGTAGAAAAACAGGGCATAACATTGGCGGCAGCGGTGGTTCTTGATTCGGATAAAACGTTGCATTACATTGCAAGTTTGGAACAGCCAGAACATGATAACATCATGGCGCACCGTTCTCACATTCCCATCCCACATTATGATGGAGAAACTTACGAGATCGAAATGTTCATGTACATAGTGAAACCCGTACTTGACCTAGTTTATACCACAGACGCAGAAAAGATAGCCGTGACATTAACGCACCTGGGAATAGCAGTTTCCTGGTTGCCTACCAAGTGCACCCTGCTCTCACATGGGACGAATTTCGCCCAATAGTGATAGAAGCCATTAAG
>CM064533.1:50766169-50825876 GCA_032716605.1 Paralithodes platypus | reverse complement strand
AAACAGTAAATATTCAAAACAATGTTGATAAAAAGCTGACCATTTGAATTCTAAGGTTCCTGTAGTCCAACAAATTAGTGGCCCAATCGGCAACAATTCTTACCAATTTGTAGTGCATGACGATAAACTACAGGGGGACCAGTATAAGTCAAACAGTCCACATTAGCCAAAAATTATATGAATATAGGTTGTTTCCCTTGCCCAGAAGATTCATGTAAGAACTGTTTGACATATCTACCAATAGATATCGTTTGGGGGTAAATATCTGTGTTTCAGTACTATAATGAAGATAAATTGAAAAGGTGTCTGCCAAAGCCAACATAGGCGAAAACTATGGTGGTCACTATATCTAATGTTGATTATACTGTGGTTTTTTTTTCTGTTATGTGCTCATTTTGAGGCCACTTCTATCAAGAAATGCAAATTTTTATACCTAACTGCCTCACTATATTTTGATCGTATCTGAGGAATTTACAAACCCATCTTTAATTAATAGAGTGGGACTAACCATTTGCTTTTGGGTTTGTCCTGGGTCAAATATCGAGCTGAAATGTGTCAACTAGATAGGCATGACCTTCTTGGCAAGTCTCTTTTGCATAAATATAACCTATGATCGTCTGGGATTTACAAACCCATCTTTAATAGAGTGGACTAACCATTTGCTTTTGTTATTTGTCCTGGGTCAAATATCGAGCTGAAATGTGTCAACTAGATAGGCATGACCTTCTTGGCAAGTCCTTTTGCATAAATATAACCTATTGTTAATTGGTCCTGGTTGTCACCTTTTATGGGAAGAAATACGTGTTTTAAAATTATCATACTCTACCATTTTCATAATAATATGTGTATTTATTACTGTATAGGTTCATTGGCTTACATATATATTGTAAACACAGGAACACAAAACGATGATTGTAAACAATGTGGATCACTCTGTGACAATATTATAGAATTATCGGATCACTATAGGTTTCCAACACAGTGACTTAGTGCTATCCTAGTTTGGTTGTTGCCCAGAAACAATTCAATGATACAAGGTCAACAGTACGGTAGATACATGTGTTTACCGTGAATGGCTTATGATGAAAATTGTAATTGGGTGTGCTTAGATTGTAAACCCAACGAGAGAGATAGAGAGAGCGGAGAGGAGGAGAGAGGAGGAGAGAGAGAGAGGAGAGAGTCGGAGAGAGAGGAGAGAGAGAGACGACGAGATGGGAGAGAGCGACGAGGAGAGAGAGGAGAGAGAGACTGAGGGGAGAGAGACGAGAGAGAGAGATGAGAGAGAGAGAGGCGAGAGAGAGAGAGAGAAAGAGGAGAGAGAAAAGAGAGAGGAGGAGAGAGGGAGGAGATGAGAGGAGAGGGACGAGAGAGAGGAGAGAGAGGAGGCTGGGAGAGAGCGAGAGAGAGAGAGAGAGAGAGAGAGATGATCACCCCAATTAACTTAACAAAGCCTTATTACCCAGAAACTAATGCGCTAGTTAATGAGATGGTATAATGCGCCCCAAGACCTCGGGGAAAGCCAAGAAGCGGTAGTTTTAACATAAAGTGTGTATATTTATGATTCTTGGTCCCGATATGTTAACCCAGTATGTATCAGGGACGGCTTTTTCATTATACGCGGGCAACTATTATATGATTTTATTATATGATTTTATTCAGCTTTGGAAGGAAATCTACCCATTAAAAGGATACAGACTATCGTAATTAATCCTTTAAACCAACCATGCATATAATCCTTCCAAAGTTTCATAAAATCGTCCTAAATGTAGCTGAAATCAAATAAAAAAAGACGCGTTACCGGCTTACAGAAGGGGTTAACTGTGCCTGGCCCCCCCCCCGGAGTCGGGATGTTCGTTTTAATGATATATATTAATACGTGTACATGAGTAGTAATAGTAAATATTTATATTCATACACTCGCATTCAGCAAATGAGTGACGAGCAATACATTCAATCTAATAGTTTGGAGAAGGACCATTGGACATTGCAATGGGGTGGTGGAACAATGTTTAATTACAGGAGGACGTGAATGTGTCAGGCAGAACCCAAAAGTTAGAACAACGTACTAGCATTAATTTGTTCTTGTGTTTGATGCTAGATTTAATCCTTCCGTAACGGTGACGTGTTTTTTAATTTTCTGCTAGCTATATTTAACACGGTGGCGTACAGCTTACGAAGCAGTCTGTTGGTAGTACAAAGTGTTAATTCATATAATTCGAAATCTGTTAATTGCTGGTGGTCCTTGATAAACTGAATACAATCGCCTAAAGTTGCCTGACTATATGAGAAGAATGACACCGGTACTGGACGAGTTAACCCAAACATAATGAGAAGAATGACACCGGTACTGGACGAGTTAACCCAAATATAATGAAAGAATGTCACCGGTTACTGGACGAGTTAACCCACATAATGGAGAAGAATGACACCGGTACTGGACGAGTAACCCAAACATAATGAGAAGAATGTCACTGTTACGGACGAGTTAACCCAAACATAATAGAAGAATGTCACCGTACTGGACGAGTTAACCCAAATATAATGAGAAGAATGTCACCGGTACTGGACGAGTTAACCCACATATAATGAGAAGAATCTGTTAATTGCTGGTGGTCCTTGATAAACTGAATACAATCGCCTAAAAGTTGCCTGACTATAATGAGAAGAATGACACCGGTACTGGACGAGTTAACCCAAACATAATGAGAAGAATGACACCGGTACTGGACGAGTTAACCCAAATATAATGAGAAGAATGACACCGGTACTGGACGAGTTAACCCAAACATAATGAGAAGAATGTCACCGGTACTGGACGAGTTAACCCAAACATAATGAGAAGAATGTCACCAATACTGGACGAGTTAACCCAAATATAATGAGAAGAATGTCACCGGTACTGGACGAGTTAACCCAAACATAATGAGAAGAATGTCACCGGTACTGGACGAGTTAACCCAAATATAATGAGAAGAATGTCACCGGTACTGGACGAGTTAACCCTAATATAATGAGAAGAATGTCACCGGTACTGGACGGGTTATCCCAAATATAATGAGAAGAATGTCACCGGTACTGGACGAGTTAACCCAAATATAATGAGAAGAATGTCACCGGTACTGGACGAGTTAACCCAAACATAATGAGAAGAATGTCACCGGTACTGGACGAGTTAACCCAAATATAATGAGAAGAATGTCACCGGTACTGGACGAGTTAACCCAAACATAATGAGAAGAATGTCACCGGTACTGGACGAGTTAACCCAAATATAATGAGAAGAATGTCACCGGTACTGGACGAGTTAACCCAAATATAATGAGAAGAATGTCACCGGTACTGGACGAATTAACCCAAATATAATGAGAAGAATGTCACCGGTACTGGACGAGTTAACCCAAATATAATGAGAAGAATGTCACTGGTACTGGACGAGTTAACCCAAATATAATGAGAAGAATGTCACCGGTACTGGACGAGTTAACCCAAATATAATGAGAAGAATGTCACTGGTACTGGACGAGTTAACCCAAATATAATGAGAAGAATGTCACCGGTACTGTACGAGTTAACCCAAATATAATGAGAAGAATGTCGCCGGTACTGGACGGGTTAACCCCAATATAATGAGAAGAATGTCACCGGTACTGGACGAGTTAACCCAAATATAATGAGAATAATGTCACCGGTACTGGACGAGTTAACCCAAATATAATGAGAAGAATGTCACCGGTACTGGACGGGTTAACCCAAATATAATGAGAAGAATGTCACCGGTACTGGACGAGTTAACCCAAATATAATGAGAAGAATGTCACCGGTACTGGACGAGTTAACCCAAATATAATGAGAAGAATGTCACCGGTACTGGACGAGTTAACCCAAATATAATGAAAAGAATGTCACCGGTACTGGACGGGTTAACCCAAAGTTAGAAACAACTTCCATATTATTCTTCATGGAATAAATGTTAGACTAAGTGGATTTTAATAACTTGTTTTACCTTTAATACTTTATTGATATATTGATATAACATTGACAGCTTCGTAATCACGTGGTATGGTTCCCAGTAGAAGGCACTAGTTAACACGTTCAGTACCGGTGCCGTCCGTTTAACCTTATTCTGGTTACTGTTAGACGATTATATTCAGTATCAAAAGGACATCCAGCAATTAACCTCATCAGCACGATAACGGCTTTTTTACTTTTATTCTGGCTAAAATGAAACGAGTTTACGAAATAAGAAGGACTTTGTTATTCAGTGGCTTTATTGAGATCGGCTTTACCCCTTTGAGACCCAGAGGTAGATTATTAGCAAAATGAATCGTCTAATGGTAATCAGAATATGATGGTAAGTACACCATCGTGGTGAAGGGGTTAACTGGCTTCGAACTATCTCACTTAACCCATTTTACTAACACAGATTCTTCTAAAACTGCACAAAATCCTCTAAATATAACTATGATATAATCAATAAGACGTCGCTAGCACAGAAGGGATTACATATGAAAGTTAAGGAATAGGTGCCTAGCTCGTAAATGTATCAATATTCAACTTATTCGACCTTCATAACAAATACTCTAATGATAAATTTCCCATTTCCTGTCCTGATATATTTGTCTCTGAGAAAAGGCAATTACATAACAAATATATTCGTTACGTATAACTGCATTAATGTAGTCGCCTGGTCCGGTCCGGTTATCAAATACTTTGCCGACGAATTCGGACGGCACTGTTCATTTCATTGACCCATTTCACTGTTCTTTCATTGACACACACAATTATAGGTAGTATTAGTTTCTCAATATTCCATAATACCATGTATTCTTTCAATAACTACTGCTTCGCTGCTTCTGATTCCCCAATGCTTTTAGGTGGGGTAGATGGTCGTAGTAAGCATAATTTATTCTCATCTTTGTGCAATGAGTGAAGTAAGTAAGGATTCCCGGGTGGTCTTTTACTTCAGTCAGGTTCATAATTATGTGACCAGTATATATACCACTATCTATTATTCACTATGTATTAATTATACTTTTGATAATTTGTCCCGAAACAGTTATTTTACAGGAAGCGTTCCTTACTTTGTTATCCTGGTTTATCTCTCATGTATTCCGCGTAATTACTCTGAATTCAAATAATGTAAATAAATATAACCCATTTCTCATCCATGTTAGTGACTCAACTTTCCCACGTGGTAATAACACTCAAGTTACGCGTATCACTGTGTCATAATTTACTAAACAATAAGCATTACTAGAACATATTGCCCAGTTAAAATCAATAAATACTACTATATAACGTGGCCTTGTATGGCTGAGCCAGTCAACCTTTTGCCGTCATCTGATAACAAGCGTTCAATATTGGTGGTCTCCAGAGAATGTATTTGCCCAAATTATCATAAATTAAACGTACATAATAATCGATATGTAAACTATTACTATTATATATTTACTAGTGACAGGAGATTGAAGGTGTGTTGGAATGGTTGGGTGACGGTATGTTATGTTGTTGTTGATATTATGTTATGTTGTTGTTGATATACAGTATATCGTATACCTCACAGACACCAGGTGTGTTGGAATGGTTGGGTGACGGTATGTTATGTTGTTGTTGATATACAGTATATCGTATACCTCACAGACACCAGGCGTGTTGGAATGGTTGGGTGACGGTATGTTATGTTGTTGTTGATATACAGTATATCGTATACCTCACAGACACCAGGTGTGTTGGAATGGTTGGGTGACGGTATGTTATGTTGTTGTTGATATACAGTATATCGTATACCTCACAGACACCAGGTGTGTTGGAATGGTTGGGTGACGGTATGTTATGTTGTTGTTGACATACAGTATATCGTATACCTCACAGACACCAGGTGTGTTGGAATGGTTGGGTTACGGTATGTTATGTTGTTGTTGATATACAGTATATCGTATACCTCACAGACACCAGGTGTGTTGGAATGGTTGGGTGACGGTATGTTATGTTGTTGTTGACATACAGTATATCGTATACCTCACAGACACCAGGTGTGCACTTGATCTGAAATATTAATATGACAAATCGGAACCATTTTGGTGAATGGTTGTGAGGTTAATATGTTGTAGACATTATCGTATTATATCTTTCAGTTTCTCCTTTACATAGTTCTGATCATTTTTCTTCTCCCAAGTCAACACTCTGTACCCCACGGAATTTCCCATTAATTATGTTCTTATGTTCTAATCTGATGCAACATTAGAAAGGGAAATGGTAATGGAGATGAATAATGTACAAATGGTGTATACCTAATTAACATTATCGGTGTTAAATATAGCTTAAACACCTTCCCCGATACTTTGCTTTGTTCCTTGGTATAATTTAATGATCACATGTGAAGTTATATGTACAACCAAACCTACCTTTAGAAGATTACTGTCGCTAAACACATATTATTGATCATGATCTATCATCAATCAATCAATCAATATGGGCTTGCTTCATGACGGCCAGTACCTGCAGTATAGGAACAATACATACCCAACCACCCAGGATAGCTAGGGGGTAATCTATATTACTGTGTAGGCCGTAAAAGCTTTCCATGTACGAATCTGCATGGATTATAGTAAACATTAATTATAACTAGACAAACCCGTGGCATATATGTTTAGTTACTGACCTGATAAATGATACCCCTAATTTTAGCAGGATTTGGAATGACCAGTACTGTACATGTACCTAAGCTATGCAGGCATCGTGTGCAATATACTAGCTTGTCATTTTCCCGTTTCTACATATTCGTATCACAGTTAAATTTGATCACATCGCCTATGTGATGTGTTTTATCTTTCTATTTTCATAATGTCAATAATTTTATTTGTCTCACTCACACGAGTATCATTCTTATCTCTTGTATAAATCGCAGCCCTTTCAGTACGGGTAAAGTGATTTTTATTTTTATTCTGGCTACCATTAGATGATATTACTCTCTTTAGGAATGATGTATGATAATAAGCTAATTGATGGAGATATATTTCACCTCTCTGATTACTAAACGTCCTTCCTTAGCTGCATAATATCGTGTAATTATAGCCAAATCATACGGAATAATGACGTCATCTGTATTGAATTGGTTCAGCATTCTAACATCTAAAACAAATTCTAGGAACCACTTTATAAATATCCTCCGTGTATTCTGCCCGTACGATAACACCGATCCATAAGCTCCCCTTTCAGCCTATATCCTGTTCCATATAAGTTGGCCAAAACTCTTGAACACTAAGCTCTATAACTAAACAACGACCAGGGTAATTGAGCTAATATTTCTGTCATTTAGGAAGGGTCAGCCAGGGAATAGGCGTGTAAATTTACAGCCTATTTGCTCTAGCCCTTTTTGAGTTATAGAGGTTAGGGTTCACGATGTCTGTTCTACCAATTTGGAACAGTGTATAGATACCATATTGGCGTCACCATATTCCCTTACTCTATTTATCATAGTAACTTAATTGCCAAAAAACTATGACTCATTTCATCACAAACACTCACATTTGCCAATGCATAGTGAATAACTTTAGACTAAATTGAGATAATTATATATAAATATACCAAACCACGCATAGACTACCGTAATAATAGAGGATGTGGTAGTAATCGGTAAAATAATATACGGACACACTACATGCAATGTAATTTAAATTAAATTATTCCATAGGCTAAACAAATTATATTTCAGTATACAAATGTTATTATTGTTGTTAAATTAACACTGAAGGCATTTAAGCAAAAAACCTGCAAGGACGTTCTTATAATATTGCAGTACTTGCATTCTTAAAAGTCTTCAGCCTAAATATGCAAATTCAATTCACTATAAGCACGCACGCGAGTGTGTATGTGTGTGTATGCATATTAGAATGTATACATTGGGTTTATTTATACATATAGATACATTCAGATGCAGATACGAGGCCCAAGCAAGTTCCTTTAGAGAACGCTAGATATTTTACCCCGTTCAGTACCGGCGCCGTTATGTTTACTGTATTCTGGCTACTATTAGACGATTATATTAAGTTTAAAAAAGGGCCTCCAGCATAAAACAAGCTTCGACTTATCTCATGTAACCCTTTTTACTAGGACAGATCCTTCTTAAACTACATAGAATCGTCTATATATATATACAGTAGCTAAATATATGTTTGTTTAAACGTTGCCGGTACAGAAAGGGTTAAAGACAATTATACGGAATATTTTGTTTAACTCCCTTGTTCACTACATAGGAGAGGTCTGCACAAATCACGACGTTATTTGAGCGGCCATGTCAGAGGTAGCAGTTAATCGTTTATCATTAAATGCGTTCCTGTTCAGATTATATGCAATAATCATGTATTGTCACATATTATTTCTACCAGTGTTACATCTCTCTCTCTCTCTCTCTCTCTCATTACCTCTCCTACCCAGTCTCCTTGGAATTACACTACTTCCAGCGGCTGCAGTTATCGCTCCGGATTCCCCCTCCGAGAATCACGGGTATTGCCTCTCTGGAATACACAATCTGGGACCCAGAATGGCGGACTCTCGGAAAAACAATATATAAGAAAGTTAATGGTACTTTAACGTGTATTAATTTAGAAATCCACGACAAATAGAGACCTACAAAATCAAATAATATGGAGTGGGAAATACAATAACTTAAGGAAAATCCTATTTTAATTAACACACACTGGAGATAATGAATGTTACTTGAACACTTCAAACTTACGGTTTCTGAATATCCAGATCATTGGGGGATAAACACGCAGAATGAAACCAAATAGTAAGTATATACTTTATATAAGAATATAGGAATCTTGGTTCTGGTAGAAGTAAATATATAATAATCCATTAAATATACGAACTAGTTGTTTTATCACATTTTAAATGTATTTGCCATATGAAATAAGTGGACTGTTATATTTGGATCATATTGTGATAGGTTATTCATACAGTATTTAATTACTGCCTCATTACTATAACTTACTATTTTATGTTTTGTTTGCAAATACTAGATGCTTGTTTTTAGCGTTTGAAGGATTATTACACATCAAAGACAAACAGAACATCGTGAACAACCGTTTGTCTCTCAGGTTCCTCATAGGATTAATATTATCCTCTCTATATCTAGCCATAAGACAATGAATGAAAGTGCCTTACATCGAACACCTATTTATTTATTGCAATCGTCATATGATCCTCTGCTTGTACAGATACAATGAGGAATTGGTGACATGTGTTAGAGTGAGAGGAAGAATGGTTTAAAACATATTATAAGATGTATCGTCTACATTCGTTCTAAAAGGCGTAAATTGAAGTTCATATATATATATCTGACATTGATAGAGAATTGCATCTAATCAAAGTAGACTATTAATCTGGCAATCCTTAAGCGTGTAATTATTAGCTTAATTTAGATGAACAATTAAAATCAAATTGCGATGCACACTAATTATTACTATTATCTGTGTTTACGAAATTGGTATGAATATACCTGTACTTGTTACATTAAATGCACTAAATCAAGGAAATTGGTATGAATATACCCGTATTTGTTCCATTAAATGCACTAAATCAAGGAAATTGGTATGAATATACCTGTATATGTTACATTAAATTCACTAAATCAAGGAAATTGGTATGAATATACCTGTATATGTTACATTAAATGCACTAAATCAAGGAAATTGGTATGAATATACCTGTATATGTTACATTAAATGCACTAAATCAAGGAAATTTGACGAATCTCCATATACCCAGATATACAGTCACTAAGGCGCTCTGAATCCCAATAACTATAGTCTAATCAGTAATGGGAAGTCAATGTTATTAAGATAACGATGATGCTGCTGCAAGAAGAGGCATGTCGCCCAATTTTAACCATGCCAGTATAAATATAATGCAATTGTTAGCTTGCATGATACCTCTCGACAATATAATATAGTCAGAGTGATGATTATAATGCTAATGTGTTATATAAGCATAAAGGGTTTTGGTTTTGTGTGTGTATGTGTGTGAGAGAGAGAGTCATGTGTTGGTTTTGACTAAAAATGGATGTGTGTGTGCTTCAATAATTACACTTCTAAACAATCTGTGCACACACTACAGTATACTGTATATGTTACATTGTATATATGCAAATATGCACTCACTTGAACATGCACACACCCATCATGTATAACAAATATGTACAATTGTACATGTACAGTTCCGAGCATATGAAACAGAGACGCTGCTTCAGGCTATCTACTCAGTCCGTGTCCTTTCTGGCTGGAGAGTTATGATGGGGGAGAAGGGGGTTGGAAGTAGGCGATGGTGGGAGGGTGATGGTTTGTGGAGTGGGGGTAGAAGTGTGTTAGCGAGGATGGAAAAGGTGTGATTGGGGCGCCGTCAAAGTGTAGATGGGAGCAAGGAAGTATTGGAATTCGTTGATCTGTGGGAAATAAACTATTAATTACGTAATATGCTTTGACAAATAGCGATTATACAAGCATGATTTATGCTTTAGTAATATGTGCTAATTATTATAAAATCGCCATACATTTGTGTTGATATTCATATTACCGTGATATATAACTATAGTCTCTGTATTTTCAGCTGATGGTAAATTGTCATGTCCTCATCTTTAGTACTCAACTATTACGAAGATTGTATAACGAAATAGGTTGTTAATTCTGAGGACTTGGCATAGATATGTAGTAATTTCATATTTCACCATTAAGTATTGATTATAAGTATCGAGGAATCAGTTGCTAAGGGATTCAATTTACCGTCATCTGAAATGAAGCCGACTATAGGGTAAAATACACCAAGCTATAGCATTAAACCGACTATAGGGTAAAATACACCAAGCTATAGCATTTTCTCCCCCTTTTTTATACAACCAAATGTTCGGGCATACTTTGAACCTATAATGGTGTGTATTTCGAAATGTTTGTATTTTGCTTAATATGCCAGTATGCTATAATATACCCATCCATAATTAATCATCATTTGTCATAGTATATCATTAAGCTTCAAACAGTAGGTCTAGTGGCAGAAATGGTCATTTCGCAAAAGGAACCTTCAACAATTCCAATAACTGCTAGCTGGTCTAATTAATTGCGGAAATATTTACAACCTGAGATATGCTCTGACCTGTCTTTATTCAAAGTTACTATTATATTACCTGAGAAACAGGCTTGTTCCTTGGGAATCGTAGTCATACTGGCCTATACGCTACTCCGTCGATCTTCATCAAATCCACGATATGCGTGGTTCTTCATTTCAACTGAAGTCCGAACTAATGATATAAAGACGAAATGTATTTATTATGAATTGCAAAACAGCTAAATGGTCATGCCATTAAACCGCTATACAATACTGATTTAATTGCATTTATCTTCAATAATCGTATTTTTTTTTTTTTTTTTTTTTTTCTATATTCCAACTACTCCCTCTCGGGCATAGGCTGAGAGCCTGTACATTCCACCGCTCAACACGGTGGCTTATTGCGGAAAGCACAGGCTGTGATATCAATAACCGGGATCGAGTCTCCAGCGGATGCGATATTTTTGTATTTTAGTATTTTTGTTTCTTTTAATTTTTATTTCGAATGGCATTTTACGAAATTAAATACAATAATTTACAGATATTGTGTTAATTTTATATACATTACGTTTTAATTGGCTTGGGTTATTGTATACAATAATAGGCCTATTGCAGTTTAGGATATGGTAATCTAGGTTAGGATATAAGAACAAGTTAGGATATTATAAATTAAGTTATGAAAGGATGAAGTTTAGTTAGCATAGTCATGTTAGTTAAATTACGGTGGTTAGTGTAATAACATCAGATCCTCAAATATTGTAAGCCTACTGTAACAAAGATACATTTAGCTGTATGAAATCAATATACTTTAACCTATTTTAACCCTTTGAGTACCAGCGACGTGTTATATTTTATTCTAGCTATATTTATACCATATTATGCAGCTTAAGAAGGATCTGTGGTAGTTAATGGGGTTGGTTGAAATAGTTTGATGCCTTATCCTAACCTGAATCGTCTAATAGTTGCTAGAATATGAAGGAAACGACGTCACCGGTACTGTACGGGTTAAACATGATATAGTCTAGGCTACCATTCATTTGTTTAAAAGTATCTAAATTATAAATTAATAAAGAAGGCGTCGTCCGAGGGGTTCCAACTCCTACACTTTTAATCTATGCCTATTACATTTACCACTGATAATCATCGATGTATTATCGTTCATAATTATCACACGTAAGTTGCTATCTTCAAATCGTGTCGACTTTTTTCAGTGAATTATCGGTCAAAATTATCATAATTGCGTTAATAATATGTACAGTTATACACTCTGCTTTTTATTAGCGATTGCGAAACAATGTTACAGAGGGAATGTATTCAAGCCAACATTGGAGTAAATAAAGCAGAGGAGCGAGTTCAGTCAATATTGGTTGATGACGACGGTCTCTCCATCAAACAATCTCTCCTTCATCCTATGACTTAGATTCGTGATTTCAGGCATTTTGACTCCAACGTCCCTTGAGAATTTGTCTTTGTCACTCTTAACTTTGGGGGAGACACTCGTTACAGGCAACCTGCCTTTTGTCTCCTCTATATAGCCTACATAGAAAAACAAATGCGTTATGCCAGTGTGATAGGGAGATGACGATTCCATGCCAAAGGTCGTAGGACGACAAAAAGTAAGTCCCCTTAGGTTAGGAGAAAGAGGAGGACCAGGTAATCACGGACTGCAAAGGTATTTTATTTAAGTAATGAAAGATGATTTCCTATTTCTTACTATATTTATATTTACTTCGGATAATGGTTAGTTCATACTCCCCGAATAACTTGCATCAAATATATTGTTTAGTGTATTGAACTCTATTAAATCAAGTTTAATGGAAAAGTATAACAATAGGTCAAATAATATGAGTCTTAGGTTTAATGTATGAACACAAAACTGTTAATACTGATATTATGCTTGTTGGTAACTTTACATCCTGATGCTGACTCATAGATGAGGAGTCGAAATGTTGAAAACAATAGGCCTACAGATGTTCGTGATTGCCTCTTTCGCCGTAAACATATTACTTTATTATAATAAGAGTAGCCTATGCAAATAATTGTTTATGAAACTATTAATTAATTATGCAGTACAGATCATAGTACTCTGAACATATTTAAACATCATGCCATTAATGGGATAATTATATTGAATGATATGAACTGATTTATTGAGGAAAGGGGGAAAAGGCACAGAAACAGTTTAGGTCAAATCGTGTTGACGCAATACGACCGGATGAGCAATAAAAGGCATAAGCCTAACAATATTAGTTTAAGTTAGCAGGTGTACTCAATTTCGATCATTCTGACTGATCCAGAAGCTACTTCGTTTGGCCCCATGCATATGACAGCAACGCCACTTGACCGTGGGGTCCACTTCATAATGTGTATTGAGTAATTAAAGAGGTAAGAAAGTTATTATATAATATAGCTAATGGTTATAAACAAAACTGTTATATGATTACGGTATCACTTCGATACTTAGTGTTACCAATCTTGCCAAACACAAAATACCAAAATCCGTACAGTTGGTTGCCCTGTTCTCCTCCGCACCAATTTGCATGAATCCTCAAACAATTGTTTGAACAATTTCCACCAATTATTAATGCTAATGCTGCGTTACAGATTTAACAGCTCTAGCTTATCAGATAATACAAAACGGAACACTTTAATTAAGTTCAACTCTCCAATCATTCATTCGATGTACAGTGGGTTGGCATCTATGTCCCCCCCCCACCCCAACCCCTCTTTCCACCTTATAAATTAGTGGTGTCTGCTACCCCACCTATTACCCCCACCCCGCCACCCCCTTCTACCCCATCGTAACTCTTCAGCCAGAAAGGGTACACCGGGGATTCTCCATGGCTGAGGGGCGTCTCTCTTTCATGTGCTCGGAACTGATCACTCGGATACCATAGTCTCTAGCCCACTCATAAGAATTCGTGGACTCCCTAAGTTTTTCTTGTATGTAATTATAACCATCTGGATTCATTCTTGGATATAAATTTCTTTTCACTGAATAGTATTTATATAGTTTTGTATTTAATATGTAGAAAATTCTATTCACAAATTTGATTCCAGAGATGTACTTCCTTAATTATAAATAGGTGAGGTCCATGGATATTTATGAGTGGGCTAGAGACTATGGCATCCGAGTGTAGCACTGTTGTTTATTCACTCTCTCCCTATGTCACCTCACTCTCGTCACTTACTATTCAGCTGGTTGGCTCTCTTCTCCCAACACCGGTATTACCCAGCCAACCACAATATCACCCTTTCCTTTTCCTGCACCAGTTTTCTGTACACACACATTGTTCCGACTAGCTTTACCCCTCCTGGCATATTCTACAAGTGTGTACAAGCTGCCCACATTAGTTATGTTATGTTGTCTTGTATGTCCCGTTATACATTGTCTGTTATGCATTCCCCCATCGTACATGTCTTTATGTTATATTGCTGATCGTGCCCCTCTACTAATAACCTGGGAACGGCAAGAAGACTTTTAACCTTTTCACGCACAGGACGCAATTTGAGCCTATTCTGGGATACTTTAAAGCTTTTGTGACCATACGGGGGGTTTATAAACCTTTAGTTTATTTACTTCAACCTCTACAGTTGTCTTTGAGTTAGCTGTGGGCAGGAAACTAATTTTGGAGAGGTAATTATAAGATTGAGAGAACTCTATTTCTGATTGCTAATCGGCAACCCTCGAGTCCACACATGCGTGAAAGGGTTAAGAGGTTTTGGTGGTGGAAGGCGACGTGACTCTTAAAATCCAAGACCTAAGAAAAGCCATTTGAAAAACCCTAGTAGCATTCAAAACAAAGGAATATGTGATTAAGTGAGATAATTCCCCTTCATGCCTCCTATCACTCCACATTTGTCAAAATCCCACTCCTCCTCCCCCCCCCCCCCTCTTCAATTATCACCTATTTTTCCTCTTATTCCCTTGTTTATCAGTTTATTTATCGCACCAATATCTCCAACCTGGTTCCAAGGTCGTCTAGTACGCATATAGAGAGCGTGGGAATAGAAAGAAAGCGAGAGAGAGACATCAGTCTGCCTTCAGGCCTTGAAGAGGGAGGATATATGTCTCGTTCTCCGATCACCTCATGACTGGAGGGTCGGTAATAATTTGTCTTTTTCAACCCCCAAATACCATTCTCACTTGTCTTATTGCTGTTACATGTTAATATCTTCATGTTAAATGTAAAATAGGCGCATATGAATAAGTAATCACAATATATATAGGGTAAAATGACTATTTTAGGCGGGAATGAACCAAAATATCCTCGCTTAGCGGAAGGGTTTGAACTACCAATGGGGCGCCGCTCTCAGGTTAACACATTCAGTACCGATGCCGCCCTTTTAACTTTATTCTGACCTCTAGTAGACAATTATATTTAGTTTAAAAATAGCCTCCAGCAATTAACAGGCTTCGAACTATCACACGTAATAGTTTTTTCTACCATAGATCCTTTTTATACTACAGAAAATCGTCTAAATATAGCTAGAATGAAGTTAAAAAGACTTCGCCGGCACAGAAGGGGTTAAAACAAGCATTAGTGCGAATTCCTTTAACAAGAGGAATACCAAAACAGTCCAAAGTAAAATCAACGGGTTAAGTTTATGACCGTGGCAAGCAAAATATCTTATGTATTTACTTATAATCATGTTTCAGATCAACCATTAAATATATGATACACATACAACATTATTTCATTGGCATGATATTATATTAATCTAGTTTAATAGTAAATATTCATATAAAGTACGATGAGTTATCCTCAAAAAACCTGCGTTATAGGATGATGCCCTGTTTATGATGTTATGGTAGGTATTAATTTAATTCACCGAATCCTTGTTTTCTATATTATCTATCAATATCTGGCAATGAAATAGCTGTCTTACCATTAAATGTACAGTCAGTCATTGTGTTATAAATAAATACTCCAAATGTGATGGTGATAATGATATGTTCATTAAATGTGACGAATTAAACCACTCCTCGTTTTCTTAAGCCCAAGCAATATTATAATTGCTTACCATGGCATAATGTGCCATATTCAGTACACCCTCTTTTCGTCATATGTAATCCATATTGAAAATGTGGAACTTCATTCGATTGCCAATCCTAGAAACATTTGACAAGAATATTTATTTCAGTTTTCGGGCCCTTGTTCTGGTTGTATACACGACATAAACTTACGTTATGCTACTGTTCTTTTCCTAATGTCATACATTCCGTAGGGCAATGCAAACTAGAATTTATATGTTTCTTGAATTATAATTTCAATATACAATTACTACAGGGTGAGTGGCGTGAATTCACCTGTGAGTGTACCTACAATTATTATAAACAAGAATATTGTGCATCACAATGCATAATACTAATATTTGTGCCCTTTCCTCTCTCTGACTTTGCTGGTCTTTGGTACACCTCCCAACTTCCCACCGCACTGTTGAACAACATATATATTTTGCTATGTGTATGAAGGAGACAAAAGTCAAGGCTGCCTACAACAATAAATTATCGGTGTCTCTTTTTCTTCTGATCTCTCTTGGAAAGACCATATTACCATTCTTGCTAACACCTCTTCCCAGAAGCTGGGTGTGCTCAACCGCCTACGGGAGATCTTTACCTCTGCACAGTGGTTTTGCTCTGTGAAGGGGCACAGTGCGTTTATTTATTGAGTATTGCTCGCATGTATCCAGAATATAAATTGTGCCGTCGATTTGCAAGGGTTGACATTCTCACTTACGGTAGACAATCATATTCGGATGGTTATTATATCTCTCGCAGGTTATCTTATTCCCGTTGGTGTGTCGTTCATTCTTTGTTGATCTTCTGTAGTATTATCGACGTCACACATTATCTACAACCAAATCGTACCGTAGTCGTTCCCCCTTACCACCCCCTTTTCTCTCCATCTCTCTCTCTCCACTGTGCATAAAAACAATCCCATAGGAAAAAGTAATTGGATCTCAGATATCTGTCACAGAAAATCCTGGACTTATGAATTGATTGCCGTATTGGTTCTAGTAGGGGAGAGAGAGAGAGAGAGAGAGAGAGAGAGAGAGAGAGAGAGAGAGAGAGAGAGAGAGAGAGAGAGAGAGAGAGAGAGAGAGAGAGAGAGAGAGAGAGTTACATAGATACACGGAAATAATTATATTTGTATATTCGAGAAAACAAAATATCAAGTGATATTGGTAAAAATGTGGATAGGCCAATTGCTCCGAGCGATACTCTCAATTCACAAATTGCCAATACATTATTAGGAACATTTCCCCGTTTAATTCATTTAATTAATTGAGCTTTTTTCGAGTTTTCCACATCCCCAACTGCCCGTGTCACATCGTGTTCAGCTACCAGTAATTATCATTAATAATATTATTTGTTATCTAAAATGAAGGATTTAAGTGAAGTGAAAGTGACAATAAAATGCGAGTGCCGTGTGTATGTGCCCTCTCTAAACCATTAACCAACACTGATAGCCACTGACTGAGCTCAGACGACCACATATAGTCCCTCATAGAAGGAAACGTTAAGTCATATCCGGCGGTGTTAGTCAATACCAAGTACACCATTACCGTCTGTTGTCACAATGACAGTATGGCTGACTACCGATTTATCCTCGCTCGTGCAACATCAATCTGGAAAAAAAACAAAAAACAGTTTGTTTGCAAATTTTGTGAAATACTTTGAATACAAACTATTTTCATTTGGATTTAAGAAAGTACGATAATTCGACACCTACTGTAAATGGCACAAGAGGTCATTTAATCGCCAAAGTAATGGGTCGAACATCTTACAACCTTAAGATTAATGGGGGCAAACTAGAAGGAGAAGGGGGCCCAGAAAAAATAATCAAACTTCCCCTTAATACCGGCATCTTAGAGTGAGTGGATGCATCTATTAATTGCACGTGTGATGGAATTATAACCTGTTTTGCTTTCAGCTGATGGTAAATTGCATCCCCAAGCACCTGATTGCTCGATACATAATGGTAAGATATGAAACGACCATATCCTTACCCCCTGGTATGGCCGACTGTTCACAATTAACGATATACTTCGCTACAATATGTTAGTAATAGCGGAGTATTCAAGATGGAGACACGCCACTTTATCATTGGCTGAAAAGAAAAAATAATATATATATATAGTCACATAGTCCATGATAGGAAGCCGTGGACGTCGAGTGTTTTTGTTTGTTGTTATTGTTTTATCTTACAGTTTGTGGGATATCCATACATTACTAGTCTACTGTCGACGGTAAGGTCATCACTTAGTGTATAAATCGTTGTTATTTTAGCGGACGGTAAATTGAATCCCTTGGCAACTGATTTGTCTACACCTAATGGGAAAATATGCAGCTGCTATACCTCTGCCTCATATTAATGCTAATATTTCATAATTAACACCACATTTTGCTACAAATTGTATGTAACAGTTGAATAATCAGGATGGGAACATGGCAATTTACCGTCAGCTGGAAACAGACTATGCGAGCCACTATAGCAGGTTCATAACAAACTGACTCTTAATAATACCTGTGGATGGAAATAACAATAACGTTATTGATAAAAAATGAAAATTAAGCCTAAAATGACAGATTGGATAACACTTACCATGCTATTGACAACAAGCTTGCTGGGATAATTATTTTGTTAGCTTACCTTAATCACTTATCAATAAAGCTTTCTTCAAATGGTGTTTTTCTCCATGAAAATAACCTCTAGGAAACCCACAATATCATCATTCCCTACGCATATATAACTACACACAACAGACATACACACAGACACAGATCATTTGTACTCTGGTTTACGTTGGGCATTTGTTAGTGTGCGCAATTTATTTTGGTATTGTCAGTTAGTGTGATATAGTACGGGTTTTGTCGCAAGATGGGTACTTGCTAGTACTTTTGTCTGCAATATAATCCTCTGAAGAAGGTGGTAGTAGCTGCTATATTGATTACCGCATGGTATACTTATGCGGACCTACTTATCTGCCTTATACACTAGTCTGTACTGTACCTATTTGTTGCCAAATATCAACAATACCTCTTCTACAAATTTAAGAAGATGTAAGGAAAATGCATCCATGTCATTTCTTCTTGTGTTTGAATGATAGGATATCTGTAAGTTATAACGTTTGTTAAATTTGTATAATTATTATATTAATTATTATTATTAGTAGTAGTAGTAGTAGTATTTAGTAATAGTATTATTAGTATTATAATTTAGTAATAGTATTATTAAATAATAAATAATGTTAATACTTTCAGTATTATTATTAGTAGTCGTACTATTTTATCCCTGCAAAGTTGAAATATGAAGGAATCGTCAGAAACTGCTACTATTTAGTAATATGAATTGGGACTGACGCCAATAACTTTTCTTGAGGGAGATTGAGCTAATGCATATTATATACGGTTGAGCCTAAGGGAAGCAGTCAAATAAAAAGGCAGATATATAACTAAACGGACACGATCTCAAAAATATATTTTAACGGAGATTGGTCAACAAAATGAATACAGGCGAATGTGTCTATACCGCCATCATGATAATGGAAGCTGTATAGTTGCACATGTTTATCGTTACACATGTAGGTAGTATTGTATACATAGTATATAAGGTTAATGTAAACCAATACAAGTGAGGTTAGTTAAGAATGAACTTGGACTCTCCAATTATAGGGGAAGTGGTTGCTTGTTCTGGACCCCTTTCTCCCTAAAGTTTAGCACCATTAGTTTTGAGGTTATAAGACATTCACCATTTTAGTTTGTCGATTTTAAGATCTTTTGCCCCATTTCTTTATCAATAGTAAGACCTTTTATACCATTTAGATGTCAATTGTTTCCTGGCGAGCGAAAGCGAGCCTATCATTTTGGAGGAACCGGCTTTTCGCCGGGACATTTTCTACCGACAAATGTACAAATTTATCTCGAAGGGGGATCTTGAGGAAGTTTTCTTAAGCTTGATGGAGGCCTAGGGAGGAAACTAAAATAATAATAAGTACATAATTAACTAAACAAAAAAATATCACCTACCTCTTTAAATCGTTGGGTACTTTTTGTGTTTTATAAATTGATAAAGAACCAACGATTGTTCCCCTTCCAAGCTCCATGGAGGACAAGGCAGATTGACTCGTGGACAAGTTACTTTATCCCTCTTTTTGAGAATCAATTTAGCAATCGACAGGGCCTCCCAAAAGGGCAATATTTTATACTGAAGAGAGAGAGAGAGAGAGTTACGTACAAGTTAGGGTTATGAAACACTGTGGACCACAATCAAGGAGATACAGTTTGTTAATAAAGAGTTTTTATTGTGTAGTAATCGCAATGTGAAGTGTGCAGAATGTAATCTACCTTGTTATAAATGTGTTCTACTGTAAAATGTAATCTACTTTGTTATAAATATGTTCTACTGTAAAATTATCTATAGCTTCTGAGGGAAGTTTGTTCCATGTAGAAATTTGTTTA
This sequence comes from Paralithodes platypus, assembly GCA_032716605.1. Classification (NCBI taxonomy): domain Eukaryota; kingdom Metazoa; phylum Arthropoda; class Malacostraca; order Decapoda; family Lithodidae; genus Paralithodes; species Paralithodes platypus. The sequence goes on along the minus strand of CM064533.1, from coordinate 50,805,310 downwards.
AACGTAAACTATATAATTCCACATGTAGTAGTACTAAATTCCTTTTATAGCTCCAACTTTTAGTGATGCATGCATGCAATTTTCTTATATATACTAAACACGTAGTCATACCCATCTAGTGGTTTCAGATTTCATTATGTTGATCTCATATTCTATGCGTTTCTAACAATATAATAACTATGTATATAAACATAGTGTTTCTTCCTCTTTTGTTGTAGTGAGATACATAGCTAAGAATACGCTCTGACGGGCTTTTTCCCTCAATTTCTGCTCAATATACAACGCCTTAGTGCCATATCCGTAGCCCTGACCAAACTCAAACAAGTTCCCATGAAAAGATTGGGTTGAATTCTCGCCACGCAAGTTTTCAGCCATTCATTATGAGCAATGCGGCATTGAATATAATAGGGAAATTTTCCTCCTACTGGTCTCGCTTGCAACCATTATCTTACAATCGCCATAACTCAATGAAATGTTTTTTTATAATATCTAGCTTTGTATTTAGAAGACAGTACGAGTAATGGCCTGTAACATGAAATGAGCCTCACATTTGTTCCTGGTACATGGATGTCTCAAATATATGTAGAGTTAGCACTGTTTTCGGTGTATTTTACCTCCTGAAAAAACTCTTGCTTGAACACACACCCTCCCTCAACGAATGCATGGAGCAAACTGATATTACTATGGGTGGCAAACTTAGAACCTCATGGGAGGGTCTGACAACAAGCGGAACAGTTTGGTCCAACCAACAGGCTTCAAACTATCTCTCTTAATCCTATAGAAGATGCTGCATTGAAGGGGTTAAATTGCTTATGTATATTGTATGTATGTATACATTTATGTATGTATGTATGTATATACACAGGCACATACCCTATAGCTGGGGGTGGCTAACTCGAGACAGAGCCCAAACAGAAACAACATTTAAAGTTCCAATTCTCCCTACCAATAAATGCCAAAAGTGGCCGACAGAGGCGCTGAACGCAATGTTTACCGCGGTGCATCATGGGAAACTGTATACATCGTGGATCTCTACACCTTCTCTCTCTTTCAACAATTCTTTATTATAAGCAGTCTGTCGAAATGTCTGTAGCTGACTCATATTATAGCCTATGCATACTGTTATTTGTTATATTTTAAAGTGACCCATACCCATATCTAACGTATATTTACAATGCAAAGTTAGCAAGCATTTTCGCGCTTTTTTTGTTATGATAATTAATCAGCTTATCATTATGTTTGCAGTCATTATCAGTTGTATATGGACATTCCCATGACTACTACACTTTATAAGGATTTAGTGTAGTTGTATACTGTATAATAAAAGAAAGTATAATCACAAGAAATCATGATAAACTATGCATGTCCTAGGTGTTAAGTATTGTTGATGTCGACAGTCGTAGTTCTGGCGCTAGCTAAGAAGCGTACACCAGAGGTCTCAAGTATATTCTTGGTAGCGAGAATTATGAAGGTCAGGGACCACTTTCGCATTCCCTCACCCTTACTCAGTTACGTCTGGAAGTCGAATTTTACAAGGGGAGGAGGATTCCTAGCATCATGCCCCAGAAGGAGAAGTAGGATAGTAAAAGCTGGCGCGAGACAGAAGGAAATGGCTTAGGTTGGGTAGAGGATGCCAAACCTCACTCTGGATAGGACTAGCCCTCAGCCAAGTAAATTTTGTAAATTTATAACATAGTGGATTGTGAGCATTTGACCCTTAACATTTGGGTAACATCTGAAGATGTTCCTGTGGCGTGCTCTGGGTAACATCCTGATATATCCAGTATTTCCCGCGTTAATAAATGCTCCGGGGTGAGATGTGGTAGTACCTAGTGGTAGACAAGGTTAATTGGACGGGGGCCGGTGTGACGGTCAGGGCAGCCTGATTTAACTCAGTCACCTACGAAGGAGTGCGTGTGGAGTTACATGGAGGGATAGACAGACTAATGAGGAAGTAAGAAGGAGGTGTGGTGTGGAGGTAGACGTGCTGGAAAGTGTGAACAGGAACAACTTGAGATGGTTCGGCCATATGGAACGTATGGAAAACGAGAGAATGACTAAGAGGGTTCACGAGAGTGAGGTGGAGGGACAGAGAGGGAGAGGTAGACCGAATGAGAGGTGGAAGGATGGAGTGAGGAAGTACATGAACGAAGGCGGTGCTGGTTGGGGGAAGGGGCATCGACGGACTAGGGACAGAGGTGCATGGGGGCGGTTCGTTCGTGGCCACCCCTTCGGTGATCACGGCGTCAGGCAATAGATAGATAGATAGACCTACGAAGTATTTGACTGAGCATATGTGGTGCAGGCAAGCAATAATTTGATCCAAGGGCTCTCGCACAAAATCTCTTCCACTTCCTGTTTTCCCTGTCAAGGCCACACACCAACTAGGAATAAGATTTTGATATCTCAAAACAGGCCAGAACAGGAACTTTCTTTCACACATGATTTCTTCTTCCTATGCCTTTTGTTTCACAGAGCTAGAACGAGTAAAAAAAAAAAAAGCGAACAATCGGGAAAGTGCCCATTAAGACAGCCCTGGAAATTACAAGTTTCCCGTTCCTTGAAAATACTAGCCATGCAGTAAGTAGAGACGCAGACAGAGAGCAATATACTTGATTTATTGGATAAACATATTATTCATCAATGCACTTCCTGGAGAACAAAACTCAAACAATAACATTCATATACTCTCTTGTAAAACTAAAGTCCAGCTTCAATATCTTTCTTTGGATTTCCATTTCAATCTATACATGTTTCCATTCCTATGAAAATATAGTTTCAGGAAACTGTGTGTGAGGCTATGTTTGTAGAGTATTGGGTAGTCGTGTAGTGAAGGTTATGTTCAACTTCTGTGTGTGTGTGTTTAAACGAATGCATGACTATCTTCATTGGACATTTCATGTATCCAATCATTTCAAATGGTGTATAAGAATAGACTGTTGGATAGTCGTGTAGTGTTTGATATGTTATGTGTGTGTGTGTGTGTGTGTGTGTGTGTGTGTGTGTTTACACAGATACATGTCAGTCTGTATTTCTTTATTCATGCAGAGTTTAGTAAAATTTGCCAGAACGTCCCGGACTTCCCAAACTTGACTACTTCCTTTAACGTGACGATAGTGCGTTGTTATATGTGCGATTGGTTTGCTTGGGAAACAGATTAACTTGCTCATGTAGTGATGTACACCCTATGTGGTGGATTGTGTTCTTTTATTTAATAATTTTCATTTTAGTAAGCGTTGTTTCCACATAGCGATTTTGATAATTTAATTTGACTTTATATTGTCCTTGTCCCAATTTTGGTTTGTTTAGTTTGCAAGTTTTACATTTTAATTTTAGTGAACATGGAATTCGTTTGTTGCTTGTTTATTGTCCAACGGCAGTTTAGAATATTATGTTAGTTAAATAATTCTGGGGATCCATGGCTTTCCTGGAAAAGAAGGGTAATATGTTGTATGAGTCCCTCTGAACATAAAGGTGCTATTATTTGTGTATACCATAGACCGATTAGAGGTAATGTTTTGTTATCTAAGAATTATTTTTGGAGTATAAATGTATATATACTGTATGTTTTGCATGCCACGATTCTTTTACTAAAATTGTAATAGCTTCGGAAAGCTAGGCGGACTCGATCATGCATGCAGTTGTTTTGTGTTAAATCCCCAGGGTTACAATAAAATATAAATGAGGGTGCTATAACCCATGGCTACGCTATAATTATATACATAGTATTGCATTAATATATATTTGGATAAATTATATTTGAAGTGATGTATCCGAGTGTTTGTGTAAATTATCCATTATAATACAGTTACAAAATAAAGTCAAATGAAGTCATAACAAAGCTCCTTACTAAACCCAGCCACTTGGGATTGGAATATGGAAATATATCAATGTAAAACATTGTGAATGAGATTGTATTTAGTTCATAAATTAAATACAATGGTACTAATTGAAGGTTGCCCCTCATATTATACAAATGTATTACCTTCCATAATACTATGAATATATGCAAGTACAAATTATGTTAACTATATGAACAAAATCTCCATATTTGTAATTAAGACATAGCCCAAGGAAAAGTGCATTGAACGTTAAAAACATATATAATGGATTAACTATATGGTCAACATATATATTATATGTATGTAAACATATTCTTGAATATAGGTTGAATGCCAAATATAATCGCTTAGCTTAGCACATTTTAGGCAGATTTGGTAGAATAAATTAATATAAATCTTAAAACTTGCATGAATGGAATCCTATACCCCTTAATAAAACAAAAAATATCTTGATATATATTTTATGAACAATAAAATGAACCATTTGATTTATACTACATATGTCTTTGTTCATAATACCGACATGGTTGTATGTGGGTCATATTCAATTTGCTAACAAACTAATAACTTCATGGGAAAAACTGACAATATCTGCTTCATTTTCGAATAATATGAAGTATTGCGAATGTAACGAAGAGTCTGTGCGAAGTGTCTTATATATATTTGCATATGCTAAATTAGAACCTAAAGCACATGGACTATGATGAATGCCGATTATAATGAATATATTTGAACATAGACTACAGTAGATCTGGACTGGACACGAAAATGGAAAATTTGCAGTAAGGGACCCATCATTGGAGAACGAATCCCCAAGTTCGAACCTCAAAACCGGGAAAATGTGATATTTTCGCGGTTTCGAGGTTCGAACTTGGGGGTTCGATCTCCGATTTTGGGTCCCTTAATGCAAACAATGCAAGTATAGTATAATAATTTCCCTTTAGTAGGCCTATTATTCTAGCCACTAACAATCAAACAGTTAAATTTATATCAATACGTTGTTTTACTCCAACAGGTTATTTTTAGAACTGCAGCAATTATGTAGTCTAATAATCACTAAGAGTAAGTACAAATTTGCGTAGTCATATTGAGTGTTACACAGATCATTTGTATCTAGAAATTTTTGCGGATAGATGATTCGTACCTCTTGAAAACCATCAAAGGGCTTCGGAGTAATCAGTCCTGCTCTGGTAGCCAAATCTATAATGCACATATATATATATATATATATATATATATATATATATATATATATATATATATATATATATATATATATATATATACAGTATATATTTATATATATATACGTTATGCCGGGTATTAATATTTGCCCTATAAGTCAGTTCTCTCTTTCCACTCTAGGAAAGCTTTTAAGAACTATATCACTCAGCAGGAACACAGGTGACTCCAGATATGCAATTATAAATCCCCTCAATCTACACCAATAATACAGAATACACGGTTGGGTTCCACAATATTTGATTTCACTTTGAATCAGGGTACTGGCATGGGTAATAAATAGGTTAATGGTTGAGCCGTATTTATAATGAAATACTCTCGAACCTACTTCAAGAATGAATAATAATATTCTTAAAGCATGGATGATATATAAATCAAGTTATGATCATAGTTAATAAATCACAATTGAATAAACCTGTGATGAACATATACATATAGTCCAGTAAATCTAGCAATCATTTAACTGGACCTAGAACAAATTGTAATAGAAGGTTTTTTGGCTTTAACTTGTTTATTAGGTCCCTCTGATGAACATATAAAAAGTCAACAACTTTTGGACACCGGGAAAGTGGTTAATTTGCATAAATTCAAGATGGCCGCCGTCCAAAGCTTCAATTTACAGATAACTTTTTTCTGGTTGCTCCTAGACCCTATAAATGTATTACAAACAACGTTTTTTGGCTTTAACTTGTTTATTAGGTCCCTCTGATGAACATATAAAAAGTCTCCAACTTTTGGACACCTGGAAAGTGGTTAATTTACAGCCGAAAAACCTTACAGACAGGCTGAACTGTCTCTTTCACAAGGGGTGACACAGGCACTTTGTGCTTGTATGGGTTTTTTGACCTGTTGTCCCTCTTTTTTATAAAAAAAAAAAAAAAAAAAACCATGACGTAGTATGACGTCATTCAGAGCCAATTATGTAATTCATGATAGGAGTTCGTATTCACTTGGATCATCGGTGCTTGCATCAAAGTTGCTATTTTGACAGAGTCCTTTACATTGACCACATGCACTGGAACATTCAAGCTCATTCCGTTTGCAACTACAGCGTTGAGTGTCACAGTTGCCCTTACACTGACATCTGACCAATTTCAGTAGTGAATCAGGAGCCACTGGCGAATCCATCGTCTTCGGTTCAAGCTGTCCCTTCCGCAGACACCAGCCCCATTTCTCGGGGTCCACACAGTTCCCCATCCATTCCTGGACCTGACAATAAACTCGGAACGAGTGGTATTTGGCTGCATCGGTTGTTGGGGGAAGGCTGTGAACTTCAACGGTAGTTGAACTTTTTGCCACCTTGTTGCAAAACTTTGTCTTTCGCAGTCCGTCAAGGGTGTCATTTCCTTTTCCCCCGTACAAATAAACCAAGGCCTTTTCACCAGCTGATGATATCGCGTCTTTACTTCCACTTTGGCAACAGAATGCTTCTATACATTTCAAGAAACCGTTGTCTTCCCTCACTTTCCTCAAGGCAGCCCCTTTACCAATACCATACAGTCGTGAGGTTGTGTCACATCCACAGAGTGCATGGACAACTGGCAGGACACGACAGATGCTTTCACCGAGAGCTTCTGCTACTGAGTTAATATGCCAACATTTCCCACCTTCCTTGCTCGACTTGAAGTACAAATCATTCATCCCTCGTTCCGCATAATGACACAACAGCACCAACAAGTCTGTGTCCTCACCTATCACATATGTCACGGTTTCCCTTGCATGCTCAATTCCCTTCTTCGCAATCATGACATCTGCATCTGCTGGCGCATTGACACAGTCAATTCCATTTGCCTTGAATGTTTCACACAATAAGTCAATGAAGTTTTGCTTATTGTCCGAGTTTGACAAGAAGTTTTCCTTTTTTGACCGAAGGGGCATGGTTGGAGTGAACATCACCTTTTGACCAAAGACTCCTTTTGATCGTCGATTGTGTGTCATGTCCTTGGTAGTAGGTCCTGATTTATAACCGTCGAATACAACCACCGGGTTGAGAAAGTTTTTGGAAACATGCTTCATGTACATGCTTGCAATGTCCTCAAATGTGTCACCCTTCTTCCATGGAATCCTTTGCAATAAGGAACCACCATCCAGAACATGGGTCACAGTCCTTTCTTCCTCAAATGATTCCAATGACGACTTGGGAACAACAGCAGCTATCTCATCTCCTAGCTGTGGTTTATTGGCTTCCCTGAGCCTCCCCCACTTATCGAACAAAGCAGTAGGGTAGCTAGACAACTCATACGCAAAGACCTCTTCAACACCTAAGTCCCTGTTATTAGCAAAGATGAGGAGCCTCTGGAAAAGGAGCTGTGGGTCGATTGGTACTTTTTCAGCACTGATTGTAACCTTTGCACCCAACGACTCAACTTGATCTTTCTTCCTAAATGAAAAGTCAAAAGCATTGCTACCTTCCATCTTCTGCACAATGTTCATACCAACCTCATACAGTAAATGAGGATTGGCCGAGGCTGGTCCTGTCACACCGTTGGCAATATTCCTGAGTTCATTTGATTCTTGAAATGGATCATAATCCTTGAAGAATGCGAGAATCTTCTCTGTGTCCTTCCTATCTCGTTCACGCCTTGCTTCAGTCATTTCTTTGTGCTGCTCAGAGGTGTGGAAATGCTTCCCTGTCAGTTCTTGCATAACTTCACTCACCTCAGCGCAGGCTGGCATAGCAAGTAACCAGCGCAGGCGTTGCGTTTCCTCCATGCCCCTACCACGTGTCAATCCACCATTCGTTTTCAAAGAGCGCATCAAAACCTGCTCTATAACCAAGTCGCTTGGCAGTCCTGCCCACAGCCGATCACTTCGGCGGATCACAAATAGACCGGAGTTCAATTGACAGAACATGTCTGGGTTGAGCTGCTCAAGTTCAATCATGTCTTGAATGTACACATGGGCTGACTTGGCATAATTGTTATGACCACACGCTGCAAAGTACGGCAACATCTCCTGGAGTGTTCCGAGGTACAGTAGGAAATCGCCCATTCTCAGTGCCCTCAGGAAGCGACGCAGCAGGTCAATCATGTCCATGTATTGAATCCATAGCTTTCCCATCTTATGCTCTGCTAAGGAGCTCTTCTCAGCTTTAAGTTTTTCAGAAATTCTGTTGAAAACGTCTTTACTGCAGACTTCATCCGGTGAAACGTCTTCACGCAACAGCTTATCCAAAAGATCTGCAGCCTCCTGGAAGTCCTTGCATGAAACAAGAAACAAGATGATGGGATTAGTATAGGCCTAGGCAAAATGTAATAGACAATAATGTGCAGTAAAGGTAGGGCTTGACCTAGAACAAATTGCAATAGAAGGTTTTTTGGCTGTAAGGTTTTTTGGCTGTAAATTAACCACTTTCCAGGTGTCCAAAAGTTGGAGACTTTTTATATGTTCATCAGAGGGACCTAATAAACAAGTTAAAGCCAAAAAACGTTGTTTGTAATACATTTATAGGGTCTAGGAGCAACCAGAAAAAAGTTATCTGTAAATTGAAGCTTTGGACGGCGGCCATCTTGAATTTATGCAAATTAACCACTTTCCCGGTGTCCAAAAGTTGGAGACTTTTTATATGTTCATCAGAGGGACCTAATAAACAAGTTAAAGCCAAAAAACCTTCTATTACAATTTGTTCTAAGTCCAGCCCTACTTTGACTGGTCTAATATAGTATAAATGTTAACAGAGCGGTTAGTCTCAAAGAATAGCTGATATCCTGAAGGTTAAGGTTAACGCAAGGTAGAACGTAACTCGGAGTAAGGTCACACCATCTCAGATGAAAAGAATATATAAAATAAGAATATCAGCTGATGGGTGAATAACTAAAGAGTTATAAATAATAAGAGAGGTTTTATTTGTCTACTAACATATATGGTTAGATTTGATAATAATAGTTCAGGGAACTGAGCAAATAAATATTAGTCTGGTGTGGCAAACTGAGTCCTCGGCATTGAAATATTGACGCGATACGGACAACAAAGAATTTCTAGGAATTCGAATTAAATGTTTAAACGGGGTGTGAAGCCATGAAACATGAATACAATGAGCCTAACTAAGAGACACGATAAATATAACTCTATGTGAACATTAATTTTATACACAACTTTACGTACTCTGTTAATCCGATATACTAAGTATTAGACCTGTCAGGGGTGTTCACAACATTTACGTGTGGTGTGCGGGTAATCAGGCTGAACGGATAAATATAAACACCTGAGTGGCAATATATGAATATATATTACACAGTATATACTGTATATAAATCAATCCCAAGATAGCGTTTGTATATACTCTCGACACGAGTAACGAAAAGACTAAGGTGAGAATAAAGATCTCAGATAGTTACGTTAATTTGAACACATAACATACCCTACACAACCTTTGCAATAATCACAAAACACAATTAGTAAACAAGAAGCACTTAATTTGAGTTGGAATATCGTAGAGATTGGACACACGTGGGGGCGACAAAGTGCGTGGCCCGTTTTGGCCTGTTGCCAAGGTGGGAGGCCTGGGGATGCCCTCGCACAGGTAGCACTAACGTAGGTCACTTCCGGTACAAACCTCCACACAGTCTCTCGTCCACACCGTAGCAGCTTGAAGGGCACGATCTAGGAGGATTTTGGCTAGCCTCCACGGAGTGTGTTGTCCGATCGAGTTGTTCACGTATACTCCCCCACAGGTTACCCATGGGACAGAGTGCCTCGACTTGCCTAATTCTCAGTTCACACATGCACAAATTAACGTTCCGTCCGTCCCCGACCCCTTAATTCGCCTGCAAACAGGCAAGGATGCCGGCAAAATCGCCTATGGTCGGTACACGGACGTGCGGTGTCGCCAGCTAATGGGACGCGGGGGCCTAGGCAGCGGCCTCTTTGTGCATGCACAAAATGGTCCGCGTGGGCCGGGGCAACTGTCAGAAAACGTGTTAGGTCGGGACACCCACGGGACACACACGGGAGCAGTCGGCATCTAGATGCCGACTAACGGGATGGGAACAGCGGCAAAAAAACGTTGGAAGGAGAGTCGGCGATGTGTCAATGTCGCGTCACGTGACCACGTCGCCCGTGTCACGTTGGTGGGACGCGGTCGGCGTCCATAGAAGGCCGAGCGGTGCGAGGCGCGACACAGTTCACCAGTCGCCAACAACGCAGCAACACCTCCAACCTCGGACACAGTTCCTCAGTTGCCAGCACCGCAGCAACACCTCCAATATGTATCGCACTGAACCCATGAACAGTGGCCATCGGAGAGGACACTGCGACCAACGTATTGTGGCTGCAGTGCCGTCGCAGTGCGGCCGTGACACAGACTTCTCAGGTCGCCGTCCAGCGGGACTGGTCGTGGCACCAAGTCGCCATCGGCGTCAGGGCCATGAGACGATGGACCCCGTCGATTCGTCGTCCAATCCCCGTCCATGCACTGTCTGCCGGCGGCATAACATGTTGATACGGCCATCGTGGCCACTCGTGCTCCAGATTGATGCCATCCTGCATATTTTCTTGGTCGTGGCCAGACGGGACGTTATTTCGTTCATGTGTGAACCGAGCATTACTCTACCCTGATTTTGGTTAGTTAGTAATGAACTTTACGGAGAGTGACAAGTCGGTGGATTCCAGAACATGTGAGGCATAGGAAATCTCGTTTCTGATTTATTGCGTGGTTGTCTAAAGCCTTGAAAATACAATGCACATATGGTTATGTGAGGAATGGTATGTTTTATTTATTTATAATACAAGTAGCTAACCTAAGGCTTATCTGTACATAGGATAAATAATTTACAGTATTGGAGGCCTTTCTTTATTTAGAGGCTTGCTTGGAGCAGTTTGTTTGTCTTCTCGTTTGGTCGAATTGCAGACATAGGCTAGCGGTGGAAGTAATGCATGGAACCGCCAGGGTGACTGGAGAGGAATAACAAGGGGTTGATGTCTCATTTGCATAAAGTCTCCCTCCGTGTAGTCTAAGTCTGGCCCAGGTGTAGACGGCCATTGTTTACCTTGCGCCTGAGGGCACAAGCCAAGAAACTGAGGCGGATGTCCCGCGCGTTTCTCCTGGAGCTGTGAAAGGTGGGGACTGGTGTATTTTGTTGTTGTTGTCCAGGAGAGGCTGCTTCCGGTCTCTCTTCCAGTTCCTTATGTACGCAATTTTAAACAGAGGAGTTGTTGGTCCTGCCGTTGATGGGAATGGGTTTGTGGTCATCATGGGTGATATATTTTCCAGCCATGTCATCTCACCATTGTCGTCCATAACAAAATCTCGCCTCGAGATTGAATAATGTATTCCCGTCGTTTTTTGCTGGATACACTTGGTGTGAGGCCCTTTAGGAAACGGCACCATACGAGGGCTGCTACATTGTGAGGGGCAGTGGTGTCGTAGGAGATAGTAAGCTGGAGCGGGACGTCTGATTTCCGAGCTAGGAACACTAGTTGTGAGGTGCTCTTGAGGGTCGTCTCGTTTTGGCCTTGAGTCAGGGACACCCTGTTTATTTTCATGGTGGTGGCTGTGGCGGAAGCAGGAGGTATTGTTGGTGAGGGGTCAATGCTCGTACTGGTGGTGGTGGGGTTGTGGGGTCTCTTCTCTAAGTGCAATTTTGGGCGAAGCTGAGGTGGGGTCATGAGGTTGACTGGCTGAGATGACAAGGTGGGGATTACTTGCGGGTATAGGCGAGGTTGTTGTTGGCAGCTGGGCAGTGGTGGTGGAGGCAGGTGTGACGGTGGTGGGGGTGACATACGTGGTCGGAGGGTGTGTGGGTGTGGCAGGTGCATGTTGACGGGTGGTGGGGGCGTCCACCATTTGGTATGGGTCACACGTCTGCCATATCGTCTACATGGAGGCTGGAGAAGAGGTTGATTTAAAGCAATGGAAGGATTTGAGCTAGTACAGCCTTCAAAAACTGATGTCTGAGTTCTTTCCTCAAATGTCATTAGGGGTAATATTCAAGCCACAAATTAAAATTTCCCAGTTCAAAATTAAAGATCGTATCCCTTGTGTTCTACAATCCTCAGTTGTATATAAGTACAAGTGTAGTAGCTGTAATGCTACGTATATTGGTCAAACCAAACGTTAACTTTGACGTTTTTTCTTATAAATGTGTATTCATTGATTTGTATTAATACATATACCAAATATTCAATATTGTCCATCATATGAATTATTATGTTCTCTCCACCAACCAACTTTACTCCTAAACTCGGTTAATGAAATTAACAAACGCATATCAAATATCTAAATTACCCAGGAGATTATCACACACACACACACACACACACACACACACACACACACACACACACACACACACACACACACACACACACACACACATGAAATCCTATTGACTCTAATATAAAACTTATATTTATCGGTCATATATTTCTGGGGTCGTGGGCACATCTTTGAGTTATACCCAGACAGACCCGGGTATTACCAGGCTTTAGTTGGCTGCTGAAGATGGTTGGTTAGTTCCTAATGGAGAGAGAGAGAGAGAGAGAGAGAGAGAGAGAGAGAGAGAGAGAGAGAGAGAGAGAGAGAGAGAGAGAGAGAGAGAGAGAGAGAGAGAGAGAGAGAGAGAGAGAGAGAGAGAGAGAGAGAGAGAGAGAGAGAGAGAGAGAGAGAGAGAGAGAGAGAGAGAGAGAGAGAGAGAGTTATAAGGAATATATCTGAGACCTTTTTAGCTCTTCCAGAAGTAACATCTAGGTGGCAAGAAGATTACAGTACAGTTTGTGGTACACTGCTTGCAAAATATTCAATTTAATGGTGTTTACTCAGGAACATTATTCATAACTATTCACAATTCAAAATGTTATTTCATGCAAGACAAAATTCTTCACATATGGGAACAAAATCCCACAGATTAATTTAGTTTATGTGTCTCCCAATATTGTATTAACTATCTGAATGGAGTCAAAGGGCAAAGCTGCCTTTAACGAATGACATTTTAAGTTGAAAGAAACATAAAGAGCGAAAATTATGCATAACTATTCACAATTCAAGTTATTCCATGTAAGACCAAATTCCTCACATATGGGAACATATTTTACCAGAGATTAATATATTTTATATGTCTTCTAATATGGTATTACCTATCTGAATGGAGTCAAAAGGCAAAGCGGCCTGTAACAAATGACATTTTAAGTTGAAAGAGACATATAGAACCTAAATCAATTTAAGTGTTAGGATTATGGAAATATATAGCCAATATACATTAGGTCACTCATACTCTGCAGAATACTAAATTCATCTAACAGAGAAGAATCTGATTTGTGATTCATTAAACCGACGTGTATTATAATTAACTTCGCCAAGGTTAGTTACATCTCTAATGTTTTAAGGGGGAAGGGTATATTTATTGGGCGATATACTGTATGTATATTTATATGATAAATGTTTAGTTTCCTCCGTAGACCTCCATCAAACTTTAACAAAATATCCCCAAGATCCCTCTTCGAGATAAATTGTTCATGATTCGGTAGAAAAATGGGTTCCTCCTAAATTACAGGCTCGCTATCGTTCGTCATGAAATAATCGACAATAAATGGCACAAAAGGTCTTAATTAATATTGACAATGGAATGGGGTGAACAGTCTTATACTCGCGAAACTAATGGGCCGAACGTAATACAATCTAAAAACTAATCGGGCTAAAGCTGAGGAAGAAGGGGAGAAAACAAAATCCTCCCTTAAGCCATCCACCCAGTAAATGCAGATCCATGCTGAGTCGTTCATCTCCATCTGGATTACTCCCGCTTAATTAAAGTATAAAGGCATGTGCATTTTGGTTAATAAACTCATCAGAGACCAGGTGCAACTCTAGAAGTAATTTGAGTCTTTGGAATAGTTTTTTATTGAGTGCTTGGTCTTCGTAAAACCGATTATAGTTAACTTTATCTTCACTTCACATGCTTTCTCCTGATTTTGCATTAATTTATGTTATTGCTTAATTCAGATTATGATTTTGTTTCCAGATATCATTATCTTCCTATCTCAACGGAGAGGCGTCAAATATCTCGGTTGATGCCCCAATTCTTAATTATATATTAAGCCTACTAATTAATTTGCCAATTCTCATAAATAGCAACGATATCGTCCAATATATATTTTGGAATCTACCGACAGGAGTACATTATTAATCTTCTTTCGTCTTGGTACAACTTCAACTTTGTATATTCTTTCTTTTCTCTTCTCTCCTATCTTTGGACTTTTTACAGCTTAAGTCATTACTATATTTCACATGTAAATCTCTATTTTCATAACTTTTTTTACGAATTAGTATTATACATACCTTTACCTTCCTTTTGTTTGTAATTTTACGTATAATGTATACCCTACGTTGTGCTCTATTTTCATGATATCCTCCTTTAATCCAGTAATGCACAGGCAAGCTACTCAGACAATAAACCTTTAGACAACCTTTTTCAGAGAGAGAGAGAGAGAGAGCTACATCATATATATTCCCACATCTCATAGAACACCACACTAAATATATCTCAAAGGGTGACTAATTGCGCGTCTGAGTGTTGTGGAGGAAGCTTCCAGATTTATATATGTTGAAAACCACAATCCCCTCCCCACCCCACCCTGATAGACATACAGTATAATGCACTGCTATATATATCTCTCTCTCTCTCTCTCTCTCTCTCTCTCTCTCTCTCTCTCTCTCTCTCTCTCTCTCTCTCTCTCTCTCTCTCTCTCTCTCTATCTGTACATGTGATCCAGAAGGTAATTAGTCTTCTTGAAGGACTTGCAAAAATGGCAATAGATACCCTTTGGCCAAGAGAAAACTCTTGGGTAGCGTTTAGGAGTCTGTTGGTGGAGAGGGATAGCAGGAGCAGGAGAAGCAGAGAGAGAAAGATAATTACAGGGAAAGAAAGAATGCCACGAAAGGAGACGAGTGAAAAAGAAACAAATGCAAAATATAGCATGATACAGAGACCAGCAGAAAAATCCCTGCGTCGTTCCATTACACATTAAAGGCTTTATATTCCTGTCAATATACTGATCATACTTATCATATGATTATGAAATTATCACAAATGAATAATAGAGAGTAACATAAGTTATTAATAAGGTCATATTTCAATATGTAATATACACATATTATTGACCAAATAGACCACTCAGCCTAATTAAACCTTAATTCAATTGTTTGGCTATACTCAGCCGTTTATTCAACTACTACCAACGTAGAGGTTACCTTGGGATCTTTGGCCAATTCTAGTGGCACCGGTGAACTTGGCACCTCCCACAGTTGGTTGTGATCGGTTGTACCAGACTTATTCGAGAGGACAGCACGTTCCCACATTAAGAAGGACTGATCTTGCATCTTTGGAAGTTTGACTTGCTTATAAATGCTTCCAATGATGTAGGTGATTTAACGAGTTTATACGCGGGGTTAATATTCGATCCACGTTAGCACCAGTGATTTGAAGAGCTTTATCACAGATAATTCTATACATGATCTAAACGTTCATAAAATTAGCATGTAAACCGTTTCGTAGCACCAACTTTGACTTGTGTAGGTTAATTGAACCCCATCTTCTATGCCATTAACAAGCTGTCTTTCACACTGCCTTTTCATCTCACGACACCGAAATTGGCATTATGTACAGGTTCAGCAGTAGACACTGATTCCTTGGTTAAATAGTGGACAGTGTAGTACATATGTTTGGAGACAGTTCCCACCACAAGCCTCTTAAGATGGTTCCCATTATATTCTTGACTCTTGTTGTTGTTGTTTTTGTTGTTCCCTAAGCTGCCTGGCCGAACAGCCCCGAATCCCTAAGGAAGGCCATGGCCACAGTCGGGCTTTCCCACAGAGCTCTCAAGGAGTGTAGAGTGTGTTGTTGGCATAAGTGGTTGTGTGAAATGCAGTCTTCTATGATGTGTTTAATAGTATGGGATGCTGTGTTACAACCTGAGCAGGAGTCGACGACAGAGTCATCCAGTCTCTTCTGATAGCTCAGAAGGGCTGGATGGTGTCCGCATCTCAGCCTGGCCAGGTGGACTCTGTCCTCGCGAGGAAGGAAGGATTCAGAAGGATGGATTTCGGGAGGTCGTGCATGCAGCTGCGTGTTGTCTATGAGTGAGTGGATGGAACGGCGAGAGATATGAGTATGGATGTGCTTCTGGAAGTTGGTAGGGGGTGGGCAGGGAGGGAGAGAAGGTAGTATTTGTGTGTGACAGCATGTGTTGGGTGTTGTTTTAATATTTCTTGGTGTCTGTGGATGTGTTGCCATGTAGTGTAGTGGGTGGTGGTGGTTTGTGGAGGCTGCTGCCAGGAATTGAGTGCCTCTCATGTCCAGATGGTCTTTGACTTTGAGGACTTTGGTTTCTTGATATAGGTGATCTGTAGGTGAAGTAGCTGTGCAGCCTGTGATGATTTTTAGGGCTTTATTTTGAATAGTATGTAAGCCCTTATGATGTGTTTCAGCTAGGTTAGAAGCCCAGGCCGGGCTTGCGTATTCCATCACTGATCTTATGTATTGTTTGTAAACTGTGGTGGTCATTTCTTCGTTGTGTCCTGGAGTGGCGGCGTCTACGCCGTGGGACCACCTCCCGGAGCTGACGAACATGGATGGCTGCCGACCCTCCCAGCCGGGGACAAGATCACCAACCAGTGGAGGACAGCCGGCTGCCGACCGTGGGGAGCAGTTTCCGGGAGCCAAACTGTCACCACCATCCCCTGCCTCCTCCCTGGGGGCACGAGTCCTTGGAGCGGCTCCGGTCGTGCCGGGCAACTACCACACCTCTTGACTCTTGTAGGTGCGAGAGGCATTTATTCAGGACCAAGTAAATATCTTTTCTTAGTAAATCAGCTCTTCTCTTTCGTTGATTGGAGGCAAAGTTCGTGATTTTTTTTTCTTTTTTCTATGTGATTGAGGGAGGCAAAAGACAGAATTGCCTATAGCGAGTGCGTCCCCCATAGTTGAAAGAGTGACAGGGCCAAAATCAATGGACGATCGAGCCAAAATGCCTGGACACACGGAGTTTGAAGCAATTTAAGTCATAGGAAGAGGGAAAGACTGATTCTGGGAGAGAGTTCCAGAGCTCAGCTGTTGAGTAGAAGAAAGTTTGAGAGTAACGTTTCACTCTTGGGTTAGAGAGTTGCACAGAGTAGGGGTGGGATCGAGTTGCAAGACGGGTACCACGTGCCCTACGTAAAGGAGGTGGTATGCACTGGGAAAGCTCTGAGGAACACTGATTATTATAGTAGCGATAGAATAGCGAGAGAGATACAGATGATCTGCTGTATTCATTAAGCGCTTCATGCAACATAGGTTGCAACATTCATGAGGTTATAGGCATGTGATAAAGAGTCGCTGGAACTCCTGTTTCATTTGCTTGGCCTCTCTTACTGATTTTCTTTGTGCCTCATTTACACTGAGAGCAATCCAGCTAGCTCTCACAAACACCTCCTCCTCCTATCCACTTCAATACACTAAACATGCACACCACACTTCATTCCTCCACACCAAAATTAAAAAAACACAAAATGATGAATTTTAGCCCAGCCTCGGAGTCCCCAGGGGGGGGGACCATAAATGCCCCCTCACCCGACCGACCATCCCCTGACGACCCCACACAATTACCTGGACCTCGGCCTGTTACTCTTTCTATTAATTTCTGCAACATTCGCGGACTTTCCTCTAACTTTCACTCTGTTGAACACCATCTCTCCTCCTACAAACCTGATCTTCTCTTCCTCACCGAAACCCAGGTGTCTGTAGCAACATCCAGCAACCCCTTCTCTGTATCCTCCTACTTTCTCTATCCTAGTTTCAAAGCCAAAGGCGGATGTTGTGCATATGTGCACAACAAACTCACTTGCTCTCGTGTTCCCGATTTCGACTCCTCTGAATTCTCAACTTTATGGCTCAAACTTTCCTGTCATTCTCTTACTAAATATTTCTGTGCTGTCTATCTTTCCCCTAACTCTACCAACTTTCCTAAATTCTTTGACTATCTAAACTCTACAGTGGAACACATTCTATCCATTTCTCCTTTCTCAGAAATCTCCATCTTAGGAGATTTCAACGTTCACCACCGCCAATGGCTCTCCTCTCACACTACTGATCCACCTGGTGAACAAGCCTACGTCTTTTCTATCCTAAATGACCTAGAGCAGTTAGTTCAGCAACCCACCCGTATCCCGGATCGCATCGGAGATCGGCCCAACATTCTTGACCTGTTTCTAACTTCTAACCCTTCTTCTTATACTGTCGATCTTTTCACTCCTTTGGGCTCCTCCGACCATAAACTTATCTCTGTCACCTGTCCTATCTCTCCAGTACAGCCACCCGATCCTCCTAGCCGGCGGCGCTTGTGGCACTTTGGCGCTGCCGACTGGGAGGCTCTTCGGCAGTACTTCTTTGATTTCCCATGGAATGATTTCTGCTTCCATGGCCGGGGACCCTCGGAGAGTGCTGAACGCATTACCGAGGTAATCCTATCGGGCATGGAAGCATACATTCCATTCTCTTTCTCTCAGACTAATGCTAAAAAATCTTGGTTTACTCACGCCTGTTCTACTGCTGTCCGCAATAAGGAGGAAGCATTCAAACGGTACCGACGCCTTAAAACTCAAGACTCTCATTCTTCATATGTTTCTGCCCGGAATCAAGCCAAATCTGTTCTTCGACTTGCCAAACACTCTTTCATCAATAATAAATGCACTGAACTATCCAACTCTAGCTCTTCCCAAGCTTTCTGGCATCTAGCCAAAAACCTCTCCAACAATTTCTCTTCCTCGTCTTTCCCTCCCCTTTCCCACTCTGATGGCACAACCATCACTTCTTCCTCTGACAAAGCTAATCTCTTCGCTCAAACTTTTGCTAGAAACTCCACCTTGGATGATTCCGGTGCTATTCCTCCCTCTCCGCCCTCCTCTCTCTTACTTATGCCTAATATCCTAATCTCTTCTAAAGATGTACTTTCTACCCTCTCTGGGCTTAACACTAATAAGGCGTACGGTCGGACGGTGTTCCTCCTGTTGTTCTCAAAAACTGTGCTTCCGTGCTGACTCCCTGCCTAGGCAAACTCTTTCGTCTCTGTCTATCCTCTAACGTCTTCCCTTCATGCTGGAAGTTTGCTCACATTCAACCTGTCCCAAAGAAGGGTGACCGCTCTCAACCCTCCAACTATCGTCCAATTGCTCTTATCTCTTGTCTTTCTAAAGTTTTTGAAACTATTCTTGCTTCCAAATTTCTTAAGCATTTCTCTTCTCATAATCTGCTCTCAGATCGCCAGTATGGCTTCCTTAAGGGTCGCTCTACTGGTGATCTTCTTTCATATCTTACTAACTATTGGTCATCCTCCTTTCGGGACTTCGGTGAGACTTTTTCTATTGCACTAGACATATCGAAAGCCTTCGATAGAGTCTGGCATAAATCTTTAATTTCTAAACTACCCTCCTTCGGTTTCTATCCCTCCATCTGTGCCTTTGTCTCTAATTTCCTTTCTGGCCGTTCCATAGCTGCGGTTGTGGACGGCCATTGTTCACTTCCTCACCCTATAAACTCCGGTGTTCCTCAGGGCTCTGTCCTATCTCCTATTCTCTTTCTAATTTTTATAAATGATCTCCTTAACTGTACCTTAATTCCCATCCATTCATACGCAGACGACTCAACTTTACACTACTCCATTAGTTTTTCAGAACGCCCCAGCCAGCAATCCCTCAACGACAAACGTAATGAAGCCATAGAACTCTTAAATTCTGATCTAAATACTATTTCCAATTGGGGCAGAGAAAACCTTGTTAACTTTAATGCTTCCAAAACCCAATTTCTCCATCTATCTACCCGTCAGGATCTCCCAGCGGACTATCCCTTATTCTTCAACAATACAAAAATCAACCCTTCATCTTCTCTCAATATTCTTGGTGTCTCTTTTTCTTCTGCTCTCATTTGGAAGGACCATATTACCAGTCTTGCTAAGGCAGCCTCCCAGAAGCTGGGTGTGCTCAACCGCCTTAGGGGGTTCTTTTCCCCTGCACAGCTTCTTGCTCTGTACAGGGGCATAGTGCGCCCTTGTATTGAGTATTGTTCACATGTGTGGGGAGGTTCCTCTCACACCGCTCTCCTAGACAAAGTTGAAAGGAAGGCCTTTCGTATCATTAACTCCCGTCCACTCACCAACTCTCTGCAATCTCTCTCTCTCCGCCGCAATGTTGCATCTCTCTCGCTATTCTATCGCTACTATAATAATCAGTGTTCCTCAGAGCTATCCCAGTGCATACCACCTCCTTTACGTAGGGCACGTGGTACCCGTCTTGCAACTCAATCCCACCCCTACTCTGTGCAACTCTCCAACCCAAGAGTGAAACGTTACTCTCAAACTTTCTTCTACTCAACATCTGAGCTCTGGAACTCTCTCCCAGAATCAGTCTTTCCCTCTTCCTATGACTTAAATTGCTTCAAACTCCGTGTGTCCAGGCATTTTGGCTCGAACGTCCCTTGATTTTGGCCCTGTCACTCTTTCAACTATGGGGGAGGCACTCGCTATAGGCAGTTATGCCTTTTGCCTCCCTCAATCACATAGAAAAAAAAAAAAAAAAAAAAAACCGGCATAACAACACACTTCATGCGATGATCAGCAACTATGATGTGTGTCATGCAATTCCCTATCAGTGACACGATTCATACACCATCCTGCGATTGTTGTTGATGATGTGTGCTGTTTGCATCCCTTTGCTACTGTTTCTGCTGGTAAGAATGTCATAGACTCTCTTTTTCGACGGTGGAGGCCGTACAAGTCCACAAGTTGTATTTCGGGTTATATTTGGGAGAGTGTCTATACAATTATACAACTCTGACCTGGCGATTGGTATTTGGTCTTGAGTAAAAATCCCTAGGGGGCTTATATATTATCATTATATTATCAATATTATCAATATTATCATTAGGTTCAGGGATATTTCGTAACGAGGTCAGTGTATATGATAATTGCCCATGATTATCCTTCCCTCTCACTTAACCATAGGCTATTCATAAGTGCAGTTGGGTGTAGTACATGATTAGATTAATGTCCAGTATTCGATAAATGGATATTAATCGTAGTCATGTGCTATACTATAACTGCCTTGATGGAGTAATGATTAGATTGTTTTAACATTGGATGTGGCAACCCAGGTTCGAATCCCGGTGGATCACATGTTTGCTTACATTGTTACGACCGGCACTACGAAATAAACAAGGGCACTTAATAATGATACTTATATGCACTTAGATAATAGGCTATATCTGCAACAATGGTACGCTAATTCCAAACCCTCTAACTATTACGCCGGTGAACAAAACACTTAAACCCTCCAGAGTTAATCTACTGGATAACGGGGTATCAATTAACTGGGTTTTAGTGCACTTCTACAAAGGCTTTCCGGTGACGACAAAGCCTACTCACAACAGGAGTACTTTACGTTAATAAAATGCTCTCAAGTAATAACAATGCTTAAATAAACTATAACAAGATTTAATAAATGAGTATATGCTTACGTTAACTTTAGTGTGAGTCTGAACTCAACACTAAACTCTTCAATGCTCTATGAAAACACTGGAAGTCTAGTCCTACAGCAAACAGATATGGAATCTTCTGAACACGTCTGATGCTCTAAGATGCTCGTCGAATATAGAACAGAAATAATGCAGGGGCAGGACACCAAAGCGTGTATCTTAAATACACAAATAAGTAGGATACATATATATAAAACAAGGGAGTGCAACAACTCTGTCTATCTATCTATCTATCTATTGCCTGACGCCGTGATCCCCGAAGGGGTGGCCACGAACGAACCGCCCCCATGCACCTCTGTCCCCAGTCAGTCGACGCCCCTCCCCCCATCCAGCACCGCCTTCGTTCATGTAGTTCCTCACTCCATCCTTCAACCTCATATTCGGTCTACCTCTCCCCCTCTGTCCCTCCACCTCGCTCTCGTACACCCTCTTAGTCATTCTCTCGCTTTCCATACGTTCCATATGGCGGAACCATCTCAAGTTGTTCCTTTTCACACTTTCCAGCACATCTACCTCCACACCACACCTCCTTCTTACTTCCTCATTAGTCTGTCTATCCCTCCATGTAACTCCGCACGCACTCCTTAAGTAATTCATTTCCACTGCTCTCACTCTTGGTCTGAGTCTCTCAACCAACGTCCATGCTTCGCTTCCGTAAGTCAGTGTCGGGATTACCACACTGTCATGCAAGGACTTCTTCACTTCCATACTGACCACCCTATTTCTTGTTACTGCTTTTAGCGTTCCTACAACCCTCTTCCCCTGTTGTACCCTCTCCCGCACCTCTTCATCCATAGTCCCATCTTTACTCAACACACTGCCCAGATACTTAAAAGAGTTGACGATCTCCATAGCCTGACCGTTCAGCTTCACCTCACACTCTGTGACTTCACCCCTTTCGAAGACCATAACCTTGCTCTTCCCCGTATTTACCTTCAAATTCCGTTTTTCGCACACTGTTCCAAACTCATTTACCAGACCCTGCAACTCCCATTCATTATCACTCATCAGAACTGTATCATCCGCAAACAGCAGTATAGGTAGCTTCCACTCAATTCCCTCCCTTTTCAGCGATACACCAACATCCACTGCTCTTGATAGTATTTCTTTCATAACTCCATCCATATATACAGTAAACAACCACGGGGACATCACACACCCCTGTTTCAAACCAACATTCAGGTCAAAGAACTCGCTCTGCTCACTCTCCACACGTACTGCCGCCTTTGCACCCTCATACATGCTCTTCACTGCTTTCAGCAACTTGCCCTCTACTCCGTATATTCTAAGTACTTTCCACAAACCTTCTCTATCCACTCTGTCATAGGCCTTCTCCAAGTCCATAAAGGCAACATACACCTTTTGTTTCTTCTCCAGATACTTCTCCACAACACAATTCAGGGTAAAAATCTGATCTACACATCCTCTTCCCTTCCTAAAACCTCCCTGCTCGTCGCCTATCCATTTCTCCGTTCTCACTCTCACTCTCTCAATCACTACCCTACTGTATACCTTCCCTACTACGCTTAGAAGACATATTCCTCGGTGGTTACCACACACTCCTCTTTCCCCTTTTCCCTTATATAGGGGGACTATTATGCCAGTCTTCCAGTCATCGGGTGCACTCCCCTTCTCCCATGCTAGTTTGCACATTTTCCATACCCATTCTATCACTATCTCACCACCATACCTCAACATTTCCCCACACACTCCATCTGTTCCTGGTGCTTTCCCCAACTTCACTCTTTTCATGGCTTCCCACACTTCTGACCTCCTGATCCCCACCTCCTCCTCCACTACTTCTCTTCTTCTCCCTCCCATACCATATCCAGCTATGTTTGCTGGCTCTTCATTCCTTTCATTTAGCAACTCACTGAAGTACTCCCTCCATCTTTCGACTCTCTCTTGCTTCTCGGCTAGCATTCTCCCATTCTTATCTTTCACACCCTTACTGTTTCCCTTGCTACCTTCCCTAACTTTCTTGACTTCTTTCCAGAACAGTTTCTTACTCTCCCTCCATTTTACACTCAGATTCCTTCCAAATTCCTCGTCTACTCTTCTCTTACTTTCCTTCACTACTCTCTTCACCACCCTCTTACTCTCCACGTACCTCGCTCGTTTCTGTCTCTCGGAATCTTCATTCCCTCTACTACCCAACCACTCTCTATATGCTTTCTTCTTTTCTTCCACAGCTATTCTTACCTCTTCTGTCCACCATGCTGTACCTTTCACTCCCCTCCCTCTTCTCCTCACTCCACACACCTCCTCACATGCTGCACAGATCTCATCCTTAAACACCTTGCTCATCTCCTCCACTTCCTCCATAACTTCCAGGTCGAACCCACCTAGTCGTCTTTCCACTGCTCTCCTGTACTCCTCCCTGACTTCCTCCTCCTGCAACCTCTCCACCCTCCTCACCATTCCACCCTCCTCTCGCCTCCCTCCCGCTCTCCTCACCCACTTCTTTTGTATCCTAACCTTAGCTACCACTACATAATGATCAGACAGACCCCCTCCAATACCCCTATACACCCTAGCATCCATCACAGATTTCTTCATTCGTTCATCCACACATACATAATCAATCAATGACTTTCGTTCCACCACTGTCTTATCCTTCATCGTCAACATCCGTTTCCACGTGTACCTGTGGATCATTCTGTGTCGGAAGAAGGTGTTGGCTATCCACAGCCTCCTCCCCACACATACGTCCACAAGTGCACTACCATTCCCATTCACCTCTGATGGTACCCCCCACCCTCCCACCACTCCCTCAACTTTCCTATCACCCACCTTACCATTCATATCCCCAATCAGAAATATTCTTTCGTTCTTGTCAAACTTCTCCAGGCACGCCTCCACATTCATCCAGAACTCCTCTTTCTTTCTTTCAAGTATATCCTCTGTCGGGGCATACACGCATACAATCACCCACGTTTGTATTCCTACTTTCATTCTCACCCACACAATCCTTGAACCCACAGACCCATACTCTCTTACACATTCCTTCCATTTGCTACTTACAAACAACATGCACCTTCTCTCGCTGTTCCTTCACTCACTCCAGCACACACACCCATTCCACACTCCCACTCTCTCACATCTGAACCTTTCCATTTGGTCTCTGTCATTCCACATACATCCAGCCTGGCATTCACTAACACTTCCAGAACCTCTCTCTCTTTTGTGCCATCATTCATGCCACTAACATTCCACGTAGCCATTCTCAGAATGTCCGAACTCAACTCTGTGACAGCACTAATAACAGCCACTCAAAACAGTACTTCCTTAGCCAAAGTAACAGCCATACTGGGTTGTGCACTATGCATCAACCTAGGCTAAAATAATACGTGAATAATTCCTAAAGCATACGCAGTTAAAGTTAATAAACACAATGCTGTCTTTATTACTAATAAAGTCTAGCAGCGGCATAAAAGGTACCAGAAGGCTAGGCAGAGTGCAAGCATGCTCGTAGCCTACTGTCTCCCCATGAACAGATTTCCCTTATGTTACGTTAAGTGATTAGGAGGCTCTCTTGGTAAGTCCAGATCTCAAGTATCTGGTCCTACCCTGGCGCTCCACAAAGGTCAACAAAATGAGGTAGCAAGCATACAAGTAAGAGTAGGCAAAAGCCCTTCGCTTGTATACTGCTACACTCGCAAAGGAAAAATATGCACAAGGGTTACAGGCTATCTAGCTTCGTCGAAGTCGTACAGGCTCTGACTTGCCATGTACATAACTCAGACAACGATCAAAGATACCCTCCACTGTCTAGCATTAAATAGTAACAAAGAACAACTCAATAATTAGAAGCACCCAATGATAATATGACTCCATGTGACTATGACTAATAATCCCTAAAGCTAGTGCAAAACATATATGTGAGAACTGGTGCTGGTAATACGACTGGCTGACTATGGAAGTCGTATGCAGAACCAGAAGGGGTAAGTAATTGAATAAAGACAAGAAGTATGAGAAAGAAGAAGTTCAGAGAGAGAAACAGTAGTACAGAGGGTTAGGTTGGGGACAGATTGCATGGGATGTCTAGGACCAAGCACAACATACCAAGCTCTGAAGAGGCACGCGAGAAGGATGCCCGGACCACCGAGCTAGGACAGCGGCCTCCAATCACAGACGACTACGTCACGAACAGCAGGTGTCATATGACGCGTCAGGCCCGCCGGCCAATCACGAGCGGGTGGCCCCGCCTAAGCAAGGAATGCGCACGTACATACACACGCACATACTACCACCTCGCTGCTTCTCTTATCTCTCTCTCCTTGCAATTCACTCTACATATTTTATACTCTATCAATGATATAAAATACTTCCAAGTGTCACAGACAAGAATAAAGACCACCACTGATCTGTCTGTGACAACATGAACACTAAGAAAGAAAGAACATCGTTCTACGATTATTATTTCACTGCCCTGGCGAGCGTTAGCGAGTACGAGTACATTCTGGCAAGCTGGCCAGCGTAACAACATTAATATCTTTGGGAGGTGTTTGGTGTTGGAGTGAAATTAATCAAAATATATTATTATTGGTGGTGGTGCTACGGATCGGATCGCTAGTATGGACAAGTGCTGCCCTTTGTGAGCCCATGTTTTTTAATGTCATTCATCCTGAGGTTTTCTTTGCTGTTGTAAATGGTTGGTGAGATTCTTTTAATTTTTCTTTCTTCAAGCATATAACAAACATGGTTGAATTCTGATAATATTATGTAGGTGATATGTTTTGTAATGTAATTATTAACACTGTATAAAATTAATGTATACTTTTCTTTTTTTCTAATTGCACGTTATTATCCCTGGTCCACAAGATTTCTGCCTGCAGACTTTCTTTATTTCTTGTTGTGCTTCCAAAAGGTAAGCACACACCAACAAACCTACTGATCATCACCAGGAAGCCGCTTGGTGATGGCTGAAATATGAGCATTTGTAGGAAAATATGGAACAAGTATAATATTAAAGTACGAACACAGTAAGTTGGGGATCTAAAGAAAGCTATTTTGAATGTTTGGATCATCTGTCTATGAAATCGCTTAATAGTTTTCCATTCTGTTGATATATATATATATATATATATATATATATATACTGTAAATATATACAGTATATATATATATGTATATATATATATATATATATATATATATATATTTTGTTTTTCCACACTAAAAGTGTATAGAAAAAGGTTGCTTCACTGCGCAAAGCTTTAAGCCGTTAATGCAATAACAATATTAATGCTAAATTAATGTGTATCTTAAATGTATTGCATGCACAAAATAAAGGGTTAAACAAATATGTCCGATTATCATGTTAGAAGGCTCGAACTGAATTAAAAGTATTTTAAGTCATGACTTAAAATAGTCAAACTATTTTTACTACAGTTCAAGACTTTTAATAAGATACTCGGACGTACTTTGTTAACCCTTTATTTTGTGCTTTCAATATATTCTAGATGCATATTAATTTTAGCATTAATATATTTATTGCGATTACGGCTTAAAGCTATGTGCAGTCAACCAACTTTTTTGTACACACCTTTAGTGAGGACAACATTAATATATTCGCACATTTGTTTACCACGAGAATCTTTATTTTCATGTTCAATATATATATATATATATATATATATATATATATATACTGTATATAGTATATATATAGGGGCAAGTGGCTAGGAATCCTTCTCCTTGTACAATATTCCTACTCGACGAGACAGAGAAACGGGCAAGGGAACGCGAAAGTGGTCCCGGACCCTGAGTATAGGAACTTTAAATGTTTCTGTTCTGTCTCTCTCGTGTCGGCCACCCCCAGCAATGGTGATTGTGCCTGAGTATATATATAATATATATATTTATATATATATATATATATATATATATATATATATATAATATATATATATATATATTATATATATAACATAACAGTATATATATATATTATATATATATATATATCTATTATATATATATATATACAGTATATATATTATATATATATATACACCAGGTATATATATATATATATATGTATATATATATATATATATATATATATATATATATATATATATATATATATATATATTTCCTCCAGCAGTAATAATGTTTGGTGAGTTACAGGGAGTTAAAGGGCTGCAGTGGTGAAAGGGGTGTATAATTTAGCGAATAATTAATTGCAAAGGGAACATGTAACAATAAATGGCTGATGAAAGAACAAAGTTATGCCAAGAAGTGAGGAATATTGAAGAGGGGGGAGACGGGCGGAGGCCATATTACTCTTCAAAGCCTTTGTGCAAAATTGATACGGTACTGGAGTTGGGTGAAGGAAACTGAATCAACATAGATATTACCTGGTGCAGGTGGAGTCGTTACATTGACTCCAGCAATCTAACCGTTTAGTCGGCCAGCTGTACGTTTGTTTGGTTGTCCGTCTATATTGTTATACCTTCCGTTTTATACATAGTTCTAGTTATTATTTGTTATACCAAATGTCCTATTGTTCATGTTATGCTGAGGATGGTAAAGGTTCATGTTATTATTTATGGATATACATCGGACAGCAATAATTCAACCCCTCTCTCTCTCTCTCTTTTTTCTTAATACAGCATTTTTCAGTCGTAGAGCACTATATAATGCGAACCAGCCAGTACTAATCTTGAGTAAATTTAAAACTCCGGGAAGCAACATAAATTACTAAAGACTTTAATATTAATGTAAGCGTATTTTCATAACTTTTTCATAAACAAGTAAATTATTGATTATAATATATACTTCAAATACGTAACATACACAAAAACACACACACACACACACACTCTCTCTCTCTCTCTCTCTCTGGTATAATGGTGTGGATATGCGCTTATCTGTATTTAGTATTCGGTGTTCAAAGGTATATGAGGCATACTGTATATTACGTTTATTTACAATTAATGCACCGTTATGGTACATATGAAAGACACATTTGTTGACACAATCTTAATATATTTATAGAATTATGGTGTATGTTTGGTGGCCAGCCATAATTATATTGAAATATTTGTAAATGCTCAATCATGCGAATTGTAGAGTAATAATAAATAGCGCATGGCTACAAATAACAGTTGTTTAAAGCAAAAAACCACCAAGCAAAATTAAAGTTTTGTTGAAATAATAATATGAGGATTTGGAAAAGATACATTATAAACGCGAGAAAAAAACGTCGGAAGCAAAACAATCAACAAATGTCGAACAGAGAAAAGAGTAAGGATATAAGAAACAAAAAGGTGAGAGTAAAAGGAAGAAATTTGCAAGAAGGGAGAGAGCAAGAGAGAGATTTACTGGAGGAGGGAGAGGGGAGAAGAGTGTGTTGAAGAAGATTGGAAAATATATTGGACATCGGAAGAAGAGGCCGGAAAGAAAATACCAACAATTAAACGATCGTATAAGCCTCACCTCAAGACGCCAAACGACTAACGGAATAATTATCTAAACACTTAGAGTGATACAACGGACAAGCTGAATACATCAATGAACAGAGATACATAAAATATAGATGATTGAGAGAGAGAGAGAGAGAGAGAGAGAGAGAGAGAGAGAGAGAGAGAGAGAGAGAGAGAGAGAGACAGATGACTAGTAATATGTATGAGAGGGTTATTAATACAGTAAAGTATGTAACTACGTAATGTGTGCAATCCTTATACGTGGGGATGTTTGATAATCGTATTGTTGTCAGTAATATTGCAGGAAAGAGAAATGTGATTATTGATTTTTTTTTTTTTTTTTCATCTTTTAAACATGCGTCATAATTATAGTGTTGAAAAAACACAATTCGTCATTGCATGCTGTGTTTTTCTAGACCATATTAGTGACAGTGGGAACACGTCAACAGTCAAGTGTTAAATGGAATAAGCAACCTAGAAATTTATATCTAAGTACAAGACCACAATCACCACCTCCATCAAAATCTATTACCACAACTTGTGTGTCCTCATTAAATAAGGCCGTACGAACCGTAAGCATTATTTATATCATGACCCAAAACAGCAAAAGCACCGTCAGCAATAATAACACCAGATCAATGGCGTGTTAGATAATGCAAAACGCTAAACACCATCAAATAACCGAAGACCCAGATACATAGTACCTATACGATATTTCACCTTTGCTATGATCGTCATAATTTGAGAGACAAAATCATAACTCTGGTCTCAAGAATATTATATAGTATATTGGTACAAATTATAATAATTGCTTATTTGCCACTAATCTTAGTGTGGGAATAGCATGAAACAGTAAGCAAATATATATATATATATATATACTGTATATATATATATATATATATATATATATATATATATATATATATATATATATATATATATATATCAAATATGTTTATTTAGCCATGTTGAACATCCGGCCGAGCCTTGTGAGAGAAACTCTCTTAAAGGCACCTTGCATTTAACCCTAATTTATTTACATTTTACTACAAGCTTTTAAATGTTTTTTTTTTTTTTTTTTTTTTTTTTGCTAATACAAATTATTGTTTTATTATATGTAACATTTACCTTCATAACATAGTGTATGAAACCATCCCTACACACAAACACCCACCACGTAAACATACCCAACACAAAAACTACACAGTTGATGTTGCAAGCATTTTAATTCTGGAGGAAGTTTGCATTATAATTAATTGTATTTAATATTTGCTCAACAAATATGATTTGGGGGATATCTTAAAACTATACAGGGAGGAATTATCTTGAATATGTCGAGGCAGTGCATTCCCGACCTTTACACCATGATAATTAATAGATGTTTGAGATTGACTTGATGTAATTTTTGGAATTTCTAAATATCTTGTATTTCTTAAGTTAACCTTTCGTTTGAGCGGAAGTTAAACAGTTCCATATTATTATGCTTGTTAATGGTTTTATATACAAAGATAGCAGTTTAATTAGTGTTTATGTCTTCCCACTTTAAGAAACGTAGAGATTTAAATAATTAATTTGTATGACCATACTTTCTTTTAAAGGTAATTGTCCTAATTATTTTCTGTTGTGCCAATTGCACTCTTTCTATCTTAGCTTGCCCAAACTGTGTGACAGTATGAGAAGAAAGGGTACACCAAAGAGTAGTAGAGTTGTTTAAGTACTTCTGTAGTGAAGGAGTTACGTGTTAAATACAATATGCCACACTGTTTATATATCTTACCTGTCAAAGAGTGTATATGTGATTGTCAGGTCAATTGTGTATCCACCACAACTCCAAGAAGTTTTATACTTTCTTCTCCTTTCAACACTATATTACCAATCTTAATGGAATCTATATTTAGAGGAATATTCTTCTTTCTGTGATGAACGATATGTTTTGTTTTGTCGATATTTAGGGTTAGTTTATTTGCAGTCATCCAACAATAGATACTATTTAGTTCATGAGTTACGGACTGCACTAGATTATTTAAATTGCTATGGCTGGCATAGAGTGTTGTGTCGTCAGCAAACAATATAGCTTTAAATATTACATTAGAATTAACTAAGTCATTCACATATACAATAAATATATATACGGAAGTTAGAAAATACACTCTAACACAAACACTCACATTCTAGCTTTACGTAGCATTAATATAGCCCGAGAACTGCTATATGAATTTGTCCCTCGAAAGTGTGGTGGCGGCAGTGGCTGTGGGAGCGGGGAAATATATGTAAAATGTATGCAAAACATTTTGGTCGGGGTGAGTTTGGGCACTGGGGAGAGAGAGATAGGCAGCCACAATGACAGTCTGTGATTAGAATGTCTTTAGGGGATTTATTTTCCATACATTGTTTTCGGGTTGTTGCTGATTTACTTGTATGTGTGTGAGTTTGGGGAATGGTGGGGTGTGGTGGGGTTCCGAAAAATTGGATGCTTGTGTGAGTACACGATTTATCAAGGAAACTAAACGTTAAGAAAGATGAAGCAGTTTCCATAGTCAATGTTTCAATAAACTTACGTGGGTGTTGTAAAAGGTAAGAGTATGTATAAAAGCATTATAAGTATTTGCAATCAAATTAATGATAGCTTGGGAAAAGAGTTTTGGCTATTATTAAGAACAATGTTTGATATAGGATTGTATTTTTTGTAGAGTGAAGTTGGGGCTTAGAGGAAAAGGTTGAGGACGATATATTCACCCTTTGAAGCTCATCCGCACGATTCACATAATTTGGAAGTTTTGTTTATAGTGGTCAGCCACACGATTCTCGCGTGTTTAAGCTTTCAGAAAATGTGTTGATAAAATAACTGGGAAAAAACCTTGAAATGCGATCAGCATAAAACTTACATAGCGATCGATGTTATTGAAGTATGCAAACTATTGACAATGTTATGTGATGTGTTGTCATGCTGCGAAAGAATTAATAGTCAGTTCATTTGTGTCAGTTCATTCTGCCATGGCATTCCGGAAGATCCCTTGCAGCCATTGGGTTAATTATGAACATTTGTTATTTGTGTTTAGAAATTTGCTCAACACCTACTTGTGGCACTTTTTTCACCTTTTGTCTCTATACACATATACCTGTATATAAAAAAAACAACAACACACACACACACACAAAAACAATAAACAATCTCGATTACAAATTAATATAATAACACTGCTTAGGGATGGCATAAGTATAAAGATAGTGGTCAATAATTCCGTAAACGCACCTATAGTATGTAAGTAGTGTCACCTCTTGTATATGATTACGAAGTGTGTTTGTGCGTTAGTGATCGCCTGGACCCAAAACACTTGGGATCATGTCAAGGAAATTGGGCTGGGGTACATAATGGGTTCCAGAATATTAAAGAGAGAGAGAGAGAGAGAGAGATTGATTGATTGATTGATTGATTGATTACTGGTTATGTGGTCCCCATACAGTATATTATGACACTGGAGCCCTCTAGGGATAGTAGGACTGTTATGTAGCCCACATAGGGGGCAGTCAACTTGACTAGTTTTACATATTCTAGTTGATTTAATTGTGATTGTTATTGATGTTTACTATCTTCTTTATTATTGTTTTCCTACCTTATCCAGTATGTTTTTGTTCTACAGTATGTGTAGGGACCAAAGGCAAAGTTGCCTTTAACGATTGACCCCTCAAATTTATAGGGTGACAGAGAGCCATATTCAAGATACGTTAAGAGCCAAAATGTCCATACATACGAAGCAGGAAGGAGTTTTAGTTGTGTCTTATTATATCGAATACCTATTATGGTGTTCCCTTTACATCAGATCATATTTCTATAATATATATTTTCATACCGACCCTCGTCCTTCCTCGTATTCGTCCGCTGCCATTGTCAGACTTGTAAATACTTGCAGGCGTTCTCTCTCTCTCTCTCTCTCTCTCTCTCTCTCTCTCTCTCTCTCTCTCTCTCTCTCTCTCTCTCTTTCTTTCCCCACGTAAATGTTGCTCGTCAGATAACAACTTGGTTAAAAGTGCAATAAAAACTCTTGCAGAAACTATTTTGTTCTGCGCAGACCTCTCTTAGCTTGTCTTATATATATATATGCAGTATATATATATATAATTATATATACAGTGTATATATATATATATATATATATATATATATATATATATATATATATATATATATATATATATATGTATATATATATAGATAGCTAGATAGATCGATAAATATATATATATATAATATATATATATATATATATATATATATATATATATATATATATATATATATAGATAGAAAGGTTGATAGATAGATAGAGAGAGAGAGAGAAGGAGAGAGAGAGAGAGGGGGGGGGGGAATAATTCAGTCACATTGTTTTGCCATATGAATTATATATACAGTACATGGAAGGTAATATACACAATTATATATACAGTACATGGAAGGTAATATACACAATTATATATACAGTACATGGAAGGTAATATACACAATTATATATACAGTACATGGAAGGTAATATACACAATTATATATACAGTACATGGAAGGTAATATACACAATTATATATACAGTACATGGAAGGTAATATACACAATCAGGACGGTCACATTTGCGAGTAGTAGTACTATAAAAGAACATTAATGGGCAGGCTAAAATGAATACGGTAGATATAATGGAAAAGCAATGCAATATTGAAACATTTATCAGTACAGTTATAAATTATATCATTAGGAGAGGCGAATTAGAACAATTATATATGACTAGTATTATACAGTATATACAGTATACAAATATATATATATATATATATATATATATATATATATATATATATATATATATATATATATATATACTGTATATATGAGTTTAAGGCTACGCACGAAAGTACGGAGACAGAAGGAATTACAAAGGCAGGAAGGGGAGAGATGTAAATAATATTACCAGGAGGTGAGCAAAATGTAAATGAACAATTCATGGTCAGAACTATCATATGCATCAGGCTAAAATGAATAGAAGTAGTTGAACTCAGAAGCAGCAGCCAGAACAGGAAGAAGTGATACAATAGTAATAGGAATCTCAATAAATGAAAGTTGCAATAACACAGACCGAAACATGGTGAACATAAGAAGTTGAGGACACGAAACAAGAAAACCTAGTATATTTATACCATTGTCTCTAACCCACTCATATAAATGCGTGATCCCCTTATGTTTATATTTATGCAATTATAATTATTTTGATAATATGTATAAGTATATTAGAACTTGCTTTTCAATAAATAGTATTTATAGATTTGTAGTTGGTGCATAGAAAATTATATTCAAAAATTCGTTTCCAGAGATATACTTCCACAATTAGAAGCAGGTTAAATCCACGGTTATTTATGCATGTGCTAAAGACTAGGACATCCAAATGCACAATTCTAATCGCAAAAGATATAATCAACTGTATATATACTATATGTTTCTCTACCCCCATACTAAATTATAATCTATGATTGATAAATAGTATATATATACGATATGTAGGTACGTCGCTATTGGTGCTCTAACGGGACAACAAGGCAAGTTAGAACTAAATTATTGCAAAACATAATAATAATAATAAATATATTATAAGAGACATAACAAACAAAGAAAAACGATCGATAAGCGGAACGATTTATCCAAGTGACCAGTTACGTTAAGAAAACTTGCCTGAAAACGTTAGAATACTGCTTAAAAGCGGGGTAGTGAATTAGGGGATCAGATACAACAGGTCTGGGTGGAAGCAGTTCACGTCGGTCCCTCAAGACCAATACGTAAATTAATTAATTCTTGTATTTATTATATTTTTAGTTTCCTCCCTAGACGTCCAGAAAAAGGTCCTGGCCGAAGGCCGGTCCCTCCTCACTTACAGGCTCGCTATCGCTCTCCAGGAAAACAATGACACATAAATTACAGGAACATTCTTAATATTGACAGAAATGGGGCGAAAGGTAATAAAATCGACAAACTAATGGGGCGAACTTCTTAAAATATTAAAACTAAGGGGGCTAAGCATGAGGGGGAACGGGGTCCAGAAAAAATTCTACCTCCCCTGAAGAACTCACACCCACGGAAACTGGTAACCTTAACCTCAAAACTTTAGCTTCAGGGGTTTGGCGCCCTCACTGTTAGAACTCAAATGAAAAAGGTGCTGTATATAAAAATCATTGGGTATATTGATAGTGGTTTACCCTTCTCTCCTTCTATAAGATTTTTTTATTTTTTGACAACCGAAATACCTTTGAAGGGGTTTATTTTTTTTTAGACACTTTAATTCTTCCTTTCATACCTATAAATTTCATAATTGTTGACAGTATTGCCTTTTACTGCAAACGTACATCGTAAATACTGACATTGTATCGTAACTTTGTACCGGGGACGTCTTTTCAATTTCGTTCTAGCCATATTTAGACAGTGTTGTGCCGTTTGAGAAGGATCTGTGGTGGTAAAAAAGGTAAGTGAGATCGTTCGAAGCCTGTCAATTGCTGGAAGCCCTTTTAAAGTGAACACAATATTTAATAGTAGCCAGAATATAGTTAAAATGATGGAACCAGTACTGACATATTTAATAGTTGGCACAAATCAGCTCTGACAAGCTACACAGAAAGTTTGAAATATCAGCAATTAATTCTGCCGTCAGGACTCAAAGACATCATTATCTTGTCTTACATTGTTTAGTATGCATATAATGGAATAATCCGTTTAATTTATCACACTGGTGAATGCCCATAGATTAGTAAGTCAGTCAGTCAGTAGCCAGCCCTTTCTCCCACAAGAGGTAGGGAGGATCAGCAAAAGATACAAGAAAGGAAAAAGAGGTGACAGGAGAAGAACACATAAAACAGTTCGCCCACAAAAAGCAAGCTCACAAGCATTCAGAAGCACCAATCACTCATCAAATGGCTTCACCTCATAGACAATAAGTTAATGTCGACCGGAGTCTGATAGTCAGAGTTGATCCTCTTCAAGGGAGCTTCTTAGCTGTGATCATTTAAACCCTTGAGCACCATGACGTGTTTATACCTTGGATTCTGACTATAATTAGATGATTTTATGCAGTTTAAGAAGGACCTACGTTACTAAGAGGGTTTATTGAGACCGTATTTACCCATTTGAGTCGTATAGGTAGATTATAGACTAAAGAAAATCGTCTAATGGTAACCAGAATATGATACAAGTTACGTCATGGTGTTGAAGGGGTTAAGCTAAACTGTACCACCTCAGATTCATAATGTGCAGGTTAGTTATGTGGCTGATAATATTCCTGCTCACCAACACGTATTAAGGGGAGATAGGTCGTTTTTCTGGTCCCCCTTCTTCCTTATGTTTAGCCCCATTAGTTTTCAGATTTTAAGACCTTTCGCCACATTTCTTTGTCAATATTAAGACTTTTCGTGTCATTTAGGTGTCGATGTTTTCCTGGCGAGCGATAGCGAGCTTGTAATTTAGGAGTACCCGGCCTTCGGCCGAGACATTTTTCTATCGAAAAATGGACCTTGGTAGTGATATGTTTAAGCTTGATGCATGTCTAGGGAGGAAACTAAAATCAAATTATAAATGAGCAAACATAATATTATACGCCCATCCCCCCATAAGCCAGTGTTGGGAGTATCAAATATCGTAGCTCTCTCAACTAACCACGATGACAGTCAGGAAAATTCAATGGCCGCAAGTCCTTATAAGTTGTGAATGGCTCTGAATTATCCAATCATGGTGGCCGTCAGATCAACCTGCTCCACAGTATAAGAGGCTAACACTTAAGCGGCTACCAATTATAGGAACCTTGGGAACCTATACCGCTGTTAATTGGAAAACATATTCATTGCAAATCGCAATTTCTGTACGAATAATTATTATGGTGACGTTTGTTTTCATGTGAACAATACCTTACACATCTTCTATCCTCCGAAGACGGTAAGGATAGGTATGATTATATATTGTATTTGGGATACCCATGTGTACTGTTAGTTCCAAAACAAAAAATATATATATATATATGCATGCGTTAGCTACATGCACGTTAATGTCGAAATTTCCGGGAAAAGGGATAATATTACATACATTCATTCTCTCCTCTCTCTCGCCCTCTCCCCATCACTACGGTTTCTTCCCATAATTAGCTCCGGGCACATGATCATAACGTGACTCATTAAGCTCCGATATGAATGGATGTCACTCCGGCTATGAAGGGATGTCACTTCTCTCTCTCTAGCACACACACACCCACGTACCACACGTACACACGTCCACACACGACCACGCCACACTCACTCACTCTCCACACACTAACGTACTCCACACACACACACACATCACGCTCTCTCCCACTCTCTTACCCCTACAACACTTTTTCTCCCATAATTAGGCCCCGAGTATAATACACATCCCGATGGACGTATTATAAGCCCCCTGATAAATGAAGGGAGGGTGGGACTCTATCTCTCCCTCTATCACTCTATCACACACACACCACACACAAACTACAACCACCCCACACACACACACACACACACACCACACCACACACACAACCACCCCACACACCCACACCACACACACACACACCACCACACACGCACACCACCACACCACACACTCACCACAACACGACACACACAACACAAACACAACCACACACCACACAACACACCACCCACACACCACACCGCCACACACACACACACACACACACCACACCCACACCACACCCACAACACACACACATCAACACCCACACACACACACACCACCACAACACACACAACACACACACACACCACACACACACACACACACAAACACACAAACACACACACACACACACACCCACCCACACACACCACACACACAACCACACACACCACACCACACACACACACACAACACACACACCACCACACCAGGCACACACCGCCACACACACAACACACACCAACACACACCACACACACACACATACACACACACCACACACCACACACCCCACACACACACACACACACACACACACACAACACACACACACACACACACACACACACACACACACACACACACACACACACACACCCACTACACACACACACACACACACCACAGCACACACACAACACACAACACACACACACACACACACAACACACACACACACACACACACACAACACACACACACACACACAACACACCACACACACACACACACACACAACACAACATAACACAACACCACACACACACACACACACGCGAGATGTACAGCACACACACCACCACACAACACATACACACACACACCACCAACACACACACACACAACCACACACATACACACATACACACATACACACAGACACTCACACACAGACAGTCACACACCACACACCACACACCACACCACACAGCACACACAACGCCCACCACACACACACCCAAAACACCAACATCACACCCAAAACACACACACACACACACACACAGAACCACTACACCACCACACCACACACACACACACACACACACACACACCCCACACAAACACACACACACAAAGCCACACACAACCACACACCACACACACCCACACAAACACACACAACACTCACACACAACACACAACACTACACACACAACACACACCACACACACGCACACACAACCACACACAACACACACAACAACACCACACCTACACACACACACCACAACACTCACACACACACACACACACACACACACACACACACACACAACACAAAACACCTACACACACACACACACACACAAAACACCTACACACACACACACACACACACAAAACACCTACACTCACACACACACAAACACCTACACACACAAAAAACACACACACACACACACACCACACACACACACCACACACACAGCACACACAGCACACACACACACCCACACACAAATTCTCCACTCCTCTCTCCCCCCTCCCTCTCACACCTGTCTCTTTTTCTCTCCCCCCCCCCACACCACACCACCCCCTCTCTTCCACCACACCTCCAACTGCTCCCCCACTCCCACCTCACACCACACCCCCACCTCTCCACACAC
>CM064533.1:50627134-50766069 GCA_032716605.1 Paralithodes platypus | reverse complement strand
TATTGTGCTAAATTAGATTTAGATAAGTCTCGTGCAGAGTCGACAGGGACTTGGATGGGCCGTGAGGGCCAAGTAAGAGGAACAGTCCTTGGCCCAATTAGTCAAATTGGTGCCGGTATTTAGTGAAACTGAAGTCACAGAATTTTTTAATCGTTTTGAGAAGAAATGTAGGGAGCATAATTGGCCTGAAGAGAAGTGGGGAGCTCTAGTCTCCTCAAGACTTACGTTTAATGGACTGAAGGCTTATGATGCACTGCCTTTAGAGTCTTGCATTGACTACCCAGAATTGAAGAGAGCTGTCCTACGGGCATACGAGTTGCAACCGGAAACATATCGATTGAAGTTTCGGGGTGTTACAAAGACTAGGGAGGTGACCTTTCTTGAAACATGCCCGGGACTTAAAAGATGCACTTAAAAACTGGACACGTTCTGAGAAAGCTGAGACGGCCGAACAGTTGACTGAGCTGTTTCTGCTCGAGCAGTTTTATAAGTGTACTGGTGCAGAAATGACTTTAACTATTAAAGAAAAGAACCCAAAAACTCTACAGGAGGCAGCTGAGATGGCTGACCTCCGGCTATCACTAATTCGTGGGTGCGGGTCTGCCCAGCGTAGTGAGGCAGGTAACAAGGGGCGTGACGCCCCACCCCCCGAGTTAGTGATATACCTTATGCAAACAAGTACAAGAGCCATGATACCAAGACTGACCACAAGACTAGCACCGTCCCATTTAAGAAGGGGCCGGGCCCTTCCCAGTA
Source organism: Paralithodes platypus (assembly GCA_032716605.1). NCBI lineage: Eukaryota > Metazoa > Arthropoda > Malacostraca > Decapoda > Lithodidae > Paralithodes > Paralithodes platypus. Next base: position 50,765,313 of record CM064533.1, on the reverse strand, counting down.
CCAAGGGAAGCCCAAAGGGGAGGTGGAGTGTTATCATTGTCATAAAAAGGGGCACTTTGCAAGAGTCTGTCCTAGCAAACCACCTACAGCAGCTGTGTCTTTGGCCTGCAACATTGGTGTGTCTCCGAAGTCATCTGAGTTTGCCTGGGGCAGTTCGTCAGAGGCTGAGGCACAGCCAATGCAGAAGCACCTGGGAGGCTCGAACCCTGCTCAGGATGTTTTTTGCGACCATAGAGGGCGGGGTTGCGTGATGTGGGCGGGGCGCAAGCATGGAGTAGAGGTCTTGCGTGATACAGGTGCTTCCCAGACTCTGATGAAAAACTTGACTGGCTACCCTATAAACGCGGCTCGGGTGGTAGTGGTGCAGGGTATTAATGCAACTCGGTCATACCCGCTGGTGCGGTTGGAGTTGGAGGTGGATGGTGTGGCACGTGAATTGGATGTCGGGATTGTGGAGAAACTGCCAGTGGAGGGGGGCGACCTTCTTCTCGGCAACGACTTTGCAATGCCCGCTTCCGAGGTTCTACCCTTAGTCGTTGCCGAGAGGCCGGCCGACGTGAGTAGGGAAGAGCAAGAGTGGGTCGAGCGGTGCCAGACACAACCCATGGCGTGTGTTGTCACCCGAGCTCGGGCAGCTAAAGTGTCACAGCCTAGTCCTCCGCCTTCAGACCAGCGGAGGAACGATCAACAGGAGGAGGCTAAAGCTGGAGTTGGTTTTAAGAGTTTTGACTCGGCGGCTCTCCTGGGTGATTCAGTATTAGCACCATTACTTAATTCTGGAGTTGGCCCTGGGCCTGTCATCGAGAGTGACGAGGCTGGGCATGACGAGTCTCCACGACAGCAACGTTATGTACATCGAGAGAGACAGAGGGAGCAGCCCAGTATCGGGGAAGGTCATGCATTGCTCCGGGAGCAGTTAGATCGCTTGGCACCCTCAGATATAAGTCGGTTGCAACTAGAGGACCCTGAGCTCCAAACGTGTGCTAATGGAGCTGTAGAGCTCGACGAGGACGGCGATGCACAGCCAGGAGATTTTTTTATTTAGAAGGCATCCTTTATAGGCGTTTTCAAGACCCTAAACGTAGTTGGCAAAAGGGGTCCGAGTAGTGGACCAGTTGGTGGTGCCACGGGAGTGCAGGGATAGCCTACTGAGGTTGGCGCATGACACACCACTGGCAGGACATCTAGGGGTGAGAAAAACGGTGGCGGCTTTGGGGAAATTGTTTTGGTGGCCGGGGATGAAGTCTCATGTGCAGTCATGGATAAACTCCTGTGATATTTGTCAACGTGTCGGGAAACCGAACCAAGTTATTCCTAAGGCTCCGTTACACCCTATTCCTGTGATTGGGCCACCCTTTAGTAAAATTATTGTTGACATGGTTGGTCCACTCCCTCCCACTAAGGCCGGAAATAAATTTTTGTTAACCATAATGGATGTTGCCACTAGATACCCCGATGCATACCCTATGAAAAATGGAATGGCTAAGACGGTAGTCAGTAACTTGTTGTGGTACTTCTCAAGGTACGGGTACCCGGAGGAGATTCAGTCTGATCAGGGATCTAATTTCACCTCCAACATGTTCAAGCAAACAATGCAACAGCATGGGATACGAGCAGTAGTATCGTCAGCGTATCACCCTGAGAGTCAAGGGGTGCTTGAGCGGTGGCATGCTACACTTAAAAGCATGCTCAGGTGTTATTGTGCTGACAACGGTATGGATTGGGATCTTGGATTGCCTTATGTGCTGTTTGCTGCTCGGGAGGTACCTGGTGAGAGCCTGGGATTTAGTCCAAACGAGCTGATTTTTGGACACCGTGTCAGGGGCCCCCTTAACATGCTGAAAGAAATTTGGGAGGGGACTGTGCAGCCTTGTCCATTATTAAAGTATGTGCTTGAAAGCCGTGAGCGCATGCTTAAGAGTCTGGAGATGGCAGGTAGAAATTTGACAGAATCACAAGCTTTGATGAAGGACAGGTATGATCGCAAAGTGAGGCTCCGGAAGTTCACTGTAGGACAAGAGGTATTAATTTTGTTGCCTTTGGTTGGTAACCCCCTCTCTGGCAAGTACACTGGACCTTATAAAATTGTAGAAAAAATTTCAGACTTAGATTACCTTGTTGCCACTCCAGACAGGAGGAAAAAGAACCAGTTATGTCACGTGAACCTTATTAAAGAGTATGTGAGGCGCCCCTCTGAGCCTCTCACTGTCCCTGTGTTGGCTTGTTGCGGCCGTGGTGGAGAAGGAGAGGGGGACAGTCAAGCTTCAGAGGAGGATAGCTGGGATCAACATGTTTCAGCGGATCAGTGGGCGGGGAACTCGAGCCTAAGGGCTGACGAGGCTATAGCTCATTTGCCTGAGCCGCAGTTTGATGCTATCCGTCAGTTGTTCGGTTCATACCCCACTGTATTTGCTGAACACCCAGGCCTCACTACTCAGGCTATGCATGATGTTGACGTGGGGGACCATCTACCCTTTAAGTCAATCCCGTACCGTGTGCCCCCCATAAAACTACCAGCTCTGAGGGATGAGTTGGAGTATATGCTCGGTAGAGGGTTGATAGAGAAAGGCACAGTTAAGTGGACTTCCCCTGTAACACTGCAGCCTAAGCCAGATGGCAAGGTACGCTTTTGTATTGATTTCCGTAGGTTAAACGGTTTGACTCCAACTAACCCATATCCTCTTCCTCGGGTTGATGATAGTGTTGACAAAATTGGTAATGCTCGTTTTTTGTCTAAAGTAGATTTAGTAAAAGGTTACTGGCAAGTACCTTTGTCCGAGCGTGCTAAAGAGGTATGTGGTTTTGTTGTGGACGGGAGTACCTACCGGTGCAATGTTATGCCTTACGGGCTTAAGAATGCACCAGCAACGTTTCAGAACCTGATGAATGAAATTGTAAAGGACATTCCAAATTGCACCGTATATTTGGACGATGTAATCATTTATGATGACGACTTTGAGAGCCATTGTGAGCACCTTGAGACCTTGTTCCGGAAACTTAGTGAAGCAGGTCTGGTAGTAAATTTGGCAAAGTGTGACTTCGTAAAAGCCACTGTGCAGTACCTTGGGTTTGTAGTGGGAAGGGGACAGGTGTGCCCTCCTCAGAACAAGGTACAGGCTATCAATAAATTTCCGCACCCAACAACCAAGAAGCAGATTATGAGATTCTTGGGTATGATAGGCTACTACAGACGCTTCATAAAAGGTTACTCAACGGTGTTGGCACCTCTCACAGATTTGTTATCTAAAGACAAAAAGTTTTTGTGGGCACCTGAGTGTGAAAAGGCTTTCACTTTGGTGAAACATTTGCTATGTACTCACCCGATACTCAGGGCCCCAGACTTTAACAGGCCTTTTCAGCTGGCAACAGATGCTAGTGGTGTAGGGGCTGGTGCCGTCTTGCTACAGACAGACAATGAAGGTGTGGAACACCCAGTAAGTTTCTTTTCTAAGAAGTTCAATGCTGCACAAAAGAACTATTCTACAATAGAAAAGGAATTACTGGCGATTGTGCTGTCGCTCAGGCACTTCGAGGTGTATGTTCCAGCCTATGGCCCAGTCGTGGTTATCTACACTGATCATCACCCTTTGAGATTCCTGAATCAATTTCACAATCACAATATGAGACTGACCAGGTGGTCTTTGATGTTGCAGGAGTATAACCTGGACATCCGTCATATTGCTGGATGTGACAATGTGATCGCGGATTGTTTATCAAGGGTGGATGATCAGTCGTAGGCTATCACAGGTGTGTGGGTTTGAGTGGAGGAAAATAGGCTGCCCTTATAGTGCAGCCGGGAAAAACATATTAAAATATAAAATCATATAAAAAACTCTTTCTTTTGATATAGGTAATCGTATAAGTTTGTCATAGCCTATAGAGTTTGAGTAGTCCACAAACTATCAAACGGCTGAGCTGCTGTAAGCTCGCTCTGGGAGCATGATATTGTGTCTTTTTGCTATTGTTGGGAGGAGTTATAAAATGTGAATTTTTGGTTAATAATAAGATGCGTTTTGGTGATAAACTCAGCTTTGTTTTAGTGCCATGCGGTCGCTGGGTCGCTGGGTGTGAGGGGCTTGATGGGGTTCTGTGTTTGTCAGATTTTAGCTCAGGGTTGAGCAAGTAAAATCTTGGGGGAGGTGTGACGCATGTCCAGTGTGAGCATGCTGTACAGAACGCCTAGTCATGCCCCACTCTCGCTAGGATCGTCAGGGCAGGAACTTTGGCTGTAGTCTATGTAGAGTTTCCTAACTTAGTTCATGTGAGCCGTTGTACTATAAGTAATATGAATATGTATTTTGTTTTCATCTGAGTCAACGAGTTCTATTTTATATCATTAGTTATAAGTATTGTGTGTAAAACTTATTTGTAATGATGGGAGAAGCGGCAGCCCACAGTTGGGGGTCAGTGGGTGCGCCATGCGGGAGGTGGGCCTAACTCACTAGCACTCCCCCCCCCCTCCCCCCTCCCCTCAGTGCTAGGAAAGCCTTTGTCTATCCCAGAGGAGAGAGAGAAATTACGTAATGATTGTCAGTGGGCGGTCCTTAGTAGTTCACGTTGGGCTCACTAGAGGGCCGAGTATAAAAAGGGAAGTCTAGCCATTTTTTGATCAGAACTCATTAGGCAGAGCGACTTCTCATTTCCCTTGCTAACTATATATTCTTCTGACTGATGTGAACTTTCTCTACTACCTTACATTCTTATCTCCTCTTTTCCCTACCCTTTTTAACTTCCATGGTCCCGTTGGTGCAGAGCTAGTCAGCCAACGTATTATCGCTTGAGTTCTCATGAGATACATGCCTATTAGATAGCCTATTTTGGAAGGGTTAACTTAGAATAGGATTGATTTATGTTTGTTGCACTTGTCTATGCATTTCCCTGTGTGTTATTATTATTATTCCTGGTTTCTAGGTAATGCTAGACTGGGGTAAGGCTTTTCTGTGTTACGAGTTGTTGTTTGATGCAGTGGTTAAGCGATAAACCTGCATACTCGTTTCGGTTCAGTGAAGCCTAGGTTGTCTTCGCGGCTGACTGTGTTTGAGTTAATCATTTCCAGTGCGTGAGGGCAAGAGCCTAACCACCCTGTATTTTATTAACAGCTTGTTTTTACTTTGTCAAGGAGCCGGGAGAAAACCAGATACAAGGGATCTGGATTTCTCAAAGTGCACTTGTTAGTGTTAACGTAATACTTTAAACAGTTGTGAGGACTTCGCTAGGCTACGAGCCGTTTTTGCTCAGTCACTGCTACCTTTTGCCCACAGTACCCCAGCTAGACTTTACTCGATTAGTAGATACAGAATAGTATTGAAGCTTTCCTTATGTATGATATTGTTTATGCACTATTGATTTCATGTGTTGCAAGCTTGGCTACTTTAGTGATTAGTGGCCCACGAGCACAATCCGAGTAGGCTATTGCCGTTGCATTTGCGGAGTACTTCTTTTAATGTTTGCCATTTACTATTGCATATTCTTTTAATTATTCTTATGCCAATTTAAACCTGTAATAGTATTTAATTGCCAGTGTTTTTCTTATTGAATTACTGTTCAAAATCCGATACGTACTTCTTACGAGCATCCGAGAAGCATCTAACTTTTTCAGAAGATTCCTTGCTCGATGCTTAAGGACTATTAATTAACGTAACGTAATAGTGCCGATCCGAAGTAGAGGGTGGAGGACTTCTTAAGTTCTTAGTCAAGGGTGGATTACTTCGGCTTCGGCCAACACTATTCTTTGGTGTTGTTGTTTCTTACTTCTTTGTTTGATTGTTGACCAGACTAGAGAATTCCTGTCTCTTTATTAGTCTGTTGTTGAACACTAGTACCGAGTTCTTGTATACCCCGTTATAGCAGATTGAACTCTGGAGGGTATTGGTGTTTTTTGTTCGGCTGGCAGTACTCAGGGGTTGGGATCGTGTGTTTCCGTTGTGGCAGCGAGCCGTATTAGAGTCCTGATTGAGAGCCCTTGTGTACCCGAGTGCCAGGTCGTAACAGAACAAAATGGACGATTTGCTAAGCACATTTTCTAAGGGAGCAACATTTCTGTTTCCACTGAGGCACTTTGAATGATCAAGTGCATGGAATCATAAACACACAAACAAAAATCGATCTGACTTAAGATTAATCGATATTATTAGTTAATTAACGCGATACATCGCATATTACTATATTTACATTTGACAGTTATAGCCTATTCATAAAATTTCTGTAAGTTTATATGACTTATTTAATTAAAAGTTCAATATAGTACATGTATATATGATTATAAACCTTTGCATGAGTTTGTTACCTGCAATACCTGCTTCATATTATATTATGTTGTATATCTTGTAATACCTGAGCAATAAACCTGGTACAAGAAATATATGTCGCCACAGTTAACACGAAATCCCTAGTAAATTCGAACACTAAATTAAGTATGCTACAACTTCATGGCGCATTGCAGGATACTGTACACTATACATTAGTGATTATGATACACATATTGTTACTGCATTCTCAATTATTATCCCTACGGCAAGAACTGGGTGGTGGCTAGTCAATTTGAGCCTAATAGTTATGCATTTTGCAACTAAGAGAGAGTGAGTGATTGATATAAAGATAGTCAGTGTGAGTGTATATTTGTGTGTGTGTAATAATAATAATAATAATAATAATAATAAACGGTTTATTAAAGAATGGCAGCCTCATGAGCTGAAAATACACATTTTACAATTTAGTGGATGAACATGAGATGTACAGATATGAGGATGGTAAGCTTAGTTTACAAACAAAATAAATAAATACAATAATGATGCATGTGCAGAATACAAATTATCATAAAATAACCATGAGAGTAAGTGATATACAGTACATATACACATTTATTTACTTACTCATATACAGAACATTCGTATATACACGTACGTGCGCACATACATATACATCCATATATAGGAACATAAGAACATGCAGTAAGTGTGCACATGTCCGTATACACAAACGCTCACGTATGCACACAAACATACATACATACAGAAACTGTTTTGGTATGGTCAGGGTAAAGAGGGTGCAGGTACTGCACCCTCTTTACCCTGACCATTAACTGGGAGGTTAATCCTCGGTAGTGTGTGTGTAGGTGTGTGTGTGTGTGTGTGTGTGACAGAAGGCGAAATATGGAAGAGCTGGGCGTTCTATTGTTAAGGGTGGAAATACATGGATGAAGATACGCGAACACTTAATAATAGATAATGCTTATGCATAGATTTATAATCAGAAGTTGCGCTAGTGAGCAATATGTTCTCGCTCATATGTACGTATATTTACATACATATGTGCATATGACCATATAAATACACGTACAGTACATATATATATTATATACCTTATATTCTCAACCGGGCTCGAACCATTGACAGCACATACACACAGACATACATATACATAAATATATGCACATTACATGCATATATGCTCTTCTCTTATCCTACCTGATACTCTCAGCCGGGCTCGAACCACAAACAGTATACACTATAGACACATATATATATACATAAATAACACATACATACATACATATATACGCACACATACATACACATATACTGCACATACATAGATACATATATACACATATACATAAACAAACTCAAGCAAATACATACATAATTATATTCTAATACACACACGCACACACACTTATGCATATATTATTAAAGGTGGGCGCGTATATATGGTGTGACAGGCTGTTATTACACATTATTAATAATATTAACAATGGTTGGGATAGGACTATTTTTATATCTGTCAGTTCTTGCTCTTATTGGTTGGAGTGTGTTGAAATGACGAGCTGCACGTGTAGGTCTAGGGGCGTCTGGTGGAAGTAAGTTTCTGTGTCGTGGGTGAACAAGCAGCTTAGATGCAAACTGTTTGAGTGTGTTGTAGTGGTGGGTTGAGAGTGCAGGTATGCTAAGGGTGGTGAGAGCTTCCTCGTACCCTGGATATGTGCCACCCAGGATGATCCTGCATGCCCTCCTCTGAACTCTCTCCAGTTGACGTTGTTGTGTTAGGGTTAGAGAGGAGGACCAGGCGGGAGAGGCGTAGGTGAGCTTAGGGAGTATGAAGGTGTTATATATACTCTTCAGCTCATTCTCCGGCGCCCCCAGGGATCTCAACCGCCTTAGCATAAACAACTTGTAAGTGGCGGTCCTGACTGTGGTAGTTACATGTTTCTTCCAGTTCAGTTTGTTGTCCACAGTGATTCCGAGGAGTTTGGTGGGCTCAACAAGCTGAAGGGGATGAGGACCAATTGTGACAGTGGGTGGAGGAAGGTCGGTAACGGAAGTGTTGATGTGCATGACCACTGTCTTGTCATGATTGATAGTGTGTGTGATAGTGTGTGTGTGTGTGTGTGTGTGTGTGTGTGTGTGTGTGTGTGTGTGTGTGTGTGTGTGTGTGTGTGTGTTGTTATTGTTCGCTAGGTATTGGCTACAAGAGAGAGGCACCGTACTGGGAGTCTGGGAGCCACTAACTTGGGGCCTTTGTGTAGGGCTGCTGTTGGGACTCATTTTACTCGGACCCAAGACGCTTTCTGCTTAAAATTATACTTACCCAAAATATATTTTAACCAAAACCTTTTACAGTCATCAACATGGTGCTCCAAATGGCCTACACTAATAGTAAATCATGTCTTTTCATTGTGTGCACCCACAGACAATTATGATGATGTTTCATGTTCATAACTTCCAATTGTTTATCACAGATTGGTTTGGCTCACAATTGAAAGGTCCCGGGTTTGACTCCCGAGTCGGGGGAAACGGATAGCAGTCTTTATACACCCAATGCCTTTATTCACCTGACAGTAAATAGTGAGTGGTACGCTTGTGTAAAGTATTATTTGGGGACGTATACGATGGTATCCAAAATATTTGTCAGTAGTCCCAGTGCACCAGGCTGGATAACTCTGAGATATCCACCACAGGCTCCAAAGGGCAATGTTGAGATGGGTGCCTCGGCCAAGTGCAGCGTACTGGATGCTCCCCTACTTTACTATTGGTTTAACATAATAATATTGATAAGCGGTCATTGAGCAAGCCTTGAATACAAGTAATTTATCTATGTGTGTTCTAAGGATATGTGTGCATAATTATACTGTATATCTAGAGAGGTAACCAGAGGACACATTATGGAGGAAGGACACTACTTTAGACCGTGACTGTACAAAGGATTTGTTTGTGTTCAATACATTTCGACCCCAAAACAGTTTGTACACAAATAATTTCAAATAAAGTACTTTGAATCCAGACCTAACCCTGATCCCTACATGTCCAACACACCGAAGAAGCGCACAATGAATGTTTGAATGGCTACCAATACTAGTTTTGGAGATTGCCAAGAGGAGAGCATCTATATTTGTGTACATTTATGTTTGTAAGGGACTAAGGGTGTGTATTGATTCTCGGTCCAACTATAGTGTATAATTATGTAAAGTTGTATAGTATGTTTGTGTCGTTCTAGCCCCTAAGCCTTTTGAGTTATGGATATAAAACATAGCATGAACACTCAGCGGGTCCCAACAAATATTTTTGTTTTAGCAAAAACAGTATTACAAATCATACATTTTAACAAATATTCCATTACATCTGCTCTACGGGAATATCAGATACTTGTAAAGATTAATATTATTTTGCTTTCCATCGTAGTGCTAACTTTATTGGATCTCGAAACTCCTCTAACCCACGGAGGGTGCAGGTACCTCGGGAAGTTGTAGTACAAATGTACTAAGTATTGTCATATTTATGCATATTACAGGTCAGGGTGGAAGATCTAAAGAGTGTATTCTTTTTATCTTGGATTAACTACTTGAAATATCTCCGCGAGTGTGTGTATGGAGGTGGGAATATTGTGATTGGCTTGCCAATGTGATGTGTTGATAACTATTGTATTGATCAAATTATGAACTACACTGAATTTATTCATACATTTTTGCTATAATTTATGAAATCACAGTGTGGAAAGTGACTCTATGTTATATTATGTTGATATTATAGCTTACCTAGAGACTAAACCTATTCCAGTGTGAATCCTTCACACACCCCAAAATACATTTCACTTACAAATATTTTACCACCGAAACTTCCTATTTAATCCTCATATTGTAAGGTAACATATGACTTTGTTCATTAGCTTAACTATCCCTTTCAGAAAACAGTTTATAATTCATTCACACAATCCTCTCACTCTAGCATAGAAACAAATCACTTACTGCAATACATCTTACCCACTTTACACATCAAATTTACACTTCACAAGTTTCTAAACACAGGACTAATTCAATGTAAAACCGAGTATCCCACTCAGCTTCCCTCCTTTTCATTTACCCCATTAACCCTTTCCCTGTGGCTGATGTACATGTACGCTCGGTCAACAAAGTATCTGCACCCCTACCCTGATAATCTGGTGTGTACAGCTTGGTAGTATAGGTTGTAGGTCGTAGGTAGTAGGTCTTAGGTAGTATAGGTAGGTAGTAGTATATATGGATATAGCTGTAGGCAGAGATACCAACCCTGCCAAGCTGTATACACCAGATTATCAGGGTAGGGGTGCAGATACTTCTTTGACCGAGTGTACGATCGATCGGGGGTATTAAGTGTTGTCATAGATTCCAGTGGTTTTCGCTCAACAAGTGTTATTGGTATCTTTAGAGTTACTGGGAAAGGTGCTTATCCCTCAGAGTATTAGTCAGTGTCCGAAACTTTGTGAAATATCTGACAACACTTATTAACCTCGATTGTACGTCCTACGTAAGAAAAAGGGCTACTACATATACTCATTGATATACTCATTGGTATTGCCGGCTATGTTGGTTGGACCAGTTTGTTGCCAGAAAGTGGTGTGAGGAGGTAGGGAGGTTATGGCGACTCTTATAGAGAGCGTTCGACCAACTATTTTCATTGGAGCTAATTCCAATACATTCAGGGCATACAGCAGGCATAGCAACAAGTTATATCGTGGAAAGATTCGTAAAGTGCTTTTGGATTATCAGAGGATCGAAGGAATCAGTTCTATATATGATCTAGGACTCCCATTATAATTAAATTAAGTATTTATGTTACTTTACATTAGAACAAAGGTAAAACAATAGTGGGAACGACCAGCAAGTTGAACACAAATCTGCGTCTTGAGGCCTATCAAAAGAGAGTGCTAGCCCCCTGCATCAACATTCATGGCGGGGCGGAGAAAGGTGCCAAGCAGCGCCAGAATCATATTTACCTCGACAATGTCTGACATGAGCAAAGCAAACATATGTATATATAAATCATATAATCATTGTATCTGCCTCCTATAACATTCCCCAAACATTGGTGATAATCTAATTAATCAAGTTTACTCCCAACACCAAACACCACCAAATTAAATTAATGAAAGCATGTGATCCTCCCGGGATTTAAATACTAGAAATGTACAGCACGCTGTGCAACACCTAGAAATGAAAACAAACAAAAAATACTCACGGGCAAAATATATAGATCACGTGACTTTCTCCTCCACTCGCAATCAAACGCTCAAAAAGGGTCAATCACAACACAGGACAAGACAGCATACAGCGATAATGGCTGACGAATGGAAAGGAAAACAAAAAGTAAACCCTTGACATGAATAATAATTAGAAGCAAGCATCTCATAGCAAAACTTACTGATAATAGAACGCTCAACTCAACGTGAAAACACGAAAGACGAGATCTTATCGAATTCTAGTAAATAATAAACACGACAATTCTATTGTGTATGCGCAATTAATTAGTTATATGCAATTGCAATGCTTACACCTAATTGGAGTGACACCTGTTATTTGCGTTTCATTTTTGTATCCATGCACAATAATACAAAACCTGAATCGCTGTTTAAAACTAAATAATTATATAAAATTGCTTACAAACACACAGCTGCATATAGGACTGTTTATACTATCGCATTTCCATTGCATATCCGCAAATATGAATAATAAAAGGAAAGAATGGCGATTGATCAAGGTATATTAAAACAAATAATTAACGTACAAAATAATTGTTTTCGGCAATGTATCAAGGTAACCCAGCACCCGGACAAAGCTTTAACATCTTCATCAAACGCTCTGCTTGTAAATGTTACTGCCTGTGTCTAATTAAGCCTGTGTAATAAAGTTGTAGTCGTGTCGAAAAACAATTTAACGAGCCTCACTCTACTCTTGCTTTGTAATTGTTTTGACAATCTACTCCGCAGGTCACACACATATAATAAAATATATATATATATATTTATATTGATGAAGAAGACAAAAGGCAAAACTGCTTGAGACGAGTGCCTCCCCCAGAATTGGAACAGTGACAGGGCCAAAATCAAGGAATGTTCGAGCCAAAATGCCTGAACACTCGGAGTTTGAGGCAATTTACGTCATAGGATGAGGGAATGATGGATTCAGGGAGAGAGTTCCACAGCTCAGCTGTTGAATAGAAGAAAGATTGGGAAGAGTGAAGCGTTACTCTCAAACTTTCTTCTACTCAACAGCTGAGCTCTGGAACTCTCTCCCAGAATCAGTCTTTCCCTCTTCCTATGACTTAAATTGCTTCAAACTCCGTGTGTCCAGGCATTTTGGCTCGAACGTCCCTTGAATTTGGCCCTGTCACTCTTTCAACTATGGGGGAGGCACTCGCTATAGGCACTTCTGCCTTTTGCCTCCCTCAATCACATAGAAAAAAAAATGTTTTACTTTAAAGTAAACATCTTTTATTAACTAACTAAGCCTATCCCTCTACACTTTTTAACACACAAACGCAGTGTAAATTTTGTGTTGGTGTTTAACAGCACACATTGAGAGTGCATACCCCAAATGATGTGCTTATTGAGCTGGATGTTGTTGTTGTTGCTGTTCCCCAGGCTGCCTGGTAGAAAAGCCCCAGGGCCCCGAGCAAGACCAAGGCCATAACCGAGCGCCCTCACAGAACCCTCCCTGCCTACCACAAAGAAGCCTGGGTGACCGAAGCCGCTCACAGGCAAGGAGCCGAGGAGGGAGCGGAATCGCCTGAGATACCGAAGCCCCACCCAAGGCCCTGTGCTCCTCAGCAATTATGAAGGAAAAGCTGAGGGGCAAAGGAAGAATATGACGCTTTGGCTCCCAATCTGCCAACCTCGAGAGTTGGCAGTAAGGAGGTCAATCCACGGAAGAGACTCTGCCACTTGAGATCTAGGAAATATATAAGTAAAAGGAACAGTTAGAGTAAGTAATGGTTATGGCAGAGAATACTTAACTCTCGCTCTGATAGACCAGCCCATCACCACATGACTAGAACCCAATCCTCTCAGCATTAGCTCGGAAAGGCCCTACAAAGCCACCTTTGGCGGGGGGATAGCTCCCCTATTTCAACCCATTTTGGGGTTGTGCACCCGCCGATGAGCTGGATGTTGTTGGAGGTAGTATTTACAGCCGTTCCACCTTATTGCATGGCATAGTCTATGTAGGTACAGCACATGGATACGAATGGACAAATATCGATTACAGGAAACAAATTGGAGATAGGAAGATGTGTAACATTACAAGTAGGATAAATGGGAACACTAAAACATATACAGAAATTCAAATATTAAAGAAGGGCGTGACTACTAAAGAAGGGATGTGAAAAGACAAATAATAGAAAACAAGCAGAATAAGGAGTTACAAGACGGTACGGTAATTTACTTGTTGTGAATAGGTAGACATAATAACATATGAGTGGTGAAGAATAAGGGGTGACCTAAAAATAACACGTGAACAAAGTGTAAATGCATGTTTACGGTCCTGTAGTGAAGTATGATATTAGAAAAGGAATAAAAAGGAAGAATAATTTGGTGGAAAACGATTGAGAGAAGTAAAGTAAACAAGAAACATGTGAACCAAAGAGGCATGCGAGGGACAAAACCTAAGGGAAAACAGAAAGAATGAGTACAGATAAAAGATAAGACAAAAACTATATATGAAAATGGAAAGTCATACTAGCAAATATATTAATGACAAAAATGTAACAGGTTGAATTCAAGTAAAAGAGAAACAAGTAATGAGAATCAACTCCAGATAACTGGTTTCGGTGATTCTTAGGTTTCCTATTTGTGCGCGACACCTAACCTTCAAACACAGTTTCATATTTGAGTGTCACATTTACCGCGTCATTGTTTGTTGTGTATTTGTAGCCATGCAAATAAATTTTTTCCAGGGGTAGTGTAGTTGTATTGCAATGTATGTAGTATATAATTTGTGTATATACTCAGGCACATTCCCTATTGCTGGGGGTGGCCGACTCGAGACAGAGCCCGAACAGAAACTTGGAAAGTTCCAATTCTTATGGTCCAGGACCACTTTCGTGATTCCTCGCCCCTTTCTCTGTCTCGTTGAGTAGGATAATTTTACAAGGGGAGAACGATTCCTGGCTTCCTGCCCCCAGCAGGAACAGTAGGACAGTAAAAGAGACAGACAGTATAGACTGAACTACACATTAAATGTTGTGGGTGTAATGTATATGCAGAAAATGTTATTGTATACAATATGCGATGGGCCTTGTCACGCCAGACATTATTTTGCTGTCGGTGTAGAGTATAAGTCTTATTGCTGAATGTCATAAGTATTAATATAAGCAAGGATTATATTTTTCTTTTGTTTCTGATCGAATCTTTGCTAATATGTAAAGAATTACTTTATTTGATCTGATATTATGAGTTTTAAACAATTAATTAGACAAAGAGGGATAATAACTGAATGCATGACCCGAACTCCAATAGCACTAATATTGTCCAAGGTTAAGGACATCTCAAGGTGGACTAAATTTAATCCTGCTACGTGCCATTCCCGAGATGCCACAAAAGTAAGGCCACCTAGCTTATCAGTGCTGGGCCAAGGAGATAACCGAGAGATCGGGGCAGACAGTTGCCACCGTATCTCAAACTCCATGTGTGCCTTTAATGCAGGACTCCCGACAGAAGGAGTACTTAGCACCAAAAGTTCCTTTAATGCAGGACTCCCGACAGAAGGAGTACCTAGCACCAAAAGTTCCTTTAATGCAGGACTCCCGACAGAAGGAGTACCTAGCAGCTAACGTAAATCATCTAGACAGGGGTGTAGTAGCATGTGTGGTGCAACCCACTAGGGTTAAGCCAATAATAATTTCACCATCAGTGCAGGACAGTTACCGTCCCTTTATTTCATCTGGCAACGTGAGATTAAATGGTTGTATGCATGAGGTAAAAATTCTGAGAGACACAGGTTCTACTAGCACCCTCATGGTGAATCCTTACACTGAGTGCCCACCTGGCGAACCAGTTGTAATGAGAGGTGCTGGAGGCCAATTTTATGCACACTTGGTAAAAGGCGAAATTGAATGTGAGTTACTACAGGGTGAGGCCACCATAGCTTTGTGTAGGTCCCAAGATATCCCTGTGCCTGGGGTAACACTCCTTTTGGGGAATCATGTAGCAGGTGAGAAGGTCCGACCAGACCCCATTTTGTCACTGTCCCCTGTTAACGAGCCACTAACCGGTGAGCTCGAAAAGGAGATGCCAACAGATTTCCCTGTGTGTGCTGTCACACGTTCAATGTCTCAAGTAGCAGTTCCCTCAGACAGAAATGTACCGATTGTAAGAGTTGATGAAAGGGATGATGAGAGTGTGAATGACGCTCCAACTGTGCCTGATGATGTGACTGAGGTGGATTTATCTGACACCTTTATGGCTCATCTTGACCCTAACGATGACCATGAAACCCCTCCAAATTGTCCTAGTGGCCTGGTAGAGCTACAGAGAGATGATAGTGAATGCAAGGAATTAGCTGCCAGGTTCGTGAGTGAAGAGGAATGTGAGAAGGAGGGTGGTGAATGTTTCTACCTCAAAGGAGGAGTATTGTGGCGTAGATGGAGACCGCCACACAGACCAATCGATGACGGGGCCTGGGACGTCCATCAAGTAGTAGTCCCCAAACCTTGTCG
Organism: Paralithodes platypus; assembly: GCA_032716605.1. Lineage (NCBI taxonomy): Eukaryota > Metazoa > Arthropoda > Malacostraca > Decapoda > Lithodidae > Paralithodes > Paralithodes platypus. The sequence goes on along the minus strand of CM064533.1, from coordinate 50,749,351 downwards.
TAGATATATCATGGAAATGGCACATTGTATACCATTGGCAGGACACCTAGGTGTGAGAAAAACTCTAGACAGAATCAGAGCCCAATTTTACTGGCCAGGAATGCGTGCAAATGTAGTGGAGTTTTGTAGAGTGTGTCACACTTGCCAGATGACAGGAAAACCCAATCAGAAGGTGCCTGTACATCCTCTGGTGCCCTTGCCCATTTTCGAGAATCCTTTTACTCGAGTGGTAGTGAACATTGTAGGCCCATTGCCTAAGACTTCCCAAGGTAACATTTATTTATTAACTATTATGGACATGGCAACTCGCTACCCAGAGGCTATACCCTTAAGGACTACCTCTGCTCTAACTGTCATCAAGGAACTGCTCAAATTCTTCACCAGAATGGGTTTCCCCCATGAGGTGCAAAGTGATCATGGAACTAATTTTACCTCTAACATTTTTCAGCAGTCCCTGAAGGAGTTGGGTATCGAGCATGTTAAGTCTAGCACCTACCACCCAGAGAGTCAAGGGGTTCTCGAACGATATCATCAGACATTAAAGGGAATGTTACGTAAGTATTGTACAGAGACCGGAGTTGAGTGGGATAAGGGGGTACCTTTTCTTTTATTTGCTACTCGTGAGGTTCCAACTGAAACCCTGGGTTTTTCCCCTAATGAGCTAGTTTTCGGTCACCAGGTAAGAGGTCCTTTGCAACTATTGCAGGATAGCCTAGTTGGCCAGGAGGGGAACCAAAACCTCCTCAAGTATGTTTCAGATTTCAAAACCCGGCTGAGATCCTCATGTGAGTTTGCCGCTCAAAACTTGACAGTGGCTAAAAGCTCCATGAAGAAATGGTATGACAGAAAAGCCCGTGAGAGGGAGTTTCAGCCCGGTGATGAGGTTTTGGTCCTGCTCCCCCTTTTTGGCCAACCTTTATCTGCCAAGTTCAGGGGCCCATATAAGATCATTCGGAGGGTGAGCATTACCGATTATCTAGTAACTACCCCAGACAGGAGAAAGCCCACGCAAGTATTCCATATAAATATGTTGAAACCCTACCATAGGTCCCCTGATTCCTCTCCTCCAGAGTCTCCCACTGTGGCAGTGAATGTCAGGACCTGTGGACAGCCTGGTGCGGACGAAGTCTTCATTTCTCTTACTGACCCGCAACAGACTGTTCCAGAGCCTGAAGGTATCCATGCAGACTTTGACTTGTCATGTAGCCTATCCAACTTTCAGTATAACTCAGTAGCTTGGGGGGAATTACCATCTAAACTATGTCATCTTCCCTCTGATCAAGCAAACCAACTAATCTCTGTTTTATCTCAGTCTCCCAGTGTGTTCCGTGATACTCCAGGGCTCACTTCTTTGGCCTTGCACGACATCGACGTAGGGGATGCAACTCCCATTAAACTATCCCCCTACCGTGTCTCACCACAACGCAGGAGTATACTGCAGGTCGAGCTTGACTACATGTTGTCAAACAAGCTGATCAAAAGGGCCTTAAGCCAGTGGAGTAGTCCGGTCATACTTGTGCCAAAGCCAGACGGGAGCCATAGGTTTTGTAGGGACTATAGGCAAGTTAATGCTGTCACAAAGAACGATACCTACCCACTGCCACGGATTAAAGATTACATTTACCAGGTTGGCCTCATACAGCAGTAAGTTTAATTTAATGAGAGGATTTTGGCAATTAGCTCTCCCATGTAGCGAGGTAAATATCATACTTTAGTAGTGCGCTGTCAAGCCTTCAGCTGTGAGATGCCTTGCAGTTCGAATAACGCTCCAGCTACTTTCCGGCTATGTTCTGAGGTGGTACCTGGAGACGTTGCCTACTTTGGGTGATATCCTTATTATATCCTCATTATAATCTTGCTGTTGCCAAGCTGGTGGTGAATCTATTTATGTATTATGTTTAATATTATGTACTATACTCCTTAAACTCTTTTCTAGGGGGGAGGTCTGACATACGGAGCCCTGTATGTTAATTTAAGAGTTAGAATTAGAGTTGAAGGAGTTTCAAACTACCCATGCGGCGAAGCAGACTAGCGAGCGAACTAGCGAGTGGGAAACCAGCTCGCCCGCATACCAGCAAACAAGCCTTCACACCTGCGTGCGTCATAGGGGACCCTGCAAACTACTTCGATGACCCGACGCTATGACGTATGATCGACGCCAGGAGACTCCATTGGACCATGCACCTGCTATGCAACTCGAGGAGCTGTGATTGGAGCGGGCACCACCCCCCGCCTCCTGATTCGTTCCTACACCATCATTGTTTAGTATATAAGACCCGAGTTGTGGGCATTCAAATCAGTCTCATTTTTTTTTTTTTTTTTTTTTTTTTTTTTTAAAGATACAATGAACGGAGGAAGGAAAAACACAGATAAAACAAAAAGGTCCATGTGCCTAAAGGCATCCTCCATTCATAAAATGTTTGTAACAACTGGATTTAAACATTTGCAGATTGTAAGTTTGTGGAAAGCAATTCGAGGGAAGTGAATTCCAAAGAGTAGTAGCTCTGGGGATAAATGAATTCTGATAAGCAGAAGTTCTGCATTGTGGAGGAGAAAGTGTAAATTCATGGGTGCTCTCAGCTGCCCTAGTTCTACGGGGAAAGATGTGGAGAGGCGGCACAATTGAAGCAAGTTCCTCGGAACAATTGCTGTGAAAATATCTGTAGATATTTACTGTTAACGTAAGACAAGAACCAAGAATAATTACATTAAATATAAATAAAAGGACATATAAGAAAACTATCTATTTATTTCAAAAAGGGTAAGAGACAGAAATATTCTTACTTTAATATTTATCTTTCAAGACTTTTTATAGAATTAATAGTCCTTCTTTAGATGTAACTTCTTCGGTTCATAACCATAGCCTACTAAGCTTCGGTTAAATAATAATTCTTTATAAATACTACATGACTTTAATTAGTTTCAGTATTTTTCATAATTAAAGAGTATCAGTCAATAAAGGATACTAAGTCCTAAGATCCAAAAGGAAAGGAATCAACAACAGGTATAATTTTATTAGATTTTACTTTTGTTTTGCCTTCAGCTGACTGATACCTTAATATATATCTCTGTGCTATCTAGATTCATCAAGTTAACCACTTGAGGATCAAGATACGTAACAATATATACAGGTATATATAAGGAGGATTTAACACCATTCCATGAGGCATGTGGGAAGGGTAAATAATACACCCAGTACGGTCACAGTATCTAAGCATCATTTAACACATACTGGTCTCTGCTTGAATATTTAGATATGCATCTCCAAACTTGTATGATTTTAGTGATGATGCGATCGGTAGTGCCTCATTCATCAAGTGTCCCTAAGATTAATTGTTGATCCCTGCAGAAAATAATAAAAACTGTTGTCAAGCATCTACAGCATATTGTGGCGGATTGGTGACTTGGGTAGAGACAACGCAATCTGCAGGATAGAGGTTCCAACCCAAAGAGGATCGATATAATTGTTTTCGTAAATGTTACTACCATCCGCATAGCCATATAAAACTCGGAGAACACATAGATACATAGACAGGTTAACAGCGCTTGAGTTCACCAAAGTTATTGCAATGAACATAAAACTCACCAAAACTACTACAATTATTTGTTATATATTTAATTATATGAACTTCTTAAGTTAATAAGTATACTTATTTGTGTAATTTTGTTGTCAAGTTTCTTAACCCATCGTATGTAATTTGCCAAGTGTAGCTATTATTTTGTTTCGGCTAACTGTTCAAGGTCATTTTGGATAGAACAGATGTAGGCTTGTTCACTAGGTCAGTGGAAATAGAGAAGAGCCATTGGCGGTGGTGAAAGTTGAAATTTCCTATAATGGAGATTTCAGCAAAAGGAGAGATGGATAGAATATGTTCCACTTTAGAAGTTAGATAGTCAAAGAATTTTGGAAAGTCATCAGAATTAGGGGAGAGGTACACAGCGCAGAAATATTTAGTTTGAGAGTGACAAGAAGGCTTTTTTAGCCAGAGAGTTGATAATTCAGAAGAATCAAAGTTGGGAACACAGGAAAACGCAAGATCTTTGCATACATATACGCAACATCCACCTTTGGCCTGAAACTGAAGATAAAGATAGTAAGAGGATACAGAGAAGGGTTTGCTGTCAGTAGTTCCAGACAACTGAGTTTCGGTGAGAAAGAGAAAATCAGGGTTGGCAGAGGAGAGGTGGTGTTCCACAGAGTGGAAGTTAGAGGAAAGATCACGAATGTTGCAGAAATAAATAGTAAGAGTAGAAGGTAGTGGTCCAGAGCAATCTGGAGAGTCGTTACCAGGGGTTAGGGGTATTTCTGGTAGCCCCCTGCGTCATCATTTGGTTAAATTTTGTAAAAAGGTATTGTAGTATGAAAAGTGTTTGTAGTATAATGTATTGCTAGGAGAAGAAGGTGTTTTGGAGAGAAAGATGGGGTTGCCCTCACTAGTGATGAGGCACAGAAAGGATCAGCTAGGGAGGACAGGTGGTGAAACAGGAGTTCCAGCTGTCCTTATCAGTCACTTAGCACTCCCTGAGAGTACCGCCCTGTTTGGCTGTTGCCTACAGCCTCCTCCTAACAATTCTGGAGGTGGGATTCCAAGTCCTAACCTCCAGGGGCTATCTGCGCCACAAAGTGACGGGCGGTGGGTTCGCCACATCCCTACGCCATAATAATATAAAGGACGTCACCGGTACTAAATGGGTTAGGAGGAGATTGGTTTTTCCTGGACCTTCATCTCCCTCAGGATTAACCCTATTAATTTGTCAATTAATAAGCCCGTTAGTGCTCTTTTTTCGTGGCGAGCGATATCGAGCCTGAAAATGAGGAGGAATTGGCCTTTGAGCATGACATTTTTCAACCGAAAATATTACAAATCTATCTGGAAAGGGAGTCATGTTTTATGTTTGTATTGATTATTATTATTTGTGTTTTATCGTTTGATGAAGGTATTGGGAGGTAACTAAGAATAATAGGCTACATATATAGATATATATATATATATATAAACAAATAAATACAAATCTCCACTTAAGGGGAGGCAGACCGTTTTTCTGGACCCCCTTCTCCCTAATGTTTAGCCCCACTAGTTTTGAGATTATAAGACGTTCGGCCCATTAGTTTAGCGATTGTAACACCTTTTGCCCAATTTCGTTGTCAATGTTAAGAACTTTCGTGCCATTTAGGTGTCAATTATTTCCTGGCGAGCGATAGCGAGCCTGCAATTTTAAGGAACAGGCCTTCGGCCGGGAAAATTTTCTACCGAAAAATTTACAAATTTATCTTGAAGGGGGGTCTAGGGTTTTTTTCTTCTAAGCTTGATGGAGGTCTAGGGAGGAAACTAACAAAATATATGAATAAATGAATTAATAGACCAAACAAACGGTCAGTCTCCCCTTAAGGCTGACATAGAAAGCAAGACTTCGACATTTCTTGAGGGGCACGGCATATTATTGTGATATTATAAATACACCAATAAATGTATTCTGTATGTGAAAGTTCGTGTATTTGAGGTTATCTGATTCATATACTCAATCCGCATGGCCTGGTAGCTTACGTGAATTTCCGCATTAGATTCCCGTTTTAAATTAAAAAAAAAATCAAATTTTATGTCTATCTTCTGTTCAACTAGTTAACTCTTGAACTCTCTTCCTCAATCAATGTTTCCTTCATCCTAAGACTTAGACTGCTTTAAACTTCGTGTGTCCAGGCATTTTGACCCCAACGTCCCTTGAATTTGGCTCTCTGTCACTCTTTTGGCTTGAGGGAGACACTCGGTACAGGCAGCCTGCCTTTTGTATCTTGCATACACACAGGAGAAAACTATCACTGGCATTACATCTCTAATATCACACACACACACCGTGTTACACACACACACAGTTACACACACACACACATACACACACAAGTGGCACACACACACGCAGTGTCACACATACACACAGTGTCTCATATACACACACAATGACACACACACCGTGTCACACATACACACATAGTGTCACACACACACACACACACCGTGTCACACAATACTACTACTACTAATAATAAACCCAACATTGTAGAGAACAGGTAAAAGTGAAATACTGCAGCTTCCACGTATTAAGGCTCCCCTGTGCTGAGTTTAACATGAGAAAACACACCTCTTTCTTTTCTGTGTTGCCGTATGGGAGAGACACATACAGTGTACAATATGTTTTTAAAGGGGGATGGTTGGTTATTCTGTTATCTCCTTCTCCCTCATGTTTAGCCAAATTACTTTTGAGATTTTAAGATGTTCGTTCCATTCGTTTGGCAATGTTTAAAACCTTTCACACTATTGTTTGTCAATATTAGGACCTTTCGCACCATTTCAGGTGTCTATTTTTTCCTGGCGAGCGATAGTGAGCCTGTAATATTAGTAGGAACCGGCCTTCAGCCGGGATATTTTTTTACCGATTTTGTTTACAAATTTATCTCGAAGTATGGTCTAGGGAGTATTTTTGTTTAATCTTTTTGGAGGTCTAGCGAGGAAACTAAATAAATATATACATAAATATATAAATAGACTAAACAATAAACACTGCCCCCTTAAGAGAGAGATACATTTTCAAGGGATATTCAGTATCTCATAGACTCACTCTAGGTGAAAACATAACATTTTGAATAGAGCAATTAATTCATAGCGAATTGCACAAGACACTCTCTACATTATTAGGTCTTGAACTGTTCATATTAGTTTTTTTTTTCTATTTCCGAGATCCTATCGACAGGTTTTCGTATTTTGTTTTACTGTCTCATATTGACGGGATAACTAAAATAGTCATACATTGCTTCCAATCGATTATTTCTATTTTAATTTCTACTGACATTGATTATAATTAAACTCTTAAAGTTATATTGAGTGGTGTGCATCAAATGTAGTTGTGGCGCAATATATTTGAATCCGCCGCGTTCTCTTCTTATATATATATATATATATATATATATATATATATACAGTATATATATATACAGTATATATATATATATTTTACAAACATATAATTACTTCCACGTAACTTACAGAACAAACCTCCCTGATATAGGCTAAATTATGGCCGCTATATTGGTTTTCATTGACGACAATTATTGTGATTACATTATGCATCTGGCAACATTGGAGGTTGAAGATTCCAATTTCTTATTAAGGACCTACAACCCGTTGTTTTAAGCTAGCGGGAAATATATTCAGCCCCATCTTAAGGGAGGATTTAAGTTTGCTCCCTAGACCTCCATCAAGCTAAATAGATCATCCTCAAGATCCTCTTTCGACATTCATTTGTAAATTTTTCGGTAGAAAAATTCCTCACTATTGCTCGCCAGGAAAAAAACGACAACCTTCATGGCACAAAAGGTCTTGATATTGATGAAGAAGTGGAACGAAAAGTCTTGAGATCGACAAACTAATGGGGCGACCATCTGAAAAATCTCAAAACTAATGGGGCTAAATATGAGGGAGATGAGGGTCCAGAAACAACAACTACCTCCCCCTTAACCCTTTCTGTACCAGCGACATATTATTTTGTTTTATTCTATCTACATTTGGATGATTTTTTGCCGTTTAAAAAGGATGTGTGGTAGTAAATATGTTTAGGTGAGATAGCTCGCAGCCTGCTAATTGCTGGGGACCCTATTTAAACTGAATACAATCGTCTAATAGTTGCTAGAATATAATGAAAAAGACGTCAGCCGTACTGAATAGGTTAATTAATACCTCCACACCCCCCACACCCTCCGGCTTCCTTCACCCACCAAATCAACACAGCCAGATACCAGTACCGGCAGGCAGGGTAGTAATAACCCGAAGCGGGGGAATATAAAAGGGCACAATCTCATCAAGCTGGTGCCTTTACCAGTGCCGCAAAAAGGTGTTAAGCAAATCTACAAAAGTTGAGATTAAAAGGGAGGGAATGCGAGAAGCGAGCGCTGAATTGTGGGAGGATTTCGTTTGAGTTTCGTTGTGTTTCCCTATTCATCAGAAATTCCTACAGTAGAGAGAGAGAATAATTTACAATAAGATAACTATATAGATACACACTATATTAAGCAGTAGATAGGCGGACCGGTATGGGCAGGAAAAATACAATCAATTACTGCCAGGTTTATGGGAGACACTTACACAGGCTGTACAGATATGGTGGTCCATAAATGACCGTTTGGTTGTCATCCTTATAATAATAGTTGTTATTAAGGGTAAGACTAGGACATTCAAACAAATGCATCTCTCCCCACCAAATTATATAATCAAATATTAGGCTGTATTTTGCATTAAGGGGGGATGGGCCGGTTTTCTGGACCACTTTCTCCCTCATGTTTAGCCCCATTAGTTTTCAGTTATTTAGATGTTTGCCCCATTAGTTAATCGATTTTGAGGCCTTTCGTACCATTTCTTCGTCAAAATTTAGACCTTTCGTGCTATTTAGGTGTCTATTCTTTCCCTGGCGAACGATAGTGAGCCTGTAATGTTGGAAGAACCGGCCTTCGGCCGGGAAATTTTTCTACCGAAAAATGTAGCCTACAAATTAATCTAGAAGGGGGATCTAATGGATGTTTTTTTTTAATTTGATGGAGGTCTAGGGAGGAAACTAGAAAAATAATGAATACATTCAAAATTCGCCCAAAAGGTGAACCATCCCCCCTTAAGGCTCCATGGAAAATAGGTATAATATATACTGGGTGGATGGGGAATAAGGATCATAAAGAGCAAAGCCTCTCTCTCCCAGATGACAATATGGTTATAATAATTGTTCATACACGAATGGCATACAGTAATAATACATTTAGCCATAGCTTGTATAATATACTATCCTTCTTTATGTTCAGCCAGTGAATGAGGGACTTCATAATTATAAATATATGACACTCAAACATGTTAGTGTAAGTTACGTTAGGTTTCCATAAGGTAGGTTAGACGTCTTGATATTTGTTAAAACGGTCAGTAAACGAGTTCGGTTATTATGTATGGGCATACACAGTATGACAATGATGGTGACCACATGAGCAATGGTGTGGGAGAGAGGTAGGGTATACATTAAACATTCTACACATCACAATATCTGTAAAGGTTGTATGGACCATACGTTTACAGCAACAATGGGCTTTCGAGACGCCAGGCACCTTAAATGTTTGCAATACATTTCCAAAGAATGTATAATTAAATCTATGAACAACCCGTTTGGCATTTTCTATCGGTAAAGATCGCCCTATAACAAAACCTTAAGCATAGCTATAAAACTACCAATACAGTCCATGGTGCATAGTCATGACTACCACACCACCCCCACAGTCATCGTCACCACATAACTACCACCACACCACCATTCCTTTTACGCCACCACAGTCATCACTACCACACCACCACCACAGTCATCACTACTACACCATCACTACATAACCACCACCACCCCTGGTACGCCACCACCATAGTAATCACTACCACAATACCACCACAGTCATCACCACATGTATTACCATCAACACAACCACCACCACAGCTATCACTACCACACCACCACCACATTTATCACTATCACCACCACGGCCATCACTACAGAGTTATCACCACCACACCACTACCACAGCCATCACTACCTCCACATATCACCACCACAGCCATCACTACAGTCATCACCACCACACCACTGCCACAGCCATCATCACAGTCATCACTACCTCCACTTTAACCACTACTACATAACCCCCACCACCACTACAGCCATAGCCACAGTCATCACTACCACTCCACCACCACACAGTCATCACCACCACCATAGACATTACCACTTAACCATCACTACCACACCACCACCACAGTCATCACCACACAGGCATCACCACCACACCACCACCACCACAGACATCGCCACAGAGTTATCACCACCACACCACCACCACATAGCCCACCCCCACCACTATCACAGCACCATTCACATATTCCCAAGAATCCTTTTCCGTTACTTTCTATGACAGAGAATTTTGTGTCCCGTAAAGCTATTTCAATTTTACTATACTGTATAATTATATATACTATATATACAGTATATATATATATATATATATATATATATATATATATATATATATATATATATATATATACACCGGTATATATATATACATTTATATATTCTGTATATATATATTATGTTTATTTTGTCAATTAATTACAACAAAATAAACACAACGTCTAAACTGATAAACTGCTTTCATAACTATTTAAGACATCTTTCAGAATGCTGATGAATTTTGACCTTACAGTAAAACGTTTGAAGCTAATCAAGGTAGTTTGGACCATAACCCTACGAGTAACTAATGTAGTATAGTAGTGTAAGTCGGTAAGCAATGTTATACCTTTACATTATAATGATTCGTTGTCTGATTTTTATTATTTTGTAATATCATGCTAACAAAAAGCATTGGAAATATTGTTTTGGAGTGACCTGTTATTTGTTGTCGTTATATTTGTATATATTATATATTTATTCCAGCCGAAACCTGTCCATGTTTACGATTAATGTTCCATCTTTCCTCTCAATAATATATCATCCTCGATTTTAGTTCAGTCCCAACTTCATTCCACAATTGCATCACTCCTCTGGTATCGTGTTTCTTAACCATAACCATCACTCCATTCACAACCTTACACGTAACTCGCACACGTTTATCCTTTTACACAAAATATATTCAGTCACAATCACTCACTCACTGTCATCCTACCGCAGCACCCCCTCTCCCTCGGATAAGCTAATGCGTCCTCAATGAACCTCTCTATATACACTATTGCACAAACTGTATAACACTTCATATAACACCCCACCTCCCTTTTCCACACCCCTCAAGCACATACTGTATATGTAGACATAAATAAAAACAATAACCCGAAGGCCACTGTGTGTCTATCTCTCTCACCAGAGCCACATATATTTCCCCGCACCCACTGCCACTGTCGCCGCAACCGTTTCGATTAAAAATTTAATTTGGCAGTTCCCAGGTTGGGTTAGTGGGACGTGAAAATAAAATCTGAGTTTGTGTTATTTGCTAAGGGCATGATTAGTTTCTTGGTGCCTGGGCAATCATAGGTTTCACAAACTTCAATATCCTGCCTGCAAAATCCCCATAGACATATTACAACAAAACACTAATATACTGTATATCTGCCATTTTTGGTTGCTATGTTTAAGAAAACACTGGACGTTAATTTTAATATATACAGTATATATATATATATATATATATATATATATATATATATATATATATATATATATATATATATATATATCTATATGCTCAGGCCCAATCCCCATTTTGGGGGTAGCCGACTCAAGACAGAGCAAGAACAGGGAAAACACAAAAACAACATAAAACAAAAAATAAACACAGATAAAAAACACAAACTCTCACACATCCAGGTCACCCAGGAGAAGACCCAGAGACCAGGGTTACCAAGGTCGCTCCAGCACTCCCCCGGCCCCTGACCACCCGGAGAGGTTCCGATCTCGGCAGGCAGATATGCAGCGGAGCCAAAGCCACAAGCCCTCCCACCACACTTCCAGGCACACCCTTCATATTAATCGTCTCCCTGGGCCAGGCGCCTGATGGACTATTATCTAGTCCAACTTGCGCCCGACCCCTTACTCCAAATGACCACGTGTTCACTCAACTATTCACAAGCATTCTCCATTCACTCCTGTCCACCACCACTTCCCCTGCCTGATCTATAGTCATTCCTCTATCATCCAAAGCCTTTCTTACACAGTCTCTCCATCTCAATGGGGGTCTTCCTGCCCTTCTATCTCCCCTTGTACCTGACTCACATATTCTCTTTGTAAGCCTTTCATCTCCCATTCGTTATATATATATATATATATATATATATACATATATATTAGATTTCATTATAATCTGAGTCACCCCTTTAAGTTTCGGAAAATCCCTAAGAAGGACCAATGAACTATTAGGATTCTCTGAGGGAAGGAAGAGGAAGGGGGAAAGTCATATCTTCTACAATGAACATAAAAGTGAGTGGTAACAACACATTTAATTTAACAACCAATACAAAATGTGAGATCTCCTATTGTCATAGTTAAATTTTACACACAGACACACAGCTTAAAGGAGGAGGGGTGTAGGGTATATTTGTTTTGGTCGATTTATTTATGTATATTGTTTTGTTAGTTTGCTAACTAGACCACTATCAAGCTTGAAATATACATTCCTAAGATCCCCCTTCTAGATAGATTTGTAAAAAAATTCGGTAGAAAAAAACTACAGGGTCGCTATCGCTCGGCAGGAAAACAAATGACACCTAAATGGCACGAAAGGTCTTGATATTGACAAATACATGGGACGAAACGTATTAAAATTGCAAACTAATGGGCCAGACGTCTTAACATCTAAAAACAAACGAGGATAAACGTGAGGTAGAAGTGGAGCCGGAAAAAACAACCATCTTCCCTTAATGACTCGCATGATATACCACTGTTACAGGTATTAATTAACGTTGTGATAATTTGTTAACTTGATGATAATTGTGGTGTCATTGCTGTCCTCGTTATTGTCTTGTTTATTGTCGTGTCAACCGTGCCCGCTTGTTGTACTTCTATTGTACAGTTGGCCACACAAGTTCTGTTCTTCGTCATGATCTTGTGTATAAAAATATAATTAGTATGAATGCATTGCGAGCGTGCTTATTTTAAACATCAGTTGACTAGTCAGATGAGTTAAGAAACTACACTTGTAATTCAATTATGCGCATTATATGTCCATATACAAGATCCCGGAGAGGAACTGAACTTAAGTGTCCAACTGTACATTCGAAAAGTGTTAGGCCAACACAGATGGAGCATATAATTACTTTATACCTACATTACGTGTTGGATATACTGTAGGTGCTCATTGATGCTTGAGAGTTTTATGCAGTGAATGTTACTACTGTTTGGCATATTAATGTTTTCGTTTGATAAATATCTGAACATGTAATGACATTTTAATTGTGTGTGCTTTTGATATTTTTATGTTTTATTTTTATAAATAATTTAGTAAATAATTCAATTAGTAAAACAGTAATGTATGCTAAGATTACTGAATTATTAGACACTACAAACAAATAGTAAAACTAAAACTTGGGGTTACTACTATGTACAATATACATGTATAAATACTTGAATAGGAGAGAGAGAGAGAGAGAGAGAGAGAGAGAGAGAGAGAGATAGAGAGAGAGAGAGAGAGAGAGAGAGAGAGAGAGAGAGAGAGAGAGAGAGAGAGAGAGGGGGTGTAATTCTTAGCCTATTGGGAGACATATGACAGAGGATGTCTATATTCAGTGTAATATAGATACTGAAGGGAGAGAGCCGTGAGGGCTGCAGGTAAACAGGTCCATTAATTAACTAACATAGGGGTGACAGGTGACAGATAGGGTCCTTGTCTTACCTGAGGGTGAATTTCTCAATGAAGGAGGAAGACATATTAAACTACTTTGAAATAATTGTGATAATCTGGAAGTTGATATTGAAATATAGCCAAGCTTCTAGAGACTGTATATACAATTTTAGCATGGTGGGTTCCAAACTAACACCCTAGATAACATATTATCGTATCATTCACTAAATATTTTGACAAACTTACTAACTTTAGCAATTCTTTAATTTTAATGTGATGAACATTCGGTTAAGCTTGCGCATCATAACACAGATAAATACTGAAGAATAATAGTACTCTTCTTCATATAACACAATGTGTTACGATATATCGCAAACTACCGCCACTCATTAGTTGTAACATTGTCGTACTGCATCTTATAGGAAGCTATTTATATAATAAGCAGACATGGCATGCAATTTTACATACATACGCGGCCTTTGAACAATTATCAATGTTGTTATATTAAACACTAAACATCAAATTGATAGACACTTATATTTATGCACCCGAAGGTGCCCTTCATTTATAAAAGATCTTAATTGTATTTTATTATATAAATTTAATAATCACAAGCTCTCCCATGTCCGCCCACCCACAAACCCGACCGGAACACACAAAACACTTATCCTGTCTGTACTTGCGACGTCTTTTCCATTATATGCTGGCAACTATTTGACGATTTTATTCATATTAAGAAGGACGTCTAACAATTAAAAGGCTACAGACTATCTCAATGCATCCCTTTAGCTACCATATATCATTCCTAAGCTTCATAAAATCGTCTAAAAGTAGCTGAAATATAAAACAAAATACGTCGCCGGTACAGAAGGGGTTTAGACTACAAAGCAGACTCACTATTGTGAGAGGTTGGATTTGCGTTCTTTATTTACATATACTTCCATAGAAAGCTCCAAGGCAACTCATAATCCTAATTCAACCAACCTTGTTGATGATCTCCAACATGATATAAAACACACTGTCTAAAGGTGCTTGGACTAATTTGAAAGACAAACAATATGATGTTTAGAACACACACTATATATTGAGTATTTTTTTAAAAAAAGAGAGTTAATGAATTTGTGTTTATTGGAAGACTATCGTATGTTATTTAGCATGTGAGTATTCAAATTGTTCTCTATTAAGTTGCACACATCAAAACACCTGCACAAACATTCTAAAGGAGGTGCAATCCAAGCATTTGTTTCCATTTAGGTACATGTCTTGTGTCTCCGACTGCCTACGTTTGTGCTTGAGTAATACATAACTGAATCTTCCGTATACGACTCTGATTTTTTTTTTTTTTTTTTTTTTGTGATAGTCCTTCCTTTCCAAATCACTAACATCATTTTTTTGTGATAGTCCTTCCTTTCCAAATCACTAACATCATTAGATGTGATTTGTTTTTGTATTATTTTTTCTTTTACTTCGTGGTGCGATGCATAAGGTGTTGATTTTCGGTGTGAGCATCCTGGATTCGAATCCACGGACTGCCACATGTGTTTGTAAATTTCATTAATCGATTTTAGGAGTATAGTTGGTTGTTGGAAGGAACATAATAATATTACCACGTAACCATTATATTTTCCTGCAGAACAATTTATAATCTATATTTTATTAATTTCACCACAACACCAACCACCTTCAATTACATTAATGAAAGCATAATTATATGTGATCCACCGGGATTCAAACCTGGGTTATCACACACAAATTGTTTAAACACTAACCATTACACCACCAAAACGGTTACCATAATACCATAATATCATAGTGCAGTGCCAAGAGGAAGAGGAGAACCCTTTATCAGGAAGAAACAACATATTTTATTATTGTAATACCTAAATATTGACTTGTGAACAATAATGAATACCGTATGAAAGATAATTTGAATTTTTAAGACAAACGGACAACTATATATCAAGAGAGTTCAATATATATCTTTAGATAATAAAGTTTATGAGGTAATAATTAATGAGTTCCTGTGTAAGGTGGTAAATATTAATACAAATATATTAACATAGGTGAACAGCTTGTGTTATCATATCGCCAATATATAAACCTGCATTGGTAAGTTAGTATAAAAACATAATAAGCTAGTGTGTGTTTCCTCACCAAGGATACCAATGTGCCATAATCAACAAGACCACACTCAGGCTAGAATCATGAAGGCAACTACACGTCAAGGTAAATCCTGCTTCCGCATTAAATACAGGAATGCCCCATTAACCCAGACTATCATGCGGGTGGGTTGGTGGGTGTGTGTGTGTGTGTGTGTGTGTGTGTGTGTGTGTGTGTGTGTGTGTGTGTGTGTGTGTGTGTGTGTGTGTGTGTGGTGCCCGGCGGTGGCTGGCTAAGACAGGTGCCACAGTATAAGACCACCAATGGTTGGATGGTAGGGAATATATACAGTATATATATATATATATATATATATACAATATATATATATATATATATATATATAAATATATATATCGGTATATATATATATATATATATATATATATAAATATATATATATATATATATATATATATAATATATATATATAAATAAACATAATACACACATATTGTGTGACCTTAACCCGTGTACTTGTAATAGTGTAAGGGTAGGGGAAAAAACGGACTACTAATGTAGTAAACATAAAGGCAATCGGACCTGAAATATCATAATTTGTTTTTTAAGTGCAACCATAAATTCAAACACAGTCACATTGATGCTCTGTTACAAAAAGGATCTGACCATCCCTAGAATACCTGCATACACCTAGAATACCATTGGATAATCAACACACGTTGAGTTCCATCCTGGAACTCATTATTCTGGAATTATCTCCCTTAATCTATCTTTCCCAAATCCTATGAGTTAAACTGCTTTAAACTCCGTCTGTACAGACATTTAGACTTCAAAGAACCTTGAATTTGGCTCTCTTTCAATGTGTTGGTGGGACACCAGTTACAGGAGCTTTGCCTTTTGTCTCCTTCATACACATAGACAATATTCCTGTTTCAGGACGGTTGCATATCAAACCATTTTGTGAGAGCATAAACTACCATGAAGTAGGTTCAGAAAAGTTAACATGGCGTAGGTAAGAAGAGTGTTTGTGTTTAGTTGCTAATCACCTCTAAAACAACGCTTAATGAATTATATTAATGAATGCTAAAATATGAACATTTTACATAAAAAATCTGTGTATGATATGATTAAGACCTTTTGCATGATTGAAGACAAATATGCATCATGCGGATGAAGAATATGAATTGAATGCTATCCTATAATTCTTCATAACATTTATTTAGATTCAATTTGCGAGATGACGGAAACAGTGGTGTAGACTGTAGTTATTAAAAGTTCTTTAGCACCTATGCTATATTTACAAATGTGTCTAGGGTTTGGAAAATATCAGCAATATAGATTACTACGTTGTTGTTTTGAGTTGGTTTATTTTGACTTGTTTTCTCGTTTTCATTCCACACTATGACGAAATCACACATCCTGAAGACAAAATAATTTTTGGTGTTCTAGGCGAAAATTTTAATTGGACAACACACATTGTGAAATGCAAAATGAAAAACATACGAGTGATTGAAAAAATGATTCAAACAAGGAAGACAATGTAAAACATAATACAATAGTCATATTTTAAATGACGAATCGTAATTAAAAAAAAACACGTATTATAATAGATTAGTACTAAATTGATATTCGATTTATGCTACCTTAGTATAAACATATTTGTATCGTTTATTTGCAATCAGTAATAACCCTTCCAGTACCGGTACCGTCCTTTTAGCTTAACTCGGCTACTAATAAGCGATTGTATTCAGTGTAAAAAGGGCCTTTAGCACTACACTGGCTTCGAATTATCTCGATTAACCATCTTTACTACCACAGATCCTTCCTAAGCTGCACACAATCCTCTAATTATACCTAGCATAACGTTTAAATGACGTCGCCGGTACATAAGGAGTTAAAGAAATGTTTATGTTGGCTACCTGCATACAAAGCGAACAAATGATATTCAAAAGATTTCTACAATTAATACACCATTTGCCCCATTGGTTCTTGATCGTGGAGGCGATATATCCCTTAATATAATTGGCCATGTCCAATTTGTTTCAATCATGTTCCCACATAACAAGGAAAACTCATTAAAACAACTCAATGAAGTACAAGGGAATGTTATTACCTTGATGTTGTTGTTGTTGTTGTTCCCCAGGCTGTCTGGCCGAACAGCCCCAAGGTCTCGAGCAAGGCCAAGGCCATAAACGAGCGCCCCCACAAAATCCTCCCTGCTTACCACTAACAAAGCCTGGGTGACCGAAGCCACTCCAAGGCAGGGAGCTGAGGAAGGTGCGGAAACGCCCGGGAAACCAAAGCCCCACCCAAGGCCTTGTGCCCCTCAGCAATTATGAAGGGAAAGTTGAGGGGTAAGGGAAAAATGTGACGCTTTGGTTCCCAATCTGCCAACTTATAGGTTGGCAGTAGGGAGGTCAATCCACGGAAAAGACGCCGCCACTTGAGATCTAGAAGATATATAAGTAAAAGGAACAGTCAGAGTAAGCTATGGGTATGGCAGACATCGCTCAGTTCTCACTCGGATAGACCAGCCCATCACCACATGACTAGAACCCAATCCTCTCAGCATCAGCTAGGAAAGGCCCTAGAAAGCCGCCTTTGGCGGGGGGATAGCTCCCCTATTTCAACTCCTTTCGGGGTTGGGCACCCGCCCATTACCTTGATGTACTAATATGTTGTTGTTGTTGTTATAAAATCGCCACCTGTAAGTGGCACCGATTAACATGTCGCCCATCGGTAATGTGTGTAGGGTTTTTTCCCCTAGATAGGTTGCCCGCCAAGGCTATCGAGTCCCATCCACCCGGAAACACCCCTTTCAGATACCAGGGGGACATTATTGATCATATAATACATTTGTCTATGTACTCATACTCTATTGGATATATGTAAATTATGAGTGAGATTGGTCGAAGTGAGTTACTTGAAAAATGTGTGTGGAGGCACATGGAGAGATAGACAGACACACTAGGAAATGAGAGAGCGATGTAATGTAGTGAGAATGTAGATGTGATGGAGAGTGTGAGAAGAAACACTACGCGGTGGTTCGGCCATACTGAGAGTATGGAAAGGAAATACGAGAATGCATAAACCAGTATATGAGAGTGAGGTGGAAAGGCAGAGAGGGACAGGCAGACCGAGAAAAAGGTGGAAGGATTGAGTTGAGAGGTATGTAAGTGAAAGCGTTGTGGGGGGGAAGGAGGGGCACTGGCTGACAGATGACAGGAGCACGGAAGGGCTCATGCGTGGTCACACCCTGGGGAAATTTGGCGTCTGCCAATTTATAGATATAGATACAAATATATAAACAATACGTAAATGTAATAACACGAAATTTTAAATACTAAAATTTCCGTTTAGCAAATCTTATGAAAAAATGCAAATATTGATAAATATAATTATATTGATAATTATTAACAAATATTATAGTATTAATAATGGCAACATGCAGTTTTACAGTGACCACGAAATGAACAATAGTTTACATTATAAGTAAAATATGCAATACACAGCATATACAATAATAACATAAATTGCAGTTAAACCAATATGAGCTAATATATATATACCGGTATATATATATATATATATATTTTTTTTTTTTTTAAATACAAGGCTTTACACTTTACAATAGGTGTTGACAGTATTGATGCTATCCGATATATATTTCTACAAGAAAACAAAACTTAAGTGAAGAACAAAAATGTTTTGATCCTTTGCATTGGTAAACAACCGAAAATACGGCCTATTTCTCGAATGCCGGTCTTGAGAACGCATTTGCTAGCGAGTCAACCGTTTAATGAAACATTTAATTACAGATAAATTTAATCTAGGAGATGGGATGATCTACTCTTCATCTGATGTCCGTATTCGGTATTAGCATCTGTTAATACTAATGTTAATACATTTTAATTTTGAGGGGTCAAACTTCATCAATTTTCAATAACCGGCTATGGTTGTTTGCAGTTCTATTTGTTCAATTGAATACAATAACATTGGATGCTAAACGAAAACAACTATCTTCTCATATTAAGGCCTCTTATATTTGATATGTTACAGGGTTAGAGAGTGAGAGTAATGACTCGCATGTGTTCTAAACTCTGACGATTTGACTCCTTTGTTGCGATGCCCGTCACCTGACACGCACCAAAATCCGCTTATTATGTGTCCTAGGAGTGAGGCAAGCGAGTGCATGCAGTGCAGAACCTCAGACATCGTACTGAGATGATTCAAGTGTCATTTGAAATTTCTACTATTGTACTTGCACGGAAATATCATTATATTATGATCATGCTCTTGTTAATTCGTGAAAATGTGCAGGGAATTAAAGTCAATTAGGGCCAAAATCCATGCAGGAGAAGAGTAAATATCCAAGACTCCCACGGATATTAATTCCAGAACCTGACACATTTCTGAGTACTGGGGTCCCGGAGGCTTTGCCCTGTACTCATTATTATAGCAAATCTGGTCCGGTGGGCTGGGCCAACTGAAGAAGGTTGGTTGGTCCTGTCCAGCCATCCCCGATGGCAGGAAGACGTAACCCCCAGCGAATTCGGGCCAGAGTCGTTTTCACGAACCCAGGAGCCCTTTTCAATATTAGTTTCAGTGTTGGGTGTTGTTTTTACATGGGTTGGGGCACATGCCATGCCCCAACCAGCTGGCATTTCCCCCAGGTCACTGGATCCATGGTTGGAGGTTTCTTGTTCAGGCTTTTCCTTCCCTTAGACCATGGCTAAATGATCTATCCACCCAGAAGGATAAAAGCTGCACAAATGATGTTTTAGCATAAGCAAACATGGTATTGGTTGGAAAGCATACAGAAGAATTTAATATTCTGTGATATAGTAGCCTACACAGAAATGGGATATTATCGATGTTTGCTGTATACTTTAAATAATTGTTCGAAGGTTATAGTATTCAAATATGTACTTGACTTAATGTGTAGTCAGCGTACGAGTGATGTCAATTTGTCATTATCGTAGACAGTGCAGCTATAGGTTTAAAATTTGCATGATTAATCAAAGTAATCTTAAACAATATAAGTAACTAAATATCAGCTTCCCTCCTTCAACTATAGAACATGTGACAGAACCACCAAAATGGACGAGATGCCAAACTCCACCCTTGGAACCACTTGATTAAATGGTGGATGCCACTAACAGCAAGGTGTCAGACGATGCTTGTGCTCTTCTTGTGCAGGGTCACACTTGCCCTGACACCTCAATAGCTTCTAAGACTACCCACAACCAAATTTAGAAACCAAAACCTCACTCACCTCTTTGCTGAATTTTGTATTACCCGCCTATCGTCATCAAATGGCATAATTATTCTTTGTTATCATCTGGCAATTATACATCAACATTATAAACTGGTCATAGTGTACAACTGTTATGTGTGTGTATTTGTGTGTGTGTGTCTTTATGAAATGCGGAATATCCTACCAAGCCAACATTTGAGAGACAGAAAACATGTGTGAAGTTCTTTCAAGTTTTAATATTAATTTTCCACACAGCTTTTCCGGAACATTGTGATGTCTACCAGCGTGGGCAAAATCGCCTCTCGTTAGCCACTAGCGCTCGCCAGGGACATCGAAATGGGCTACAGTTATCAGAGAATGTTGTTCTTTCTTTCCCTGTAATCGCATTGTCACAGACAGTCCAGTGGTGGTCTTTGTTTTCGTCTGTGACAACGGGTTGTATTTTATATCAATAGTAGTGATGATAGTACCAGCGTGGGAATGAAAGAGACTTTCAGAGCGAGATGGTAGTGAGTGTCTGTAGGTGCGGGCGCTGTGTCACGTGACACCTGCTGTCTTGTGACGTCTCGGCTCGTGATTGGCCGACCATCGTGCCTTTGCGGGCTCCTGTGTAACTTGCCTCCTACATGAGGGTTCCCAGGAGCTGTCCTCCTCAGGACAGGCTAGGCGCGCGTGCTTCTAACATCCCTTTGCATACTCTCTCCCGATCACCCCCTTTACCACTGTCTCTCTCTCTGACCTTCTTTGTTAGTAGAGGTTGGGAACTTAGTGTGTCTCCATTATTGACTTAGTGTTTCTGCTCTTTTATTTAATGCTAGACTGGGATAAGGTAACTGTAGTCGTTGTCTCCGATGTGTGTATGGTTTGCTTATACCTACACGACTTCGACCGGTCCTGTGGTAGCCTGTGTTGTCTTTTCGGTTGCGTCCTTTACGAGTGCAGCATTGTGTTGACTGAGGGTTTTGGCCTGTTCCAGTTCAACACTTTGCTGCCTCTTTGCTTGTCTTTAGAGGGTCGCCAGGATAGAACCAGATACTTGTGATCTGGATCTATCAAGAGAGCACCCTAGTCAATTAACGTAACTTAAAGGATGCAGTCTTAAGGACATCGCTAGGCTACGAGCCTGTCTTGCTCAACCCCAGTTCCTTACCTAGAGTATTCCAGCTAGACATTATTAATCGAGTAGACACTTATTAGTATTTAATATAAGCTCTTTGATATGTACGCATTATTATTCACAGCATTTATTAGTCTAGGTTGTTGTTGAGTTGCACAACCATAGCAGACTGTTTCGTTGATGAGGAAGTACTTCTTTTAGTGTCGAGCAGTGCTACCGTTGCGCATTTACAGTATTCTCGTGTTAGTTAACATTATATGTCCTATCTTTTAGTGTATTCAATTTACACGTGTGGTGCCCTGCCTCCTGCCTTTATATAGTTCAAGATTAGATACAAACATCTTATGAGCATCAGACTTTCTTCAGAAGTTTCCAGGTCTATGCTGTAGGACTATACTTCACTTTCTTTCAGATAGGAGTGAAGAGTTTATTGTTGTTTAGAGTAACTGTATTGAAGCATATTTTTATTGTATTAAATCTTGCAGTGATTTAATTGATCTTTCCATAGATTCCTTTTTATGCATTTTAACGTAACTTGCATCTTGTTTGTTATCAGGCTATACCAGTGTGGGTTAGCCTGAAGTAGAGTACATTTATGCCCAGTTAAGGATACCCCGCTATCGCAGATTAACTCTGGAGGGTATAAGTGTTTTGTTCGCCGGCATATAAGTTCGAGGGTTTGGATCTAGCGTACCATTGTTGCATAGTGCCCTATTACTAGTCCAATCTTTAAGTTCCCTTGTTTTATTCGTAGCCCTGGTTGTAACAAATGGCGACCTTGCCTAGTAACCATCTATTATTATTGCAGTAATAACAAATGGCGACCTTGCCTAGTATCTTATCTTAGTCGTCATACCAAATGGCGAAATTAGTGAACTAAGAAATAATTGCAGGATTTATGGACATTTGTTTTTTGAGGAATATTTTGGACACGTTGGAATTTTGTTGGCAACGTAGTATAGCACTTGAGTTGTCTTCAAGCATTTTTTGAGTGAATAGTGCTACATAAGAGTTTAGGTACTTCTTTTTTTTTATAAACGTTGAGGATATCTGGTGGACACTATGTCGAACGACGGATCAGTGCACAGTGAGGACACAGTACGGGAAGCAGGCGAGGAGGTGGAGAAGGTGGAGTTGTCTAGGGGCACTTGGGTGGTGAACAGTGAGGAGGATGCTCGGATATTTTTTGAGGAGCCTGTGTCAGCGGATCGAGTGTCGGGGCTAGACCGGTACGGACTGCAGTGTGTAGCCACGATCTTAGGGTTTCCCGGTACTAGCAAGTTGTCGAGAAGTGAGCTGGTTACCTGTGTGCTCGGTGGGGTGCGTGGGGCTTCGGGTGGAGCGGGAGCTGGGGCACCTTCTGCCCAGCCCCCATTCCACTCGACTCCAACCATGGCGCCCCCTCGGGCTCCGGAGCCGGGTACGTTCCCGCAGGCCGATGCCCGCTGGTGGTTGGGTATGCCTCTAGGTGATTCACGGGGTGGGTCCCCAATAGTAGCACCCCCTCCTCAGAGTTTGTCTTCCGAGATGATGTTTCGGCTCGAGCTCGCCAAACTTGAGCTCGAGCAGCCGCGGATTCAGGCTGAGGAGAGAAACGCCATACGTGAGGCTGAGCAGCAGCAGCGGGAAGCTGAGCTTCAGGTTGAGGCTACAAAGTACTGTGCAGACATAGAGCTTGAGAAGTCTCGGGTGGAGTCGACAGGGCAGCGTCTCGGTTCTGGGAATCGAGGTCATGATCAGTCTTTATCGCACCTTCTTAAGTTAGTCCCTGCATTTGACGAGTCGGGTGTCACCGAGTTTTTCCTGCGTTTTGAGAAGAAGTGCCGGGAGCACCAATGGCCCGAGGTTAAGTGGGCAGCCCTTGTTTCCTCTAGGTTGGTTGGCAAAGGACTCAAGGCATATGATGCGTTGCCCTTGGAGTCTTGCATCGATTATGAGGTATTGAAGGAAGCTGTTCTGCGGGCGTATGAGTTACAACCAGAGATATATAGGTTGAAGTTTCGGGGTGTTACGAAGGGTCGTGAGTGCACTTTTCTAGAACATGCCCGGGAACTGTCTGATGCTTTGAGAAATTGGCTGAGGTCAGAGAAGGTGACGACGTTCGAAGAGCTTGAGCAGTTATTCCTTCTAGAGCAATTTTTTAAATGCACAGGCGGCGACCTGACTTTGAACCTCAAAGAGAATCAACCTAAAACTTTACAAAAGGCAGCTGAGTTGGCTGACCTGAGAGTATCGCTGATTCATGGTTGCGGGTCTGCACAACGGACCGATGCAGTTAACAAGGGGCGCAACACTCCACCCCCCCCCCCGAGTCAGTGATGCAACATTTAATAACGAAAGCAAGAGCAATGATACTAATTTTGATCACAAACCTAAAACCGTCCCGTTTAAGAAAGGTCAGGGCCCTTCCCCACCTCAGGGGAAGTCCAAGGGTGAAGTAGAGTGTTTTAAGTGTCATGAAAAAGGTCATTTTGCACGTTCCTGCACTAGTAACCAACCTACAGCTGTCGTATCTTTGGCTAGCAACATTGGGGTGTCTCTGAGGTCTTCTGCATTTACCCGGGGTGATATGTCAGATGCGGGGGCACAGCCAGTGAAGGAGTGTCTGGAAGGCTCGAAACCTGTCCGCGAAGCTTTTTGCGACCATAGAGGGCGTGGCTGCATGAGTTGGGCTGGTTGCAAGCATGGGTTGGAGCTGTTGCGTGATACAGGTGCATCCCAGACTCTGATGAAAAACTTTACAGGCCAACCTATAAACGCGGCACGGGTAGTTGTGGTGCAGGGTATTAATGCTACACGGTCATACCCGTTGGTTCGAGCGGATCTGAAGGTTGATGGTGTGACACGAGAGATAGATGTTGGAATCGTAGAGAAACTGCCAGTAGAGGGCGTCGACCTTCTTCTCGGCAACGACTTTGCGGTACCTACTTCTGAGGTTCCACCCTTAGTCGCTGCCGACAGGGCGGCCGACGTGAGTAGGGAGGAGTAGGAGTTGGTCGAGAGGTGTCAATTACAGCAGTTGGAGTGTGTTGTCACCCGATCTCGTGCATCTAAGGTGTCACAGCCTATTCCTCAGTCTCTAGACCAGCGGAGGAACGGTCGGAAGGAGAAAGCTAAAGTTGGGAGAAGTTTTGTGAGTTTTGATCCAGCGGCTCTTCTTGGCGACTCAGTATTAGGATCAATGATGAGCTCCGGAGTGGCCCCTGAAAATGTCCCCCCTAGGGACATGGCAGGATGTGATGGCACTCCGCGACAGAGTTGTTCCCAGGTGGAGGAGAGTTGTGGGAACGGAGCTATTAAACTCGGGGACGGGGAAGCATTTCATGTGAACCTGGCGAATGAGTTTGTGAGGCAACCACCTGAGCAGCCTACTGTCCCTATGTTGGTCTGCAGCGGCCAAGGTGGAGAAGGAGAGGGGGGCAGTGGGGCTCAGTTGGAGGAGAGTTGGGATTGTCATGTCTCGGTGGAGCAGTGGGCGGGGGACACGAGCCAGGTGGCTGTGGAAGTGCTAGAGCACCTGCCTGAGCAGCAGTGTGCAGCGCTCCAGCCTCTGCTCGGTTCATACCCCACTGTTTGTGCCGAGCACCCAGGCCTTACAACTCATGCGGTGCACGAGGTTCCGGTGGCAGGTCACTTGAGTGTCAGTAGACCGTTGGCCTCGTTGTTTCAGTGGTTCAAGGTGGGCGACGAGGCTTTGGCATGGTTGTCAGGTCAGGGTCGACCCATGGCTGCCAATGGTGGTGGTCAGAATGAGGACATTGAGCAGATTGGCGAGGTTGGCTGTGGTGTGGATGCGCCCGATCGTCGCATAGCCTCCCAATGCTGCTCTAGTAATATGCAAGAGCCCTACCATAGACCGACTGTATCTGGCCATGTCGCTGAAGGCGCTGATGCTGCGCAGGCAGATATAGTCGTAAGGAATGCGGGGGTGCGCATGTACGGTATCGGTGGGGAAGCCTTAGCAATTATGAACTATGGGAGTGACTGCACAGGTGGTACAGATTGTCCGTCTCATGACCTGGCTATTCTAGGGACAAAGGTGGAGAAGGAGTGAGACTATAGTGTAGAAACTGCGGTCTCGGCTGGGTTGTGGGAGGGCAATGAGCATGTTGTTTTTCGAGATAAGTTGCAACCTCTTGTTCCTAAGTGCCAAGATAAGTTGTTTACTAGGCTGTGGCAGTACATCCGCATGTTTGTAGCTTCTCCAGGCCTGATGTACGGGGTAGAATCCGACATGGAGGCTGGAGACAGTGCAAGGCTCAAGTTAGTTCCCTACCATATAAATCCTGCTCGACAGCCTGTTGTGAAAGCAGAGCTAGACTACATATGGAAAAAGGGTCTGAGGGATAAGAGATATCGTGAGTGGTCGTTGCCAGTGAGTTTGCAACCTGAGTTGAGTGCCAAGATCCGTGTGTATGTTGATTGCAAGAGTGTGGGTGCATTATCCCTGACAGACGCCTATCCATTACCCAGAGTTGACGACACCATAGACCGCATCGGGGCTGCCTCATTTATCACGAAGGTAGAACTAGTGAAAGGTTTTTGGCAGGTCCCGTTGCCGGAGAGAGCGAAGAGAAGTGCCAGTCTTGCGATGAACTGGGCAGTTTATCAGTGCCAGGTGTTGTTTTGCTGCCGGAACACAAGTTGGATGTGTGGCATGTTAAGGGCACTGATAATGTTTTGGCTGATTGTTTGTCACGGGAGGGTATGTTTGCAGGAGAACCCTCGCCGTTCAGTCAAGTGTGTGTTTGAGAGTGGATAAAAACCAGGCTTGCCCCTGTAGAGCAGCCGTCAAAAACAACATTAAAATTAAATTAAAAAAATCACATAAAAACTCTTTCTTTTTTATAGTTAATTGTAAGTTGCCAATGTTATAGCTAAAGTACTAAGTTGAACCTGTCTTTCACTTAGTAGGCTGGGCTCTGTGAAGCTCGCTCAAGGAGCATAGCAGGCTAAATTATACTATTATGTTTGGGAGGGGTTATAAGATTTTATTTATGCTAATATGTTATTTTATGTAAGAATTGAGCTTTGCATTTCATTTCTGGTGGAGTGGCTATGTGTGACGGGTCATGTCGGCATTCTGCCTTGTCAGATATGGTGCTCGCCTAATGTTGAGCGTCCCATATCTTGGGCAGGATGTGACGTCTACCAGCGTGGGCAGAATCGCCTCTCGTTAGCCACTAGCGCTCGCCAGGGACATCGAAATGGGCTACAGTTATCAGAGAATGTTGTTCTTTCTTTCCCTGTAATCGCATTGTCACAGACAGTCCAGTGGTGGTCTTTGTTTTCGTCTGTGACAACGGGTTGTATTTTATATCAATAGTAGTGATGATAGTACCAGCGTGGGAATGAGAGAGACTTTCAGAGCGAGATGGTAGTGAGTGTCTGTAGGTGCGGGCGCTGTGTCACGTGACACCTGCTGTCTTGTGACGTCTCGGCTCGTGAGTGGCCGACCATCGCGCCTTTGCGGGCTCCTGTGTAACTTGCCTCCTACATGAGGGTTCCCAGGAGCTGTTCTCCTCAGGACAGGCTATGCGCGCGTGCTTCTAACATCCCTTTGCATACTCTCTCCCGATCACCCCCTTTGCCACTGTCTCTCTCTCTGACCTTCTTCTTTTCCATTGCTTCTCACCTATATTCAATTACTTGTCCCCTTGAGTCCTGTATACGGTTTCCATAGCCGGCCCATTGTATTGCATGCGCCGTCCTCAGAGATATTTACATGTACTTAGAATAGGTTTTGAGGGTTCTTAGTTAGTAGAGGTTGGGAACTTAGTGTGTCTCCATTATTGAATTAGTGTTTTTGCTCCTATATTTAATGCTAGACTGGGATAAGGTAACTGTAGTCGTTGTCTCCGATGTGTGTATGGTTTGCTTATACCTACACGACTTCGACCGGTCCTGTGGTAGCCTGTGTTGTCTTTTCGGTTGCGTCCTTTACGAGTGCAGCATTGTGTTGACAGAGAGTTTTGGCCTGTTCCAGTTCCACACTTTGCTGCCTCTTTGCTTGTCTTTAGAGGGTCGCCAGGATAGAACCAGATACTTGTGATCTGGATCTATCAAGAGAGCACAGTAGTCAATTAATGTAACTTAAAGGATGCAGTCTTAAGGACATCGCTAGGCTACGAGCCTGTCTTGCTCAACCCCAGTTCATTACCTAGAGTATTCCAGCTAGACATTATTAATCGAGTAGACACTTGTTAGTATTTAATATAAGCTCTTTGATATGTACACATTATTATTCACAGCATTTATTAGTCTAGGTTGTTGTTGAGTTGCACAACCATAGCAGACTGTTTCGTTGATGAGGAAGTACTTCTTTTAGTGTCGAGCAGTGCTACCGTTGTGCATTTACAGTATTCTCGTGTCAGTTAACATTATATATCCTATCTTTTAGTGTATTCAATTTACACGTGTGGTGTCCTGCCTCCTGCCTTTATATAGTTCAAGATTAGATACGAGCATCTTATGAGCATCAGACTTTCTTCAGAAGTTTCCAGGTCTATGCTGTAGGACTATACTTCACTTTCTTTCAGATAGGAGTGAAGAGTTTATTGTTGTTTAGAGTAACTGTATTGAAGCATCTTTTTATTGTATTAAATCTTGCAGTGATTTAATTGATCTTTCCATAGATTCCTTTTTATGCATTTTAACGTAACTTGCATCTTGTTTGTTATCAGGCTATACCAGTGTGGGTTAGCCTGAAGTAGAGTACATTTATGCCCAGTTAAGGATACCCCGCTATAGCAGATTAACTCTGGAGGGTATAAGTGTTTTGTTCGCCGGCATATAAGTTCGAAGGTTTGGATCTAGCGTACCGTTGTTGCATAGTGCCCTATTACTAGTCCAATCTTTAAGTGCCCTTGTTTTATGCGTAGCCCTGGTCGTAACAAAATAAAACTATTTTGTCGAGCCAACGCTATCAAAAACATACTTTAAACTGCAACAACGATGTTTTTCCTCATTCTTCACTATTTCCTCGCTTTCTCTCTTCTTTACTCTCTTGTTGTTATATTTTATCCCTTCGTCTGTTCGTTAGTCAACTCAGGTTCCTTCAATGGCAACACAGTTTATTGAAGTTACATAGAGACTAATTTGTTGCAATATTGAACGCACACACTCTTTCTCTCTCTCTTTAGGAATCTGTCTCTGGCCCACTGCTGTTTATTATATACTAAATGTCAATGCCAACGATATTGGTGTTTGTTCTCTAACTTTGTACATGACATTACGGTTGGAGTGAGTATTAACAATCCTAAGGGGATTGACCAACTCAGCATGGATCTTAGCTCCTCCAGCCCCAGCGGCTATGTATGGAACGCTCAGTACCAGCGTCGGCTATTATCAATGACTATTATTGTCCATATTTACCCCTGATATAGGGCTTGTAGAGGGTTGATATTTGGATGGGAACTACTTTATGATACCGCACAACTAAATCAGTAGTTGGCAACTCCCCAAATACTGCTGGGCTGGGGCGTGAGGGTGCACCAGTACTTGATCCCTCGCGAGTGATACACCATGTCACCTCACACTTCACACCGTGAAGTGAGTGTTGAAGAGGTGATATCGATGTGTTTTAATACCAGGATAGTACTAAATAATCATCTGATAAAGAGTCAAGGAGGATTACCAGCCAACACTAGAGGAGATAGAGTAATTCCCACAGTTCCAAAAAAAATATCCAAATTGTTGCTCCTTGCATAATGGCACCGCGGCCAGTGTCTTTTAGACTAGTTTCTCAACCTCCCCCTCCCCAGACTGTGATGTAGCCATGTTTGCCACAATGTTTCAGGGACTACCACACCCTTGAACACTTACCAGCTGCCAATACATTATCGCATAATATAAGTGACAGTGACACTCACAATACGATAATCGTAACCAAAATAATATGCGGTAACAGTTTAAGTGAAATCGAAAGTAGACTAGCCTTTGAGCTTAGCCGAGAGTCGTGGTAGCAGGCTTAGCGTGCGTTCGTCAATGTATGTTGGTAAGGTACGCATGATGGACTATCGCCATGACAACCAGGATGCACACGAGGCTTGATACTCTAAACACTGGACTTTACGCACTTGATAACACTCTACCAACACTCAAAATAACTTTCAGTTATAGTTCTTGTTATTTTACACATTATGGAGGCACACTTATAGCTACAGAGAGTGTGAGAGTCATGCGGTGGTGACAGGCTGAGCTTGCGTTCGTACGTGTGTTTTTGTTTTGGTACGGGGGCAAGATAACCGCCCGTCACCATGGCAACTAGGACGCATGCGAGGCTTGCCACTCACCGGCACTTATAACACTGGACTTTACGCACTTATAACACTGTACCTACACCTACAATGATATTCAGTGATAGTTATTGTTATTTTACACATTGTGGAGACAAACATGATGCTTGGGTTGTGTAAATGAGTCTCCGTTGAAAATTGGAAGCATCGTACATCAGTCACACTCACACACCCAGCCGCCAGCTGCTGGCCTGGGAATTTTGAAGAGGCGCATGGCATACAGCGGTGGTGGTGACCCCACATTTCACTCTTGGGATGGAGAGTTGCACGGAGTAATTTTTTTTTTTTTGTAAGACGGGTACTATGTACCCTACGTAGAGGAGGTGGAATACACTGGGAAAGCTCTAAAGAACATTGATTACTGTAGTAGCGAGAGATACAACATTGTAGCAAAGAGAGAGAGATTGCAGAGAGCTGGTGAGTGGACGGGAGTTGATATGAAAGACATTCCTTTCTACTTTGTCTAGGAGTGCAGTGTGAGAGGATCCCCCCCACAAATGTCAATAATACTCAATACAAGGACACACTGTGCCCCTGTACAGAGCAAGAAGCTGTGCAGGGATAAAGAACCCCTTGAGACAGTTGAGCACACCCAGCTTAAGGGAGGCTGCCTTAGCAAGACTGGTAATTGGGTTCTTCCAAGTGAGAGCAGAAGAAAAAGAGACACCGAGAATATTGAGAGAAGATAAAGTATTGATTTTTGTATTGTTGAAGTGTAAGGTATAGTCCTCTGGGAGTTCCAGATGGGTAGTAAGATGAAGAAATTGGGTTTTGGAAGCATTAAAGGCAACAAGGTTTTCTCTGTCCCAATTGGAAATAGTAGTTTGATGAGAAGATAAGTGTTGTATGGCTTCATTACGTTTGTTTTTGAGAGATTGCCGGCTGGGGCGTTCAGGAAAACTAATTGAGTAGTGTAAGGTAGAGTCGTCTGCGTATGAATGGATGGGACTGGAGGTACAGTTAAGAAGATCATTTATAAAAATTAGAAAGAGAATGGGAGATAGGACAGAGTCCTGAGGAACACCGGGGTTGATAGGATGAGGAAGTGAGCGATGACCGTCCACAACCGCAGCTATGGAATGGCCGGAAAGGAAATTAGAGACAAAGGCACATATGGAGGGATAGAAACCGAAGGAGGGTAGTTTAGAAATTAAAGATTTGTGCCAGACTCTATCGAAGGCCTTCGATATGTCCAGTGAAATAGAAAAGGTCTCACCGAAGTCCTGAAAGGAAGATGACCAAGAGTTAGTAAGATGTGAAAGAAGATCACCAGTAGTGTAACCTTTAACCTATAAACGGCGACCGTCCTCAATAGAGGTTTTTCTGGTGCACTGCGACCATCTTCAATAGATCCAGAGCATAAAAAAAAACTAAGAAAACAACCCAGTGGCACTCAAAACAAAGCAATTTGTGATTAGGTAAGATAATTCCCCTCCCTTACTTGCTACCACTCCTACATATGTGTCCCCTCCTTCCCCCCTTTTCCCCCCTCCTCAATTATAACCTATTTTTCCTCTTATTCCCCTTTTTATCAGGTAATTTTTGGCACAAATGTCCTTCACCCAGTCTCTTTATCACCTTACGAGCAGCCTAGGCGGTAATTTATATTTCAGCCCAGCGGGGTGTTTTTACCCTAAATAGTGTTGTTTACGTGATCATTTTCATGCCTAAATAAGACCCAGAGCGTAAAACAAGTATCTATCCCTGAAAGGGCATAAACAGAGCTTTCCAATGACACCCCAACCATCCTTGTACGACCGCTGGTTCTCTTGCAACATTCGCGCAACACGAGTGCAAAAACCATGTAATTAGGTACTTCCCCTACATAATTCCCTGTGTAGCGAGTGTGAGGGGTGAGGGAAGGGTGGTTTTCACTTCAGTTGTTCCACCGCGATGGTGGGCGGCGGTCATAGCCTTCCTACGCTCCTCACACCGCTCAGCTCTCTCTCTATCAGCAACATTACGTGGTGAAAATGACACACGACATAAGTTGTGAACCGCCACTTAGTCCATATTTATTTCACACGACATAAGTTGCGCGCCGCCAAAGAAGGGTTAACAAGGGCGAGACAGCTAGTGATCCTTGCAACAGAAATACTTCTAGTGCAAGGCTTCAGTGTTACTCTTCAGCTCAGAGAGGGATGATATAAGTCCCCCCAGCTCTCGCTTCATTATACGACCTTGCGGCAATACTGTCTTTTTCACCCCCCAAATGCTATTCCCTCTTCTTTATTGCTCTTAAATGTGTGTGTGTGTGTGTGTGTGTGTGCTTACAAAATACAACTTTACCATTTAATTGCTATTGACCATTGTTCACTGCAAGTGTAAACATAAATCAAATATTGAACAAGCAGCATACTTAATTAATTCTGTGTTTGTTTGTCATTCCACCCAGTATATTGTGTGAGGTCAACCGGACGTTTGTGAATGGCCGCACAAACTGAAATGAAATGGTCACTGGCTGGCAAACATGTCCGTAAACGATTGGCAATGACGTTACATTTGTATTTTGTTTGATAATTTAATTTTGATGAAGAATAAACCAGCATTGCAGATTTGTAGTTGTGATAAATGTGATTCTATAGAATATCGTGATATCTTGCTCCGCATGCATGTGTGCATTTGCATTGTATGGAGTTTTTTCATGTTGCGTTGAAGGTTGGTAACCCGGTATAGTAGTTCACTTTTTGGATTATATATATATATATATATATATATATATATATATATATATATATATATATATATATATATATATCATAGGTGTGATGGGCTTGCTATTCAATTCATAATATTGAAGTCTCTGGTTCAAATTGCGATATGTCAGTGGATATACTATATTTCAATGGAATGTTTGTTGTACTTAGTTTCAGTAACACAATGTCCACTGGCACGCTAAAATAATACCCTCGCCCTCAGCTATTTAAATACATTAGCATTGTGTGAATATTCTCATATTCAAAATGTATTAAAAGGTGCAGTACCCAGTGCGTGAGGAGCTCATTAGATCGTGTGAAAAAAAGAGGGTTATCCGAAAAAGCAGATGAGGCGGCGAGACAGTTAGTCAGGTAAAAATACAGTTTAACCCCCAAAAAATTGCTACAAAAGGTTTCTCAACTGATTCTGGTAGGTTTTAGTGCACTTTTTAACATACTAAAAGTTTACCAAAGTAGGACCCCCGGAAAAGTGTATTTTTCAAGATGGCGTCCAAGATGGCCGCCGAAACCTCTTAATGATCATAACTGTGTAACTATCAACTCAAATTTGATGATCTTGGTGTCTATCCCTAGGTTTTTTGGGGCAAAGAACACATTAAGATCATAAAAAATTATGTTGGCCTATTATGTAACACAAAAATCCAATATGGCGTCAAAAATGGCCGCCAACACCTCCGAATGACCGTAAGTCCATAACTATTGACTCAAATTTGATGATCTTGATGTCTATCCCCAGGTTTTTGGGGGCAAGGAACACATTAAGACCATTAAAAATGAAAGTGGGCCATTATCTAACAAGTAAGTCCAATATGGTGTCCAACATGGCACTACCATGTGACCAACGTTTCAGTCTAATTTGATTAAACTTGGGTCTAGATGCATCTGATCTCGAGAAAATTCGGATAAAGCTTGCAGCCTGCTCACCCTTCACATCTGATCCTACTCTGAGAAACATTGTCAACGGGATAGTGGCTGGGCCAGATGTGAATGTACATGACTTTGAATCGGTTGGGAACAAGATCATTGAAGATATAATCGGAAAGTCGGCATTTACTTACAAACTCAAGCGGAAAGACAGAGCCCAAACCCTTGGGAATATCTCTGCTGTGAAGATTGCTCCTGATCGTACCATTGATCTTGCCCTTCTGTTCCAGCGTTTCCTTGTGGTGTCAAGGTCAGGAGATCTTTCCCTTGAAGAGGTTTTGACGTATGAACTAAGCCCCTACCCTCCAGCCCTCTTTGAGACCAGGAACATTCTTCGAAAAGCAGACAAACCTCAGCTTGATCAGGCAATTCGAGACCATGCTGCGGACTTATCAAATGAGGCTGTGATGAACTCTATTCCTAAAACAGATTGTTACGTGCTTGATGGTGGCTCTTTGCTCCATCATTTACCGTGGAAGAAAGGCGACTCATATAATGCAATAGCTGAGTCTTATGCAGACTTCACTGTGAGACATTACGGACAAGCTACAGTGGTGTTCGATGGCTATGGTGAAGGTCCCTCCATAAAAGACAACACACATCAGAGACGAGGAAAAAACCTGCACCCTATTGTTAGTTTCACTGCAGAAACAGAGTTTTCAGGCAAAAAGGAGGACTTTTTGTCTCGTGACAAAAACAAGGCAGACATGATTGCTCTCATCAGCACAGCACTAACTAAAAGGGGATGCCATGTCATTCAGTCACCAGGGGATGCAGACGTTGATATCGTTAAGGCAACTGTTGAACGATCCCGTCATTGCACCACAACGTTGGTCGGTGAGGATACAGATTTGCTGATCTTGCTCCTTCATTACTCCAGAACAGACAATGAGATCATCTACTTCCGTTCTGACGCAGACAAGCAGTCAAAAGAACACAGAGTGTATAACATTAACCTGTTGAAAGAAACTTTAGGAGACGATGTGTGCAATGAGTTGCTCTTTGTACATGCCTACTCAGGCTGTGATTCAACTTCAAGGATTTTCGGCATCGGAAAAAAGTCAGCCTTCCGGAAATTAGTGAAATCTGATCCTGTCATGAAGTCCTGTGCTAGTGCATTCATCCTTCAAAACAAATCTCAAGAGGACATATCAGATCTTGGCAAAGACCTGATGGTTGATCTCTTTGGTGGCAAGTCTAATGATACGCTATCATTACTGCGCCATATCATTTTCACCAAGAAAGTGGCAACTGCTCAAGCATTTGTCACTCCTGAACGGCTTCCCCCAACATCACCTGCAACAAGATTCCATAGCCAACGTGTGTACTTTCAAATTATGGTATGCATGGGGATGGCAAATGAAATGAACCCAACTGAATGGGGATGGAAACAGGAAAATGATCAGTTAATTCCAATTATGACCCAAAACAATGCTGCGCCTGACGAACTCTTGAAAATTATCCATTGCAACTGTTCGGGGGGATGCAAATCCTCTCGATGCAGCTGCAGACGCTATGGACTCCCCTGCACTGCTGCATGTGGCCCTTGCCAAACTGAAAACTGTGACAATCCAAACAACACTCAAGAGGTCGATACTGAGGAGGAGGATGACACTCAAAACTGAACGCTCTGAAACTTATTCTATGGACAAAGGTGTTTGTGCATTAGGTGATAGTGGACAGCTGAAGGTCATGAATTCAATTTCATAATGATTCAACAGCTCAATGATATCCAAAGTTGTCTTAATGTGTTCCTTGCCCCGAAAAACCTGGGGATAGACATCAAGATCATCAAATTTGAGTCAATAGTTATGGACTTGCGGTCATTTGGAGGTGTTGGCGGCCATTTTTGACGCCATATTGGATTTTTGTGTTACATAATAGGCCAACATAATTGTTTATGATCTTAATGTGTTCTTTGCTCCCAAAAACCTAGGGATAGACACCAAGATCATCAAATTTGAGTTGATAGTTACATAGTTATGATCATTAAGAGGTTTCGGCGGCCATCTTGGACGCCATCTTGAAAAAAATACTTTTCCGGGGGTCCTACTTCGGTAAACTTTTAGTATGTTAAAAAGTACATTAAACCCTACCAGAATCAGTTGAGAAACCTTTTGTAGCAATTTTTTGGGGGTTGAGGGGGTATTTTCCATATATCGACCTGACTAAGTTGTGATATGGCTTCGATAGTTTTAAACATTTTCCTATGTCTATGAAGGAGACAAATGGGAAAGTTGTCTGTAAAAAGTGTCCTCCACATTGAAAGAGTGAGAGAGAGAGAGACAAATGTTAGGTGCATGTGAGGGTATATTTGGTTCTACTCACACAATAATGCGGTGCAATAGAGCCAGGGTGATATTATGATATTGTGGCATTCCGAACACAATTATATGGTAAATGTGCCCATTGTTCTCAGGATTCCCAGGACATTTAAATATATTTGCCATGGTAATTGTATCTACCAATACAGCAATGCAGGGCAGCATAGCCAGGATGGTATGATAATATTATATCTTTAAACACAAATTATACTTCAAACTTGGTAAGGCATCATTGCTCATAATTATGTGTTGATATGATTTGTATAGGTGTAGCATGGTTGTAATGGTATAATAATGATAAATATTTGCAAGTATGTATTGATGTAAATATGCAACACCCACTAAGGAAATATGGACATATAGATATATTAATATTTCCTATCGTTCATCTTGGAACTTGTAGCTGAAATACTACTCCCCTGCTTCTCTGGCATGGGCTTATATGTTTTTTTTTTTTGTTTTTTTTTTTTTTTTTATTCAGGAAAATGTTTAAGGGGCGATGGTTCGTTATTTTCTGGACCCGTTATCTTTCATGTTTATCCCCATTAGTTTTGTGATTTTAAGACGATCGTTTCATTAGTTTGGCGATTTTGAGACATTTCGCCCATTGCTTTGTCAATAGTAAGACTTTTCGTGCCATTTAGATGTCAATGTTTTTCCTGGTGAGCGATAGAGAGCCTGTAATTTTAGGAGGAACCGTCGTTTGGCCGGAAAAATGTTCTACTGAAAAATTTACACATTTATCTTGAAAGGGGTCAAGGGAGTGTTTTTCTTTAAGCTTGATGGAGGTCTAGCGAGGAAATTAAGAAAGATAAATACGTAAATATGTAGACCAAAAAATAACCACTACCCTCTTAACGTGTTTCGTTCACTCGTCTCCCACTTTAATTATCCTGACAATATGTTTTCAACTTCGCCCATTTTGTAATGCGGGGCATGTAGCAACTTAAAAACAAACAAAATAGAAAAAGACGCAAGATTACAATCAAATGGCAAGGAGAACTTAAGATTGCTACGTTATTTATAAGATTACATAATTATCATAAATGTACTCCCCCTTTCACTAACCATTTTATCGTCTGAAAGAGTATTTAAAATGACATGGAATGTACACTCACCAGCCATAATAAACATAGTTATTCCAAAATGTTATAGAACCTAAACGGAATTATTCAAAAGTATATAATATTTATGACTAATGTTTCTGAGTTAGGTTCTATATATTCATAAATTCAAATTAATTCATGCATTTTATGACCCGAGAGTGTAGCGTACTAAACCAGAGTATCTCACTTTGAAAACCAACATGTGATGCAAATATGTATAATAATAAGCAATCGTATGAATAAACATATGGGTTGAAGAAATGTTAGAATCAAATTCCTCACCCATGGCTAATTTCCTATCGATAAGATGTGTGGACGTACCTTGCGTCAGGTTAAAAACTCCGACCGAGTGCGAGAAGGGTCAATGTCCCAAAATGCAATAATGAACTTAGCCGATATAACATTTCTAAATTGTCGTAATACAGTATATATAAATATAAATATAAGATCTTCCACCTGACACTCCTTCTGATTCACACTTTAAATCCATATATACGTGAGTTGTAACAGAACTACCTATACTTATTTCCAATCTCCTTTTGGCAAAAGTCCCACTTTGAAGTCGTTCTAGAACGGCAAGCTGGTGCACAATCACACAAAATTGTGATAATCCATGGCTGCTGCATAATATTATATTACAGATAAAACAGATCGCCCTACTTTAGGGCCCAGCTATCCTTCATGTTATATCCCGAAAACAGACCGCCACAGTTTAGGTGGTAGACGCTTCTAAAATATATGTACAGTATGTGTATTTTACACTAACAAGCGAACATTATTTGTTTTAAACAGTATATGGGACAATTGCCACCTTAAGTGGAAAGAACAAAGGAGACTTACAGGTATAGTGAATAGTAATGTTTCTAGTCGGTATATCATCACCTAAGCTTCCATTGACATGCATACATGACTATTCTCACACACTGCTCCACCCATTATTCCGGCACAGGCTTCCCGTGCTCCGCTGCCAATAATCATTCCCGTCAGTCATGTGTAGTGGGTGTAAGAATATCAAGGACGGTAAGTACTGCCATTGTGACTCCAAACTTAAACTTTTACACATCTGTCTGAGCATGTAGTAGTAAAAGGACATTGAAACAATGTGTTGCATATGTTTAAAGACGTATAATCACTGCTGGAAATATATTATCCAATACATATTGGGATAAAAAAACGTGTCTTTAACCTTTCTGTACCGTGACATCCTTTACATTAAGCTCTGGCAACTACTATACGATTGTAATCAGCTTAGGAAGGCTACAGACTATATCAATAAATTATTTTAACTAGCATATATCCTTCCTAAGCTTCATAAAATCGCCTACCATGAAATTAGAAAGACGTCGCCATTACAGGAGGGGTTAACATAATGATCTTCTCTAAAAATATACTGATGATTATATTTATAATTGCCGAGGCTTCAGCTGGAGTAAAGATAAACTCAATATAATGTATAGCAATTTACCTTAAAAGCCTTTCCAACCAGTATGCTAAATATATCCCCCAAGCTCAACAAAATATGTTCCCTCCCATCTGGCGCGGCGCCAGTGTGCCTGGGAATGGTTCCGGGATCTTTAAATGTGGAACATAAACTTTGCTATAAAGCGGCGCGTAGCTGGGAAACATTTGTGTTCGATGTTAAATATGCGACAGATATATACTGTACAGGAAACATACTAACATACAATACGATAAGTGTCTAAGTGGTAAGTAACATAAAATAATATATGGTAATCATCAAATACGGTAATTATAATGATTATATATAGTTATGGTAGCATCATACGGGCAACTGTATCCAATAATCTGAATCAGAGTCTGTAACCCTCAACAATATAATATTTTAGTTGTTCAGCATTTGGGCATTTCTTTGTGTTTTATGGTGTGTATTCCTGATTTGAAGCTGCAAACTTTAAACTAATACGAAATTGCAAGTAATATTGATCAGATATCAGCCTCTTCTTCAAATTAGATAGTGTAACTCCGAGGCTAGTATCAGATCAGTGCCCTTGTGTGATGCAAGCTTTATTTCCGTCTGAAGCATATACTTCTCAACTCCCCTCTACAATATTTCTTCGCTTTTCTAATCCACTGGTTATCTTTTATCTACCACAGTTCAAAACATACACATTACTATATTATATCTTTAATCCCCTTTCTACTTCCTGGGTAGTGATAATTTTTAATAGTGTTTCGGCAAGTTTTAGGTTGGCAAACCAAAACTTGAACCAGCACTGACAATGTTATTTGGATAATGCAGCCTGTTGTAGGCCTACATATAATACAACGCAGCAGTAATGGTAATTTATTACAACAATTAATTGATACACCACGGCAGTAGTAGTAATTTATTACAACAATAAATTGATACCACACGGCACTAGATGTAATTTATTACAATTAATTGATACTACCAAAAAAGTGGATACAAAGAAAGATTGTCTCTAGAATATTTATGTGATACTTTTCGCAAATCTATAGTTCTAAAACCAAAACTCCAAAATATATTAAACCTGCAAATGTAAGAATAGCGAGCTCTCAGTCTAAAATGGATGCTAAATTATAAGGCATTACGTCTCAATTGACCGGAATATTTATAGAACAAATATGTGTTCACATAACAATGACCATATTTTCATGGTCAATATTAAAGTTAAAATATACAAAAGTCGATGTGTTAGGTATTAGGTTTTATATCCAACAAGGCGAAAAGCTGCAATGTAATTATATTACTACACGCATATAATTACATCTGGTATTGATTCCGGCTTTGCTGACATAAGCAGGACCATATATATCTTCCACTTGATTCAGGCTCTTGGGGGAAATGTAGCACGAATCAGCCCCGAACCAACAGAGTGAGTAACAGCTGTGATTCCTCAGACGTAAAACAACGGCTGATCATGTACTGTACAATGACCATCTCTTGAAGGTAAAACTAGAGCATGATAAACAAAATAACAAATAAATAAAACAAATAAATCAATAAAACAATACTAATACTAATACTAATACTACTACTACTACTAATAATAATAATAATAATAATAATAACAAATAAAACAAAATAAATTAAATACAAATAAATATATAAAATCATATATGAAACCCGTATTTACTATGCGCTTTGGTTCTTTCCAATATTTCCTCAAACTTGTTCGTTATAACAGGGATGAAACGCCATGCATATCGAACAGCTGTTCGGTATTTTGCACCCAAGAATTCTTTATCACAGCTTTCAAGTTTCGGGAGGGTCCTACAAAGGTGGTAGCATTATCACAATATTATATATATATATATATATATATATATATATATATATATAACATAGGAATAATACAACAATAATAAAATAGCCTAGGGTAGCTTTGCAAATATTTGGGAGTAAATGTAGGAAGCTGGTACTGTACATGTCAGATGGGTAACTAATTCGACCTAATAATGTTGAATCATGTATGCCTTATGTTGTACGTACCAGAACAAAACATGGCTTGTGTGTAATGCTGTGACTTAAATTGGTCATCTTGAAGTCGTTCTAACAGGAGGTAATCTGACTTGTGGATGAAAATTGACATGTTACTTACCTGTGGAATCCATGTTTTGTTTATGTCTGTATAATGGACTGTACAATTGCAAAATTTCCTCTTCGAAATCCTCGAAATACTGCCTCCTTCACTGGGACACAGACCATAAGTGTCAAGAAGTAGGAATTAATTTGTCTCAATTTCGTAAGACCCATAGTGTTTTGTCCTTTGCTTTGCTCATACTGAATTTGTCATTAGCTTCATATTTTTTCCACAAAATGCTTGAAGATAGTTTCTCAATACAACCATTAAAAGTATATTCCATATTGGACTCGTGGTAAAGTAAATACTGCCAACAAAATTATAAAGGACTAAGAGAGTACGAAAACCTTGAAAACAGCACACCAGGCAAGATATGGCATACACAATGGCTGATATTAATATCCTCGATCACTGAACAAAAGCAATGCACTACTGTACAAAATGCAGGACTTAAAAGGTCTGTGTCCTTAACCTAAATATTTCCGCAACAACATTATTATATTTCTATTATAATATTGACCAACCCTGGAAACTCAAGATGGCTAGAACCCGACATTCATCATGGTTATCACGCGCCATATATCGACACCCAGTCAGCTTGAGAGAGGCTGCACGATCGTTCACTTCTCATTCTGACCATTATTCATACAGTCAATCCATTCCTCCAGGTAAGGATGTGAGAGACGGACCAATCATATCAGCAGTCAGGCCTGAATATACTGAAGGTAATTATCGTATTAAGAATGAAATAAATGGTAATGTTTAGAAGGGGAGTTCCTGGTAAAAGTTGAATATATATTTTTCAAATTAATAATTTCATACGTATACATGTATATTTATAATTGAACAGATGTACGAAGCCCATACACAAAATCACTGACAATGAGTTTTACATATGTATATAAAATATCTTCAAGTACAATCAATGTCAAAGACAATGATTGTCAATATTTAGATATCTCGGGCCGGATGACAAGTTAATGTAGTCTACCTTTCCAACTGAAGACAAATCACTCACAGCTACAGTATAACACGTTCATGTTAGCTGTGTGAATATTTTATCTAGTCAGTTTCAAATAATCAAATGCCTTCGTTTCTGTTAGACATTGATCCTCAACAGCCAAGTAAGTA
Source organism: Paralithodes platypus (assembly GCA_032716605.1). Classification (NCBI taxonomy): domain Eukaryota; kingdom Metazoa; phylum Arthropoda; class Malacostraca; order Decapoda; family Lithodidae; genus Paralithodes; species Paralithodes platypus. Next base: position 50,707,395 of record CM064533.1, on the reverse strand, counting down.
ACGCGACCTAGAGACCCTATACTCTGTTAATCTGTAGGGTCTCATCGTCTTTAATGCAACCGTCTAATGTGCACAATGGTGCTTAATCCATACTGAACCAGTGACGTCCTTTTCATTAAACACAGGCAATTGTTAGACGATTGTATTCAGCTTAGGAAAGATGTCTACTAATTAAAAGGCTACAGACTATCTCAAATAATGATTTTAGTTACCATATATCCTTGCTCAGCTTCAAAAAATCGTATAAATGTAGCTAACAAAAATTAATAAGACGTCGCCGGTACAGAAGGGGTTAACCCTTTCACCAACATTATGTAATTTTCATCCTGTTCTGGTTACAATTAGAAGATTGTCTTTAGTTTATAATCTACCTCTACGACTCAAATGGGTAAATACGGCCTCAATTACCCCTCTTAATAACATAGGTCCTTCTTAATTTGCATAACAATCTAACTTTAGCCAAAATCATAGGGAAAAGGGCGTCATGGTGGTGAAGAGGTTATGAACATTTCGTTCATATATGCTTGCTCAAAAAATTATTCAAGGTGTGAGGTCGCAGATTATGTGCGGGTATATATGTCATATTTATTAAAATGTTGTTGTTGTTGTTGTTGTTGTTCCCTAAGCTGCCTGGCCGAACAGCCCCGAGTCCCTGAGAAAGGCCATGGCCACGATCGGGCTTTCCCACAGAGCTCTCATTGAGTGTAGATTGTGTTGTTGGCGTAAGTGGTTGTGTGAAATGCAGTCTTCTATGATGTGTTTAATGGTATGGGGTGCTGTGTTACATCCCGGGCAGGCGTCGACAACGGAGTCATCCAGTCTCTTCTGATAGCTCAGGAGAGCTGGATGGTGCCCGCATCTCAGCCTGGCCAGGTGGACTCTGTCCTCGTGAGGAAGGGAGGATTCGGAAGGATGGATTTCGGGAGGTCCTGCATGCAGCTGCGTGTTGTCTGTGAGTGAGTGGATGGATCGGTGAGAGATATGAGTATGGATGTGCTTCTGGAAGTTGGTTCGGGGTGGGCAGGGAGGGAGAGAGGACAATAATTGTGTGTGATACCGTGTGCTGGGTGTTGTTTTGATATTTCTTGGTGTCTGTGGGTGTGTTGCCATGTAGTTTAGTGGGTGGTCTTGGTTCGTGGAGGCTGCTGCCAGGAATTGAGTGCCTCTCATGTCCAGATGGTCTTTGACTTTGAGGATTTTGGTTTCTTGCTGTAGGTGATCTGTGGGTGCAGTAGCTGTGCAGCCTGTAATGATCTTCAGGGCTTTGTTTTGAATAGTCTGTAAGGTCTTATGATGTGTTTCAGCTAGGTTAGAAGCCCAGGCTGGGCTTGCGTATTCCATCACTGATCTTATGTATTGTTTATATACTGTGGTGGTAGTTTCTTTGTTGTGTCCAAATTTTGTGTGAGCAAGTGACCTGAGGGCGTTAAGTCTGGGTGTCAGTTTCTTTTTAATGTTTGTGGTGTGCTGTTTGAATGTCATATGAGTATCATATGTTACTCCTAGGATTTTGGGTGTGTGTGTATGTGTTAGGGGTGTGTTGTTTATGGTGAGTTGAGGGATGTATTCGTGTTCTCCTGTCCAACTTGTGAGCAGGGTTGCGGTGGATTTGGCTGGGGCTAGATTAAGTCTGTTTGTAGTGCACCAGCCATGTAGTGTGTTGAGATAGGGTTGAAGGAGATCTGTTGCTCCATTTGGGTCATGGTGTGTGCATGTGAGTGTTATGTCATCTGCATAGGAGGCTAAGTTTATTTGGGGCGTATTGGGTGTAGTTATATCGTGCATGTACAGATTGAAGAGTGCGGGCGATAGGACGGATCCTTGTGGGACTCCGTTTGGAAAGTTTCTGATTTTAGATGACTGACCGGCAAAAGATACGTGTGCACATCTGCCTGCTAGGAAGTTGGCCAGCCACCTTTTTGTGTTGTTGTGCATGTTTGTGTTGTAGATTTTGTTTGTTAGGTTGTGGCGGGGGATGGCATCGAAGGCTTTACTAATGTCGAGTGTGGCTAATAGTGATCTGTGTGGTGGTCTAGCTGAGTTGATGCCATCGAAAGCTCTTGTGTAAGGTCTGTGAGAAGAGTGTTTGTGGAGTGCAGTGGCCTAAAGCCATGTTGTGTTGGAGCTAGGGGTAGGTCAGGTGTAATTAGTTGTAATACTAGGTGTTCTATGACTTTGGAGGGGGAGCAAAGGAGTGTGATGGGGCGGTGCGAGGAGGGTAGCGTGGGGTCTTTGTTGGGTTTGGGTATTGTGATGATGATACCATGCTTCCAAATGTCTGGTATTGTGTTGTGTGAATAGATGTAGTTTGATATGTTAGTGAGTGCTTGTATGCCTTGTGGTCCCAGGTGTCTGAGGTGTATGTTGCTTATGTTGTCTAGGCCACAGGCGGGTGAGTGCTTGAGATTGTTGATGATTGTTTTTTAATATGTAAAGCTTCTTATTGAAAGTGAATGCAGAAGTGCTTTTAGCTTCCATTACATAATATCTGCACACTGCTTAAATATTTTATTTTCCTTTTAACAAAACATTAATGGACTAGTTATTGCTGGCAGATTTTTCTCTTTTTTTGTTTGAATATGATAATTTGATAAAAATCGATATAGTTTCAGATTATATGAAATATACTCGTATGGTTTTACAAAATTACAAAACATTTATTATATTCAAACTTTTTCAGAGGTCATTCATACCTATCAAAACATGCTTTGATTAACAAGAAAACACACCAGCATGTGTTTTTCGTATAGGCAACGTGCAAAAGGAATAACCAGGTTATTTCCATTGCATTTATGTAGAGTATCGAATTGTTATTTTAAATGCCACACCCTTGCTCTAATCCTTGGAATCTCTCTCTCTCTCTCTCTCTCTCTCTCTCTGTCTATATATATATATATATATATATATATATATATATATATATATATATATATATATATATATATATATATATAGAGAGAGAGAGAGCGAGAGAGAGATTATTAATGTTCTCTCCTCTAACTTCACCACCACCTTACCCCCCACTAATGTATCAGCTACTTAATGACACGATATAATTCACCAGACCTACGAGTTACTGCCAGATGTAGAAACAGTTCCAGGTGTTCACTGATACTTTTCAACACGGTATTATAATTTACAAACGGTTATTAAAACGAGTATCCTGCAGTTGTCTTCAAGTATTGTGGGTAAAACGCCATGCTATTTTTGTTAGCTTTTAACTTATGTTAACACGTCGTCACTCCTTATTAACCCCTTCTGTACCAGTGATGTACTATTCATTAGATTCTGGTAACTATTTGACGAATTTGTTCAGTTTAGGAAGAATGTCTACCCATTAAAAGGCTACAGACTATCTCAATTAATCCTTTTAGCTACCATATATTCTCAATTAATCCTTTTAGCTACCATATATTCTCAATTAATCCTTTTAGCTACCATATATTCTTACTAAGTTTCATAAAATCATATAAATGTAGATGCAATCAAATAATAGAGACATCACCGGTATAAGAAGGGGTTAAGGTAATTCAATCATCAAAATTCGCGATTAAAATATGTGGGTAACAGTATTTAAGAAAACATGTTTCATAAGGGTTTTAGTGAGGAACGAAGAGGGCTGGAGCTTAATCAGATCTTGAGCAAACAATATTATTTGTGGGTAATAAATGCCGATGCTGATCACAGATTCTACAAATTTGACATCACACACACACGCACATACAAACTCAGTCTACCAGTGACGAATACACATATATTTTACAAATACTGCCAAAGATAATCAAAATAGTTATTTTAAAACATTGTAAGAGGTGCTCATATAGGATATTTTTAAAAACAGTAGCCCAACAAAAAACAATGGTGCAGATAGTGATGAATATAATAGTAGGGGTAGCTCTCTAAGCAAATTAATACACTAAATGTTTATGCAATTACTATCTGGCTCCCACTCCCATCAACTTTAAAAGTACATTCAAATATTTGATTATATGAATGCTAAATTTCTTCTTCCCTAATAACAATATAAAAAGTAATACTAATAAAATAAATATATAGTTAGGTAATATATATATTGACATTAATGTCAATTAAGGCTTAACCCTCTCGCTATCCTGTGGACTCGGGGTTGCCCTTAAGCATTCATAAATAGAGTTCCCTCAATATCATAATCACCTTTACAAAATTATGTTTCTGCCCACAGCTCACTCAAAGACAACTGTAGAGGTTGAAGTAACTAAACTGAAGATCCCTAAACACCCCTGATGGTCACAAAAGCTTTTTAAGTACCCCAGAAACGGCGCAAATCGCGTCCTGTGCGTGAAGGGTTAGTTTTGTTTTGTTTTATGTAAGTGAGGTTGGCAAAAGGTAGAACTGCCTGTAGCGAGTGCCTCCGCCAGAGTTGAAAGAGTGACAGGGCCAAAATCAAGGGACGTTCGAGCCAAAATGGCTGGACACACGGAGTTTGAAGCAATATTTAAGTAATAAGAAGAGGGAAAGACTGATTCTGGGTGAGAGTTCCAGAGCTCAGCTGTTGAAGAGAAGAAAGTCTGAGAGTAACTTTTCACTCTTGGGTTAGAGAGTTGCACAGAGTAGGGGTGGGATTGTGTTGCAAGACGGGTACGAGGTGCCCTATCTAGAGGAGGTGGTATACACTGGGAGAGGTCTGAGGAACACTGATTATTAGAGTAGCGATAGAATAGTGAGAGAGATGCAACATTGCGGTGGAGAGAGAGAGATTGCAGAGAGTTGGTGAGTGGACGGGAGTTAATGATACGAAACGCCTTCCTTTCCACTCTGTCTAGGAGTGCGGTGTGAGAGGATCCTCCCCACACATGTCAACAATACTCAATACAAGGACCTAATCATATATTGCTTTGTTTTGAGTGCCAGTGGGGTGTTTTGAAATTTTTGTTTTATGCGTTGGCTCTATAGAGGACGCTCGCCTTCCACTAAAAAAAACTCTCGAGAAGATGCCCACCATTCTTGGGTTAAGGGCTTCAATTTACTATCAGCTGAAATTAAACTGACTATAATTCATAATCAGATAGCCAGTATTTCATCATTAACCAGTATGTTCCCGTACGCCCCCGTCCGCCCCTTACTCAGCCAGGGACCAGGCGTAGGCCTCACCTGAATTCTAAATAGCCTGAACCATGAATAATGTGCCATACTTCCTAATAATGCTGCATCAAGTCAAATTAGTGTCAGAATTGCGCGTACGTATTTCTTGTGGAGAATAGTTAAGGTATATTTGTGTCTGTGATATCATACAAGTATGTATGTGTTGGTGTCTGTTAGTGTGTGTGTGTGTGTATGTGTGTGTGAGAGAGAGAGAGATATATATACAACATTTATAGTACATAACCATAATGAAAGTTATTACAGTACTTGTATTTTTACAGCTACATAATTATCACTAAAATACGGAAATACATTTTAACAATGTTATATACTCACAAACATGAATATGCACATAAGTACACACGGTACTTCACATAACCACACAGTAATACACACAAACACACATACGGAAACCCAAACGAACCCACATTTACACATGCAAACACAAACACAAACGGAAACGCAGACGCACACACATACACATACACACACCCTACTGGCCTGGCAGTGGTAATCACTGGTAGAGATATAATGTCCAACGATCATCAGAAGCAACAACAATACCACTTCTGAGGAAACGTTTACTAGCTCCATTAATACAACCTTTAATACCAGTTGTAATACCTGTGATATTACTTGTCGTTATGGTAAACAATGTCGATAGTTGTACGAAGGACAACAATGGAAATTAAGCAACAACAAAGCTACTGATTCTTACTGTGATGCTCATCGAAATGCAAGGGGGATTTCTCACAGAATTAGATTACTTTAACAACATTGTTATTGTAACAGTAGGTAGGAGATGTGTTAGAATATTATGTCGTGTGAGACCTGGATGGAGAGGCTGTGGGGCTGGCGAGAACATATTACTGGGTAAGAAACGCATTCATTCGGGTATTTGATGCAATATATTTATCTTTGAGATCTTGAAAAGTCTGGGCTATGAAAGTTTACTCCATCATTTATGATACCAGTGACACAGTTAACGCTTTACCAATTTGCTAAACAAATATTTGTTTGGATTTTAACTAATTACCCATTCAGTACAGGTGATATCCTATTATTTTTAGTTTGGCTACTAGTAAACGATGTTATTCAGTTTTAAAAGGGCCTCCAGTAATTAACAGGCTTTGAACTATCTCACTTCACCATTTTTAATACCACAGGAAACTGACAAGGCTACCGTAGCGTACCTGTGGAAACCACCAAACCATTATTGTTCCTCCATCAAACACAGTAGTTATCACCCACCTTTCAACCCTACTATCGCCTTTATGTTCAAGCTATCTGTCACTATCAAATATAAATATACACAAACTATGTATTTTTGAAAATCAAGGTATATAATATCTACAGCTTTACTCTCATCATAGAGGTTGAGAATATCGTGGAAGAAGTCTAAGAGATTTGTTAAGCAGGAACGTCTGTTAAAAGCGTGTTGAGTATCTTTAAGTATGTAATTTTCCTCTAAATGATTTACAAGTCTCTCTCTTATGAGTGTTTCTAGCATTTTACATAGCATTTACGATAGTTACTGGGTAGGGATTTGCTGCCTTTATTTAATATCGGTGTTACGTTGGCTAGCTTTCACTGATCAGGCATAGTTCCAGACTGCAAGGATTTATTGAATAGCAATGTCAGTGGTTTGGAGAGCTCATCCTTAGCTTTCTTTAAAACTCTAGGTGAGATTGTATCAGGTCAAGGCGTTTTATTTACCTTAAGTTTATCTAAACATTTCAATACTTCTCTCTCTGTAATGGTGATATTGCTTAGAACATCAAAATTATCAATCTGAATCGGCGATGCTGTAGGGATATTATTACTGAGGTCTTCTGTTGTAAAAACTGATTCAAAGAAGGTATTGAGGGCATTACTCATTTGTACTTCGTCTTTGTTGTTTTCTATATTTTCATCGACTAACGGTCCAACAGTTAAAGAAACTACCTTTTTCTTTTCTGATATAACTATATAATTTGTTTCGGGTTTGTTTTACTTTGATTCTCAACATGTAACTCCAGGGTCTTTTTCCTTTACTTTATTAACCGTTTTGGCTTTGCGTCGTAGTTCTACAAATTTCACCCGTTCTTCGTCAATCTGTGAGGATTTTAATCTATCATTAGCAATCTTTTTAGCAAGCAAACAGTCTGAAATCTTTTGATTCCACCATTTGGGTTAATAATTATGGCCTGTACGCCGTATTTTCGATGGTATGCAGTCTTGCACTGCTTTTAGGTAAGTGGTTGCGAATAATTCAAGCTTTATTTATGTCGTTATTATTAATTAGAAAGTTCCAGTCAGTTACTTTAAACATAGTTCTAAGTTTACGAAAGTTTGATCTCTTGAAATTAGGGACTTTCTCGATGCTGTTATTTGGTTCGTTACTAGTAAACTTTAAACTGAAAGTTATCGTACGAGAGAGAGAGAGAGAGAGAGAGAGAGAGAGAGAGAGAGCGGGCGAATTATGAAATGTAGATACATGATACAAATACCGAGATATTTATTTAATGATGCCAAGAGAACACATACCTAGTAATGTTTGATACTAGAGTGAGATAAAGACAACACTGATTGGAAATGCATTGATTCAAGAAACAATGTACGGAACAAAGAGATCAGTAATGCTGAGAAAGAAAGAAAACTAATACAATAATAATATAAGAATACAATAATATAACTAAATATAAGGAGAAGTAAAACTTAATGGTGGTTCTCGATAAACAGGTAATTATGTAATCAAATAAAGGGCAAATAAAAGGTCAGGAATAATGCCCGAGTTCAATTGTGTATTGACTCCAGATAAAGTATAGAGTTCCAGGAGGCTGTATGTTCTTTGTTCGTTGTGTATTGTTCCTTCACGTCTGGACTCCCCCCTTGTCTCGGACATTTCGGGTGAGATAAGTAAAGAGGTGATGGTAGATAACAGGAGAAGGGAGAGGGGACAAAGAGAGTGCGAGGAGAGTACCAAGAGTACGAGAGTACCAAGAACACTTCCACTGTCCTAAGAAAATGTACATACATACTGGAGAATTAGACAAATCAAACATTATTGTACACTGTATAACCCCTTCCTTACGATGAATACTCTTTTATAATATTCTGAGTAACATTACACAACTTTATTAGGCTTAAAAAGTCCCTATAGGCACCATAGGATCTAGGGGAAATATTTAATTGTATTCGATGTACGCAATTGTCGTTATGGCACGACTTACGAATCGAGTTTATGATTACCATGCGAAATACATTTGCTTATAATAATTTATGGACCTATGTCTTACTGTAGGTAATTATAAATATCTGGACTGAATTTTGGATGGAACTTCCTTTTCAATGAATAGTATTTGATATAGTTATCTATATAGGTGTATAGACAATTATTGTACCAAAATCGTTTCCAAAGATATACTTCCATATAATTATTAATATGTGATGACCACAAACTTCTATGAGTGACTATACCGTGTACATTGTACATTGTGTTCACGTTACTGAATTAATAACTGCAGTTCATCTATATATCTACTATATATTATATATCAGGGATATTTGGCGCAATGAGTTAAAAGTAGATCATGGGTAAATACTGATATGTCAAAATTGAAAGGATTTCTATTATATAATCGATGAGAACTAGTGAGGGAATAATGAATCATATATTAAAGTTGAGAATATTTATCCATAATCTAAGTAAAATAGCATGGCTTACGTAAGTTTAAGACTAAGATTTAAAATGTGTTTCCAGTCAAAATGGTAACCTTTTTACCAGCACAACCCTTTTAAGTTTGCACTCGAAACCACCATGCTTTATATTGTTTAGCTTTACAAGGATCTCTCCGATTATCCTTTTCTGTAAGATGACGGTGTTTATATTATATTCTAGTTCATCTTAGACAAATATTAATATATTAGGATATAATTGTGGGAATCATGAAGCTGTAGGAGGCTAATTTCACCCTATTACTTACAAAAGATTCTTCCAAACTAATATTTGCCAGAAAAATACGAAAACTACTGTACCTGCTAGCAAGGTAAAATTATGAGGGTGATAACTAGTGGATCAATACTTTAAAGCCACCAATTAGGTAATACTCTATTTTTCACTTTGTTCATCAAACAGGATTTTTGTTGTTGTTGTTGTTGTTGTTCCCCAAGCTGCCTGGCCGAACAGCCCCAAGGCCCCGAGCAATTCCAAGGCCATAATCGAGTGCCCCCACAGAACCCTCCCCGCCGACCACAATACAGCCTGGGTGACCGAAGCCACTCCATGGCGGGGAGCTAAGGAGGGTGCGGAAACGCCCGGGAAACCAAAGCCCCACCCAGAGCCCTGTGCCCCTCAGCAATTATGAAGAGAAAGTTGAGGGGCAAGGGAAAAATGTGACGCTTTGGCTTCCAATCTTGGTAGATTGGGAGGTCAATCCACGGAAGAGACGCTGTCACTTGAGATCTAGAAAATATATAAGTTAAAGGAACAGTCAGAGTAAGCTATGGGTATGGCAGAGATTGCTCAGCTCTCACTCTGATAGACCAGCCCATCACCACATGACTAGAACCCAATCCTCTCAGCATCAGCTAGGAAAGGCCCTAGAAAGCCGCCTTTGGCGGGGGGATAGCTCCCCTATTTCAACCCCTTTCGGGGTTGGGCACCCGCCAATTTTTTGTACATCCATATGGGTTCATTAAGAATTTAAAATGGATTTACCACTTTCTGCGGGGTGCTTGCCCTACTTTTTGCTAAAATATACATCGCCCTAGCACGGTATCTGTAGCACTGAGTTAATTCAAATTAATTCCCATGAATAATTGAGGTAAGATTCTTCCTATTAATATCTAATTAATTCATTCTCCTCTCCCCTGGCCTTGATAATATCAACTATCACTTTCCCTGTTTACTGCAATTGGCCAGGTCCTGTATCAAGCTTATTGGCCCTTCTTCTTTCCCTTCCCTACACTTGTGTTGACTAAATTAAGTAAACTGTTAGCTTATCATGTTTTGCATTTAGAAAAGAGTATGAGTTATGGCCTGTAACTTGAAATGACCCTCACATCCATGCCTGATATATCGCTATAGATTTATTCTTGGTTGAATTCAAGCTTCCAAATCACCTCTTGCTTAGACACACCCTCTCACAACCGAAGCCTGTGGCACACATATTACTATGGGAGTAAAGATTAGAGGCTTATGGATGTGTCTGGAGACAAACAGAGTGGCTTGGTACAGTTGGGGAAAGGAGTTTCTACATCCCCTTTGGTACTTCTCTACCCTACCCCCTGACCAAATGTGGCAGTGTTGCAGTAGAAGTGTAAATCTGGATGAATGAATGGGTTTTCGTGCTGTAGCTATAACGAGGGACGTGACTGGCCCGTGAGTTTACAAGATGTAATTGGAGTTTGCAGTACGGCCTTTGATACAATTAAATTATTGTATGAATCGTTCCCATAATCATTAAATGTACTGTGTATGCTAAAACACAATAGTTACAATATAACTTCAGAGGAAGATTTTAAAGTTTAGCATTACAGAGTGTGCTGGCATTAGCCATCATACATCAGCCAACCTTATTAAATGAACGTTGAATCTGGCAATTTGATTTGTTTCACACATATTTGTGTGAGATATTCGAAATGTCCATGAATTATCTTTGTAAATAATGTTCATTGCTAAACAAAATATATGTTGTGCATTCACGAATTAAAAAGCATCATTATGAACAACAACTTAATTCTGGAGAGAAGAGAAGACAGCTTATAATATTCATGGGCCTGAAAGAATAATTAACCTTTCTGTACCGGCGATGTCCTTTTAACTTTATTTCTGGCTGCTATTAAACGATTTCATTAAGCTTCAAGAGTGCCTCAAGCTATTAACATGCTTCGAACTATCTCTAACCATTCGAACTACCATTTTTGCAACCACAGATCTGTAAGGGACTGATCGTATTGCATATTATGTTCTGTTCTTTGATCATGTTTTTACAATCAAAATTACTGTTAAGACTTACATAAATAAATTATTAAATGGGCTTGTCTCAACCAGCGTCTATATATTTGTTATTTAATACTATATACAGACACATTACTATTTTAAAATAATGCACCTAATGGCGTCTACCATTTATGAATAACTTAAAGTACTTGAAATTTATCCCTTTATCTGGACCTCTATCGCTAATTTCCCTTCTGTCCATTCCATAATTACGGTTGTGGATGGCCATTGTTCACTTCCTCAACCTATCAACTCCGATGTTCCTCAGGGTTCTTTCCTATCCCCAGTCCTATTTCTTATTTTAATTAGGCTAATGATCTTTTAAACTGTGCCTCTACTCCTAACTAATATACTGATGACTCTACTTTACACTATTTAATTTGTATTCCACAGCATCCCTCCTCACAGTCACTCCAAAACTCACATAATGAGGCCATGGCGCGTTTATCACATAATTTCTGATTGGGGCAGAGAAAATCTAGTTACTGTTCAATGCCTCCAAAATTTCTCCATTTGTCTACTTGCCTACCCGTCACAATCTTCCACACAACTATTTATCACTTTTTAACAACACAGAAATCCATCCCTCTTCTTCGCTCAATATCGTTGATGTATTTTTGTTTCTTTTAACATTAACTGTAAAGACCATAACATTACTCTTGCTAAAAAAGGCTTTCCAGAGGTTTGGTGTGCTCAACCGTATCTGTGGGTTCTTTATCCTTTCACAGCTTTTAGGCCTGTGTAGAGGTACCGTGTGCCCATGTATCGGGTGCAGTTCGCATGTGTGGGTAGGTATCTACCATAACACACTTCTTGAAAGAGTAGAGTCCAAAAACACTCTTATCAACTCGCCATCTCCTACTAATTCATAACAATTCTTTCCAAACGCCGCAATGTTACATTTCTCTCTCTTATATTGTTATTACAACAATCAGTGTTCTTCAGAGCTCTCTCCCTTACAGTGAGTGGAAGGCACCCACCTTTCAACACAATCCCACCACTATTTTGTCCAGTTTTCCAACCCAAGAATTAACAAATAGTCCTAATTTGTCTTTTACTCAACAAGTCAACTCTGTAACTCTCGCCTTCAATCCATTATTCCTTCATCCTATGACTTAAACTAGCTTAAGCATCGTTTGCCCAAGCATTTTGCCTCCAACGTTCCTTGAATTTGGCTCTCTGTTACTCTCTCTGCTTTGGGGGAAAAACTTGTTGCAGGAAGCGCTGCCTTTTTATTTCCTCCATGCACAAGAGCAAAAAGGAAGATTTGTGATTACACTGTGGACGTAAATTATTAACAACACATACATTTTTGGATGAGGGAGCCGTGAATATTCAACCTTAGGTGCTACCAGGCACCACATTACAACGGGAATTATAGGAAGAAATAGCTCAACTGATGTAAGCTCACCTAAACATTTACTAGTTAAAGTATCTGTAAATCAATATAAGCGGCGCTACATTCCTTAGTGTAAAATCAAGACTTGCTTTTGTATGTATAAGTATGGTGATAATAGGCTCGCAGTTCCATTACAACTGTAGCTAAACAAATGTGCTAAATTAAGCCTACGTAGATTAATGCTAAGAACCTTATAAACACAATAAAATGCGTGAAATACAAATTATGACCAAGGTAATAGGTAGGCGGAAAGATTACAATATATAATTATAGTGTATGAGTAGTGTGAAAATATTCCAAATATACAATATTACTAAAGGAAGAAAATACATTGGAGAGCAACACTAGAATAAAATAGAAGATGAAGGGTAAGAGCAGACAGTAAGGAAGCAGAACCAAGCAGGCCGAGGAGGGGAAATGGTGGTGTTGGCGCCTCAGGATCAATAAACTGTAAACATTCCTGGCCGTGGAAACTGTTTAGCCTTTTTCAAAGGCTGTTCAAAGTTTTTGCCGCAGAACCTCTCGAGGCGTGTCCCTCAAGAATGTATACCTTTTGTTCGTCTTGGAACAAACTTTTTTGTCATATAAAATACATTATATACAGTATATGTTTATTGCAAAACCATGGTATTAGCAGTATTTATAACATAGTTCAGGCATTAACACCTTATTGGCGGGCTAGGCGGTCTATTTGACCGTACCGCACAGCGTTTTTTTTGTATACCCTAAATAGGGTTGTTTACGTGATAATTTTCATGCCTAAATAAGACCCAGAGCGTAAAACAAGTATCTATCCCTGAAAGGGCATAAACAGAGCTTTCCAATGACACCTGAACCATCCTTGTACGACCACTGGTTCTCTTGCAACGATCGTGCAACACGAGTGCAAAAACCCTATAATAAGGTCATTTCCGTACATTATTCCCTGTGTAGCGAGTGAGAAAAAGGGGGGAGAAGGGTGGGATATAGTTCAGTAGGTCCACGGTGGTCGTGGGGAGCGGTCATAAGGTTACTACGCTCGTCCCACCGCTCAGCTCTCTCTCTCAGCAACATTACGTGCGGAAAATGGCGCTCGACAGCTGTCGTGCACCGCCACTTAGTCCAAATTTATTTCACTCGACATATGTTGCGCACCGCCAGTTAAGGGTTAATACAATTGACAAGCTAATAATTAAGGATCGACTCCAACGCACCTTGAATTTGGGTCTCTGTTACTCATTTGGCTTTGGGGAGACACTCGTTGCAGGCAGTCTGCCTTTTGTTTCCCGTATACACATTGACAAACGATAAAGGACGCATTTTTGTTCTTTTATTAATATTGTTGATCAAATGTTATATATCCATAATATAATATTGGTATGAATAATTTGTGTTATCTCACTTCCTCATTTAACTTAGTTTAAATATCTTCAGATTAATTGGTTAACTTCACTGAAATTATGATTATTATTTGTTCATAATTACGTACTCTGTGTAATGGGGGAACAAGCGAGGTGATAATTCAATACCCAAGTTTATATATATATAATCTAATCTGATGAGTCTCTTGGGATTCAGTAATGCTCTGTTGTCTTGTTTCTTCGGGGGGGGGGGGGGGGGGAGAGAGATTTTAGCCTTAATAATAATAAGGATTATAATATGCAATATTTATTAATTATATTTCATCAAATACATGTAAATGTTATAAAGTTTTGTATTTACATAATATAATGAAGGACCTTATAATGAGAATGTGATTGTTTTGACTACATATTTCTTTAAATACAGGCTAACAAGAGATAATAGTATCAAGTTTTAACATATATAACAAATATTCAAGGAATCAATCATAAAAAGATAAAACAATAGTATTGAAATAATGGAAAAGTTGGAAGGTCTTGTGTTTGAGCATGTGAGGAAACAAATAACAGGACTTAGCAGAACGGGTTAGAGGAGGAGGTGACGGTACTCTAATTATTAAAGTGGATTAGTGCGGTCACCTTTCCCAGGCCACATATTTATGCAACAATGATATGGAAGTTATTAAATAGGTTTTATTACAATGCATGTGCTGGTAAGTATTCCATTCAAACGTAAATGTATTTGTTGATTTTAAATTAAACAACGCTTCAAAATACTGCTAAAACATAAATGTTGATCGAAAGTCGACTGAAAAATCTCGTGTGACATAGCATTCAAGACGGATTTGTAGGGCTTTCTGTGTTAATGTTAGTTAACTCTAGTCTGACGCTTTGTGTAATCTATTGCCTTCAGTCATTTAGTCTAGTTACTGCTACTAATACAAAAGAACCTCTTCAATGTTGTTGCTAGAATACACATTTTATTTGGAAGTTGTCGGAATAAAGCGTTTCGTGTGGCTCTGCTTTTATGAAAATACACACCTCTTTCATTCGTATAGTCGGTACACACAACCTATCAGAGCCTAAATATTTAAAAAGATTACCATTATGTATAGCTATTTTTTTTTTCCGCAGAACATAACAGATATTTGATGGCAAATAGTTGTTGAGCATACGACACTTGAAATAAACATTTTACACAGTACTGTACATACCTATTCATACCTCATCAAAGTCAAGTTAATATAGTGCATTACTAATGCTTGAAAATTACACTAGGCTTGGTCGCAGCACATATCACCATATAATTGCTCTATGGAGCCTGTAGTGGGCAACTCGACTCTGTTAACCAGCTTGGTAGACAAGCTGTTGTGCAATAATGTTAGTGCACTATACATTAACAGACATTAATGAACTTCATCACCAGCATGCAAACTACCATTATCGAAAAAGTTTTCATATGTCGAAAACTAGTATAACATTTTCCGTATATAACACCATATTTATGTAGAGCAATCATGCAGATTATTGCTACTGGCATCCAATATATTCTGTGACGTCATCTTAAGTAAATAAAACATACAACTGGAGTCTCACTTTTCATCCCGAATATAATGACATGGAATGTATTATTGGTTGTCAATTCGACTTCACGCCGTATTCTACTGTTCAGCACAATATTCACAATTCGACTTCACGCCGTATTCTACTGTTCAGCACAATATTCACAATTCGACTTCACGCCGTATTCTACTGTTCAGCACAATATTCACAATTCGACTTCACGCCGTATTCTACTGTTCAGCACAATATTCACAATTCGACTTCACGCCGTATTCTACTGTTCAGCACAATATTCACAATTCGACTTCACGCCGTATTCTACTGTTCAGCACAATTCACAATTCGACTTCACGCCGTATTCTACTGTTCAGCACAATATTCACAATTCGACTTCACGCCGTATTCTACTGTTCAGCACAATATTCACAATTCGACTTCACGCCGTATTCTACTGTTCAGCACAATATTCACAATTCGACTTCACGCCGTATTCTACTGTTCAGCACAATATTCACAATTCGACTTCACGCCGTATTCTACTGTTCAGCACAATATTCACAATTCGACTTCACGCCGTATTCTACTGTTCAGCACAATATTCACAATTCGACTTCACGCCGTATTCTACTGTTCAGCACAATATTCACAATTCGACTTCACGCCGTATTCTACTGTCAGCACAATATTCACAATTCGACTTCACGCCGTATTCTACTGTTCAGCACAATATTCACAATTCGACTTCACGCCGTATTCTACTGTTCAGCACAATATTCACAATTCGACTTCACGCCGTATTCTACTGTTCAGCACAATATTCACAATTCGACTTCACGCCGTATTCTACTGTTCAGCACAATATTCACAATTTGTCCAAAGTCGTCTGCTTGGCCAATTTGACTAATTGATCTCATTAGAATGTTCAATTAAAATTGACCACTCGGTTAATTTCAACAACTCAATCAAATTTAACTGTTTGCCCCACTACTCGACCTACTATCACCTGTCAGCAGAATTCGAGGGTCCAGCAAAGAAAGACCACTCGACTCAATTTCTATTTTTAGTAATCTTGAACTGCTAAATCTACTGAAGATTAACCATGCCCATGTTGGTAAAATATAACCACTAAGCTCGATTTAACCCCTTCAGCACAATGACGTCTTTTTACCCTTCAATGTGGCTAACATTAGACGATTTTGTGCAGTTTAAGAAAAACCTATGCTATTCGGAGGGTTTATTGTGATCGGTTTTACCCCTTTGAGTCCTAGAGGTAGATTATACACTAAAAAAATCGTCTAATGGGAATATGAGGAATATTAAGTCATCGTGCTTTTAACAACTAAGAGCAGCTTGGATAAAATTGGATGATACTTTCACAGGTTCGCACGCATGGTGAATATATGTGTTCTACTTTTTTGTCCTATGTACACTCACGCGTACTAAAAGTTGCTCAGGGGTGGGTCCTTCCTTCCCCTACTCCACCCTGGGCAGGTGGAAGGGGGTAAACGGGTCCAAGTCTACCCCCACCTTCCACCCCCAAACTATCCCCAACTCTCCCCCCCCCTCCTTTCTTTCTTTAGCTGGCAGTTAGTGATTGGAGACGATTGCTCTCTTGTATTGCAAATTATTGTTAAACCATCATTGCACAATGCACATGCTTACAATGGCCAATATTTAAAATGTATTAGGAATTTATTAATACAATATACTGTATAATTGTATTCTCATAATTATAATGAGTCTCTATACACAACGTGGGTTACAAGAATCTCGGCAGTAGTGTTTCTCTCTCTCTTATCACGCAGACTACGAGGTCAGCTCATTCAAGTTTTTAAAATATGTAATGGGTTTGATAATGTGTATCATAGCAAAAAATTTAGCCTCTATGTGAATATAATATGCAACCATGGCTGGCAGTTAGAATTGAAAAGGTTGAGCACTAGTATTTGTGGAAAGTGTTTCCCATTTATGATCTATTCTACCTGGAACAAACTTTCCTCATAAGTTATAAAAAATTCCTCATTTGAGCAGTTCAAGAACACAGTAGATAGTATTCTGCACACTCTGTAAGGAGTGTAGTGCACTGGAAAATGGCTCTCCTTCCACTTCGAATATTTCCCCGAAATGGACCGGAAGGTCTTTGAGATACTAACTATTCCTTGTAACTCATTGTAACTCTCTCACAGCACACACTTTCTACAACACAGATTTAACGGGTCTGAATGTGGTATACTTCCCTTCATTATTGTGTATGATGCATTCGATGCACATAGAGGAGAGTTGATGGTAAAACTGTCAATTAATCCTATTCCTTATTTGGGGGTTTGTAGAGGTGAGAGGCTGGGATCACAGATAGAGACAAAGAAGGGGGAAGTGAGAAAGCGAGCACTGCTACTCAAAGGTCGATACTCAAACCTTACTAAAAGTTAACACCGACTTTGATAGTAATTTGTATCGATTTCTACATTTACTTGATGGAAAACAAAGTGTATAGGCCACATCGAATTAAATACAGACCGTCTATAGTATGTATGATGTTGAATAAATGGGAGAAACTGATTCAAATGATAAACAAAACAATTAATTAACAGTCGTGACACTATTCCAGCCTATCTATGTCTGTAGTCCTTTCCTTTTATGATATAAAAGTCCGACTGTGTAAGTAATTTGAGAACCTAGGAGTAAATCGTAGAGGACACGCTGATGTGTATTGCAATAATGGTGAACTTAATATCCTGAATACTGTACGAGATTGGATTTAATTACGGTATTATCATATTGAAATCACATTAAGTCTTGATAGTAGAAAGTAGTGCAATGAGAGAGAGAGAGAGAGAGAGAGAGAGAGAGAGAGAGAGAGAGAGAGAGAGAGAGAGAGAGAGAGAGAGAGAGAGAGAGAGAGAGAGAGAGAGAGAGAGAGAAGACCGCTACAGCCAACATTCGTGTATCCCACGTTGTGTATAGAAACTCATTTTGAGAATACAATTATGCAGTATATTGTATTAATAATGTCCTAATAAATGTTAAATGTCGTCCATTGTAAGCATGTGCAATGATGGTTTAACAATAATTTGCAATACATGAGCACAATCGTCGCTAATCACTAACTACCAGCTAGAGAAGGAAGGTGGGGGAGTTGTGGAGAGTTTGCGGGTGGAAGGTGGGGGTAGACTTGGACCCGACTCCCCCCTTCCACCTGTCCAGGGTGGAGTAGGGGAAGCAAGGACCCACCCCTGAGCAACTTTCAGTACGAGTGAGTGTACATGAAGGAGACAAAATGCAAAGGTGCTTGTAACAAGTGTAGGTGAATTACTAAGTAGTGGCAATCAGCAGGTTAGACAATAAAATCAAATAGGTTATACCAAATGGTTCAGGTGACGGATGTGGTAGGTTACGGTAGAACACAGTAAAACATGTTTTTTTTATTAAAACACAAAACATATGTTTTGAGAAACATTATACGTTTTTGGCGCATTGCATTTAATATTTTTTTGTTTATATTAAAACATGTTGTGTATAAACATGAAACAATCTGAAGTTTCATGTGTTTTTGTAAACGCTTTCTTGTTTTGTCGTATTGTGAACGAGAAAATATACTTAGATCCAAAATTCGTGGATATATTAAAATTATTATTTCATGTTGATGTTATTATCCATTTTAAAACAACATAAATAATGAATATCTTTAATTTTATAATGACTACAAGTGTTTACAAGAAAACATAAGGTGTTTAGAATAGATCACGTGTTTCATTTATAAACGCCTAAATCCGTTTTATAAGTGTAACAAACTCTTAAACACATTTTTCTGTTTAAACAAAAACACTCTTTTTGTTTTTAAGGAAACACGCGTTTATATAAGAATGCCAAAATGTGTTTTAGAAGTGTAATAAAAAAAAAAAAAATGTTTTTGCAAAACACCCTCTTTTTACTGTGCAATGAGAACATACATTCAGAGTTAAATATACAAAACAATTAATGGATTAAATAAGCATATGTTAAGAGAGTTTCTTCCATTGACCGAGTAATATTGAATATTCATGATAGCAGTGCAAATCGCACTGAACGGTTAAATAGATAAGAAGGGAGAAATATCATTACGGATGACACAAAAACGAACAGGGGATATAAGGGGAAGCGTTGATAACATTCTTAGTGAGATTTTCAAGAGAGTAGACATAACATAACTAAATAAGTGGTAATACAGATATGATATGAGAGAGAGGGGAGAGAGAGAGGGGAGAGAGAGAGAGAGAGAGAGAGAGAGAGAGAGAGAGAGAGAGAGAGAGAGAGAGAGAGAGAGAGAGAGAGAGAGAGAGAGAGCTTCCTGGTATTCCCCGGCTTAATAACCTTCGAACTCCAACCACACCACTTATTCTGGATTATAGCTACTATTTAAGTTATTCCTAAGCTTAACCCCTGTACCGGCGATGGCTCTTTAATTTAATTCTAGCTATATTTAGACAATTTTATGCAGTTTAAGAAGGATCTGTGATGTTAAAAAGGGTTAAGTGAGATAGTTAGAAGCCTGTTAATTGATGGAGACCAATTTAAAACTGAATAAGATCGTCTAATAGTTGCTAGAATATAATACAAACACGTCACTGGTGCTGGATGGGTTAGGACGGACCTGTTTGTGCCAGAGGCAAGTGAGGTATTTTAACATTTGATTTAAAGAGATCCTTCCTACATTTACCATTATCTTCTAATGTAAGCCATACAATATGTAAAATAAAGTCAACCAGCGATGATGGAGCGTTGGTAACTTAATTCAGCTGAAATAAAATTAACCCAATTTTCGTACACATTATTTGGTAACTGAATATTGGACGCCATTTGGACGGACTTAATTTGTGACAAGTCAATAATTGTATTTATTATTCCATAGCAAGCTATTGGCTTTTGGTAATAACACCCGTCTGCACTCCCTTAGTACGGTACTCCTTGTAAATACCCCCAAACCCCCCTCCGTATATGATCTTGGTAAGTTTCTGCACAATTTTTACGATATATATCTCAAAACTCAACATACAAATACTGTATAATAGGGTAACTTCATTTAGAGAATACTATATCATATACTGTATAGTATATCATAAACTTTAGGCAGTATTAGTCCTACTGCAGAATTGAACAATAAGAAACACTTGAACAATAGGAAAATTGCTATAAGGGTGAAAGATATTTGTTGATTTCCAATTTCACTGCATACATCACAACAATATTTGTAAAGCATGATTTGCTCTTGATGTATGTGCTCAATATTTAATACAGACGGCGTCACACGAGCAGCTTAAAAAGGCAGTATAGGAAATATAGAAAGGCAGCGTTAACAATTGATGGCAGGTTAGCTTAAATACACTTTGCTTATCTAGCCACAATGGCTACTGCATATTACTATGCTTCAAACAGTTTACTTCCTCGGATGGGATTCGTTAAGCCGTTTATAGTTTACTGTTTATGCACTTCCTATCTTTGATCCTAATTTCACATTATTTTATACTATTGTAATTGATTGTTCAGATTATATTTTGTTTGCACATACCTCATTATCTTCCTATCTCAAAGAAGTGTCAAGTGTCTCAGCTGGTTCAAAACTAGTCATAAGAATATGGCTACGGTAATCACAAGAACAAAACAACTGATTTGCCAATTCTCATAGCGATAATATCAAACATTATATATTGTGGAACCTGCCGACAAGATTAGTTACAATATAGTTAAAATGGGACTTCAGAGGTTGTCAACCCTTCTGGATTATTTAGCCAGCTCAATGTAAATAAAGAATAGCCTCTCTCTCTCTCTCTCTCTCTCTCTCTCTCTCTCTCTCTCTCTCTCTCACCATTAGGAACTAACCAACCATCTCCAGCAGCCTACTAAAGCCTGGTAATACCCGGGTCTGTCTGGGTATAACTCAGAGAAGTGTCCACGCCCCCAGAGATATATGGCAGCTAAATATAAGGTTTGTTTTGGGGTCAAATAAATGGCAGCTAAATATAAGGTTTATTTTGGGGTCAATAGGATTTCGTGTGTGTGTGTGTGTGTGTGTGTGTGTGTGTGTGTGTGTGTGTGTGTGTGTGTGTGTGTGTGTGTGTGTGATAGACTCGTTGATAAAATTTATATTTGATACATATCCTGGACAATATTAACTATTTTGTATATGTATTAATACAAAATATCAATTAATGTATATGTAGCAAATGTACAGTCATGATAACAATTCGTGTCCTACCTCCATAATATTAATTGTAGGTGTCATTCTATGTATATAATTATACAAATATGTTTTGTTAGCGTAAATACTTGTTCAGGAATAATATTCTAGTAAACCAATAGAATAATAAAAGCAAGTCAAGAATTAGACCACCAAATGTGTCCGGTTGTGTGCATGAATCACCCCATACCATTATATTTACAGTTGGAGGACATTATATCATGGATGGTGAGTAATATATTGTAATGGACCATTTAGTCAATCCTAATTTTCAAAAAGAAATGCCACAGATACAAGGTAAATATTTCCACCAGTCAGTGTGGCCTCAATCTAGTTTTCCTCAGCAAAGCGAAATTTAGGTTTTTGCTGATGAGTACACCTGCAACTGATACCTGGTCATTAACATTTATCCACCAAGAAGGACAGCTTCTGTAAGTAATTAGGCCAGCAGGCCTTGCAATCATTATCTATCAATCTATCTATCTGTTGCTAGATGCCATTATCCCCGAAGGGATGGACACAAATGTATTGCCTCCATGCACCTCTGTTCTCTGTCAACCAGCGCCCCTCATTCCACCAAACACCATTTGCACTCAAATACCTCTCAACTCCATCCTTCCACCTCGCTCTCGATTTGCCTCTTTCTCTCTGCCCTTCCACTTCACTCTCGTACACTCTCCTAAGGGCCTGTCACACTGGAGTCCCAACCCTTCCAGACTGTAAACTGACAGTATGTTGCACAAAGTCTGGTGCAAAGTCCTGCAAGGTTAACAGTCATGGAGAGGACGCGTCAAGGCGTAGACGAACGTGCAAACAAAAGTTGGAGCAGTCGGCCCTGGGTCACCGCCGTCACAAGACGACCATAGGGCGCGTGTGGGCCGCAATAAAGACAGCGTTGAGGTCCACGTGGTCGTAAGGTCGTTCACTTATGTTTCCAGCCGTCCAGCTGGCTCAGTTGATAGCACATGTCTACTTCCCATCCTGCAGAATCGCGTTCAAGCCCCGCTCAGGTTGATTTTTTTGTTCTGGGATATAGCCGGCGGTTACCGTCTCCCCTTGATCAAGGAAGATGAGTAATAGTCTGTGGTTGATTAAAGATGGTCAAGTGCTTACAAGTCCTCGAAGGAGGATATACGGAGCTAAATAAGTAACCAGATGATTAATAATAATTATTTTATTACGGGAATTGTTGGAGGGGATGGAGGATGGGGAGAGAGCCTTCCTCTATGTTATCTTTTCTTTTCACTTTCTATCAGGTTTACTAGAATTCTTGCTTCTGGCTGGCGTCTATTTAAGTGTTATTTCCTTGTCATCTCTTTTTCCCTTTCCTCAGTTTCTTTTTTATCCTCCCTACCCCTTTAAAGGAAGTGCGGGTCGGACTACGTACTGCCTTACTGTATTCACACACATACACATGCCCCAACTAAAATGTTATCTTAAAATATCCGGGTTGATGTTTCATATCCATTATCAAGTGCACCATGAAATCAAAAAACCAAAAGAACCATTAATCTTTGCTGTACCTAGATAAATCTAGAATGAGGACATAATTCCAATTCATCAGGAATTTGTAGACCCATTTTCCTGAGTACATACAACATAAATGTTAAGGCTGGTATAGGAATGACATCAAATGTATTCTGACCAATAAATATAGGGGGTGAATAGTACGTTATTATTCAGGTCAACATACGGTCAGAACAACACACAATGACCATCTCTGAAAAAGGCACCTGCTTAATCTTATACAGCACAGGATGAGGGGAAACTTTATTGAAGTTTATAAACTCGTAAAGGACCGTGGTAATCTAGACATTAGCAGTACCTTACACATGACTTTGCCAATTACACAAGAGGAAATGGCTTAATTTTTTTTTTTTTTTTGGAAACTTATTAAAATCGGATCAAGCCAAACATGTGTACTGTGTATTAAATAAACATCCACGAGACATTATTTAATATGATGGTATAGACTTTCAAAAAATAATCAGACAATTATATAACACACCCTCATTTGGTTAAGCAAATAGTTCAATGCAATGTGTATGTACTATTGCTCATTTTACTCTCGTAAAAGTGTCACTACTCACATTTCCTTCTATTCATATGTACAGTAATATATTGGTATGTTTCTCCAACTAAATGCGTTTGTACCTAAGCAATAATCCTTTTTCATAGACCACGACAGGATATTGATAAATAACTGTGAAATAAAATGTGTATAGATAATCGTCATATCAAAAATGTTGCTGCATTCAAATATGTAATAAAAGTACTATATACCTGTTAACACGATTTAATATCTATCACAATCAGTTTAATTACACCTGAAAGAATGCCTGTAATAGTAATGAGTTTTTATTAAGTAGTACATTTCCTGATAATTCGAGTACTGAATCTTGTAATGATACCGTAGACATTTAGAGGTGTGTACTCCGTTCAATTCTCGTTTTCTTTAAACATTAATTATTTGAACAACTAAAATAGTAAACTTCCATGGTTGAATCTCAGTATGTGTTTGTGTGTGAGTTTTCCCCAAGTGGTATTTCGTCCATAAATAAAGGAACTAAATAATATTACTACATTGATTGTCTTATGCTAAAACTATCGTAGCAAAATAGAGTGAAGTAATAACAAAATATAATTTTAATGGATCATATAACTATGTATCGCCTTTTGTATATATTTCTGTCAGGCACTCACAGTTATGTATATATGTAATTTGACTGTCCTCATTATTTGTATACAGATCTTCATTTGCTCTACCTGCCTACATCACTCTTACGGGTCTCACTTCAAGTCCCCTCTTTACGTCTCACGTAACTTAGATAAGCTTGTTATATCTCTTTTACTCCCCTTTGTTTAACCCTCTCTCTCTCTCCCCTCATTGAATCAAATTTGTGCCTGGTATATTATTAGACTCCATTACACCCATACCTCTCGATAAATAAAGGTCTTCCAACTTCCCCCTCGCACTCCGTCTACCCCACACTTAAGGTCCTCCTGTTCTTGCTGGGGGTGTTTACATATTTAATCACAGGTATTAAGCTACTTTGCGACTATGATTACTCCAACTTTAACAACATAGGGTGCTTGAGTTTCTACATGTAATCATACATGACTTTATAAAGGTCATATTTTGAATCTCATGGAGTAACACTTCACATCACAACACGCAACTCATTCGTGGGGCTTATTTTTATTTTCATCTAGTAACTATGCATTTTTTGGACGATTTTAGATGAAACTTGCATAGGTTTTCACTCAGGCACAGTATTTATTTTACATTTAACTCGTAGGTTCAGTACCATCTAAATACCATAGGAGTGGACAATGAATTATCTATATATTAGACTCGACAAATAATATTGTTGTGTTACAGTACGATACTTTATTTCACCGGCAAGGAATGATGTTATATGACAAAAGTGTTCATACGCTTGCACGATTTGCATTGTAAGCTAGAGTATAACTTTGGTAATATAGTATGCATACCCTAAATTAAGTGGCTAAGTTTTGAAAACTTCTATGAAATATTTTATAAAAAGTCATAAATATCGGTATATATATTTTCTCTTTTATCCTAAGCGGAATGAGTAATGAAATGTGATGATATATATAATATACTTGTATTGGTGATATTTACAATTACTTTGAAGTCCTGTGTCTGTAAATGACCTTCAATTAATATATATGTTAAAGAGCAGGTAGCTGGGGTTTTTTCTAGACGCACTTTTCCCTCATGCTTAGACCCATTAGTTTTCAGATTTTTAGACGTTCGCCGTGATTTTAATATATTTCGTTCCAGTTCTTTATCTATATCGTGCTATTTAGGTGTCTATTATTGTCCTGTCGAGCCACAGCGAGCCTGACATTTTGGAGAAACAGCCATTTGGCAGGAAATTTGTTTTACCGAATAACTTATGTTATCTTGAAAAGGGATATTGAGGTTGTTTTATTAAGCTTGATGGAGGTCTTGTGAGGAAACTAAAACAATAATAAATACATAAATATATAAATTAACTAATAAATAAACCTTACTCTTCAAATAATATGTGCCATGCCACATCCAGCGATTCTCATTGTTCCCATCTATGCATTCCAAAGACACAAATCCCGAAATCCCGAGATTCTAGCCTGGTGGATCGGGAGCAACAGCTGCAAGCTGCTTGAGGTATTGCAATTCCAAGGTGACGGGTCGGGCTTTGTGTGTGATAGAGAGAGAGAGAGAGAAACAGTGATCGAGTGAGAGAGAGACAGTGAGCGAGTGAGGGAGTGAGTGTAGACTTATATTGTGAAGATATATGGTGTAACAGTTAAAAAGTAAAAAATAAAGATGCATGGACATCTGTTTTGAAAATCAGACATGTTGGGATTTAGGTATGAAATCAACTGTTCGAATCCCGGTGGATCACATAAATTATATGCTTTCATTAATTTCATTGGAGGTATTTGGTGTTGTGGTGAAATTAATCAAAATATAGATTATCAGTGGATTCAGGGATATTTCGTAGCCACTCCGGTCTATATGATCTGTGCCCCATGAATAGTCTTTCCTCTCACTTAAACAGTAGGCTACCATAGCGCGGTTGAGAATATGAACATGATTAAATTAATATCCAGCATTCGAGAATGGATAACAAGTCGTAAGCGTGTGCATAAGCCTTTAACCGTCTTGGTGGTGTAATGATTAGAGTGTTTACCAATATGTGTGTGATAACCCAGGTTCGAATCCCTGATAGAATAAAAGGGCCAAGACAAAGGATTTACTTCTGCTCGGTCTTCTTGGGCAGAAGCACTGCCTGGATGTTGGGCAAGACTCCTCCCTGGGCAATGGTGACACCAGACAAAAGCTTGTTCAGCTCCTCGTCATTGCAGTGTTGGTGAAATTAATAAAATATTGATTAACAAATAAGATAATGATAAATAAATAATGTTGCAGTATTAGAGGGATGCTTTAATGATCACCAAATGATTATATTTAACGTACTTTAATACTGAAAACTACACCGAAAGTACAAACATCATTCTAGATTATAGAAGAACTAGGAAGTTTAACCAATATAAATTGAAATTCAGTACCTCAATATACAGATATTGATAAACAACGGGAAGAGTTCACTAAAAATGACAGAACATCTATCAAATTGTGTATTCCAACAGAAATCAGGCATTTATTAACAGTAAACCAAAATGTTGGATTGATAAAATTATGTAATATAAGTTTACACAGAATATTACTCATCGTAAATATAAACGAAAACTCTCAAAACTGCCAAATATCTTAAGATTCCTTATATACAAAATACAAATGTTTGGTCAAACAGAGCAATCTTAAAAAGTAATTTGCTACCGACTAGTAAATCACATCCAAATTGTACAGGTACATAACAGACAAAGAACGCCAACATCAAGAAAGGACCCTTACCGTAGAAATTGGAAAAGTTACAAATGCCAAAGTACAAATGGCTAATGTTTTGAATAAAATCGGCCTTTTCAAAGGAAGGTACGAACCCTCTAAAAATCGAGTTAGGTTACTCGAGACGTGATTTTCCGGTCCCGTCGCAAGACCACCGTCTCAACCGAGCCGTCGCAAGATCATCACAAGACGGGAAAAACAACACAGGCTTGCTCCAAGCCAGCGCACCATTTTACAAATATATAGGCTAGGCTATACAACGTCCATTTCATCGAAATAACATTCACCGCCAATTTAATTATCATAAGGATTATATAAATGCAATTCTGATGTGAAAAAACAATCGGTAAATAACATAGTCACAGCTGGGGTTTGTTGTTGTTTCGTGGACAAAAATCTAACCAAGCGTACTGTCCGACATTAATGTATTATCAACAATTGGATATTCTTTACTGTGGGCTCTTATTACTCTACTTCCTAATAATCGGCAAGTAAATTATAAGATCATGTTTGGATAAACAAATATATCGAAATAAATTAGAATGAAGAAACAATAATTTGAGTGAGATGTTTCAGCTTGCCGTCAACCCAGCTCCGGAGCTATCTTGCCGTCGCAAGATAATATTGGTGTCTCGCTTGCTAAAGGTGGGCTTGCGACGGGACCGGAAAAGCAGTTTCGGGGTAGATCTTGCGACGGAACCGGAAAATCACGTCAAACAAACATCAAATTAAGAAAACTCCAGGACCTGACAAAAACTCTCCTCAAGTCTTATCTCTCTGAGCCTGAATTGCTTTCATGAAGGTATATCAAAATATATCTAGAATCCCGGATGGCCTTGTGAAGGCTAATGGAGATTAGATGGCTTTAACCACTTAACACTGCAAAATAAAGTGTTATTGTAATGGAAGGTAGTCCGCGATACTCACAACAACACGCATACCCACTCAGTCAGACAGCCGACTCGTGCTTGACTCGGGGACAAATGCAATCGATCGATTATTTTCTGCACTCAGAATCAATGCATGCAATCAGTGAACCACTTGGTGTAGAGTGTTCTAGTCATCACCATTTGCAATATAGCAGTGATTGACATATTTTGATATATGCCTAACCTAGACTAGGTCATTTAATTCCGGATTTATGAATACGCAAAAATCAAGAAATTCACGGAAAACAGCTGAATCTGAAACCCGCGAAGGTTCAAAGCAGCTATATTGTGAGGGTTAATGGAAACTACAAGTGAAATGTGTTCCAACTGACAGTAGATGCTTCTAGTTCTTGGACTAACAGACAATTGAACACACAGCACCTCTATAACCTCAACTCGTAACACAGCCTATTGCAACAGAACAAGAGCTCATTTGCAACTCTCAGGCTCTCTGGGGACGAAAGGTGCAGACCATCCTCCAACTGGTTCCGTTATACAAACAATGCAAACAACTGGAACACCTAGTTGTGGTGAAGATATCGTGAGCCACAACTATCATCAAAACTCAGTACTGAATGACAATACTGATGAGGATCCTTTCTAAGCTGTACATTAAAATTAATAAAATTACGGTAAATACAAGCCAACAAATGCAAATAAAATCCAAAATAAGGAAGCAAGTCTCAAGCAGAAACAAATCAATCGAGGATCAAACAAACACCGATCAACCACCATCTATCCTAACAATCGTTGATTCGTCCTAAGCCGACTTCAACTCGACGGGTTGTTATACTTGTGCCAGTACTAGTGCTTAGTAGAGAAAGAATGCCCAGGTAGGCAACCACAGCCTACCTGCGGCGCACTGTAACACAAAATTAATATAAAACGCCAAAGTCTGTTTTGTTCAGACTATTAGCCTGCCAGGGCCATAGTAATCGTCCCTGTAACTGACTAATGAAGTCCTCCACCCTCTACTTCGAACCAAGCAACCCAATAGGCTGTACCCATAACTAAAGCAATGCACATAATAAATAATGGTTCGGCTGGGATAAACACAAGCCACTGCAGGAATAATAAGAAAATAATAAAGAATACTAGGTCCAGCTATCATGCCAGCGAGGGGTAAGATTATAGCCTCTTACCCTTCCACCAATATGAAAGTATACTGGCTCTACCACCCTAACAACGCCAAGGGTTGCGGTGCATCTAAGCCTAGCTAAACACAGAGAAGAAAACATAAATTATATATAGAAAGAAATACACAAGCCACACATGCGCCCTTAGAATCCGTCGAATGTTATGTTAAATTGACAATAGATAAATAAAGAACAATGCCAATGAATAAGTAAAGAAGTAAATAAACATCAATAAAGAGAAAAGCGAGAGGTAGATGTTGCTCTCTTGATAGCTGGAATCGGACTGATTAATAAATTAGATTACAGCCAGGACCTACCGACGCCAATAGATGGCGCTACTTCAACCAGCCTGATGGTTCTAAAATGTAATTCTTTACTTAACCTATTAATACTACTAGGACAAGTAGGATCATACAGGAGTAAACAACTAAATACAAAATACTTATGCAATGCATAACATTATATGCACGTGTATCACTTTACCAGAAAAGCCCATTAATAATAAATGGGTTACATAATTTCGCTAGCAGACAAAACCCCACTGTTTAGAGAATGGGAAAACCAAAGAAAACGCAATTGAACGAAATAATACGAGTAGGACAACATGAAAAAAATACGATATCAGATAGATAATATCGCTCACTACTTAACGTCATATTAAAATTACCGCAAGGCAGTAGGCTATAAGATATTCATGTGAATGTAATATTATGACCAAGGCAACATAGTAATTTATGGACATTAACTAATTTAATTAAACTTATTATGGTGGAGCATCGTACCAAATGTCAAAGCCCTTATTATTTTTAATTAATTGCAAATGTCCTGGAATGTTCCAAACGAATAGAAAATGGTCACCGTATTTAAAGGAATAAATAAATTACATCCTAGAAACTTTCGGCTTATTAGCTTGACTTTCATAGTTGTATACTTATGGAAACGATAATTAAGGACAAAATAGTTATACATCTTCATAACAATAGCATTAACAAAAATTTAGAATACGGCTTCCAAACTAGACAAACTAATTGAGTGTTGATATATATCTCCATATGCATAAAGAAATCAAAGCTGTTGATACCATCTATCTTGATTATAAAACAGCTTTTGACACAAGCCCACGGAATTACTGACTGCCTGACTGCACTGAAGTAGCGAATGACTGACGAATAGAAAACTATGATTTGTGATAGATGGTAGAGAATCTATTCTTTGACTGGCAAGATGTATTTAGTGGTGTGCCTCAGAGTTTGGCCTCGGGTGCAGTTCTGTTCTTGGTATACATAAATTATAGTGATGAAAACCTCACTTGTAAAATTATATATTTACTGACGATACGCAAATAATGTAAACGCGACACTCAAAACACAAGCACACTAGCATGAATTAAAACATTAGTAAACTGGTCTGAAAATGGAAAATGGACTTCAACATTGAAAATTACCAAGTTCTACATATTGGAATAAAATATGAACAGGAACATTACAATATGGATGGATCCCAACATCATTGTGCGACAAAAGTAAAGTTCTTGGTGTTGTAGTAAATAGTGACTTAAAGCCAAATTTATCCGAAGAAGAAAGTGCATAAGTCACTGGAGGTCTTAGGCTTTATTGCCCGAAGCCATCAATAGCAAGAGGCACAAGTAAAGGATACAGGACAGGATGGAGAGGTTGTTCGGCAGCTTATCCGTTCTTTTGCAAGGTTCCCTTACCAAGGCATACTTGCTGCGTCCTCTAAGCAAGTCCTCAGTGCGTCCTCCTACTGAAGAACCATTGTGTCCTTCGAATGTTTTTGAATCGCTACGTCCGCCGAGACACCGAGTGATACATCCTCCAATCACCTCACCAGCATACTTGCCCAGCCTGGAACCAAGGTGTATTTTTACACATGGTAAAGTACCTCCTTTGTCGAGTGTACCGACAGCCCCGCAGGATTAGTTTGAGACCCCAGCAAAGGCATTCCGACGAAATCACATCCCGACCCCATAAACGAAGCAAAGAAAGAGAAGAGAATGTAAAACCCTGGTCCACCCTTGCTCGAGACCCCACTGTCAAAGTTAGGAGTCAAGGTACAATAATTCTAGTATTTGCTGTTCTCCACTTTGCGAGATCCCATTTCATATAATTATAAACTCACATAACACACACTATCGCCCTTGCCATATTTGTAGAGGATATATGTATATATATATATATATATATATATATATATATATACCGGTATATATATATATATATATATATATATATATATAATTATATATATATCGGTATATATATATATTATTATATTATATATATATAAACCACAAATTAATATTAAAAATAAACTCTGAAATAAACTACTTAGATGTACCTATTACCCTATCTTATAATTGTAACTAATACATATTCCTAAGGTGATAATGGTATCATATATCTAACCAGTCAAAAACAGAAGAGGTTGGTGGAGCTGTCGTGCGTTATGATTAATTACATACAAGTAATATCTTAGCAATTATCTATCTAACTATCTATCTATATGCTCAGGCCCAATCCCCATTTTGGGGATAGCCGACTCAAGACAGAGCAAGAACAGGGAAAACACAAAAACAACATAAAACAACGAATACACACAGATAAAATACACAATTTCACACACATCTAGGTCACCCAGGAGAAGACCCAGAGACCAGGGCCACCAAGGTCGCTCCAGCACTCCCCCGGCCCCCGACCACCCGGAGAGGTTCCGATCTCGGCAGGCAGACATGCAGCGGAGCCAAAGCCACAAGCCCTCCCACCACACTTCCAGGCGCACCCTTCATATTAAATCGTCTCCCCGGGCCAGGCGCCTGATGGACTATTATCTAGTCCAACTTGCGCCCGACCCCTTACTCCAAATGACCACGTGTTCACTCAACTATTCACAAGCATTCTCCATTCACTCCTGTCCACCACCACTTCCCCTGCCTGATCTATAGTCATTCCTCTATCATCCAAAGCTTTTCTTACAGTCTCTCCATCTCAATAGGGGTCTTCCTGCGGTTCTATCTCCCCTTGTACCTGACTCACATAATCTCTTTGTAAGCCTTTCATCTCCCATTCATTCAACATGACCATACCAGCTCAGCACCCTTCTGTCCACTCTGGCTGACAAATGTTCCTGCTGCCCCACTCTCCTACGTATCTCTTCATTCCTCAATCCGTCTCTACGAGTAACTCCACACATACTCCTCAAGCAGCTCATCTCCATCACATCCAGCTTTCTTTCTCCTTTTTCTTCAGAGCCCATGTTTCAGCCCCATACATCACTGTTGGCACAACAATTCCTTGATACAGTGCACTTTTTACTTTCACTCCGAGATTTCTCGTCTTCCACATACTTCCCATTGCTCCGAAAACCTTCCTTCCTTCACACACTCTCTGTTTTACCTCCATTTCCATACCTCCACTCTGCTTATCGTTCCTCCTAGATATTTAAAACACTCTACTTGTTCCAATATTTCCCCATCCAGCCTCACATCTAGATTCATCCTATGCTCTCCCCTATTACACACCATTACTTTACTTATCTAAATTATATATATATATATATATATATATATATATATATATATATATATATATATATATATATATATATATATGTATATATGTATATTATAAAATCGAGTAAAGTATGTTGTGGCAGCTAGCAGGTTTTATATGCGTTGCCAATCAGTGGATATAATAACTTGAATATTTAAGCAAATCTACGAACTTTGGGTGAATGTTCGGGATCATACATAGCGATGTATGCATTTGTATTTGAGATAAGAGTACTTTCCCTTGTTTAGTATATGTTCTAACAATGATATAGCTGAAATCAGATCTACCAATCCCAATCTTTGTAAGACACACCTCCTTCCTACACCAGTATTGCCAGATAATTCTGCAAGCCCCAGAGTGAGGGTGGGTCAGATGGAACTTTGACCAACTGTACATAATTCTTAAACTCATATATTATTTGCCATATTTTGCCTGGTACGAGGCCTTTTAAATATATTAGTTTGCATGATATATCCATCTATAGATAATTTTAGGATAAACACGTACACACGGACCTTATCATCTAGGCGACGATGAGAAGGCAATATCTTCGTTAACAGAGATTTATTATGGTCTCCTGATCGTTCCTAACTCCACAGGATCACCTCGTTTACCGAGAGATGCAGTAAATATGGCGAGCAAAATGAGAGGCTGGTTTGGAGGAAAATGAAGAAAGAAAAAGTTGTGGAAATAGTTAAGAGTATATAGTGCGAACAAATAAGATAAACACTGGTAGGAAGATAACACTTGGTAAGGCCTTGGACTACAATGGTTAAAGGAAAAGTTAAAAGTGGAAGCATGCGATAAAAAGAGAAGTGGCTGAAGGTGTTACCTACATGAAAAGTGACTATCACACTAGGCACCAAGTGAAGGTCTAAAATTAATCCCATTATCCTGAGATAGCTGCACTTGGATAACGTCTACAGTGTTTGCATACTCCCGTGAACACTT
Source organism: Paralithodes platypus (assembly GCA_032716605.1). Lineage (NCBI taxonomy): Eukaryota > Metazoa > Arthropoda > Malacostraca > Decapoda > Lithodidae > Paralithodes > Paralithodes platypus. The sequence goes on along the minus strand of CM064533.1, from coordinate 50,673,771 downwards.
GTGTTTGTTAAAATTATATAGGATCCCATGAGTATCCTAGCCATATTTATCTACACTGTACTAGGCTAAAGGAACCTAAACAAAAAACACACTACGCAATACATAATGTACAAACAAGGACGGAAGAAACAACATTATGAGGTTAGGAAATAAAATGCTGATATTCTACCAATTTAATGTAAATAGACACTTTATTAGCAAACTAATAGTACCCTTCATGTTAGCTACATCACGGATAGTTAATATCTATGTTGTTATTCCTTTAGTTTTCTTGTTTTGTTTTTTTAACTTGAAGATAGTTTTGAAAATACTATCACATTCATTTAGATATACAGTACTAAGTTGAACATTCGAATGCAAATATGTACACTATACGTCAAATAAAAACACGTGGTCACCCGAGAGCTGCATTTGCACACCAGACTTAATTAATTATACTGTGGGATATGGTTTTATTTTGTACTTCTCGCTGTAGTGTAAAATGTACTAAACCGCAAGTCTGTGAACGTGGATGGTGCTGCACCGTGGGCCATACTCTAGGAATACATGAGAAACAATCGTAGAATCTTATCTCATAACCTGACAATTATCAACTCATTATGTTCCATTTTGTGGATATCATCCCGAAAATCCTTTATTAATTTTGATCTGGCTACCACTGTTTTGTTTTCTGTTTTCCTTTTATTTCAGATTTTAGGTCTCTATGGCTTATTATATACAGTAGATTAAATTGAAATACAATAATGAGGGGGTCTTGGAGTATATACTTATACTTTCATATACTTGCCTCAAAATGTTTTAGTAAAGGCATGACACTCATAAGCGTATTATGACATAACCATATGGTTAAGAGTATATACTGTATTATGTATAGTCTACTGCATAGAAAATTATATATACTCTCAATATAATTTTCAACTCGACACGTAAAATATTTACTAGATGACGAAATAATGCATATCCTACAAAGAACAAACACAAGAACAATAAAAGTATCCGCCACTCTCGGGTTTACTTCATAAATAAAACAGAAGAGGAGGATTAAATTGGATTAGAACACGAATTGGGAGAAATACACATTGCCTTTCCCTTCATTCATTCGACTATGTAAGGTGATTTAGTTGATAAACAACAATATATGAATTAAATTGGTGGAACTTAACTAGAGAGAGAGAGAGAGATTGAGAACCTTGGGGGTTAAATTATTCGTAATAGAAGTCATAATGATGGCATCGTTATCGTACCACAGGTCCAATGATGTTGGCGCCACATTTCTAAAGCATAAGTCATGATATTTTTAATACTGTAATCACGCCTTAAAAAACTCTCGTTATCTTAATCTGGCTGTTAAACGTATGTAACAAACATTCATGATGATTGAATCCTCCCCAATTTGTGTTTATTATTGTTACTATATTTATTATTTTGGTTATTATTATGTGTTAGTTAATTTGCTCATTGACGGGTCTCCCTCCTACATCTCATTATTCTATTAATATCTTATGAACAATGGCATAACTCCCTGCAACTTCAATACCGAGCTATTCCACTCAAACAGTATATATATATATATATATATATATATATATATATATATATATCTATATATCCCATGGAATGAATTCTGCTTCCGTGGCCGAGGACCCTCGCATTACCGAGGTAATCCTCTCGGGCATGGAAGCGTACATTCCATTTTCTTTCTCTCAGTCTAATGCAAACAAATCTTGGTTTACTCACGCTTGTTCTACTGCTGTCCACAACAAGGAGGAAGCATTCAAACGGTACCGACTCAAGAATCTCATTCTTCCTATGTTTCTGCCCGGAATCAAGCCAAATCTGCTCTTCGACTTACCAAGCACTCTTTCATCAATAATAAATGCACTGAACTATCCAACTCTAGCTCTTCCCAAGCTTTCTGGCATCTAGCCAAAAACTTCTCCAACAACTTTTCTTCCTCGTCTTTCCCTCCCCTTTTCCACTCTGATGGCACAACCATCACTTCTTCCCCTGACAAAGCTGAACTCTTTGCTCAAACTTTTGCCAGAAACTCTACCTTGGATGATTCCGGTGCTTTTCCCTCTGGGCTTAATACTAAGAAGGCGTAAGGTCAGGACGGTGTTGCTCCTGTTGTTCTTAAAAACTGTGCTTCCGTGCTGACCCCCTGCTAAGGCAAACTCTTTCGTCTCTGTCCCTCCTCTAACATCTTTCCTTCTTGCTGGAAGTTTGCTCTCATTCAACCTGTCCCAAAGAGGGTGACCGCCCTCAACCCTCCAACTATCGTCCAATTGCTCTCATCTCTTGTATCTAAAGTTTTTTAAACTATTCTTGCTTCTAAATTTCTTAATCATTTCTCTTCTCATAATCTGCTCTCAGATTGCCAGTATGGCTTCCTTAAGGGTCGCTCTACTGGTGATCTTCTTTCATATCTTACTAACTCTTGGTCATCCAGCTTTCGGGACTTTGGTGAGACTTTTTCTGTTGCACTAGACATATCGAAGGCCTTCGATAGAGTCTGGCACAAATCTTTAATTTCCAAACTGCCCTCCATCGGTTTCTGTTCCTCCATCTGTACCTTTGTCTCTAATTTCCTTTCCGGCCGTTCCATAGCTGCGGTTGTGGACGGCCATCGCACATTTCCTCATCCTATCAACTCCGGTGTTCCTCAGGGTTCTGTCCTATCTCCTATTCTCTTTCTAATTTTCATAAATGTTCTTCTAACTGTACATCCAGTCCCATCAATTCATATGCAGACGACTCTACCTTACACCACTCAATTATTTTTTCCAGAACGCCCCAGCCAGCAGTCCCTCAAAAGTAAACGTAATGAAGCCATAAAATGCTTATCTGCTGACCTACTGTACAGTAGGTACTATTTTCAATTGAGGTAGAGAAAACCTTGGTGCACTTAATGCTTCCAAAACACAATTTATCCATCTTACTACCCGTCAGGAACCTCCAGTGGACTATCCCTTATTCTTCAATAATACAAAAATCAACCCTTTATCTTCTCTCAATGTTCTCGGTGTCTCTTTTTCTTCTGCTCTCACTTGGAAAGACCATAATACCAGTCTCGCTAAGGCAGCCTCCCAGAAGCTGGGTGTGCTCAACCGCCTCAAGGGGTTCTTTACCCCTGCGCAGCTTCTTGCTCTGTACAGAGGCACAGTGCGTCCTTGTATTGAGTATTGTTCACATGTGTGGTGAGGATCCTCTCACACCGCACTCCTAGATAAAGTAGAAAGGAAAGCCTTTCGTGTCATTAACTCCCGTCCACTCACCAACTCTCTGCAATCTCTCCCTCTTCGCCTCAATGTTGCATCTCTCTCGCTATTCTATCGCTACTACAATAATCAGTGTTCCTCGGAGCTTTCCCAGGGGAGGTGTGGTGGAGTGGTTTTGCCACTGGCCTGGTAATCCAAAGGTCCCGGGTTCAAATCCCGATGTATCAATGGGAAGATATTATTGGGATGGAATTTGTGCTATACCTAGTATCAGTGCATTACCACAAGCCCACCGAAACGTCAATAAAATATCCTCATTGTTCCCTGATTAAATAGCACTGTATGAATATTCCCATATTCAAAATATGCTATAGGGGTGCAATGCCTGGCGAGTTATCTGCTCAACAGGTGGCGTTGTGTGTGTGTAAGTGTAAGAGTCCGAGTGTAGGGGGTGAGACAGTGAAGCACGGGAACGAGGTGGCTTCAGAGATGGGGTCGTTTCGGGCCATGAGTGAGCACCGTGCCTCATGTGAAGGCAAGATGGCAGGTGCTCGTTGTACTCTACGTGCTTCACATGTCTCACTCCATAGACTGGAACAAGACCTCACGGGCTTCACTGTTCATTGTAAAGCGGTGAATGTTAAGGCTCTCAGCCTATGCCTGAGAGGAAGTAAGTTGGAATATAGAAAAAAAAAAAAAAAAAAAAAAAAAAATCCTGGATGTAGGGTATGTAGTATCTGCCTTGCAACACAATCCCACCCCTACTGTGTGCAACTCTCTAAACCAAGAGTGAAACGCAATTCTCAGACTTTCTTCTATTCAACTGCTGAGCTATGGACCTCTCTTCCAGAATCAGTCTTTCCCTCTTCCTATGACTTAAATTGCTTCAAACTCCGTGTGTCCAGGCATTTTAGCTCGAACGTCCCTTGATTTCGGCCCTGTCACTCTTTGAACTCTGGGGGAGGCACTCTCTGCAGGCAGTTGTGCCTTTTGTCTCCCTCATTCACATAGAAAAAAACAAATATATATATATATATATGGGAATCTGTCCCAGTGATTTTTTGTTGGCGACTGTATTTTCCCGCCAGTAGATTTATTATTATTCATGTTGCATTTCTGGCGATTTGATGGATTATTTCCAATACGCTGGCACTGTATGTTTCTCTCAGTGATTCATGTATATTCTATATTTTATTAATTTCACCACAACACCAAACACCCCCAGTGAAATCAATTATAAATTAATAATAAAGTATAAATATGCAAGGAGGCCTTATTTTAGCTTGATGGATCATCCTTAGGTAAGCGAGAGCGAGAATCTACATGTAGGCTACCTTTCGCGGGCGGTTATTTTATATATCTTATATACCTAATGGTTATTCTGAAGCATGAGCCTGACTAAATATGTAAAAAGCAATTTGCCACCCGAAAATCCCGGAATTTGACCTCACTTTATTTAAGAAAGATACAGTATTTCTCTTGACATCAGTAACAAAGTTAACCAATTGACTTTACTTGATTTGTTTAGGTATTCCTACCTTTGAAGAAAGTCTCACCATTGCTTGTGTTAATAGTCAAGATGTACGAGCAGCAAAATATCAAGAGCATGTGTTGAAGTACGATTGGAGGATACATTTATTATGTTCCTTCCAACAACCAACCATACTCCTAAAATCGATTAATGAAATTTACAAACACATGTGGCAGTCCGTGGACTCGAACCCAGGATGCTCACACCGAAAATCAACACCTTATACATCGCACCACGAAGACAGTTAAAGGTTGGTGGACACTGCCTACGATTTATTATGCAACTTCGACTCCTGCATATCAATCTAAGCATGTACACACATCCCAACTGCAACTCACGTAGGCTATGCATATGTGAATGGAAAGAGCAATTAATGGGGCCTTAACCACTTAGGGAAGTCCTCTCGATAAATTACTCCTGAACCAATATCAATTATTATGTTCCTTCCAACAACCAACCATACTCCTAAAATCGATTAATGAAATTTACAAACACATGTGGCAGTCCGTGGACTCGAACCCAGGATGCTCACACACCGAAAATCAACACCTTATACATCGCACCACGAAGACAGTTAAAGGTTGGTGGACACTGCCTACGATTTATTATGCAACTTCGAATCCTGCATATCAATCTAAGCATGTACACACATCCCAACTGCAACTCACGTAGGTCATGCATATGTTAACAGACTATGTACTACTGTACATGACATAAAAGGTAAGATAAAATAACCAATGTGAGCACCGTGTACACACTTGTAGAATATGGCATGAGGGGTGAAGATTGTCAGAACAATGTGTGTGTACAGAACACTGGTGCAGGAAAAGGAAAGGATGATATTGTGGTTGGCTGGGTAATGGTGTTGGGAGGAGAGAGACAACCCGCTGAATAGTAAGTGACGAGAGTGGAGCGATATATACAGTAGGGAGAGAGTGAATAAACATTGGCACGTGTAAATATTTCCCTACATAATGGGTAGGTATATGTTCAAATGAGTGCATATTTGCATACCGGTATATACAATGTAACATAGGCTACAGCATACTGGAGCGTGTTCACGAATGATAGACAAATGCAATTAATGAAGCAGACACACACATCCATTTGTAAACAAACGCAGTACATGTCTGTCTCTCTCTCTCTCTCTCTCTCTCTCTCTCTCTCTCTCTCTCTCTCTCTCTCTCTCTCTCTCTCTCTCTCTCTCTCACACAACCAGAATCCTATATTATTATATACAACATTAGTACTGTAACAATCAGTCTGGCTACTTACTTTCGAGAGGGATTGTGTAAGGCTAAAATGGACTGATATTTATAATGCAGTGGTTAATTGAGTTATAAACCTCTTTTGCAAGCAGCATCTTCGTTGCCTTAAGGGAGGATGGATGTTTTTTATGCCCCCCCCCCCCCCCCCCCCTTCTTCCTTATGTACTGTATATCCCTATTACTGTTCAGATTACAAGACGTTCGGCCAATTAGTTTGGCATTTTTTTTCTGGCGAGCAATAGCGAGCCTGTAATTTAAGAAGAATCGGCCTTCGGCCAGAACATTATCTTATCGAAAAATGTACAGATTTATCTTGAAGGGGGTCTTGCGGGTGTTTTTTAAGTTTGATGCGGGTCTAGGGAGGAAACTAAATATATATTATAAAGATAAATAATATGTAAATAAATACGCCCATTTTCCCTTAACCCTTAATTGGTTAACTTATGTCGTGTGAAATAAATTTGGACTAACTGGCGGTTCACAACTTATTTTGTGCGCCATTTTCAGCACGTAATGTTGCTGCGAGAGAGAGCTGAGCGATGTGAGGAGCCTAGCAACCTTATGACCGCTCCGCACGACCACCGTGGACCAACTGAGGTGTCTCCCTCCCTTCCCTCCCCTCTCTCACTCGCTACACAGGGAATTATGTAGGGAAAGTACCTAATTACATGGTTTTTGCACTCGTGTTGCATGATCGTTGCAAGAGAACCAGCGTACAAGGATGGTTCGGGTGTCATTGGAAAGCTCTGTTTACGCCCTTTCAGAGATAGATACTTGTTTTACACTCTGGGTCTTATTTAGGCATGAAAATTATCACGTAAACAACCCTATTTAGGGTAAAAACACCCCGCTGGGCGCTACGGTCCGCTAGACCGCCTAGCCCGCTAATAAGGTGTTAATAACATTGACTATCCATTACTGACTAGTAGTAATTGAACAAACATTGGGATTCAGAGCGCCTTAGTGATTGTAAAGCTGGCTGTATGGTGATTCCTCATATTTCCTTGATTTAGTGAACTTTATGTAACACATATATTGATACGAATTTTGTAAAAACATATAATAGTAATTATGAGTGTGCATCACAGCTTGATTTGAAACATTCATCTTAATTAAGCTAATAATTACATGCCTTTGGATACTCAGGTTAATATTATACTTTCACTTGATGTAATTCTTTATTAAAGTCAAGTATAATAGAACTTAAGTGTACGCCTGGTATAACGCATATAGAGACATCATATCGTATTATATGTTTGAAGAAAAACTTCCTCTTACTCTACTACTCATCACCAACTCCTCTTTGTATCTGTCCAACCAGAGGGCAATATGAATACTGCAATTAATGTTAACCTTGTTAGCATTGTATTATGGCGATATATATATATATAAACGATACCTACAGTCCACCATCGCCGCCTATGTCAGGAGAGCCCTCACCCATTGCACCACCTGGAATGACAGACACAATGAACTGGAAAGGCTCACCCAGGTCCTAGTCAACAATGGGTATTCCAACACTGACGTCACCAATGCCATCAACCACCACCTAGAAAAATGGTACAAACAAGACCCCCCTAGCACCAACCCGGCCAATGACATTACATTTTTTACAGCAACTACATGTCTTCCGACCACACAACAGACGAATCCATTATGAAAGAAATAATTAACAAAAAAGTCCTCCCCACCAACCCTGACAATAAAATCAAACTCATTATTTACTACAAATCTCCTAAGACCTCCAACCTTGTCCTCCGTAACCGCCCCATTTCCACCAACAACCAAACGAAAGACGATCATGTGATATACCAGCATATTTGCACCTCTGGGGACTGTGGACCCCTATCCTATGTTGGAATGACACAGACTCGCCTTTCCCGTCGACTAACCCTCCACCTTCAATCTGGCGCTAAAAAAGATCACTATCAAGCCCCCCACCATCTTGCCCTATCTCGCGTCGACCTAGACAAACAAACCACCATACTCGACAAAGAATCAGACCCCAGAAGACTAGCTATTTTAGAAGCTCTATACATCCAAACACTCAACCCCAGCATCAACAACCAAACACAAGACCTTCAAATTCTTCCTTCAGGCAAACGCTACAGGCATGCTCCCCCCCTCCTCTCGCCCCGTGCCCCCCTTCCTTACGCTTCCACGCTCAGCACACAACTGACAACACCAACCAATCACAGCCCCCCACAGCCAACAACCAACCACCGATAAGATTTAGTGCCCGTCTCGCGAATAGACTACCTTCCACCAATGAACAGCCACCACACACCCAGTAGCTCCGCCCACCTCCCTCTACTTGATCCTCGAATTTTGTATAAATAAGATGCATTGTCCCTATTCTAACCATTACCTCTCCATTCCCTGAAGATGCAAGATGTTAACTTGTGAAACGTTGGATCAACCATGAATTTTGCTAACCTTTTGTACCTCATCTCTGAACCCCAGAGGAAAATTGTTAGAACTATTGAAAGCTGTAACAATAAAATCCTGAACGCTGAAACCGCTATTGCTTTTAACCTCGTCTGTTTAAAAGAGAATATATATATATATATATATATATATAGAGAGAGAGAGAGAGAGAGTCTAATTAATCTTAGGAGGAACCTGTCAGTCAAACGGTTAATTGCGATGTTATGTAGCTCTTTGATGTCTAATAATTCTTTCTAGGCTAAATAAAAGCAACTATTATAAACCAGGATATGAAACATCGGCCATCATATTGTAGTAGTCAATATATATGAATAAGCCATCACAGGTTGTTGAAATGATAATTGTTAATTTATTACATATGGTCAATGCATTTAGAAAGGTGACAAAACCACTAGTTCGTGTATTCAATTGATGTGTATGTATTTACTTTCATCAGAACCAACATTTACTCTTTTATTAATACATTCTAGTTAGTCTCATCCTACGTGAGTAACTGTTGTTATATACAGTGTGGATTTTCTTTAAATGACTGTAGTCCCAATACATATTATTTGGTTTGGTATGTCCGTATATATATGTCCTGGATGTATAAAGTAATACAAGTTAAATTAATACTAACTATATTAGATATTGTGTGTCAGAGAGTCAAACATTCTGTGTCCCAGATTGTGTAGTCTAGAAAGGCAATTCCTGTGATTCTTGGAGGGTGAAACCGGAGCGATAGTTGCACCTACTTGAGGCAGTGTAATTCCGAGGAGACTGGGTAGGCGCGAGAGAGAGAGAGAGAGAGAGAGAGCGAGAGCGAGAGAGAGAGAGAGAGCGAGAGCGAGAGAGAGAGAGAGAGAGAGAGAGAGAGAGAGAGAGAAAGAGAGCATGTAAGTTAAACTGGAAGACATGGTAAACGTGAAAATACCTGATTATTGGATATATAGTAATTTGAACTTAATCGGTGATAAACGATTTACAGCTACCTCCGACAGGCTGGCTCAAATAACGTCGGGAATGGTGTAAACGTCTCGTATGTACTGAACAAGGGAATTAAACAAAAATAATTATATACCACTTTACAATAGCCAGTGTTCTATAAAGAACACTTGTTGGGGCCTCGTATCTGTATGTGTATGTTTAATACCATGCCAATGTTCTGTATAACGAAGCAAATGAGAGGAGTGGACATAATACAAGAAACAGGATGTTTAATTTTAAGGTCCCGAGAATCCAAGGACAGGGTAAGCAAACATTCTTCTTCACTGCCATCAAAGACTGGAACGACCTACCCCAGGCAGTCCGTGGAAAGAGAACACTGTATTCCTTCAGACGTAGCCTGAAGGAACACCTGAACCGGACAGCTGCGAGAAGGGAGCACCAAGCTTATGTCTACTACTAAATACGACATAAGAGATAGACAAACCAAACTGAAATGATTACTGATTACGGATTACTGATATTTACTATAGGATGTAAGGTATCTTAAAATAACCCCCTAGAAATACTTTTTCTAAAGTATCTATTTCTTTATCCTCCCCATTTCCCCAGCTAACCTAATCCCACAAGGACCCCAATGGAAATACGCCTAACGGCCTTATTGGGCTATCCTTAGTTGGAATTATGCAAGGCTGGTACATGTCATATTTGTAACATACTATGTGGTACCAACTCTGTAAATTGCTAACTGAATAAATATTATTATTATTATTATTATTATTATTATTATTATTATTATTATTATACATTCTAACATGCATACACACTCTTTCACATTCACGTGGGTGCTTTTAATGGAGTTAATTTACATATTTAACGCTTTTTATGAATTCAAGTACTGTAATATATGAACATTTCATTGCAAGCATGCCGTCAGTTAAAATTATACAGCATTACTAGTATAATTTTGATATTGATTAATTTTCATGTATGCCTTTAGAATGATTTTGTTTAAGTTTCGTCTCTGCATGTAGTGTTTATCGATTACTAGCACACCCTGTATATTTTTTTCGGTCAGTCTATGCAGGTTTTGGTATATTTATATTTATATATCTCTATTTAGTCTCTCATTTTAGTCTTTGTGAAGCCATGAAAACAGTGAAGTTGGGGAAAGCATCAACAGTAGATGGAGTGTGGGGAAATGCTGAGGTATGGTGGTGAGCTAGTTATCAAATGTGTATGGAAAAGGTGTAAACTAGCATGGGAGAAGGAAAGTGCCCTTGATGACTGGAAGACAGGCATAATAGTCCCCCTGTATATGGGTAAAGGGGAAAGAGGAGTGTGTGGTAACCACCAGGGGATGTGTCTGCTAAGCGTAGTAAGGAAGGTGTACAGTAGGGTAGTGATCGAGAGAGTGAGAGCGATACCGGAGAAAGGGTAGGTGACAAGCAGGGTGGGTTTAGGAAGGGAAGAGGATGTGTAGATAAAATGTTTACTCTGAAATGTGTTAAGGAGAAATATCTGGAGAAGCGACAAAAGTTGTATGCTGCCTTTATGGACTTGGAGAAGGCCTATGACAGAGAAGGTATGTAAAGTACTGAGAATATACTGAGTAGATGGCAAGTTGCGGAAAGAAATGAAGAGCATGTATGAGGGTGCAAAGGCGTCGGTGCATGTGGAAATTGAACAGAGCGATTTTTTTTTTTTTTTTTTTTTTTTAAAGAGACAATGAACGGAGGAAGGAAAAACACAGATAAAACAAAAAGGTCCATGTGCCTAAAGGCATCCTCCATTCATAATTTTTTTATAACAACTGGATTTAAACATTTGTAGATTGTAAGTTTGTGGAAAGCAATTCGAGGGAAGTGAATTCCAAAGAGTAGTAGCTCTGGGGATAAATTAATTCTGATAAGTAGAAGTTCTGCATTCTGGAGGAGAAAGTGTAAATTCATGGGCGCTCTCAGCTGCCCTAATTCTACGGGGAAAGATGTGGAGAGGCGGCACAATTGAAGCAAGTTCCTCGGAACAATTGCTGTGAAAATATCTGTAGAATAATGCAAGGGATGCAACGTTTCTTTCGTATGGATAATGTAGAAAGGTCCTGTGTGATTGCAGGGTTATTTATTAATCTAATAGCTTTATTTTGAATTTTGTCCAACTGCCTCAATGCAACCACTCCACTTCCACCCCACAGAGGTGAACAGTAATCCATCTGAGAACGCATATGACTTTTATATATTACGGCCAACTGCTCGTCAGTGAAGAATTCTCGAACTCTGTACAGGAGTCCCAGTTTTTTAGAGGCATTCTTAGCAATGCTTCTAACATAATGTGTCCAGCTCAAGTTAGTAGTTAATGTTACACCGAGAATGTCAATACTAGGGGAAGTGGGAATATTTACATCATTAAAAAATATATGGGAGTCAGTGAGATTCCGTCGGTTAGAAAATTGAATGTACTTGGTTTTCTGTGCATTAAAGGAAACTAGATTCTTTTGTCCCCTAAATTAATTCTAGAAAGGTCCTGGTTCAGAGAAATTGCAGTGTTTATTTTTGAATTTATAAGATCGGGTTGGGTGAAAGAATTGGTAAATGTGAAGGAACTGTGGAGTGTTGAGTCATCTGCGTAGGAATGTATTGGATTATGAGTGGTAGATATGAGATCATTGATATGAATGAGGAACAGAGTTGGGGCCAAAACTGATCCCTGGGGAACACCAGCATTTATTGAGTGAAATTGAGAATAAAGGCCATCTACCATTACACATTTTTTCTGTTATGAAGATAAGAAGAAATTAGTGGAACTAATGATGCAAGGCCGTAGTGTGACATCTTCGACAATAAGGATTGATGCCAGACTCTATCAAATGCCTTTGATATATCCAGTGCTATTCTATGTGTTTCACCATGTTGGTCTGTAGCTTGGTTGATTTGATGCGTAAGAAGGCAAAGAATGTCTGCAGTTGATCTACATCGTCTAAAACCATATTGCCTATCACTGATTAATTTATTATTCTCAAGATGCTTAATTATGTGATTATTTAATATAATTTCAAAGACTTTACCAAGAGTGGAAGTTATAGCTATTGGTCTGTAGTTTGATGGATCTGAAGAGGCACCTTTTTTAGGAACTGGATGGATGTTTGCTTCTTTCCAGGGTACTGGGAAGCATGAGGTATGAGTACACAGACGGAAACATTTTGCCAATACAGGAGCGAGCACCAAGGAGCAATTCTTAAGTACTATTGGAGGAATTTCATCTGGACCAGGAGCCTTATCTACTGAGATATTCTGCAAAATAGTTTTGACATGTCTGGTGTGGATCTTAAGTGAGGGAATTTCAGGCGAATTAAAATTAAGTACAGGGACATCTTGATTTATTTCATCTAAGGTTGAGTTGGTGGAGAAAATATCCGCAAGAAGGTTAGCTTTACCTCGTGGGACACTTACAAGATTGCCAGTCGGAGATTTTAATTGTGGAATGGATGAAGCAGTAGTGAAGTTGGATTTGAATGAGTTAAGAGTAGACCAAAATATTTTGTTATCATTTGGATTATTTAGAAGTTTATTTGCCTGCTTGTGGAGAAAGTTTGATTTAGTTAGGTTTAATACAGTTTTGGCCTGATTTCTGATGTTTCTAAAGTAATTAAAGGCTTCATGTGTTTTTGATCTTGTGTATGCATTGTAGGTTATTGCTTTTTGTTCAGTTACTCTAGCACAATTATGGTCAAACCATTTAGGTGAATTAGATCTTTTACTGTACTTTTGATGAGGAATAAAAGTTTCCATTCCAATTTTTACAAAATCTTGTATGTGGCTCAAGGTGGAGTGTGCATCATTAGAAAAGAAAGAGGTCCAGGGAATATCAATAAAGAAACCTTGAAGACCCTCCCAGTCTGCCCTATCGTAATGCCATTTAGTCACTAAAACAGGTTCAGAGTGGGAAGGTGTGGTAGGTGATAGACAGGCGGCCTGTATCAGACAGTGATCAGAAGATTCAAGCGGGGAGTTCTTTAATCTGAATGTTGGGTTACAGCAAGGGTGTGTGATGTCCACATGGCTGTTCAATATATATATATATATGGATGGAGTCATGAGAGAAATACAAGGAAGAGCAGTGGATGTTGGTGTACTACTGATAAGGGAAGGAAATGAGTGGAAGATGCTTGTACTGCTGTTTGCCGATGATACAGTTCTGATGAGCGATATTGAATGGGAGTTGCAGGGTCTGGTACATATGTTTGGAACAGTTTGTGAAAATCGGAATCTGAAGGTAAATATGGGGAAAAGCATGGTTATGGTCTTTGAAAGGGATGCAGCCACAGAGTGTGCAGTGAGGGTGAACGGTTAGGCAATGGAGAATTTCTGCTCATTTAAGTATTTGGGCAGTTTGTTGAGTAAAGCTGGGAGTATGGATGGAGAAGTGAGGGAGAGTGTGCAACAGGGGAAGAGGGTTGTAGGAGCGCTAAAAGCAGTAACAAGAAATAGAGTGGTCAGCAAGGAAGTAAAGAAGTCCTTGCATGACAGTGTGGTAATCCCGACATTGAGTTACGGGAGTGAAGCCTGGACGTTGGTGAAGACACTCAAACCAAGAGTGAGAGGGGTGGAAATGAGTTACTTGAGAAGTGCGTGCGGAGTTACATGGAGGGATGGACAGACGAATGATGAAGTACGAGAGAGGTGTGTTGTGGACGTAGATGTGCTGGAAAGTGTGAAAAGGAACACCTTGAGATGGTTCGGCCATGTGGAACATATGGGAAGCGAGAGAATTACTAAGAGAGTGTACGAGAGCGAGGTGGAAGGACAGAGAGGGAGTGGTAGACCGAGTAAGAGGTGGAAGGATGGAGTTAAGAAGTATATGAGTGAAAGCGGTGCTGGATGGAAGGAAGGACGTCGACTGACTAGGGAAAGAGGTGCCATCCCTTAGGGAATCAAGGTTTCCGGCAATAGCTAGATAGATTGATAGAATTTAGTCTAAAGTTATTCACTATGCATTGGCAAATGTGAGGGTTGGTGTGATAATTGGAGCAATAGTTTGTATGGCAATACAGTTCATAATGAAAATATAATACGGGAATACAGGGTGAGGTCAAAATAGTAGCTAGGCTGAAATAGGAATTTATGGATTGGTATTATGGGTACGGGCAGAAAATACGGAGGATATTAATTTTACACGATGGTCACTGACAATTATTTTATATATTAGAGTGTTTATATTCTATACAAGCAATTAGAAAGATATTCGTTTTTGGAGTGAGACACATTTATACTTTTGACATTAAGAAACAAAAGACAAAAGACAGCACAGAAGCGAGTTGCTCAAATCAAACTTACATCAGAGTATATAGATGCTGTAAAAAATATACATTATGTATAATAGGTGTATTAAGTAAACATGAGAAAATGGCAAGCTAATAATATATCGCACACAATTCCTGCATAACTCCGGTGCATGTGAAATACTGGTATATTCTCAACCCTGCTACATTATGGCTGCCATTATATCAGGTCATTTTATTAACAAATATGCCTTGGGTTTGTCTAGTTATAATTTTCACTATAATCAACGCATATTCTAATACAGAGAGCTGATACAAAGTAATCTATATTTGTCCATAGTTTTTCTGGGTGGTTTGGGTATGTATTGGTCGTACTCATCACTTATTTACCGTTCTGAATTAAACCCTCATTGATTGATTGATGATAGATCATGACAAAACTATATGTTTAACGACAGTAATATTAAAATTGTATATTTGGTTGTACATGTAATTTCACGTGTGATCCTTAATCAACACCTAAGAAAACCAAACAACAAATACAGATTGGGGAAGGTGTTTAACTCGGAACACAACTAGCTTGAAAATTCTAGCTACCCTGGATCCGGGTGATTTTGTGGTAACTTCGTCATGTTCTCGCACTCATAACTCGGCAAATAAATGGCCTAACCTTGGTTAGGCCATTTGTTAGGTTAGGCATTTATCTTGGGAATGGTGAAGGCTATAACACTGTACACCAACTTATTCTTGTTTGAGGTTGAAAATAAAAGGGAGAGTTATGGCCTCCGCGATCTTATTTCCCTGTGAATATTGGAGTTTCGTCATCTTCCGATATTCATATTTCCTTAATTATAAGACCTAACCCAGGTTAAATAAATATCAACATGCAGCAATCTCAGTTACCTAGCGAATGGCGAAGCTAGAACGTTTCACACCAAATGGTTCTGTTTGAGGTGAAATAACAAACCATTGGGATTTTGGCGTTGTGTCCATGAATTGTTTCATTGTGCGGCTGGCATACCGGAGCTTATGGCTTCAACTTGTTTACAATCGTTCAAATATTGATTTTCATTATGCAATTAAAATATTTATAATTATTATACAAATAAACTATCCTTTGCATAAATGTACACATTGATAATTACTTAAATTTGTAACCCTTATATACAAACTGGATGATTCAATATGAAATACTTGCATAATGAATATCACAGAGTGGTTAAGAACATATGTCCACGACTGTACACTGTAAAGGGGAGTCGTGAGATTGTAAAGACTTTTGTCTAATCAAATCAGAATCAAAATACAGAATAAGGAATATAAACCTCAAATTACTTTGATTGATTCTGATTAGATTTTACAGTCGTATTTGAAAGTTGGTTCAGCTCAGCTTCGAGCTCTGATGCTCACATTCAGATAACTACATGAAATAATAAGGATGACTCAATGAAGCAGTATTCCTTTTGTTAGCTCGAGAATGAAGTACGCCTGAACGTAATTTATTCGAATTGTTTCTTATAGTGTCATCTTGTATTTATCCGATTAGGATAAATCAACTAGTATAAGTCACATAATAAGTTATTTATTTTATGCCATAACAACTATTATCTCTCTCTGAAACCTGAATAATTGTTACTTTCTATTTTCCAGTTCATATTTACAGAACATAGAGGATTATGTCGCTATAAACGAGGGACTGGAGCTCTCGAAAAGGGGCTCCAATCATGACACTATTCTTGACTAATATGCTGGCTAAATAGTACAGAAGGATTTATAGCTTCTGAAGTCCTATTTTTACTAACTAATTTATGTCGCTACGTGCGTCCCTGGGAATGCAAGGGAAGCGACCATAGTTCTAAACATTTCAGGAACCACATTAACTTAACCCATTAAAACACTGTTATGCACTAATAGCCTAAAAGGTGAATAATGATAGCTCACAATTTTAAGCAAGATTTTGAACATCGCGGAAAAGGCATTAAATTAAAACTAAACACAAAATCAACAACACAATTTTCAGTTTCAATGTTTTTTTTCACCAACAGTCACTAGTGAACAAGTGAAACTAAACGCCTGAAAGGCAACATTATAATTGTCTTTTTCCAAATGGTCTAGTCATTCTTTTCGAGGGGGCTGGAGTATTATACGGAACAAACATACTTATGTTAACGCCTTACGAGCGGGCCCGTCAGTAACTTCTACTACCCGCCAAGCGGGTGGTTTTACCCTAAACGACCTTGTTTCCGTGCTCTTTTTCATGCATAAACAAGAGCCAGACCATAATACAATTATGTATCCCTGAAAGGGCGTTAAT
Organism: Paralithodes platypus; assembly: GCA_032716605.1. NCBI lineage: Eukaryota > Metazoa > Arthropoda > Malacostraca > Decapoda > Lithodidae > Paralithodes > Paralithodes platypus. The sequence goes on along the minus strand of CM064533.1, from coordinate 50,656,790 downwards.
TGAGCTTTCGAACGACACCAGAACCATCCTTCTACGACCACGCGTTCTCTTGCAACGATCGTGCAAGACGAAGGGAAAATCTCTAAAATACGGTAATTTCCTTACATAATTCCCTGTGTAGCGAGGTTGTAAGTGTGGGTGTGTGTGGAGTAGATGTCAGTAGTCGCGCGGGACCCATGCCGAGCGGTCATGAGCCGACCTACGCTCCTCCCATCGCCCGTCTCTCTCAGAGCCATTATTGCTTAAAAATTGCACACAGACTTAAGTCGGGCCCCACCACATAGTCCTTGGTTCTCTAGCCCGACTTAAGTCCACCCCCGCTAGACAAGGGTTAAAAGGGTTATAACGCATGTGTTTTTATATATATATATATCTGTCTTCAGTAAAACGATAGCAGTAGGCATTTTATCATTGTACTCGGGATATTTTATCCAACTATATTTCTTGCCGACCAAAACACGGTGGAGATTGTGAACTCCTGTAGGTGAAATACTTCCGCTATACTGCCTTTTTATTCCACATTGTAACTAGCACTATTCTAATTATATGGCCGGATTGCTTACTAAGAACGTCATAAACTGTGTATCAATAAGTCTATGCATCTCTTTCTCTCTCGCTCTCTCTTACACACACACACACACGTCCATTGAAATCTAATATAATCACATTTCCATCCCTTCCACACCAAACTATTTCACCCTCACAGGTTCCCTCCCTCCTCATAACTCCCACTTCTACCTCCAATATTCACCCAGTAATTAAACCGAGATTGTCATCAATAACCTAGTTCGGGCCACACTTCACTCTTTTTGTTTGACCAGTGACAGTACAATATAATAGTTTGTTGTCGCAATAATGGTGTGAGCTGTGATATTATGATTGCGTGTTAATATGCGTTTGTCAACTCTCTCTCTCTCTCTCTCTCTCTCTCTCTCTCTCTCTCTCTCTCTCTCTCTCTCTCTCTCTCTCTCTCTCTCTCTCTCTCTCTCTCTCTCTCAAGGGATATTCATCCCAATCCATTTAATTCGAGTCCCTAACCTAGCTAGTGGAAGGGAAAAACAAAAACAACATTAATCGGCAATCCAGTAATGAGAGTGTGGACTGATTTAAAGAAGGGAAATGTGAGAGGCAGTGATGGAGAGGTACACATTTATTGTGTTTATGTGTAAGAAGGAGACAAAAGGCAGGCTGCTTGTAATGAGTGCTTCTCCAAAGCCAAAAAGAGTGACAGAGAGACAAATGTTGGGGTCAAAATGCCTGGACACACACCGTTTAAAGGAGGCTAAGTCATATGGTAGTAACTGTGTTGACACTGGTAAATATGACAGATCTCTCGTATTTCTAACCACCTCATAATAGACGTAAATGTATTTGGATCCGATCACATCCCCATTTTCATGCAAATATCTTCAAATCCTATTTTAGTTCCTTCTACATCACATTATAATTACTCTCAGGCTAACTGGGATAAATTTCAACACATCCTATCACAACAAGATTACACAACTGACTATGAGGGACTCCACTACACAAATCTAGATCAACAAATAGAACACTTACACAACACAATCATCAACGCTGCAAACACTACCATACCTAACACATCCTACAAAGTCAGACACACATTCAGACCTTCCATACGTTCACAAAGACCCCTTGTGTGGTATCGTCGTCGATTTGAACAAAATAAAGAAAACCACACCTTAGGCCGAGTACGACATGACCTCTCACACCTCAGAAATCATATCCTAGACAGCCTGCAATCTGACCATGACAGCCACTGGACACACCTCATACGCACTGCTGAACAACACCGGAAAACTAAACCCTAGGAATTTTGGAGACACAAAAACCGTTTAAAAGGCTACAATAAACCTACAACATCTTCACTCATTGTAAACGGTAACACTATCACCGATCCCAGGGAAATCACAGACATCTTCAAAGACACATGGGCCCAAGTATACCACCCACACCCTCCTGAAAGACCCACCTAACAACACATTCAAGACATTGAACAACATGTTAATAATTTTGCAGACATCTCTCACGATACACACATCAACACAGACTCACTTAACCCCGACAACTACCTCACTGCTCCCATTGTGCCTGACGAAGTTAAGCTCATTCTCTCTAAAACACGGAGGAAGGCGCCTGGTGCCACAGGAATAAACCATCACATTGTGAAGCACCTCCCAAACACATTTATTAATGCACTCACTTGCTTATACAAAGCCATCCTGGCATCAGGCTACTTCCCCGTCTGCTTTAAGACTGCAACAATCATCCTTATTCCCAAGAAAAATCAAAATAGCAAAGACCCACTGAACTACAGACCCATTAGTCTACTTGAGACTCTTGGGAAGACTTTTGAAACAATCATAAATCGCCGACTCAGACTGTACCTTGAAGACGAAGGACTTCTCACTGACAAACAGTTTGGTTTTAGACCCCACAGATCCTCTCAGGAAGCACTTAACATAATCACCAACTACATTCACATTAACACACAAAGAGTGGGTGGTACGGTATTTTACACTGCCGCCCAGCGTTTTTTTTTTACCCTAAATAGGGTTGTTTCTGTGCTCATTTTCATGCATAAACAAGACCCAGAGCGTAAAACAAGTATCTATCCCTCAAAGGGCGTAAACAGAGCTTTCCAATGACACCCGAACCATCCTTGTACGACCACTGGTTCTCTTGTAACGATCGTGTAACACGAGTGCAAAAACCCTAAAATAAGGTAATTTCCGTACATAATTCCCTGTGTAGCGAGTGAGAGAGAGGGGAGGAAGGTGGTATACAGTTCAGTACGTCCACGGTGGTCGTGGGGAGCAGTCATAAGGTTACTACGCTCGTCCCACCGCTCAGCTCTCTCTCTCAGCAACATTACGTGCTGAAAATGGCACTCGACATATGTGGTGCACCGCCACATAGTCCAAATTTATTTAACTCGACAGATGTCGTGCGCCGTTGGTTAAGGGTTAACAAACAATCCAGACGCGGACACAAAACAGCACTCATCACAAAAGACATTAAAAGAGCATTTGATACTGTATGGCACGTAGGCCTGAAGTACAAAATCTGCGAAAACTTCAATTTCCCTTTACCAATTAAAAAACTTCTCTGCAACTTTTTAGATAACAGATCAGCCAAAATTAAATGTTCAAATTTCTATTCAGACTCATTTCCACTCCATGCAGGCGTACCTCAGGGCTCCGTGCTTGCACCTACACTGTACATTCTCTACACTAATGACATGCCAAATCCAATCAATAATGACTCTCTCACAATTTCCTACGCTGACGACGTGACGCAACTTGTTAGGGCAACTACCATAGACGGTTTGACAAACAAAGCCAAGAGAGAGCTTGACCGAATAGCACAATGGGAACAGATATGGCGGATTCAGGCTCATCCTCGAAAATCCTTTATCACCTACATATCCACTGGTTACCTACGTCCTAGACCACTATTCCTCAACTCCCGCTCACCTTCTCCTGATTGCATCCCAGTAACTGTCTCACCCACTAACAAAGTACTCAGCCTAACCTTTGACAGAAAACTTAACTTTCATCGTCATGAAAATCTGCTTATCCCCATTGCTTCAAAATCTCTTCAATCAATTTTCCGTTTTCGAAATGCCTCCATCAAAACTAAAACCCATTTGTACAAAGCCCTAATTAGACCGCACTCTTTTGGCAAACTCCAACAAAATTAAACTCCAAAGAGTACAGAACAAAGCACTGAGGTGGATCCATGGAACTCAGTGGTATGAGTTCCAAACATCGGAACACTTGCATGAACTCTCCCGCATCCCTCCACTTAATGTCTACAACAACTTTCTGGCTAATAAACAACTTGAAAAACTTGAGACCTTTGATCACTTTGTTCAAATGTTTAATAATATCACTCAACCCATCCGTCCCTGGTCGAACCTTTTGCATCCAATTAACAGAGAGGCTCCCAATCCCCTATTCACATAATAACTTTGTTACACCACAAACTCACACTCAATTTTTACCATTCCTGTTACTCACCTACCAGCCAAAATGTCTAATTCTTTCACAAATACACAATAAAAACTAAAGTAAATGAAGCTCTTCACAAGACAGTGCAATCATCTCTACACTCGGCAGTTGACAGCCATGCCTTGCTGCCCCACTTTAGACCCTTACCATCCAAAATTGCCAGACCATCCTTAAAACCTTCTCCATTACCACATTTTGTTATGCTAAAATGTTTATATTCAAGAATTAAAAACAAAATTTTATATTCAAATTCACCCAGACTCATCTGATTCGTCCAGACTGGTAGAGGCGGTGGGGCATGCCGGCTCGTCCACAATCCAACCTCTATACCACTCTTGACCGATCAGAGCCTCTGAATCTCACTTCACCCAAAATTAATTCTCTTTTGCCTTTACCACCCAACATTATTTTATCTCCATCCCTTCTTGGCATGCCATACTGAAGATCTCAAAAATATGTTTCAATAATACCAATAGTCACAGCCCTCCTCTAAACCCCCAAACTAAAATCAAAACAACTCACGCACGTTGGGTCAAACACCGACACTCTTTATCCTCCTACTTTGACACTTTCTCTCTTACTACACCAATAAAAACTTCCCTTCTTTCACCCTCACCCACCTTTTCTATATTCTTATTCATTTATTCCCCAGGAGTCACTGAAGCCTAGGCACGTGCCGGCAGCACACCTAGCAACGCTTAGCAGCAGCCACCCCGAGCCTCATCTTGGCACTCTTGGGGAAGCAACGAAGTCTGTTCTGAAGCTCCCACATCCCACAACCTTGTACCACCACACCCCAGATAACCATGGAGCAAGCACAACCACCCATTACGGATCAGATACACCTCAAGTATCCTGATGGCTGCAGACACATCGCTGGCCTACATACCCTAAGCCAAGCGGTTCAAGATAGTCAACAATTGGTAGATGGAAAGGAGAGAATGGAGATGATCTACTGGCCCGCTCTAAATTGGTGAAGACAACCAGAAGACAACAAATTATTTTATTAAAGGACCCTAAAGGGCCCTAACGGACTTATTAAAGAAAGACATATGCTAAGACTGATAGGTGTGTTCCAGCTATACAATATGTGTTCTTATAGAACAACCAAAGATATATTGACTAGACAATTGATGAAATATAGAGATGAATAGTTGTGAGATATACAGTAGATGTTTTTGTTAGTGAAGATGACCAGCCTATTAGTTAGCAATAGGTACAAAGAAGTACAAAGGGTACAAAGGAAATCAAGCAACAACAGGTCTAGTGACCCTTCTAGGCTGCTTGTCCTCCAAAACACTGAGGATCAAGTGTCCAAACAGTGGTTTAGAGTGGGTAAGGGAACATTGGAAAGGGAACTACTGCCCTGGAACTAATGTCCGTGGCAGGACTAGGAAGTTAGTAGGGGACATATGGGTTAGTAACTGAGGGGAGGATAAAATAAAGTTATTCATTTACAAACGCAGTCAGTCGCGGGTTTGATGCGAGATATTTGTCTATACGGAGTTTAAATGAATCAACGGTGCTGCAGTCTATAACGTCTCGGGGAAGCCCATTCCACAAGTTGACAACTCGATTGAAGAAGAAATTCTTAGATTCGTGTGAGTTCAAAGATTTACCAATAATTTTGCAACCGTTTCCCCGTGTGTAATTAGATTGGTCGATAGTGAAGTACTTACTACAGTTCATATTGTCGATGCCTTTGATGATTTTGAACACTTGAATTAAGTCACCTCTTAATCTGCGCTGGGTTAAAGGAAATAGATTTAATTCTCTAAGACGCTCTTCGTATGGTTTGTTCTTTAGGCTAGGTATAATTTTGGTAACTCTACGTTGAACTCGTTCTAGCTTGTTTATGTCTTTTTGGTAATAAGGGCACCAGCATTGAACGCAGTATTCCAGAAGAGGGCGGACTAAGGAATTGTAAAGGGTTAGGATAACGTCTTTGGATTTATGCTCAAATGACCTGCCTATAAAGCCAATTATTTTGTTTGCCTTCTTAACAACTTCTGAACATTGTTGACTCGGTTTTAGGTTACTCGATATTGTTACTCCCAGATCGGTTTCTCTGTTTACATTCTTAAGCTGAGTGCCATTCATCGAATAGTTTACTTTCTCATTTAGGTATCCGATATGTAGTACTTTACATTTATCCGCATTGAAACTCATTTGCCAAATTTGGGCCCAATGTGACAATTTATCTAGATTGTGTTGCATATTGTCAACTTGTTCTTTTGAGAGTACGCTATTTGCAATTTTTGTATCGTAAGCAAATTTTGAGATTATACAGGTGAGACCCTCATCTATGTCGTTGATGTAAATTAGAAAGAGAATTGGTCCTAGTACCGATCCCTGGGGTACCCCGCTACTTACATTGGTCCATTTAGATGCCTTATCGTTTATGACTACTCTTTGCTTTCTGTCGCTGAGCCAATTTTCTATCCATTTCAACACACCGTCTTGTATTCCATGCGCTTTTAGTTTTAGCAGTAAACGTTTGTGGGGAACTTTGTCAAAGGCCTTTTGAAAATCAAGGTATATAATATCTACAGCTTTACTCTCATCGTAGAGGTTGAGGATATCGTGGAAGAAGTCTAAGAGGTTTGTTAAACAGGAACGTTTTTTACGAAAGCCGTGTTGAGTATCTTTAAGTATGTTATTTTCCTCTAAGTGATTTACGAGTCTGTCTCTTTTGACCGTTTCTAGCATTTTACATACAACTCAGGTTAAGCTAATTGGACGATAGTTACTGGGTAGGGATTTGCTGCCTTTTTTTAATATCGGTGTTATGTTGGCTATCTTCCACTGATCAGGCATAGTTCCAGACTGCAAGGATTTATTGAATAGTAATGTCAGTGGTTTGGAGAGCTCATCCTTAGCTTCCTTTAGAACTCTAGGCGAGATTGTATCAGGTCCAGGCGTTTAATTACCGTGAGTTTATCTAAACAATTCAATACTTCTCTCTCTGTAACGGTGATATTGCTTAGAACATCTGAATTATCAATCTGAATCGGCGATGGTGTAGGGATATCACTGAGGTCTTCTGTTGTAAAAACTGATGCAAAGAAGGTATTGAGGGCATTACTCATTTGTACTTCGTCTTTGGTGTATTCTCCATTTTCATCGACTAACGGTCCAACAGTTGAAGTAACTACTTTTTTCTTTCTGATATAACTATAGAATTCTTTCGGGTTTGTTTTACTTTGATTCGCAATATGTAACTCTAGGGTCTTTTTACTTTGCTTAATTAACTTTTTGGCTTTGCGTCGTAGCTCTACAAATTTCACCCGTTCTTCGTCATTTTGTGAGGATTTTAATCTATCATTAGCAAATTTTTTAGCAAGCAGGCAGTTTGAAATATCTTTATTCCACCATTTGGGCTTATTATTATGGCCTGGACGCCGTATTTTCGATGGTATGCAGTCTTGCACTGCTTTTAGGTAAGTGGTTTCGAATAACTTCCAAGATGTATTTATGTCGTTATTGTTAATTAAAAAGCTCCAGTCAGTTTCTTTAAACATAGCTCTAATTTATGAAAGTTTGCTTTCTTGAAATTAGGGACTTTTTCGATGCTACTATTTGGTTCGTTACTAGTAAAGTTTAAAGTGAAAGTTATCGTACGATGGTCGCTGTTACTGAATTCATCACCAACATTCAAATTCTCTATTAATTCTTCTTTTGTTGCAAGTACAATGTCAAGAACGTTATTACCACGGGTCGGTGTTCGAACAAATTGATAAAGCGAACTCTCTTGCAAGTTCGTATAGAAGTCATGTCCGGAGTGTGAAGTAAGAGTATCGCCCCACTTGGTCACAGGTAAAATAAAGTCGCCAAAAAATACGGTATCTTGTGAGTTACTTACATCTGCAATTTGTTCATAAATTTCTCGGTCAGTTTGCACTGATTGAGCTGGAGGTCTGTATATTAATGCAAGTATTATTTTCGTACCTTTATTATTCTTTATTAGCACAAAAGATGTGTCGACGTTCACAATTTGAGGTTTTGACAAGAGGGTCGGGTTAAGACTTTCTTTGATATTATTATTTTTATTAATCTCACCACCACACCCCCAATGAAATTAATTAAAGTATATATGATCCACCGGGATTCGAACCCGGGTTATCACACACATATTTTGCCACCTTAACCATTACACCACCAGGACGGTTAAAGGTTTAAAATAAAACGCCACCTCCATTTTTATTTATTCGGCTTTTCTCAAACATTACATAACCGGGAAGTGAATACTCTGCTAAAAAGTCTCTATCTTCTGTATTGAGCCAAGATTCTGTTATACCAATCACATCATAATTTTCAGTAAACACTAGTTCCTCTAAATCTGAAAATTTATTGCGTATGCTACGAGCGTTTGCATAGAATACCTTTAAAGTTGCGGTTTTAGAATTCACAGAACGTTCTTTAATCAAATTTTTGGTTCTGGTCGGATCTACATTTACATTCATGGCTGTCATCGGTCCTCGGTCGTTATCCCTGGCGGTTTTGAATTTGGGCCGTGTTGGTGGAGCTTTATCCAAATTCGCGGTTCTTGACAGATTAGCATTTAATTCCTTCGCAGGTTGCCGCCCTCGCTGTCTTCGGTCCTCCTTCCTGGTTGTCCTGTGCTGAGTCGATTTCTTCTCCGAAAATCCTTCACCGTATCGTTGAGAAGACGCCCAAAACGTGCTGCTCCCACCTGGTTCAGATGAACTCCATCGTCCGAAAACAAATAGTCATCGTAGTAGAAATTGTCCCAGGTGTCGACGAATCCCACGTTTTCCTTCCTGCAGAGGTTTGCTAGACAACGATTTGTGCTGGTAGCTATGTTGTAAAATCGGCTCTCTACACCAAGCCGGGGGACGATTCCTGAGACGATGATCCTTGATGACTTCTCCTTAAATGACTTGATCAGCTGCTGGTACTTTAAAAGCAAATCTTCCGACCGGGTTCGCTGTACATCGTTGGATCCAACGTGGATGACGTACATTGTATTAGCAGGGGCCAGCTTAGATACTTCGTCATCTGCAGCAACTACGTCGTCCACACCACCACCAGGGATACAAAAACGCTTCCTGGTCTTAGGTGCTCTGGCGCAAAACTCTGTGAGCTGACCACGTATCATCGAGTCTCCCACGAGCCGGACTTCTTCTATTTCCGCTTCGTCACCGGAGTCTGTGAGTATCTGGAAGCGGTTTTGACACTCGGTAATCGGTATGGGTTTCCTGGTCTTGGGGCAAACGTTGTTCCTCACGACACGGAAGTTGTCTTGAGGTGGAAGAGAGTCACCATTTGTTTCTTGAGTATCGGAACCATCAGCTGAAATGGCTACTGCAGGCGTTGAATTGTTGGCAGTTGACGTTGGGGCGTTGGTGGCTGCTGGAGTTGCGGTGACAATTGAAGTTTGTGGTACTCCAACATTGAGTGTTACAAAAGGATCTTATAGGAGTTTAAGTCAAATAGAGAGTAAAAGCCTTAAAAGAGGGTTATCGGGAATAGTAGTATAAATGGGAAGGTAATCATTTGTACACAGATAACAAGGTAAATGGAATTTACCTAAGACACTTAGAGAATGTAACTAAGTAACTTTGCGGGATTTAGTCTTTGAATAGTAGGTTAGAACTAGCTACATAAATAGTTAGGAAAGGGCATTAGCCCATACCCATGAAGTACTCTTTTTGTTAAAAGGAAACAATCTGAATTAATTAGATATTCACCTCGTCGACAGCATGCTTTCGATTGCGCGTAAATATCTAACCATTAGTTTTAAGAAGGTCAATTATTGTAATCTTGGGAATTGACCTGGAGGACAGAGCGTTCTAATTTCAAATAGGTGGTAATGGAAATGTAACAATTCCGAAGTACAAACTATAGTGGGCCGTCGTAGGTATTCAAAATATAGCTTGAATTAATTTCGATCCGAACAGAGAATCAATTGCTACGGAGATTATGGCAACCGTGAAAACCTCCAAGCAACTGTCGAATTATTCCAACCCTAGTATAATAGTATATTTATAGCTTAGTACAACAATTATTATTATTATTATTATTATTATTATTATTATTGATATATACAGTTTTAATTATTTTTTCCCAGAGACAATATTGTTTACGCATTTCACAAATAATACCCTACACCTATCGTCTAGGGATATTTAAGTGGACCAAAATTATTCGATTTTTGTTTTTATTTGTTTATGCTGTTGTCACAAATCGACTTATTAACTCCTTCATTACCGGGGATGTCTGTTGTATCTCATTCTAGCTATATTTGGACGATTTTATGCAGCTTAGGAAGGATCTACGGTCATCAAAAGGGTTGATTGAGATAGTTAGAAGCCTTATAATTTGCTAGAGATCCTTCCTAAATGGAATTAAATCGATTAGTAGTAGCCAAAATCTAATGAAAAGACGTCGCCGGTACAGAAGGGGTTAAACATAACACTGCATAGAGGGGAGCATGCCGACCACATAAATATTTGGTGATTATTAGATTGACAAATATAGAGCAAAGATTCAGGATAAAGGGGGTAATACTGTTGATGTAGAGTGGGAACGAAGATATATAGAGGGCAGGAAAATGAAAGAAGAGGACGAGCGTGAAAGAGTAGGATAGAGGGAGTTGGGGAGTAGGAAAAGTGGCGGGGGTGGCCGGGTAAGGGGGGGGGGGGATGAAGGATACAAATCACCCGGAAAAGAAGAGGAAGTGAAGGGAAACTTATGAGATCGAGCAAGGAAATGGTGGAGACTAAATCTGTAGATGGTAAGCGTGTGTGTGTTCAATGTGTGTGGTCGTAGGTGTGTATGCACATTCTTATTTAAAACAAATTATTAATCACTTCAAGTTGATTTTTGGTTTAGCCCAATTTACAAACTGTTATTAACCCTTTGAGTATCAGCGACGTGTGTTATAATTTCTTCTATTTATAATTAGACGATATTATGCAGCTTAGGAAAGATCGGTGGTAGTTTAAATGGTTGGTTGAGATAGTTTGAACCCTTATTATTGCTAGAGGTCCTTCCTAAGCTGAATAAAATCGTCTAATAGTTGCCAGAATATGATAAAAGGAACGTCCCTGGTACTGAATGGGTTAACACATCACTGTTATAACCATTGACCCTTCTCCTCTTCCCTCTTGCATTTTCTCCTTTTTTTTTTTTATTTCTTTTTCTTTTTTCTATATTCCAACTACTCCCTCTCGGGCATAGGCTGAGAGCCTGTACATTCCACCACTCAACACGGTGAAGCCCGTGAGGTCTTGTTCCAGTCTGGGGAGTGAGACATGTGCAGCATCCATCATGGCTCGAAGCAGCTCCATCTCTGAAGCGGCTGGTTGCTTCGTTCAAGTGCTTCACCGTCTCACCCTCCAGACTCAGACCCTCACTCTCAGAACGCCACCTATTGAGCAGTGAACTCACTAGGCATTGTCCCCCTGTAACATATTTTGAATATGGGAATATTCATACAGTGTTATTTAATCAGGGAACAATGAGGGTATTTTTGTTTTGGGGGGGGGGCATTTCGGTGGGCTTTGTGGTAATGCACTGATACTAGGTACAGCACAAATTCAATCCCAATAATATCTTCCTATTGACATATCGGGATTTGAACCCGGGTCCATTGGATTACCAATCCAGTGGCATGACCACTCCACCACACCTCCCCTTACAGTATGTCACCCTGCCGTAATCATAAGCACCAGCCCAAAGCAGAAAATTGTTGCAACACAGTTCCTGGCGATTGAAATGTGGACACAAAAGCTAAGGTTGGATCCCAATGGTCGAGGACCCCCTAAGCCACTGGACCAACAAAAAGATCACAAGAAGAAAATTAAGTTAAAGGCATATAAAAGTAGGACACCTCAACCAGGCAAAGCCCACATGTACAGTATATACCAATACGAAGAATAATAGTATTTCCTAATTGAAGTCTCACGATCACAACCCCCGTCACTGGTTCACTATAGTTGGTCAAACACTGGCGGACCCTCGCAACAATAGTCAAGTTGAGGCTAGGGCATCAATAAAGATGGTGAACAATAACTGTACCAGCAAGTTCCCGGAGGTAAATACACGAATACCGAAAAATAGCGGGGTACACGGCACACAACAATGCGGCACAAATACCAATAATTAATAATTATTAAAATGATTACGCAAGTAAATACAGCAGTTATGCAATGAAGAAAACATATGGTAGCACATGAAGGAGTTAATTAATAAAGGGGTACAAACAAAAAATAACTCAGCTATGGTTAAGGACTATATGCCCAGGCCGGTGACAGCTCTCCAAAATATCAGTGGCAGTAAAATATCCTGGTATGATGTTAGGGTGTTAAATCCAGAGGCACACGACGGGAGCTGGTGTTATCACTATCACAGCCTAGAATACAGAGTCTGTCTGTTCAAACCCGGCCTCACACCAGGACCATAGGCTAATCCATTAACAGGTAGGGGAGTTCCTCCACACCGAATGGAACCACTTAATACACCACTTTATTAACTACCCACATACACTATACCCATATACGGCCCATAATCTGTCCTCAATGACGTCAGCAAACAAGATATTACTCGGTAATATCACAGAATATGCCTTATAACCCGGAAAACTACCCAACCAGGTATGTGGGGACAGGCTCACCCCCCACCTTGAACAAGGGAGGGCAGTGGGGACTCTATGACCCCTTTCTACTCGTATTTCTAATCGTCCTAGCAAAAAGGGTCATAAAACAAAAAGTGCCGCAAATTAATTTATTACAGTAGGTTAGTGTTAAAATAACAAGGAGATCCGATGAATAATAAAGGAGTTCGAAAATACGTCCTTCCTAATATGAATTGAAAGTCGGGAGATATAATAGCAAGACAAAATATATCCAGATATACTTCAGGTATATACATAGGTTGGTTACAGACACAATGTATGGGGAACAATAGTTTTTGTCATAACCTCACAGGAGTAATTACACGCTCCTGTGACAATACATACTGTACATTCTTTCCTGCATGCTAAATTAATATGTCTCTACCCTTTACACCTGTATTGCCATGTATTTATTAAGTTTTTTTAAATACTTCATCTGAACCTATTTCCATCGATTATACCAACTGTGTCTCTCTTACATCGCTCGCTTAAAACATTCATGTGAATGTTCTTGATATACAGTACCACTCTACTCTACATCCATACCTCACATTCCAATGTTATCTTCTGTTCATGTATTCAAGCCTTACCAAAGTTATCTTAGCACTGTCGTCGTCTGCACATGGGTATCTACTTCCTGCAAGTGTATTCAACCGTAAAACATTACAAAATATAATCGTAAACTCCCTAAATAAAATGTGAATAAACTATTATTGTACGTAATTCGTCTTATACTCATCATTATTTAATAAGTGTATTTGTTTACAACTTAAAGCATATCAGTAGCTTCTGCTATCTATTCTGCACTTGATGGGGATTGTAAAAGACAAGGTATTTAATGGTTGTGAAGATATTGTTTGTTAAAATAAAATATCCATTTCGTGGTTCACGCAGAATACTGCCTAACTATACAAATATAATGGAGAGGCAGCGTTGTCATTGTCTGCCTGATTGGTACCCAATTGTTTTAATTGAGACTACTTATTACAGGATTAACATGCTGGAGTTTTTAATATGATATTGGCATTTAGTTCGTAAGCTCTAGCCTACATACTGTACACACTTATGGCCTAACAATGAGAATAAGTTGTGAGGTAGAAAAGTAATAGGTTGTGGAATAGAACCATGGTGGACGTAAGAACCTGAAGGCTGAAACATAAGATGGGAGTGGAGATAAAGGCGTAGACTGCAAACGGTCAAATTCACCTTACATAGCAGAGTAACAGACAATAACAAGCAGAAGGTGGTAGTAATGGGAAACAAATTGCAAGAAGAGACTGGAAGATTTACTGGAAGTAGACGGATGGTCCAGGAGCAGGTTATGTGGGAGAAGAATGGAAAACAAATGAGACAATGGGAAGAGAAAATATATTACGAATACACAAACATTGCATAAATTATACCATTAGGTTAATTATTTGTGGAATAACGATTTGAAATATGGGAGTAACCATAAACATTACACATACATATATCGAAATATCGGTAAATTAATAGATAGACAAATATTAAGTATAAGAAATTTAATACCTGAAATACAGAGATTGAACAGTATAATGTCAAAAACTATATTTAACCATTTGAAGATTATGCCAAATTTTGATAGTGTATTCTGGCTATCACTAGACGGTGTTATACCGGTTAGGAATGGTCTGTCTTGATAGCGTAATGCATAGTGCGCTGAATTTCGATGTGAGTATCCTGGGTTCGAGTCTTCTGAGAGTGCCACATGTATTTGTTGATTTCATTAATTGAGTTTAGATGTGAAGTTGGTTGGTGTAAAAAACATAATAATTGTAAGGGTAATACTATCTCACCCTTCAGACATTCACATTCTCTTTCTAGTCTGAAGCAAATCGTCTAATAATAGTCAGAAAGAAAAATAAATGCATAATCGGATCTATAAAGGTTACACACAAAGTGCCGTGTTATTGTTGTTAAGGATGATGGTCCCGCACTCTGGGTTGTTTATAGTTGGCTGTAGCAGTTGTCCAGCCGTCCGGGTGTTGTATAGATCGGCTCTTAAGGGAGGAGGGTTTTAATTATATAGGTCGATTTACTTTTTGTTTTTTTGTTTTGTTTTTTCATTTTATAAGTTTTCTACATGACCTCTGTCAAACTTAAAACACATTCCCAAGCGCTCCCTCCAAGATACATTTGTAAATAGCCCGATTGAAGGCCGATTCATCCTATATTACAGGCTCATTGTCACTCGCCAGGAAAAAAAAATAGACACCTAAATAGCAAGGAAGGTCTTAATATTGACAAAGAAATGGGATGACAATATAAAAAAATCGCCAAACTAAGGGGCCCAACGTCTTAAATTCTCAAACTTTATGAAGGACAAAGGAGGCCAGAAAAATAAACAACCATTTCCCCCTAAGGCGGCAGCACACAAACGATTTTACCGGGAATGTTTTCAGGTAATTGTGGTCGGCATCTTTTGAATTAAAGTTATGTATTAAATGACTCTCTTGATATCATATCAAGTTAGTCTAGTTGTCAATTTCAATTCCTACCCAATTTCTTCATTGAACTAACCATCGTAATCTTAACAAAACTATCAGTTATTCTTCAACAATACACAAATGAATTCTTCATCTTCTCTCAATATTCTTAGTGTATCTTTTTCATCCGACTGTTCATGGAAATATCATATTACCCCTCTTGATAGGTCAGCTTCCCAGAAGTTAGGTGTGCTCAACCGTCTCCGTGAGCTATTCACCCCTCCCTTGTGGCGATTGTGAGTTACCTGATTTTCAACTCAGTCCTACTCCTATTCTGTCCAGCTCTCCAACCCAAGCATTAGCAAATGTTTTCAGTCTTTCTTCTACTCAATAAGTTAACTCTGGAACTCTCTCTCAATCAATATTTCCTTCACCCTAGCCTGCTTTAAGCTTCGTGTGTTCAGGCATTATGACCCCACCGTCCCTTGAATTTGGCTCTCTGTTACTCGTTTGGCTTTGCAGGAGACACTCGTTACAAGCAGCCTCCCTTTTGTCTACTTCGTACACATATGAAAAACAAAACATAATAATAATAATAGTACAATAAATAACATGTTCGTAGATAATTGTCCCAAAAGCGCTCGTGTGACATCATCTTAATGCTGTCCAGTAACTGTAATCGTTGTCTTTCCCATCCCAGTTACTGTCTCCTCTATAGTGGTATGATTACTATATCTGCACCAACTCTCAGCACTACATTTATCACCTTGTCCATCACGTTATACTCAACATCTATTACTATATCTGCACCAACTCTCAGCACTACATTTATCACCTTGTCCATCACGTTATACTCAACATCTATTTATAATTGTTTGACAAAATCCCAACTTTTCATAACCAACCATGTCACAAAACCTTGATCCTCGTTGTGTATAATTATTCCACCACGAAACGGAACAAATAAGTAGGTGTGTATATATTTCCTTTGTGTTTCATTTTCCTTAACCCATTCATTACCAGTGACATAATTGTCATTGTAATCCGGCAACTGTTAGACGATTGTATTCAGGTTAGGAAGCACGTCTACCCATTGAAAAGGTTACAGCCTATCTCAATTAATCCCAATAGTTACCATATAGCCTTCTTAAGCTTAATATATGTAGCTGAAATTCTATACAAATGACGTCACCGGTAATGAAAGGGTTAATATGTACAGTACTCCCTATCGAATCCCAAATGTTCTTATCATGTCTTTGTTTCTTAGCAGTTATATTAACTGCTCCTCCTCTTATGGCCCAGTTTGTATTGCAAAACTTACTGATTTTACGTTCTGATCCCTTAACTGTATCGTTACAATCTTTCACTGCCCCATATTAACATCTACACTTCTTCTCTTTTACTCATCCATTACCATGGTTTATTTATTGCATCTCTTAATGAGGCTATTTAACTTGATAATGATTGTATTTTCCACTGGGCTCACCGTCGTAATAAAGGCACACTCCCAACAGTATAATTATATAAGCAGATATTAAACTGTCTTTACTCACTATGAGACGATGTATTAATTGCCTGTCGCGTTAATGTGTGGTGTGAAGCTTTCAAGTCAAGTTATAATGATGGAGGCTGCCAGACTGATTAAGACTGAAATGGGATACTAAACGATCAACCTTTGTGCTGTGAGAGAGAGAGAGAGAGATTTAAACAAAGTAAACATAGTGGTAATAATAGAGGTTATGCTGTTACCGTGGAAGTTTTATAGAATGTTATGCTTATTATTTGAATAATGTTCATGTTTATTCGTATGTAAATCATGTCCAAGCAATAGTTTAAGTACATACCAAACACCCTAAACAATGTAGCTGTTCAAAGTGTGCAATTCTATAATGTGTCAAATCAAAACTGCATGTGTCAATTGTGATGATTATGTGTAAATAAAAGATAAACGTAATTAACCACTTTTGTATCGGCGACGTCTCTTTAACTTTAATATGGATATTATTAGACGATGTTATTCAGGCTTCGAACTATCTCACTTAACCCTTATTAATAACAGATCCTTCTTAAACTGCACACACTCGTCTAAATATAGCTAGAATAAGAACCCTAAAGTTAAACGCAAAACTCAAATTCCATTCTCAGGTTCCACTAATCCAACTCGAAAGCTGTCAAATGAAAAATCACTCGAAAATGTGGCAACGGTTGCGTGTGCTGGGAAATGGATGTAAATATGGAAAACAGTCGGGTCGGTGGGAATCTGGGGACTGGAGAGAGAGATAGACAGTTCCAATGACAGTCTGGGATTAATATATTACTGGTGGAAATCTCCAGGCTCTTTGTCTATGTCGCCATCGACTTGCTGGTGATTTATGTGAGCGTGTTTTTCGTGGTCTTGCAAAACATTTGTAAATAGTGTGGCGACAGTATGAGAAGTGAGGGTTCATAAATGAAAAAATTGACTTGTTAAGGAGAAAGGATGACGAAGTGGTGTTTGAAAAAGGAGAATTTCTTTAGACGTGGATGGTTGTCAGAGGGCGCAAGGTTTGTAAAAAGAGTAAGTGTTTCTGAGTGGAAACAAATCTTGTGGGGGTTTTGATCCCGAGGTATGTTTGTGACAGGGATTTGTGGCTATTACACAGAAGTTGAGATATTTAGTAACGATGCATTGGAGAATATTTATTGTGAAGACCTATTAAATAGACCAGTTGTTGATAGGAGCGAATAACGTTAATCTGATGAACGGGATTCTAATCCTGGTGGAAGCAGACACATTTATTCATGTAACTTGTGTGTATTTATCAGAAAAAAATATATAATAGATCACATTATTTAGTCTTACTCTCATACAGCAAATATGACCGATAAAGCCCAACTAGCATCCGTATTCGTTCATCATCGTATGTGCCCTCCACCACGTACTGAAGTAGCCAGGGAGGAGGAAACACCCACCATAAACCTTCCATAGTGGACAATATTGCTGCAGTCAGACCAGTAGTATGTGTAACCAGTACAGCTGTTCTCTACACTGCCACAGGTTCTAGTGATTCGACCCCGAGTGATTCGCCCCGGTTGTTTCATCCATAAGATATTCATCACCGGTGGATTCGTCCCTGCTGTCTCATCTCACAATCTCGGACAACTCTTTCTCTTTCATGCCACCTTCTAAGCTCACCTACTGGACACTACCCCCATAGCATATTTTTAATGAGAATATTCATACAACTTTAATATAAAACAAATAACGGGGGTAATTTGTATGGCGTGGCGGTGGGGTTTGTGGCGATGTCCTTAATCAAAGTACAACACAAATTCCATCCCAATATCTTCCCATTGACACATCGTGATTAGGACCAGTGACTTTACAAAAATCAGTCCAGCAACAAAACAACTCAAACCAAAACAGCATATCCAACTCTGCGATGAGTTATCATCATCACAACTACTACCACCATCATCATTACTATCATCATCACTACTACTATCACCATCAACATTACTACTCTCACCATCGTCACAATTACTAATACAATCATCACTACTATTGTCACCATCATAATTTTTTTTTTTTTTAATACACTACTCAGTCTGTGCGTCCCCCTCTGGACCCTAGACAAGGTCGGAACAGTCATCAATACACATGACTATGTAGTCATACAGATGCTTCCTATTACGGGGTTTGCACTCATCATCGAGGATTTTTGTTTATTTATAATTGTATATCCATTACATTGTACATTATAGCTGTTACAAACATCAAATATTACTCTATCCCTACTACTCTATTATACTACTACTCTATGCCATGCAACTTAAATCCAGTCACAACCTGATGCAACTCTCTGCTACTACTACCTGGTAGACATGGTCCATGTCTGCTTCTGTCGTTGGTTTCGATGCAGACAGTCTTGTTCCCCGCAGATATAGTAGTGCTGATCTGAGCAACGAGAAAGATAAGCAGTACTTCACCCAGACCACTACTTGGCTCCTGGGCTGTTGCTTCTTATCTGCGATTATCTCTGCTAGCCTAGAATAGAAGCACTGGGCCCTGGGTTCCATCCCTCCAGATGTGGTGAAGAATAGTGGGGTAAAGCTACTTTGTAGAATATGTAGCTTCCTTTCCTCATATATGCCCTGACCTTCTCTTGCACATTCATCTTGCATGCAGCCTCCAGAGACAGCTCGCTGTAGCTAGTGGCCAATGGGTCGAATATTATTATGTCGAAGAACGCTCAGTGTACTCTTGTTCAGAAACCTCTTATACTAACGTCCACCTATGTTTCGTTTGATGTGTTGATGTGTTGGCCGCCCTAAGCTAAAAGATCTCTCTTTCCAAGGGAATGATTGAAGGTTTGCACGCCTATTAATGACACACCTCCGTTAGCATGTTCGCCATAACGGGTCTCTCACTTCATCATGCCTGATGCTGATGAACCCTCCATTCTTACATACCATGAAATTGTCTGCATCATTGTTGACTCCACATATGCGTAGATTGGGCAGTTCTTCAATAGGCCAACCATACCTCAGTGCAATCAAAGTATATACACTCTTGAGTATATATACTTTGAGTGCAATGGCATCAATAAATTCTTGTTTTTGTGTTTAGGTTGAAGCCTTTTACTTTGATTGGTAGTGTTGTCAGCCCATATGAAGCACCCATTTCTTGTCCTATCTAAATTTGTCTTAATAGTCTCTGGGAAAGTTGTGTCAAGTAATGTTTCTGTGAATTATGCCTTTCTGATGTGATGGCCTTTCTGGTGTTGTAAGTCTCTGCCTGGTCTACTTGACCTTCAGAATATTGTGCTATGATGTGTTCAGTAGGATATTCTGTTATCTATTCCAAGTTCTGGTGTTCAGTTGTTGCCCTCCTCACAGGATTATTAATTCCAAGCCACCCCAACCTGGAAAGAAGTGAGAGTAACTCCCTCTGTAGAATTTGGGGTGTGGAACATTACCCACACTGGGATGAGTTTGTCTATGATGGCATCTTCTAGCTGTTGAAGTAATGGACGCCGAATGCACAGCCTGTCGTTATGTTTTTGCAATATTGGCAATTTTTTTCAATTTCTTTTACCAACTCCCTGACCTTCTCCTATATGTGCGGTTTCTTGAATTCTTCTGTGCCGATCACCGTCCTATAATGATGCTGTCCGTGTTTTTATTATAACCACTTCGCTACCCTGAAAAGCTTCTAGGGCATTGTCATAATGTTCCGGTCTGACAATTAGCATAGATTTAAAGTTGATTAAATGCTCAAAATATATTATATTTAACAAACCTTACCTCATAACCACGTACTGGGTTTCAACATTTTCTTCACAGAGGAACACTATTTGCATAACAATTGATACCACCATTCAATGGCGATCACCTCTGGGTAACTAACTTACATTCATGCTTACCCGTGCCTCACAAATACACAATGTCATCGTCTCTACTAATCTAATATGGAGTCTCTCTCTCCCACTCTCTCTTAATAATGTTGTTTCTCTATTAATAACGATACTTCTGCTAACATAAAAGTCAGACAAATATCCTGACTTCTATCTATCTATCTATCTATCTATTTATCTATTATTTACCTAATTCTCTATACCATGCATCGAACATAAATATATCAGGGGATTAAGGGGGATTTGCGGCGCGGGATTAATTTCTACAATAGAAAAGTGTCGGACATTCTCAGTTGGATTAAACTAAATTAATTAAAGAGAGAGAGAGAGAGAGAGAGAGAGAGAGAGTACAAATGAGTACAAAGGAAATCAAGCAACAACAGGTCTAGTAACCCTTCTAGGCTGCTTGTCCTCCAAAACACTGAGGATCAAGTGTCCAAACAGTGGTTTAGAGTGGGTAAGGGAACATTGGAAAGGGAACTACTGCCCTGGAACTAATGTCCGTGGCAGGATTAGGAAGTTAGTAGAGGACAGATGGGTTAGTAACTGAGGGGGGGATAAAATAAAGTTATTCATTTACAAACGCAGTCAGTCGCGGGTTTGATGCGAGATATTTGTCTAAGCGGAGTTTAAATGAATCAACGGTGCTGCAGTCTATAACGTCTCAGGGAAGCCCATTTCACAAGTTGACAACTCGATTGAAGAAGAAATTCTTAGATTCGTGCGAGTTAAAAGATTTACCAATAATTTTGCAACCGTTTCCCCGCGTGTAATTAGATTGGTCGATAGTGAAGTACTTACTACAGTTCATATTGTCGATGCCTTTGATGATTTTGAACACTTGAATTAAGTCACCTCTTAATCTGCACTGGATTAAAGGAAATAGATTTAATTCTCTAAGACTCTCTTCGTATGGTTTGTTCTTTAGGCTAGGTATAATTTTGGTAACTCTACGTTGAACTCGTTCTAGCTTGTTTATATCTTTTTGGTAATAAGGGCACCAGGATTGAACGCAGTATTCCAGAAGAGGGTGGACTAAGGAATTGTAAAGGGTTAGGATAACTTCTTTGGATTTATGCTCAAATGACCTGCCTATAAAGCCAATTATTTTGTTTGCCTTCTTAACAACTTCTGAACATTGTTGACTCGGTTTTAGGTTACTCGATAGTGTTACTGCCAGATCGGTTTCTCTGTTTACATTCTTAAGCTGAGTGCCATTCATCGAATAGTTTGCTTTCTCATTTAGGTATCCGCATTGAAACTCATTTGCCAAATTTGGGCCCAACATGACAATTTATCTAGATTGTGTTGCATATCGTCAACTTGTTCTTTTGAGAGTACTCTATTTGCAATTTTTGTATCGTCAGCAAATTTTGAGATTGTACAGGTGAGACCCTCATCTATGTCGTTGATGTAAATTAGAAAGAGAATTGGTCCTAGTACCGATCCCTGGGGTACCCCGCTACTTACATTGGTCCATTTAGATGCCTTACCATTTATGACTACTCTTTGCTTTCTGTCGCTGAGCCAATTTTATATCCATTTCAACACACCGTCTTGTATTCCATGCGCTTTTAGTTTTAGCAGTAAACGTTTGTGGGTAACTTTGTCAAAGGCCTTTTGAAAATCAAGGTATATAATATCTACAGCTTTACTCTCATCGTAGAGGTTGAGGATATCGTGGAAGAAGTCTAAGAGGTTTGTTAAACAGGAACGTTTTTTACGAAAGCCGTGTTGAGTATCTTTAAGTAAGTTATTTGCCTCTAAGTGATTTACGAGTCTGTCTCATATGACCGTTACTAGCATTTTACATACAATTGAGGTTAAGCAAATTGGACAATAGTTACTGGGTAGGGATTTGCTGCCTGTTTTGAATATCGGTGTTACGTTGGCTAGCTTCCACTGATCAGGCATAGTCCCAGACTGCAAGGATTCATTAAATAGCAATGTCAGTGGTTTGGAGAGCTCATCCTCAGCTTCCTTTAGAACTCTAGGCGAGATTGTATCAGGTCCAGGCGTTTTATTTACCTTGAGTTTATCTAAACAATTCAATACTTCTCTCTCTGTAACAGTGATATTGCTTAGAACATCTGAATTATCAATCTGAATCGGCGATAGGGATATCACTGAGGTCTTCGGTTGTAAAAACTGATGCAAAGAAGGTATTGAGGGCATTACTCATTTGTACTTCGTCTTTGGTGTATTCTCCATTTTCATCGACTAACGGTCCAACAGTTGAAGTAACTACTTTTTTCTTTCTGATATAACTATAGAATTCTTTCGGGTTTGTTTTACTTTGATTCGCAACATGTAACTCCAAGGTCTTTTTACTTTGCTTAATTAACTTTTTGGCTTTGTGTCGTAGCTCTACAAATCTCACCCGTTCTTCGTCATTTTGTGAGGATTTTAATCTATCATTAGCAAAATTTTTAGCAAGCAGACAGTCTGAAATATCTTTATTCCACCATTTGGGCTTATCATTATGGCTTGGACGCCGTATTTTCGATGGTATGCAGTCTTGCACTGCCTTAAGGTAAGTGGTTGTGAAACACTCCCAAGATGTATTTATGTCCTTATTGTTAGTCAGAAAGCTCCAGTCAGTTTCTTTAAGCTTTGATTTAAGTTTATGAAAATTTGCTTTCTTGAAATTAGGGACTTTCTCAATGCTGCTATTTGATTTCTTACTAGTAAACTTTAAAGTGAAAGTTATGGTCGCTGTTACTGAATTCATCACCAACATTCAAATTCTCTATTAATTCTTCTTTTGTTGCGAGTACAAGGTCAAGCACATTATTACCACGGGTCCGGGTCGGAGATTGTACAAATTGAAAAAGTGAACTCTCTTGCAAGTTAGCATAGAGGTCGTGTCCAGAGTGTGAAGTAAGAATATCGCCCCATTTAGTCACGGGTAAGTTGAAATCGCCAAGAATTACGGTATCTTGTATGTTAGTTATTTCTGCAATTTGTTCATAAATTTCAATGTCAGTTTGCACTGATTGAGCTGGGGGTCTGTATAATAAAGCTAGTGTTATTTTAGTTATTTTAGTTATTTGTTTATTATTTAATAGTACGTAAGATATGTCTATATTCGTAATTTGAGGTTTTGACATTAAGACGGGATTAAGAATTTCTTTTATAAAAAACAGAACTCCTCCTCCATTTCTATTGATCCGACTTTTCTCAAACATTGTATAACCAGGAAGCGTATATTCGGCTTAAAATTCTCTGTCTTCCATATTTAACCAAGATTCTGTAATGCCGATTATATCATAATGTTCTGTAAACACGGTTTCCTCTAGATCTGAAAATTTATTGCGTATGCTACGAGCATTTACATAAAACACCTTAAGAGTATTAGAGTTGGATGTTACTGATTGTGCATTGTCTGAATTTTCAGTTCGTATTTGACTTACACTACCCTGTCTGGATACTCCCGGTTGACCCCGTTTTTTGAACGGAAATCCTTGACTGCATCGTTCAGCAGACGACCAAGACGTGCAGCTCCTACTTCATTGAGATGTACACCATCTCCTGAAAACAAAGATTTATCATAGTAAAAATGATCCCAGTGTCGACAAAGCCGATGACCTCCTCCCTGCAGAGAGAGAGAGAGAGAGAGAGAGAGAGAGAGAGAGAGAGAGAGAGAGAGAGAGAACTTGGTGAGTTCCCACAATTTCACACACCTGTTCAAAGTATATTTCTTAAACTGCTTGTGTTAGTTCAGTCTAACATTTACGTTTACACGTTTACATCTTTGCTTTCCTTTCCATACATTAGAGTGATGGTGTATTGTTTTGTTAAATTAAATTTCATATTTAATTTTGTTAGAAGTATGAGGGGATATCAATATTTGAAATTGCATATTTGTCTGTGTAGGTTATGCATCTGTCTGTATGTGTATGTGTGTGTGTGTGTGTTACTCAGTTACTCAGTTACTCAGTTACTTGTTCGTCAAGGGGAATCCACGCAATGCGAGCTAAGCTCATTATTATCGCGCCTCCTTAACTGGGAATGTATTGCGTGAAATGCATGTTAAGTGTTTTATGTACTGTTGGAATGGCTGTGGATGTGTGTGTAGTCTGTAGTTTAGCCAATTGGCGACATTGGAAACGAAGGCTTAGGGTGGATCTGTTTGGTACCATTCTCACTATAGACGGTACCGTCTCGCCCGAAGGCTTAGGTAGCCATCAGCTTAGGTGAACCATATGATACCCATGTGTGTGTGTGTGTGTGTGTGTGTGTGTGTGTTTGTGTGTGTGTAAGTGTGTGTGTGTAAGTGTGTGTGTGTGTGCGCACGTAATCATAATTTAACATGGCATTACATGATATTTACTTGATACTATTATGTTAAAGTATATTGCTCATGGTTCCATTTTTTACTTAGAAATGTGTGCCAAAATGTGTTGTTGATAATAATTTAATAACGATGTTTCCGCTAAGATATAAAATCATGCAAATATCTTGCCTTGTTGCTTTAAATGTGAATTCCCGGATGTGTTGTCTATCATGTCTATAATGTCTGTATGTATTATCACCTCCAGAACTGGCTAGTTACCTAGTCAGGTCAATACAGGGAACCTATGAAGTATTCTGACAGACAATGTGGCCGTGAGACATATTTGTTTCAAGAGGAATATCTGTTTGCATAAAGTGCATAGAAAACCCAAATGTTACGCAGACGTGTTTTTCCATATGTGTATGAAGGAGACAAAAGGCAGGCTGTCTGTAACGAGTGTCTCCCTCAAAGCCAAAAGAGTGACAGAGAGCCAAATTCAAAGGACGTTGGGGTCAAAATGCCTGGACACACAAAATGTAATGCAGTCTAAGTCATAGGATGAAAGAAAGATTGAATTAGGGAGATAATTCAAGAGTTTTGCTTGTCGAGTAGAAGAAAGACTGAGAACATTTGCTAGACAGAGAGAGAGAGAGATCAACGCGAAGGCAAGAACTGAAGCACTATAACAAACGATGGATACAGGTTATCTTTCCCACAAAACAGGCTGATCCAATCTTTTATCCTTTCCCCGCACGTTCAGTCAGTAAACTTGAAACCTTTGTTGGAGCGACAAAATTCTTGGATTTTACAGATTCTCCCATAATTCAAAGCACTACGGGTGTGTTCGTCAAAATATGTGTTTGGTTGAAAAACTTAACCCCTTCAGTTTATACGGACTCGTTACTGCTTTCATTATGGCTATTATGTGAAGTTTTTTAGCAGCTTAGGAAATACCTGTGGGAGTTAGAGAGTAAATGCCGATAGTTTTTATCCATATCAGTCCTACAGATCTTAATAATGACCAAAACAAAAGCACAACACGTGTCATCGAATACAGAAAGGGTTAACTGTATCTAATTCTCAGCTTAACATAAATGATAAATACAAGAATAAACAAAGTTCGTAGCAACCCCATAATAACCAAAATAATGGTTGACATTACCAAATCAATGAGAACACAACAGAATCTAGTGTAGGTTTAACCCCTTCTGTACCGTCGACATCCTTTTCATTTTATTTTGGCTACTAATAATCGATTTTATGCAGTTTAGGAAGGATCTCTAGCAATTTTAAGTCTTCAAACTATCTCCATCAACCCTTTTAACTACTACAGATCCTTCCAAAGATTCAAAAAATCAACTAAATATAGCTATCATGAAATATAACAGACGTCGCTGGTACAGAAAGGGTTAAGGAACGAGCATGTTCTGGGTCCAGTTTTGGTGAATATTGTGCCAGCAACACTCACCTCGCCTTCCTCAATATTTTACGGGTAGCGAACATGCTAACGTTGGAATACATAAATATGTAAAATAGCTATCAATCTATCTACAGTAGCTATTGTCAGACGCCCTATTTCCTGACGGGATGGCCACAAACACCTCTGTCAGGCCTTATGATAATGAAAAATCCTTTAGTATCAAACAAAGCCATTATTACATACACATTTTGTGAATTTTTTTACGAAGCAGTAGCTATTATTCATTATTCACATTTTATAACAATCTGATACGTTCTCTCCTGGAATATGCTGTCTTCAACACTCAGAAAAGATATAGAGCAACTGGGAAGAGTACAAGCTAGGGCTACTAAGCTTATGTCATCGATTATAAGACTGATCTATGAGGACTGGTTGATATATCTTATTCTCTTGACCTCATATTCTGCTATTTTCCAATTGGAAAATATCAGCTAGACTATAAGGTCAATTCCTTGGAGAATTATATATACTTAATGGTTTTGACAATTTGGATTAGCCAAATGTTTAGCCTCAATATTATTACAAAATGCAACCATGGCTTCCCCAGACTGGACCGCAAGATCCTTGAGAAAATACTGTACCTTGTAACTCTCTCTCTGTCTCTGTTCCGTTGTCACATGATCTCAAATCTAATGCAATACAAATATTTCAGCCATATACTGTATAGCGATTTTATTTCTTTGTAAATAAATTTTCTAATTTACAAATATAAAGTGCAGCATATATTAGCTTTGGTGGACGTATCATCGTTTTGACAGCATCTATTGCAGTTGTAATATCCTTTTTATTAAATAGCTGGTGAAATAGTATTGAAATTTACATGTCTCCGTATTATAGGCACAATGTTAGTAGTGTAATGCCTTGCACATTCACAAAGTAGAAATGTAAAGTTGCAGACAGGAACATATTATGCTATGCTATTCTTATAAGGAGATGCATTATACACTCTTTACTATTGCATCTAAAACGTCAAATAAAGTCTTAATCCTGAACTTGCCTCCATTCAGACAGTAAATCATATTGATGCAATGTATATGCATTTAAAACATAAATCACACGACAGGGTAACCTTGGGACTAATTTACCGGCCCCCAGTCCAATCATCAATTATAGATTCGTAATTGTACAACTAAATAGGATAGATAAATACTAATATAAATGCGGTAATTCTTGGTGATTTCAATTTGCCAATGACTAAATGGGGCGAACCCATTACCTCATTCACAGGACAAGATCTCTAAACAAATGTATTGGAAAGTTCACTATATCTGTTTATCAACTCCCCCATGCGTGGCAACAATATCCTATATTTCATCCTCACAACGAAAGATGATTTAGTAAACCAAGTCATGGTAGGCTATGAATTCAGTTAAAACGATCACCGCTAGATAACCAAACGAAAGCCTGACCCATAAGGAAACACTTCATCCTATATTCCGTACAACATTTTCGCAGGAGGGAGCGGAGGGTGGGGAGAGAGCATTCTTCTTTGCTGTCCTATTCTTCTACTATAAACTGTCCCTGTCTAGTAATATTAATACCACCTGGTATGGATCGCAAGGTCTGTGTGGTCTGAGTATCTGTGTAACTCTCTCTCTCTCTCTCTCTCTCTCTCTCTCTCTCTCTCTCTCTCTCTCTCTCTCTCTCTCTCTCTCTCTCTCTCTCTCTCTCTCTCCCTCTCTCTCTCTCTCTCTCTCTCTCTCTCTCTCTGTCCTCTCTCTCTCTCTCTCTCTCTCGCTCTCTCTCTCTCTCTCTCTCTCTCTCTCTCTCTCTTTCTCTCTCTCTCCTCTCTCTCTCTCTCTCTCGCTCCTCTCTCTCTCTACTCTCGTTCCCTCTCTCTCTCTCACACACACCCCACCTTCCCTGTCACCTTGGAATTACATTACTTCAAGCCGTCTGGTTGTTGCTCCCGAGTCTCCCGCCTCAGAATCCCAGGATTTGAATTTTGGGAACTCAGAATTATAGAGGATGATATTTGTCATGATTTGGAACAGGATATTTATGTATATATGATGATTTTGTTCAGGGACATGACAATTATATTGTCCTTATTTCTATAAATTAAATATATTAGCATTCTAGATGTCGAACTCACTACTAATTTTAAGTTGAAGTAGTACCAGCGTTGGGCACTAAAGTGATAATTCAATAACAGGTAATGTATTGAAGTTAATATTTTTGTCGAACTATTATCAGAAGTTAACTTCCATTTCCGTTAAAGGACTAGTTATCGATATTTAGTCCGACAACGTCTAAAATTATTAAGCTAAAAGTGTCAACATATCTAGAAAATACATAATTAATCTCTGATGTAATATAAATAAGTATGTTCTATGGGGTTTGAAGCGTTTTCCCGTTATTTATTATATATATATTTGTTTTTAATATATTTTGTATTAAAAACAAGTTATGCTTATCGGATTATCAATATTGGACTCACTAACTTCATGCGTAATGTATCCATATTATGTAATAAAGCATTAACAATATGGGACATCCAAAGTTTGTTTCAGGATGCAGAAAATACTGGACTACAAATTGGGATTGTAGCGATATTTTCACCTTGCCTAAAATATATGGCGGATGAACACGAGGTCCTATCATGGCTCAATTAAAACATACCATATCATTTTATTACAAATATATTGTCTCTAATTTACTCCCCCACCATTAAATTAGTTACTGACATAACATAAGCAAGAGGGATGGCTGTGTTTTGCATACAATCACTTGGATACGAAAATGGTACCCAACACAGGCTGAAATATATAACTTCGTGTTTTATAATGTCTGCTATAATAATATAGGAAAACACACAAAATATTGCCTCATCGTTTGGTTGTCTGGATCAAATGCAGTTGCTCATGATACATAACTCTAAAATGGGGAAAACCGCGGAGATGAGCATCTCAGCAATGCTTTCTGCCCAGTGTCTTCTCCCAAAGTTTTACCTTTGAATTGTATGAATTCCAACAGAGGGTGGTTGTAATCCCATACTGCATTCAATATTTTTGGCATCAACAACAAGTGGAATTTCTCACATTGTTTGGGACAGACCTTAACTGATCTCACTAATAGTTTTGATGATCAATTAGTGATAAACTATTTCAACCCAGGGGAACAAACCCCAGTTGGTACTGACTCCCACCACATACATACATCTCTCTCTCTCTCTCCATCTCCCTCTCTCACGTCTATCTCTCTCGAATCTCTCTCGTCTCTCTCTCTCTCTCGTCTGTCTCTCTCTCATCTCTCTCTCGTTCTCTCCTCGGCCTCTCTCTCTCTTTCTCTCTCCTCATTTATAGGGCAAGAAAGATAGGTTCACTTCTACACTAGCCAAGTTGGAGACAATTATTGGGAGCATGTCGGAGAATGGAGTGGAGAC